>CM019830.1:63919296-64519296 GCA_009763385.1 Coix lacryma-jobi var. lacryma-jobi
TCTCCCAGTGCGGCTCCATCTTCAGGTACCCCTCGCACACCACGGCGAATATGGCGGCGTGCGAGATGGAGTTGGGGGAGAAGTGCTGCAGCTCCACCTCGAAGTGGTGGGCCAGCCCCCGCATGAAGCGGCTCGGCGGGACGCCGAGCCCCATACGGTGGTAGCGCGTGAAGCTCACCACGTACCCCTCCGGCGGGGTGCGGCTCCCGGTGCTCCGCCAACGGGATAACCATCACGCGGGTCCCTCCTCCGGGTTGGGGCGCAGAAGCCCCTGGGCCACCAACGAGTCCATCTCGCTCTGCGTCACCTTCGATGAGCTCCAGTCTTCGGCCGACAACTTGTGTCTGGGCGGCCTGGGGGTGGCGCGGCGTGGACCCGAGCAGCGGACGGGCAGCCGGAAAATCCCCAATCAACTAGCTCGAAGGAGAGGGCACGTGAAGGCTACGGTGGCGGTGAAGGCAAAGGCAAAGTAAAGGGTTCCTTTTCCCCTCTCTTGATATTTATAAGGGGAAACCCCGACGGGCGGGGTCTCCCACGACGTAAAAAGATAACCGCATGGCATTTAATGCGCCCACCTAACCACGTCTCGAGCCGGATGCAGGGAACACGCGGCGGCTCACCGTTCGCTCAACGGCCGGGCCTCTGCGGCCGCCGCTCCGACTTCGCGCCCCGCCGCCCAGGCGCCACGATCTCCACTCCCTCGTGGTTTCTGCCTAAAAGGCGCGCCCAACGGGCAGAAGGATTCCAAGCCACGAAGGCTTCTCCGGAAGTAAAAAACGGGCCCCGCCCTAAGTCTCAAAGCAGCGAAGGCTGGCCCTCAAAAAAGGGTTCGACAGCCGGCTTCGAGCACCCAAAAACAGGCCCCGGCCCTAAGTCTCGAAGCAGCGAAGGCTGGCCCTCGACGAAAGAGGGTTCGACAGCCGGCTTCGAGCACCCGAGTCAGGGACACCAAGGGGCGCCATTCGCGGCATCACTCGAGGGCCAAGCCCTCGAGGCCCCTCATGTGTATCCAAGGCGGGGAGCTCGACATGCAGTGAGATCCCCTCGGAGGGAGGCATCGAGCCACCGGGTCCTATCGAATGGACCCGACACTCCTGCAGACTGAGCACCCATGCTTTATGAGACCGCCTCCGGGCCACAGTCGACCCCTATCGAACGGGGCACGAGCTCTCACTTGGATTCCCCATTACCAGCTCACCAGGAACCTTGATACTCGCCCACTCGGGGTAGTACGAGGCATCCCCCCTCGCATCCGATCGAAAGGACTCGCGGGATGACAAGCCAGGGCAACCGTGGCGCCGGACAGCTCGAGACGCCGAAGAGCCGGCCAGTTCAGCCTGGCACCCCTCGACGAAAGAGGGTCTAAAAACTCGGGGGCCTGACACCCCCGAACCTAAAATCGCAACTAAAACTCGCAAAAAGCCCACGAGGAAGTTCTAACCACTCCCTCGTGGCCTCGGGGGCTACACCCGCGGGTGTCGCTCGCACGACACCCACGAAATTGAATCGACGAAACCCTCGAGGCCAGTTAGCTAACCCACGAGATCCCAGTCGGGAGCCCCTACTCGAGTGCAAGCACTCGAGCAAGGGCTCGGGGGCTAATGTCGGGGGTCCGCAGAAGGGTACCCCCAATGAACGCAAACAAATAGGGAAACCTAGAACACCGGTTGATAACAGGCCTAACTAGTCTAACCCCCTAAAAAGCCGACCCCCCGAGGCTACGACGCTGGCCACCGAGCCGAGCCCTCCAAGCCAGGCCTCGGGCGCGCGTTCGTTTTCTGTCTCGCCCGAGCCCTCCATGCTAGGCCTCGGGCGCACGGTCGTTTTCCATCTCGCCCGAGCCCTCCAAGCCAGGCCTCGGGCGCACGCTCGCTTTCCGTCTCGCCCGAGCCCCCCAGGCCTCGGGCAAGCGCTCCACTACCCTTCGAGCCCCCCACAGTCGAACACCACACCTCGAGACCCCACGCGGGGACCTCGAGCCTCTCTGGCACAGTGGCCTATCCCTCTAGACGCGTTTTGCCTCCCTCGAGCTGTGCAGACATCGGATGCCAGCCCCATACCGCGCACTTAATTCATCCACCTACTCCAGTCACGTCCTCTGTAACACAACGTGTGCCACAGTAGTCCGGGGCAGAGTCAAGTCTCGTTTTCACCGCAAGTATGGGCGAAAAGGCACCGGTGAAGCACTGTTAACCCACGCCCTACACTGTGGCACGTCCAAGCCACGCCTCGAGGCCCAGATGCCTGCCGCTCAATCGATTTTCACGGGACTTGCCCATACCTGCGGGGACTCGAGCCCCCCGTAGGCGCCGCCTCGAGGCCGGCTCCGCGCCCCTCGAGCCCTAACTACTTTCATGCTATTGGAGGACAGGTACCCCAAGACCCGGAGGACCCCGCCGCGTCCTGTACGTTCCGGATGGGCGCTGCACGGCTTCCACCTCGCCGTGCCTCCACGTCCGCGCCCAGGATGGAGGCCACGCTTCAAGGACGCTTAAACAGCAACGCCCACGTCGGCTACAATGACTTCGACAAGACAGGGTTCCTACCCTTCTTCGTAAGGGACACAACACACCCCGACACCTGTAAGACCCTTGTGTAACCCTGGCCTCCCCTTGCTCTATAAAAGGGGACACCAAGGCCCTCATTCCGGGGGTCAGGAAGGGACACGTTAAGACACAAGTCCACACACACACGAGTCCGGACTCCGGTCCACGCTCATTGAGCTTGTATTCGCCCCTGTACAAGCACTTAGGTGCAAGTAATACAAGAACCTCCCCCCACGCTGAACGTAGGGCCTTCTTTGCCCAAACCAGGATAAATCCTTGTGTCATCTTGCATCACCATCCAGGAAGAGAGCACGCGATCACATTACTCGTTGGTGTCACACCCCCGGGTTCGAAACACCGACAAGTGGGGTTGTCAATCCCGACACTAGTAGGAGCTAGCTAGAGAGAATGCAATCTACCAGGAGGAGATTCTGCAAGCGCACAGAACTATCGTAGTAGCACTTCGCGTGGGAGTACCAGGTGTCGATTTATTTGATCCCAAGGGAAGGCTAGGGTGGTGTATGAGTCGAGTCAAAGAAGGGATGAGAGTCAAAGAAAAGAAAAAAGAGAAAAGGGGAGAAGGGAAGAGAGGGGATGAAAGGCTAGAAAGAATATATGGATGGATAGGTAAGGATAAAGTGGATGGCTAAGGTAAGGTGGATTGATAGGTAGATAAACGGAATAGGATAACTAAGGGTAACTAAAATAACTAACTAATAACTACTAACTACTCCTAGATAACTACAAAGCAAGATAACTACGAAGCAAGATAGTTACGAAGCAAGGCAGGCAAAAGTCAATAAAGCAACTAAGTTGAGTATAGTTTTATTCCTATCTTGTCAAGTATCGAGGCGTACTAGCCTTTACCACTTACTTAGGTTGAACGCTAGCACAATGAGCCTTACTGTTAAACTGGGCCAACTACATGGTGGAATTCAAGGCGCACAGGGCTGTAACCACCTGCTTGCTACCACAACTATCTGGGGGTCCAATCGTATCTGAAGGTAAGTCTATAACTAAGCACCACGCTTAACTATATTCTAACTATCTCTACTCTCTACCCTAGCTTTGAATAGAGAAACCCTTGCAGACGTCAGAGCAAATACTTGACTTAATAAGATAAACACTAAACTAACTAAGCAACCTATTGACAAAGATCAAACACTAAGCTCACTAGAGATTAACTACTATAGCTAAGTGAATTGATCTGTAGGATAGCTAGGCACTCAAGCAATCAATCAAGTATACCACTCAATACTGATAAGTAGAATAAAGTAATACTTGAAATGATGAAATAGAATATAGTAAAGTGCTTGAGTAACAAGAGCAAAACCTAAACTGGAGATGAAGGAAGACTCTTCCCAGCTCCAGGACCGATCACTCGCACGCCTCTACTCTTGACCTAAGCCTTGAGCAGCGCTTCCACGAGGGCAAAGATGCCTTGCTCTACTAGCTACCTACTTGCCTAAGCTCTCTGAGCTTCTAACCTAACTCTCACTTGCTTCTCTTGCTTGTGTTGCTTCTTGGTGTGGTGGTACTGGATGGTACAAATGAAGTGGTGCCACTAGGGGGGTATTTATAGCCTTGTGGAGTGAAGGGGGTACTTATACGGGGCAGCCAGCCGACCTAGGGCTAACCCTAGTGGCGGGCGCCAGCCCTAGGTGGCGGCCACCACCCCCATCACCGTTGGATGCACCGCCTCTGCTTCAACGACATCCAGGAGCTCCAGAGAGGCGGTGGTTAGGTCGGTTGCATGTCCGAGTAACCTCCATTCGGAGCTCCATTTCCGACCCATTTCCATCCTGACCATCCGATGCCACTGGCCTAGTGACCAAGGGCCAAGATTTGGCCTTGGGATGGTCACACATATCAGTGACGTGGCAAAAGGGGAGAGTTGGGCCTCTCCATGTGGCTAGCGCCACATATGGGTGGCGGGCGCCACCTCTGGTTGGCGGGCGCCACCCCCCACTCGGGCCCAAATGGGTCCTGGTGAGTGGGCTTGTCTCCTGGTGGGGTCCATTCTCCAAATTTGGTCCAAATTCCTGCATTCAAATAAAATTCTATGGACATGTGGAATTTGGTTAGTTTGAAACCTATTTGACTACATTTCATGCCTTTTTGGTGAATTTTAGGGTAAAATGTTGATGGTAAAACAGGTGTTTAAGGACCATAAATAGTGACAAGCTCGGCGAGATGATCGAGACGGACATACCACTTGCCATATTTGGAGCCCCGGAGCGAGAGTCCTTGATGAATACGACCAGGAAGACTCTGGAACCCTCTAGAAGCATTATCCATACAAAGATCAGGGTTGTCACAGACAAGATTCCAACAACTATAGAATACCAGGATTATCCAGGGACCAGACAGGAAGAAGATGACAAGGAATCCATCCATGCCATGACTCATTGCGCAAACCAACCGAACAAGGGCTCTAGGAGAATAAGGAAGGTACCAGGAGGCTTCCGATCGAAGGACGAGGTAGGCGGCAGCAGGGGGAGGCCGGCCGGCCTCAACCCTAGGCCGGCCGACCTGGGCCCACCTTGCATCCACCCCTCCTTCGTCGACGTGACCTAACCGACCTCTACTTCGTATCTTGGCCATTGTTCAACGTCGGTTTGATCCGAGGGCTGCGGTTCATCCCACCGGGTTATATAAGAAACCCGAGACCCCCCTCCTGAAATCATCACCAGATCAATCAATCAATCGTTGGTTTAGAGATAGCCTAGACAACTAGGAGCTCCACCATCCAAGGGCGTAGCTAGAATAGAATTAGAAGAGTCGAGGAAGCTTAGATTCCAGATCTAGTCAAGAGGAGCTAGGTAATTAGCCTTGTCTTCTCTCTTGTATCAACATTGTTCTTCTAATTGTTCTTCTAATTGTCTAATTGTCTTCTAGTTCATTATCTTGTGTTCTAATTGTCTTCTAGTTCATTATCTTCTATTCTAATTGTGTTCTAGTTTATCTTCTAATCTCTCTAGTTCATCTCTGTGTTCTAATCTAGTTCTAATTATCTTTCTAGTTCATCCTAGTGTTTCTAATCTAGTTCTAATTGTTCATCTAGTTCTTATCCATCTTCTAGTTTGTGTTCTAGTTGATACATGTCATGACTTGTTACTATTTTGTGTTCATAATTATAATGTTCATCGTCAACTTTGTTTATATGTCTAGCATAGCTAGGGTATCTTTATGTTTATGCTCTTGTTCATATAGCGCTCATTCTGTCGATCACGGGGTGACTGGTAAACATTGTGTAAGCGTGGTGCTTATACGTTGTTTATCTGCGAATGCACCCTATATTACGGGCCAGCAAGTGGTAGATCGCGAGGGTGACTCTTATAGCCTCGTTGAGTCCTTTGTAGTACACTCCCCGAATATAGGACAAGTAAGACCTGGTCACCCGGAGGACATAGACTCTGGATCTGATCCTCCATGCATGATGTCTCCTACGTATAAATATAAGTTATTCTAACCATGATTGCTAAACATAATTGCACTAATTGATGTAGTCTATGACCTATAGTTAGAACCATATTAGGAAGTTAATCTGTCTCTTTCTAGATTTGGCTACGATCCGACCTTGGGTGGGAATGCTCTGTTGGAACTCTTTATATGGTTTACTCTGTTCTATTATATTATCTTATTTATCATTTATGATTGATTCCTGTGTTGAGTATAGATCTAGTGGAACTCTTATCATAGTCATACATGTGTGTGTCATAGTTATACATGTTTATCTCCTACTAGTTAACTCATGATATGCATTGCTCTGTTATAATAACGATACCTTGGAAACTCTTTCCTTGGTGAAATGCTACAACGGATGTATTTTATCTGTGCGCTTGCAGATAATCTCATTTCATATTTTATAAGGGCAAGATCATAAATACCATCCACGTCTCTAGTGTCGCTGCTAGTAGTGACAACCTAACATTAAAGGTGATGTTGTTAGATTTGTCTACCTGCATTTTTGGCACCGTTATCTGAAGTGATGCTAAGAGATGTCAACATTGAGCCATTTTGCCTCTTTCTTGAGGGACTAGCAATCTTTCGGTGCTTTGAGCTTTGAGCTAGTGGTGTTGAGCCCTTTCTACATCTTCTTGAAGACTAGCTTGTTTTTTACTTGGTTGCGTTGAGCCATTGCCCATGTCATTGGGAACCAAGTCTTTGCTCTTTTGATTGAGTTTTCTCTCTGAGAAGGGTTTTGCTTCAATCTTTTGCTGGGTTACGTCGAGTCGTTGCCCATGTCTTTGGGGACCAAGCTTTGCTTATTTCAAATCGCCCTCTTTTGGCTTTTCTCTAGCTTTTGGGCATTTGAATGAGCATCCTTATTTCTTTCTTTCTCTTTTGTGTCTTTTATCTTAGTGTTTGTGTGTTGTGTTGACAATGCACTCATCAAGGCGGAGATTGCGAACACATGTTGATATGTGCCATTGTGGTTCGGCCTGTTGTGATGAGTGATTGATCAACAGACTCACATGTTGGTGTGAGTGGGTGACATGTATGTTGGCTGTGTTGATGTGCATGTGTGGAGCTTGGAGGCAATGATCGATGGCAAGGTGAAGGTCAAGTAGAGATGTGTCGTGCTGATGGACCGAGAGCGGGGAAAGACGGATGTAAGGCTTGGACTGAGGGACCAGGAGGCCGGAGGACTAGTTGCGGTAGCTGACATGTGGCATCAGCAAGCAAGAGTACATGGGGATGTCGGTGGCATTGATCGAGTCAAGATAGAAGGCGACGGTGTCGTGCCACCTGGCGAAGGTCGAACACGGGCTTGCATGGGAGATGCAAGTGTTGTCGGTCGAGTCAGGGAGGAAGGCGCAGGCGTCATGCTTAACGAAGGCTGGACATGCGTAGACATCAGTGTTAGGAACAGGGCGTGAGACCCACACTTCGTCTTCAGCGCAGGTTTGGTAGTTGAGCCTCATAAAACTACCCCGACGGTTTCCAGCTTTGGGCCTCAAAACCTAGGGTGGCCGGTTTCTGAGTTTGGGCCTCAAAACTCAGGGTGGCGTGTTTGCCAGTTTGGGCCTCAAAACCCGGTGGAGGTTCCTATGTGGAATGGGACGACGCGTGGCGGCACCGCGAGACTTGCGTTGAGGCGAAGCTAGCGGTGAGGAGGCGCGGCGGTCGTCGGGACGACACGTGGTTGTTGATGGTCCTTAAACACCTGTTTTACCATCAACATTTTACCCTAAACTTCACCAAAAAGGCATGAAATTTAGTCAAATAGGTTTCAATCTAACCAAATTCCACATGTCCATAGATTTTTATTTGAATGCAGGATTTGGACCAAATTTGGAGAATGGACCCACCAGGAGACGAGCCCACTCAGCAGGGACCAAATGGGCCTAAGTGGGGTGGCACCCGCCACACCTAGGTGGCGCCCGCCACATGGAGAGGCCCAACTTCCCTCCTTGCCACGTCACCGATCCGTGTGACCTTCCCAAGGCCAAATCTTGGCCCTTGGTCACTAGGTCAGTGGCATCGGACTGCTCAGGAGGGAGTGGCGTGGATCAAGACCAAATGGCGGTTACTTGGACATGCAACCGCCCTAACCACTGCCCCTCTGGAGCTCCTGGATGCCATTGAAGCAAGGGCGGTGCATCCAACGGTGATGGGGGTGGCGGCCGCCACCTAGGGCTGGCGCCCGCCACTAGGGTTTGCCCTAGGTCGGCTGGCTGCCCCCTATAAATACCCCCCTCACTCCACAAGGCTATAAATACCCCCCTGAGGCTTCACTTCAGAAGACACCACAACCAAGCAAGGTAAGGTGGATAACTAAATAGATAGATAGAGAGTAACTAAGGGTAACTAAGATAACTAACTACTAACTAATAACTACTCCTAGATGACCACGAAGCAAGACAGGCAAATGTCAATAAAGCAACCTAGTTAAGTAAAGTTTTATTCCTATCTTATCGAGTATCGAGGCGTACTAGCCTTTACCATTGACTTAGGTAGAACGCTAGCACAACGAGCCTTACTATTAAACTGGGCCAACTACGTGGTGGAATTCAAGGCACACAGGGCTGTCACCACCTGCTTGCTACCACAGCTATCCAGGGGTCCAGCCGTATCTGAAGGTAAGTCTATAACTAAGCACCATGCTTAACTATATTCTAACTATCTCTACCCTAGCTTTGAATAGAGACACCCTTGCGGACGTCAGAGCAAATACTTGACTTAATAAGATAAACACTAAACTAACTAAGCAACCTATTGGCAAAGATCAAACACTAAGCTCACTAGAGATTAACTAGGCTAAGTGAATTGATCTGTAGGATAACTAGGCACTCAAGTAATCAATCAAGTATACCACTCAATACTGATAAGTAGAATAAAGTAATACTTGAAATGATGAAATAGAATATAGTAAAGTGCTTGAGTAACAAGAGCAAAACCTGAACTGGAGATGAAGGAAAACTCTTCCCAGCTCCAGGACCGATCACTCGCACGCCTCTACTCTCGACCTAAGCCTTGAGCAGCGCTTTCGCGAGGCAAAGATGCCTTGTCTACTAGCTACCTACCTACTTGCCTAAGCTTGGCTAAACCCTAAGCTATCAGCTCTCTGGCTCTAGCCTTGCTTCCCTTGCTTGTGTGTTGCTTGGTTGTGGTGTCTTCTGAAGTGAAGCCTCAGGGGGGTATTTATAGCCTTGTGGAGTGAAGGGGGGTATTTATAGGGGGCAGCCAGCCGACTTAGGGCAAACCCTAGTGGCGGGCGCCAGCCCTAGGTGGCGGCCGCCACCCCCATCACCATTGGATGCACCGCCCTTGCTTCAACGACATCCAGGAGCTCCAGAGAGGCGGTGGTTAGGTCGGTTGCATGTCCAAGTAACCGCCATTTGGTCTTGATCCACGCCACTCCCTCCTGAGCCGTCAGATGCCACTGACCTAGTGACCAATGGCCAAGATTTGGCCTTGGGAAGGTCACACGGATCAGTGACGTGGCAAGGAGGGAAGTTGGGCCTCTCCATGTGGCGGGCGCCACTAGGGGTGGCGGGCGCCACCCCACTTAGGCCCATTTGGCCCTGTTGAGTGGGCTCGTCTCCTGGTGGGTCCATTCTCCAAATTTGGTCCAAATCCTGCATTCAAATAAAAATCTATGGACATGTGAATTTGGTTAGTTTGAAACCTATTTGACTACATTTCATGCCTTTTTGGTGAAGTTTAGGGTAAAATGTTGATGGTAAAACAGGTGTTTAAGGACCATCAACAAGCTCCCCAAGCTACCTGTTGCTCGTCCTTGAGCAACAATGCGGTTTAAGCATTGAGCATGAAATGGATAGCAACTGAGATGTTTGCAAGTGCATATTGTATAGTGAGAAATAACTTAGCATATATCATTAATCATAGCAATGTGGGGCTTATAGCTTTTCACTTCAAACATGCAAGAGTTAAATAAGCAGTAGATAGGAAACTTTTATCTTGCTTAGGTTTGACTAGGATTCGGTCTGGAGGTTTTTCAAGATTTTCAAAAGATAACAACTTGCTTAAGTCCTCCAAGATTCACTCAATCACTCAATGGTGTTTAAATCCTCACTTAGGCCAAAATGTAGCCTCTCCTATTTCTAAAGAATGATATGTGGAGTTATAGGTAGGCTAAGAATCATGAGCAAATTGCCTAATGTTTATTGCTAAGCTTGACACTCAGATCATAAGGAGCAGCAAATCATAAAATTGATCAAGATGAGCATGTGTGGTTATGTGGAAGTGTATAGAGAGATATTCCATAATCCTTCCTAGTTAATTTCTGGGGTCTAGAGCTAATGATAATTCTCTCTCTCTCTCTCTCTCTCTCTCTGGATACATAGTGAGTAGACAAAGATGTGTCCTCACATTTTCTTAGGACATAGTCCTCTCTTGAGCTACTTTGCTCACTTTTTTTTTCATATCTCTCTCTTTTTTTTAGCTCTAGATTTCCCCAGATATCTACAGGAAAGGATTTTTGAAATGAGTAGGGAAAGGGAGAGAAATGCTTATTCCTAGTGTAGGAATAGCATAAGGCTAGCAATGGGATGTTTGGCAAGGTATTGCATATCTCCAGTGTAGAGAATGAGCAATTTATTTGTGGTTGCAAACTTCCAAAGTGGAGAGTAGGCAATTTATGGTGGGTGTGTGAATCTTGATTCAAAAGATATGATAAGCTTCTCTACTAAGATCTATGAGGTCTAACAAAGCTCAACACAGACAAAGCTCTTTGTTGTTTTGACTAACAAATATTTGGCTGGTGGTGGGATGGGATAAAATCTAGGAGGAACTTTTAGCAAGGTTTTCATAATTTTTAAAGAAATCCTCCAGATTAGGTCCTAATTTCACCTTAGCAAGTTTAAAGAATTACTCCATTTCTTACTAACTTATTCACTAAGCATGATTTCAGTTAAAGCAAGTGCAACCCACAAAAGCTACAACTTAGATAAGACTAGTTATTCAAACCATAACAATAGCATTTGCATGACATATTTTCAAATCTTATTCAGTTTCAACTTGTTTAAGCAGATTTTATCAATTTTATTCATGGAATGGTTATTTAGGCAAGCATGTGACATTCAAAAGATATAGAATTTAAGAACTGAATATAAAGTGTAGGCTTAAGACATACCTTATTGGAGCAGGAGTCTCCCCCCAAGCTGGCTTCTTGCTTGGTGAAGGATCTTCTTCTTCTCAATCGGAGCTCTTGTTCTCATTTTATTAAAAAGGGAAACTATCTAATGTTGTGAAAAGGGAAACTATCCTATTATGATATTTTATTATTCTAACTAAGTTAACATATACCTATGCATATAACTAATGATAACTGATTTTTTTTAGTTTCATGCATGACATATGTTATTTATTCGAAAAAGGGAAATTTGAAGAAAAAATTAAAAGTAAAACCATACCTTAGGTCCATGGAATTTCATCCTTATCATGTGGGATCTTCTTCTTCCTTAGGCACTTCTTCACTTAGTACTTCATCAGGTTTCTTCTTCTTTTGGCACCTCTCTTTGTTATGTGAATTACACAACTCAGAAGAAGCTGGTTCTTCCTTTATGATCCACCTTGTTCTTGGGCGCCTCTTCTTGGTACGAAGGGTTTTGCTACCTGCATGTTAGCGGCATATGCGGGACCACGGGAAAAGGAGAATATTTCCTTCCTCCCTCCTAATGTCATTTGCATTTTACCACTCCCCCACATATATGCAGGCATTCACAGTATTCAAGAAAGGTCTACCCAAAATGAAGGCACATCTTTCCTATTTCCCATATCTAGTATTATGAAATCAGCAGGAACATAGGAGCCTCTAATATGAACAGGTAAATCATTGACTATTCCTTCTACATAGCAAGTGGACTGATCAGTTAGCAACAACATAGGCAGATGTGGATGACATGGGTGGAAAGAACGAGTTTTCATAAAAATCTTTAGATAGAATGTTCACACTCGATCCTAAATCACACATGGCATTTTTAAAGACTTCACCAAAGATTGAGCATCTAATTATGGGACTACCAGGATCACCCTTTTTAACAGTCATGGTTTGATCTTCATAATAGTTAAAATATTTTATTTCAACCATATTTGCAGTTCCCATGTCAGGTTTAGCAGGAATTTTGCCAGTTTCAAAAGATGGTATGATAGCAGCAAGTTTGAGCTAATTGGGTTTCTAACATCTTATTAAAACTTAATTGATTTTTTAGAGCAGATGAGAAATCTTCCAATTTAGCATTATATTCTCAAGGGTTTTATCATTCGACATTAATCTCTTATTCAAGAAATCAGTAGTTCACCTGTGAGTAAACTAAATTTTTCAAGAATGAGAAATTATCAGAATCTGAAATTTAGAGCGGGGAAATGAATTGTTACCTTGAGAATTTGTAGGCTGATTCCATCCTTGATTCTGTTGACGGAAACCGTTGTTGTTGATGAAGTTCAAATCTTCATGTAGCTCGGGCAGTGGCTCCAGAATGTCCGGTTTCTCCATAGACTTCACAAGTCATGTAGGATTCCAGAGATTGGGACACTCTCTTGTTGGTTCATCTTCTCACAGCTGTCTAGCTTCTTTAAGGGAATGTATACCTCGCTTACGGGGCTGCAGTCTCTCGTCATTCCATCCTGGTTCGACACCATCTTTCTCTATGAGAGCCTTAGCATCAGCAACATTCAGAAAAAGAATGCACCGCCGGCGGCGGCATCCAAATGGCTTCTAGAGAATGGGTTTAGGCCTGTGTAGAAGTTCTGGATCAATAGCCAGTCCTCCATACCATGGTGCGGACAAGCAGCGACATACTCTTGCAACCTCTCCCAAGCCTCGGGAATAGATTCCTCGGCTTTGTGCGTAAAGCTGGAGATTTTATTGCGAAGAGCATTCGTCTTGCCCATCGGAAAGAATTTGGCGAGAAAAGCATTGGAACAATTGTCCCATGTGTCTACAACGTTGCGATCGGTATAGAACCATTGCTTCGCTTTTCCTAGAAGAGAAAAGGGAAAGAGACGAAGACGGATGACTTCTTGGGTTATCCCCTAATGGTGAGGTGCCGCAAATCTCCAAAATTGTTGGAGGTGAGCACTGGCATCCTCATGAGCCTTGCCACAGAACGGGCTAGCTTGGACCATCGTGATCAGAGCCGGTTTTAACTCAAAATTGAGGTTGGCATCGATCATGTCTGTCCTATCGCTACATTAGCGGCAGAAGGAGCAGAAAATTCATGAATGGTCTTGTTGGCCATCGTGAAGATAGAACGAGATAAAAAAGAAAGAAGTTGACGAAGATGAAGGAAAAAGATAAGAAGAACTAAAGAAAGAAAGAACGGGGTAAGATGGGATTCACTAAGTGGGAGCTTGAGCGAAGATAAATTCGACACGGACTCAACCGATACACCGATTGCCTTCCCTGGCAACGGCGCCAGAAATGCTTGTTGGTAGTTCTTAACTACACCTAGGATAGGGTAGCTAAAGTGGCTATCTACTAATGCCATGCGGGGTTGTCATTCCCGACACTAGTAGGAGCTAACTAGCGAGAATGCAATCTACCAGGAGGACATTCTACAAGCGCACAGAACTATCGTAGTAGCACTTCCCTAGGAGTACCAGGGTCGATTTATTTGATCCCAAAGGATGGCTAGGGTGGTGTATGAGTCGAGTCAAGGAGGGGATGAGAGTCGAAGAATAAGAAAAGGGAAAGGAGAGAGGAGATGACGAAAGACTAGAAAGAATATGTTGGTGGATAGGTAAGGATGAAATGGATTGTGACACCCTAGTGTCAAGCACTGCATTAGGAACTATATTTAGCTACTAAAATACATAAGCAATGCATTGCATCATTTCATGTGCATTTGAGTGCTTGTGCTTTTGTTTATTTAATTGGATTTTGGTCTCTATTAGACTTGATGGTTTAAGTGGATTTATCTTGGCAAATAATTTTATAAAGTGGAGAATAATGAGTTTAATGCTTTTCATATTGACACCTTGATCTAATTCAAAATACTTTGGCAAATAAAAATGAGGTAAAAATAATTTATGTCTCAAAAAGTAGCTTTATTTCTGTGGAGATTGAGAAAATGCATTGCAGCAAAAATGTCTTATATGAAAGTTGTAGAGAACATTATTTTGAGCAACTTTTATTTTGGGTCAAAGCCTAGTTTAGAGTTTTTGAAACTGATTTGAAATGGTCAAAGTTTGAAAGATTTTGGAAAAAAAAAGGAAAACATTTTTCTTCCGAACTCCACTTCGGCCCAGGTGGCCTTTCGGCCCAGCCTCGCACCGTGCCGGCCCGTCCCGCGCTCACGCGCGCCGCGCACGCCGCGCCGTACGCCGACCGGAGCGCCGTGTGGCGGCCCGTCCCTGCCAAAAATCCGCGCCCGCCTATCGCCTATCGCCGCGTGGTGGGTATTTACCGGATCACGGTTGGCTATATTTGCTATCGTGGAAAAGAACCTGAGTAGTAATGAAATACAGTCAACTGGAAGGCAAGGCACAAGTTGGAAACTTGGGGCAGTCCGTCCGTTGGATCGTGTAGGTTTGTATCGATGTTGGCCCTCGTTCATTTTTGAACGCGCCCTTTTACTTAGGGATATGTCGGTGCTGTAATCATCGACCCCAAAGCCGGTTAGACGCTGTTCGGGCCGGTTTCAATCCGTGTCGCACCCTCTAGTATGGAAACACGATCTGCCTCGGAATGGCCATCGTATAGTTCTAATTGGGTGGTCCGTGCTTGAACCGCGACGATTACCACCACGAACAAGCATCGAGCGGTTACCCAATGCATGGACCCGACGGGGAAAGTGTGGGTTGGTATTAAAGGTCTTTCACCAGCTGGTTTGGAATTCGATTTGAGTCGCCGTCTCCCCCGATTAGTGGGAAACTATGGCGAGCTTCACCACGATACAACTCCCTGTGATGTTTTAAAGGTTCAACTAAAATATGGATGAGTCAACTGGATATGGTTATATTATTGCTTGTTAGACTCAGGTGTTTGTACTAGTTCAGGTGCAAACCTATATTAAGAGGTAGGACTAAAACGGACAGCTCACCAACGTCATTAAATATTACTTCTCTTAATTTGAGCTTTTCGCAACTAAAGATCCCAGCTCCACCAAAAAGCCTTGCATACCATTGGTGTCCTTTATTTTCAGTTGGACGGGTAAGTCTAGCTGAGTACATTCCCGTACTCAGGGTTTATCCCGTTGTTGCAGATGACCAGGTCTACTATGGCTATTGTAAGCACTGCCTCTACCCGGTGGAAGGTGATGAGAAGTAGGCCCAGGGCAGGGTCATCCAGAAGCTTCCCCTTTTCTTTTGCTGGGCTGAGACTACTAGTGGCACATTACTTGAAAAAGGAGGAGTGAGTTGTGTTGGGTTGAAGTTATCAAACAATGTTTATTTGGACCACATGTGTGGTGGTCGTGTTTCAAAACTTATTTAAGCTTCCGCACTTTTAACTTGGTATTATAATAACTCCGTCTTAATTTCATACTCTGATGTTTTAAATTCGGTTTCATTATCAATGGTGTATCCTTACGAATGTGGTACTTGAACAATGCGATCCTGTATGTTGTAAGATGTTTGAAATCCTTCGAGATTTCCGGACTACCGGGGTTATATGGGTTCAAGTATGAGTCGATGTCAGACGGATTTGACTAAGACGGTACTTGAGCTCTTATAATCAGGACGGTTCCGCCACAACTGGTATCGAAGCATGGTTCAAGTTATTGCATCCGCAGGGAGCTATTTTCGAACTAAAATGGGTATTTCAAAACTATTTTCGAAACTATTTTCAATTATTAAGTGTGCCCAGTCTCGTCCTTAAGCCCTATACTAGGATTCAGGTGGCTTAACTGCTAACAGGGTTCAGGGAATTGCTTCATGCTGGATCTTTATTTGCTGGTCCATTCTCGAGGGAAGAGAATGTGTCGATTGCGAAAACATGCATAAAATGATTTTGTGAGATATGAGAGCATGACCGTCCAACCGTCGGTCTAGGTGAGAGTTCTTATACCAAGTATGTGCGAGCTCCACGCAAACATATACGAGGGTATCAATGTTTTGGGGTATGTTTTCTGGATTGGTGCATGGTGTTTAGTGTTGGCTCCTATGTATTTTGTGCATATGGCCAATACTTCGTTGTTTTAACATTGGGATTTGCTTTGGGCTTAAATGAATCTTCTACAGGTACACTAACTATGCGATCGAGTAGAATGTATAGATAACACATGAGAGATCGTTCTTGCCACCGACTAGAACGTTAGGACTTACGAGTCATGATAGTGAGTGAGGACGTAAGTACGATCATGCATCATGTTTACATTCTTGCATTTACATTACCCTCCCTTAATTAAAAGTTGTCTCTTTTCTATAAAATTTCCAACTTAATATCCGTCTCACGAGAGTTTGAAACCCTTTGTTTCTACAGATGGCCTGGACTAAGCTGGCCGCTCACAAGGCCACCGGAGGAAGGGGAGTTCCGCGTCACCGTTTGGCTACCAAGTTGACCCGGAAGACGTTTTTGACCTACTTCGGGTTGCCAACCATCCTATGGAGGATTCTGCAGGCCGTGGGCTATGAGGAGGGACAGGAGCCCAAGTACTCATGGCAGAAGGAGATCTATGGGTAGGATTCTTTGGTCATGGTGCAGATCAAGGTCAAGGCCTTGCCTGCCAAGCCCCACTGGACAGGATGGACCGAGATTACCAGAGGCACATGTGCCAAGGATGAAGCTAACAGGGCAGCGTATCTAGTGCTGAAGGACATCATCGCTCGTTTCCCCGCCGACCTTGCTAGTGCGATGGCAGGAGTGTTCCCTCGTGGATCACCTTTTCCTTTGCGCTGGAGGAAGACCTTGGAGTCAGTTCTGACCGGGAGCCCCGAGGATAGGTTCTACTGCGAGACGTCTGCGATGAGCGCCACCGGAGCTTTGCTAGGTGTATGTGAGAGTTTGGAGCGCACTCTCGAGAGCGTGTCCTTTACTCTCAACGCCACCTACCAGAGCAAGAGGAGGCTGCAGGAGGAGTTCGACGCCGAGGTAGCCCGTCTCCAAGAGAGGTTGCAGCAGGTCACTCTTGAGCGTGACGACGCCCGTGCTACAGCAGGAGCAGAGACCACCGCCAGAACCATCGCTGAGCAGATGTACCTAACGATAGCTTTCCAGCGGGATGAGGCCCGCACCGCGCTTGACCAACTCAGAGAGGGTGCCCATCACCTGATTCAGCAGGTGCACGCCCAGCAGACCTACATCGACCAGCTCCACGAGGCGATCCACCAGATGCATCACGCCGCACAGGAGGTCGCCGCCCCAGCAGCTGCCGAGGCCCCTGCAGACGAGGCCCAGGACCCTCAGGCTGGAGTAGTCCTTGGTCCCGACGTCCCACCAGAGGAGACTCACGCTGATGAGCCCATGATCGACGCTGACTTAGAGGACGCCGCCTCCGCCGCTGGAGACGCCTGAGCGTTCGTTTCGCTAGGAATCATTTTCTTTTGTATAGCTTGAGCGTGCTCGCTAATGATGTAACACCCCGACATGTGTGGTTTATGTTTAAGTTGCATGATGGCATGTATGGCTTTTGGACAAAGTCCGGACTTCGATCTGGCACCTTTTATGGAAATCCGTCGTTTGCATGTCTAATTTCGAGCGATTATTCTGTGATGTTGTATGGAAATGAGTACTTATACTTGGTCGTGTGCTAAATTTTCGAATTATGTGCAGCAGAGTATTTATTCATGATCAATGTGACATCGCCTAATGATTGCTTATTAATGGGATATGCAGATGTCGGCACACACTCACAGCCAACGTGGACAGGGGTCTGGACAGGAGGAGAATCTGCCACCACCCCCGCAGGCACCAATGACGCCGGAAGCGTTTTTCGGCCAGTTTCTGGGCAGTCAGAGGAACATGGAAGAGATGCAGAGGCACATGGAGGCCACCCTCCGCAACATCGCTAACAACACTGCGCAGCAGCATCAGCAGCGCCAAGGCCCAGAGCCCAACCAGTACAGCTCCTACCGCGACTTCTTAGACACTCGTCCCCCTGTGTTCAAGGAAGCCACTGAACCGCTTGAGGCAGACGAGTGGCTCAACTCCATCACCCAAAAGTTTCGCCTGCTTCGCTTGACTGAAGAGCTTAAGGCGGAGTATGCCGCCCATATGTTGGAAGGACTCGCAGGGTTATGGTGGGCCCAATACCGTGCATCCTTGCCTGCAAATGCACAGGTCACTTGGGATCAGTTCTCTACGGCTATGCGTAATCACTACATCCCCAGTGGTTTGATGGAAATGAAGATCACAGAGTTCATGAGGCTGTCCCAGGGAACTAGGTCTATGTCAGAATCCCTGCACAGCTTCAACAACCTTTCTCGCTCCTACGCCCCGACTTTGTCACACAGAGGCAAGAAGATTGCCAGTTTCAAACGTGGCATGAATGCCACCATGCTCTCCAAGATGGGAAACAGACACCGCACCACCTTCAGTGACTTTGTCTGTGACTGTCTGAACCAAGAAGCCAATGACAGCAGGCTGGCGGCAGAAACTCGTCGTCATGCGAACGAAGGAGGTTCGTCTCAACAGAGGACCCCTTTTGGAGCACGCACCCCGTATCGCCCCAGTTGCAGGAGCAAGGTTCATCCCCCACAGAAAAGATAACCACCAACCGCCCCCGTCCGGTTTTCAGAACCCTACACCGCTCCCTGATGCAGAACAAAGCTAAAGCAGGAAGTGCAGGAGGTCCCAAAACCCCGTACGTGATTGGACCGTGCTACAACTGTGGTCAGACCGGACACATGCGCCCAGTGTCCCCAGCCGAAGAAGCAGTACACCCAGCCCCGACCTCGCACCGGCCACGTGCACTTCACCACCGTTGAGGAAGTGCCAGAAGGAGAACCTGTCACCGCTGGTACGTTTCTTGTTAATCAATACCCCGCAGTTGTGTTGTTTGATTCTGGAGCATCGCATTTTTTCATAAGTGAGAACTTTGTTATGAGAAGTAACCTTGAGTTGGTAGAGTTGGATCGAGGATATCAGATAAGTTCCGCCGGAGCTGTTCTCTCCGCCCGTAAAATGGCTAAAGGAGTGAAAATAACTTTTGGGGATAAGCAGGCCATAGTGGATCCCATAGTCATCCCTGGTTTAGGTTTGGACGTAATCTTGGGTATGGGTTGGATGAAACTCTGGAAGGTCAATCTTGACATCGCAGAGCGAGTAGTTTCCATGGTTAGTCCCCAGAATGGGTCTTCTTTTCGGTTCAGGTTACCCCGAAACCCCCATGAGATAGGAGTGTTGTTCAATATCACGGCAAAGCAGATAGCTGAGATCCCAGTAGTGTGTGAGTTCCAGATATCTTCCTGATGAGTTGCCAGGACTACCACCAGATAGGGATGTGGAGTTTGCTATAGAGTTAGTCCCTGGAACGGCACCCATTTCTCGGAGGCCGTATAGGATGCCAGCTAACGAGCTAGCAGAGCTTAAGGTTCAGTTGCAAGAGCTCTTGGATAAAGGTTTGATATGTCCTAGTTCGTCACCTTGGGGATGTCCCGCCATCTTTGTAAAAAAAGAAGGACAAAACCTTAAGGATGTGGTGGACTACCGACCGCTAAATGCAGTAACTATAAAGAACAAATATACCTTACCCTGAATCGACGTCTTGTTTTATCAGTTATCAAAGGCAAAAGTGTTCTCCAAGATCGACTTAAGGTCAGGTTACCATCAGATCAAGATCAGAAGAGAAGATATACCAAAAACAGCCTCTCCACCAGATATGGACTCTATGAGTATCTAGTTATGTCCTTTGGGTTAACCAATGCACCGGCACATTTCATGTATCTAATGAATTCTGTCTTTCATGCCCGAGTTGGATAAGTTTGTTGTGGGTTCATCGATGATATCTTGGTATACTCGGAAAATGAGAAGGATCATGCTGAGCACTTACGAGTGTTTTAAACCGGCTTTGAGAGCATAAGTTGTATGCTAAGTTTAGCAAGTGTGAGTTTGGTTAAAGAAGGTACCTTTCCTTGGTCACATCCTTTCAGAGGAAAATCTCTGTAGACCCTTCTAAGTACAAGAGGTTACGAATTGGAAGGCTCCCACAAGTGTTTTTGAGGTTCGCAGCTTTTTGGGTTTGGCCGGATACTACCGTCGGTTTATTCCGGATTTCGAGAATAGTCAAACTACCATGACCCGTTTAACACAAAAAGAACAAGAAGTTCGAATGGACTCCAGAGTGTGAAATAGCTTTTCGCACTCTGTGAACGTTGTTGACTTCTGCACCCATTTTGGCTCAGCCAAACTTGGAGAAACCTTTTGATGTGTTTTGTGACGCATCCAAGATCGTACTTGGATGTGTGCTTATGCAAAATGGAAGAGTTATTGCATATGCTTCCCGTCAGTTGCGACCACATGAAGAGAATTACCCCACTCATGATTTGGAATTGGCAGCCGTAGTGCACGCACTCAAGATCTGGAGGCATTTTCTTATGGGTAACCTATGTCATGTGTATACAGATCACAAAAGTTTGAAGTATATCTTCACCCAGCCAGAGTTGAATATGAGGCAGAGGAGATGGTTAGAGTTGATTAAGGATTACAACCTAGAAGTGCATTACCACCCCAGAAAAGGGAACGTTGTAGCAGATGCCTTGAGTCGCAAGCCTCATTGCAACTCCCTACAACCACTATTGGAAGATGGATTTAATCTTATGCACCCCGTTATGCTAAACAATATAACCATACAGTGCACCTTGAAAGTGACATCATTGAAGGACAAAGGACCGATGCAGAGATCTGCCAAATCAAGAAGAGGTTGGAAACCAGTAGTTCGCTGAACTTCAGAAACAGATGAACGGGAATATGTGGTATAATCAGAGGTTGGTTGTTCCCAAGAATAAGAGCTGAAAGAAAGAATTCTGAATGAAGCCCATAATTCAAAGTTGTCTATCCATCCAGGAAGTAGTAAGATGTACCAAGATCTAAGAACAAGGTATTAGTGGTCAAGGATGAAGAAGGAAGTCACAGCATATGTCGCAAGATGCGATACTTGCTGCAGGATAAAAGCTATACACCTGAGACCCGCCGGACTGTTACAGCCGTTATCAATCCCAAAATGGAAGTGGGAAGAGATTAGTATGGATTCATCACAGGTCTTCCCACCACTCAGAAGGGACATGATTCTATCTGGGTTATCGTGGATCGGTTATCCAAAGTGGCTCACTTCATACCAGTCAAGACTACACATCGACCTCGCCAATATGCAGACTTGTACATTCAGAACATCTTGAGGTTACATGGAGTTCCAAAAAGGATTGTTTCTGACCGAGGACCCCAGTTCATAGCGCATTTTTGGGAACAGTTGCACAAGGAGCTAGGGACTAAGTTGATAAGAAGTTCCGCTTATCATCGTCAAACTGCAGGACAAACAGAAAGAGTAAATCAAATTTTGGAAGGTATCCTCAGAGCTTGTGTTCTATCCTCGGGAGAATCATGGGAAAAATGGCTACCCCTCACAGAGTTCTCGTATAACAATAGCTATCAAGAAAGCATAAAGATGGCACCATTTGAAGTCTTATATGGACGAAGATGCAGAACCCCGGTAAATTGGGTTGAATCAGGAGATCGAGGATTTTACGGGTCAGATTATGTAAAGGATGCCGAAGAGATTGTACAAACCAAGCAACAACATATCAGGGCAGCGCAGTCACGACAGAAAAGTTATGCTGATACGCGAAGGAGACCCTTGGAATTCCAAGTAGGAGACTATGTTTACCTCAAGGTCTCACCCATGAGAAAGGTCCAACGTTTTGGAATCAAGAAAAAGCTAGCACCCCGATATGTGGGACCATATCAGATCATAGCCAAAAAGGGAGAAGTAGCCTATGAAGTCCAGTTACCCCAGAGATGAGCGCAGTCTTCCCAGTGTTCCATGTATCCCAGTTGAAAAAGTGTCTTCGAGTTCCAGAACAAGAAGAAGTTCGGATCCCAGATGTTAGTATCAGATCAGATCTAGAGTACTATGAACAACCTCGGGAGATAATGGACACCAAGACACGAGAGACTCGAAATCGAACAGTGAAGACTTACAAGATTCTTTGGAGCAATCACGGAGCCAACGATGCGACTTGGGAAACAGAGGAGTACTTACGCGTAAACTATCCCGCTTTTGTTAAGAAATGGTACGTAACCCAAATCTCGGGACAAGATTTCTTTAAGGGGGAAGGGCTGTGACACCCTAGTGTCAAGCACTGTATTAGGAACTACATTTAGCTACTAAAATGCATAAGCAATGCATTGCATCATTTCATGTGCATTTGAGTGCTTGTTGCTTTTGTTGTTTAATTGGATTTTGGTTTCTATTGGACTTGATGGTTTAAGTGGATTTCTATCTGGCAAATAATTTTATAAGGTGGATAATAATGAGTTTAATGCTTTTCATATTGACACCTTGATCTAGTTCAAAATACTTTGGCAAATAAAAATGAGGTAAACAAAATGATTTATGTCTCAAAAAGTAGCTTTATTTCTGTGGAGATTGAGAAAATGCATTTCAGCAAAAATGTCTTATATGAAAGTTGTAGAGAAAATTATTTTGAGCAACTTTTATTTTTGGGTCAAAGCCTAGTTTGGAGTTTTTGAAACTGATTTGAAATGGTCAAAGTTTGAAAAGATTTTGGAAAAAGAAAAAGGAAAACATTTTTCTTCCGGCGCTCCACTTTCGGCCCAGGTGGCCTTTCGGCCCAGCCCCGCACCGCGCCGGCCCGTCCGCGCTCACGCGCGCCGCGCCGCGCCGTCAGCGACTGCGCCCGCCTTACGCCGGCCGGAGCGCCGCGTGGCGGCCCGTCCCTGCCGAAAATCGTGCCCGCCTATCGCCTCCCGATCCTTGCCTCCGCGATCAAGCCACGATCCGCCTCGCCACTCCCACTCCGCCTCGCCTGTCGCGCCGCTCGCTGCACGATGTCGCGTCGCCGGCCCCCGCCACGACCCGCGCATCGCCGCCGGCCAAGCAAAACCCAAGCGCACTGCGCCCCTCTCCCTCTCACTCACCATTCGCACGAACCGCGCCCCAGCTCTCCCTTCTTTCCTGCACACGAACGCAAGCCGAGCGCTCCCCGTTCGCCGCTGTTCGCCACCGCCACCTCCCCTCTCCGTTCCGACCTCGCCTGAGCACCACCATCCGATTCCTCCCACTCATCACTCCACCCTCACCTCGCACACACGGTGCACACCTCCGCACCACACGACGAGCCTCACCAACGCCGGAACTCGAGGAGCGCCGCCGTGGTCGCCAGCGGCACCGCCCGGAGCTCGAAGTCGTTCTCCCCCGACCAAAAGCTAAGCCGAGCCCCTTCTTCCTCGATGAGCCTCACCGAGCAAAGGCAAGGTGAGAACGCCCCCCGACGAGGTCTCTACCGCTCCCTACACCCCTCTCCTTCCCAACTGAGCACCGCCATGGTCCGCCATGGCCGCGCACATGACCAAGCTCCATAGGAGCTCCTCCAGCCAAACCAACCCCCAAATCTTGCTTCTTAGGGTTCGCTCGAGCTTTAGCACCCGTTGATTGCGCCGGCGATCGCCGGAAATGGCATAGCCACGCATCACCGCCACCACCGCCCGCCATAGCTCACCGCCGATGAGCTGCGGCCATGCGCTGGCCCAACCAACTGCACCCATCGATCCATCTCGTCAAGGGGAACACGCCAAGCCCAGTCTCACCGCCGGCGACTTCGCCGTCGACGAGCAATCGTGAGTCAAAGCCAAACACCTGTTCGGCTCCCACTGACCACTGGGCCCCGTTGACCAGCGGGTCCCATGCGTCAGCCTCCCCACGGTCCATGGACCGAGCCCATACAAGCCTGGCCGGGAGATTCAAATGTTTTTCCTTTTTGTTTATTTTCCCAGAAAAGCTTGTTATTTTTGTGTAGCACGTTTTAAAGGTCCAAATGAGGTGCTTTTAGTTTTGTTAGCTTGTGCATAAGTAGATCTATCATGGAAAAATATGAAAGTATTTTTGGTGAAAGTTTATATTACTGTTTTTATTTAATCCAGTTTATGTGCTTTTGTTGAGATAAATGGGTTGATATGTTTTCTGGTCAATTTAATTCATGGAAAAATTTGTGTAGGTTTCTTATCATGTCATGTACCTATGAAAAATATGTGAGGCACTGTTTGTGTAGAAAAGTGTCTGTTAGGGTTTAAAGTCCTTTTTTGTAGTTTTCTTGGAAAAAGTGTTAAGGTGCTTTATATGTGGAAATAAAATATGGAAAAATTTGTGCAGTCTCTGTGTGTGATATTTCAGTTAGGAAAAATGTTAAGCATAGGTTGTTATATGGAAAAATAAATAGTTGCTGTACAGATGTGATTTTCTGTGGTTTTCTTAGGAAATTCATGTAGGAAATAATATAATGTTTCTGTTCATGGAACTTCCTTGATAAATATGAAATGTGGAATAGAACTTGGGAAAAATATGAAAATGAGCATGTCACCCTTTTCCAGCAGGGTTGTTGTTCAAATCGTTTTATTTGGAGTAAAATTGTTTATTTTGTGTAGGATGGTATATTCATGCTTAAGCAGTGAGTTTTCTACAGTAGAATGGTTATGAGTAGGTGAAGATAGGAAAAATATGAAACCTGCTGTTTGACACTTTTCATGTGGGAAGTTAGGTCAAAGCACCCTTTTGAGCATTTTGTTTCATCTTTTTATAGCTGCTGTTCTGTATTTTATTTCTTACTGAACATTGTTCAGTGAAGTCCAGTCGGTGTTAGTTACTTTCTGGAATTTTTGTGGATTTTTCTGAGTTCAGAATAATGCACTTGCAGTTCAAACCTGAGTTTCTTTTGAAATAATAAATAAGAAATAATTGAAATAATGATTTTTTTTTATGAGGTAAATAAGAGTTTGCCTCAATGTCAAAAGTGGTTCAACAAGTTGGTTTTGTTGGTTTGCAAGAAGTATTGCATTTCATACCACCATAATCCGCACTGCACCTTATTTATTTAATTATTTAATTTCTACCGCATTGCAATAGGATTGACAGTTCAGGAACTCGCCCCGGAGCAGGAAGCAAGCGCCGAACAAGAGATCCCGGAGCTACCTCAAGCTGAGGAGGTCGACCCCGAATAGGAGACTAACTTGCCCGAGTGCCCCACTCACGAGGCCTCGGTCTTCACTCAAGGCAAGCCCCGGAGCATTCTAAGTCTCTCAGTATTTACAATTAATCTATTTGAGTATTTTATACTGTGATGCATTAGGTATAGGAGTTGATTGAATCCTACTTGCTGCATTACCATTCCTTGGTTATTGGTTAATATCTGCCTTGTTATCCTGTTAGTTATTATAATGTAGAATTGCTTAGTCTGCTTAATAAAAGTAGTAGTTAAGGATGTTCCCGTAATACCCCTGGTGGGTATTTACCGGATCACGGTTGGCTATATTTGCTATCGTGGAAAAGAACCTGAGTAGTAATGAAATACGGTCAACTGGAAGGCAAGGCACAAGTTTGGAAACTTGGGGCAGTCCGTCCGTTGGATCGTGTAGGTTTGTATCGATGTTGGCCCTCGTTCATTTTTGAACGCGCCCTTTTACTTAGGGATATGTCAGTGCTGTAATCATCGACCCCAAAGCTATTTAGACGCTGTTCGGGCCAGTTTCAACCCGTGTCGCACCCTCTAGTATGGAAACACGATCTGCCTCAGAATGGCCATCGTATAGTTCTAATTGGGTGGTCCGTGCTTGAACCGCGACGATTACCACCACGAACAAGCATCGAGCGGTTACCCAATGCATGGACCCGACGGGGAAAGTGTGGGTTGGTATTAAAGGTCTTTCACCAGCTGGTTTGGAATTCGATTCGAGCCGTCGTCTCCCCCGGTTAGTGGGAAACTATGGCGAGCTTCACCACGATACAACTCCATGTGATGTTTTAAAGGTTCAACTAAAATATGGATGAGTCAACTGGATATGGTTATATTATTGCTTGTTAGACTCAGGTTTGTGTACTAATTCAGGTGCAAACCTAGATTAAGAGGTAGGACTAAAACGGACAGCTCACCAACGTCATTAAATATTACTTCTCTTAATTTGAGCTTTTCACAACTAAAGATCCCAGCTCCACCAAAAAGCCTTGCATACCCTTGGTGTCCTTTATTTTCAGTTGGACGGGTAAGTCTAGCTGAGTACATTCCCGTACTCAGGGTTTATCCCGTTGTTGCAGATGGCCAGGTCTACTGTGGCTATTGTAAGCACTGCCTCTACCCGGTGGAAGGTGATGAGGAGTAGGCCCAGGGCAGGGTCGTCTAGAAGCTTCCCTTTTCTTTTGCTGGACTGAGACTACTAGTGGCACATTACTTGAAAAAGGAGGAGTGAGTTGTGTTGGGTTGAAGTTATCAAACAATGTTTATTTGGACCACATGTGTGGTGGTTGTGTTTCAAAACTTATTTAAGCTTCCGCACTTTTAAACTTGGTATTGTAATAACTCTGTCTTAATTTCGTACTCTGATGTTTTAAATTCAGTTTCATTATCAATGGTGTATCCTTACGAATGTGGTACTTGAACAATGCGATCCTGTATGTTGTAAGATGTTTGAAATCCTTCGAGATTTCCGGACTACCGGGGTTATATGGGTTCAAGTATGAGTCGATGTCAGACGGATTTGACTAAGACGGTACTTGAGCTCTTATAATCAGGACGGTTCCGCCACATGGATGGCTAAGATAAGGTGGATGGATAGATAGATAGAGAGTAACTAAGGGTAACTAAGATAACTAACTACTAACTACTCCTAGATGACCACGAAGCAAGATAACTACGAAGCAAGACAGGCAAATGTCAATAAAGCAACCTAGTTAAGTAAAGTTTTATTCCTATCTTATCAAGTATCGAGGCGTACTAGCCTTTACCACTGACTTAGGTTGAACGCTAGCACAACGAGCCTTACTGTTAAACTGGGCCAACTACGTGGTGGAATTCAAGGCGCACAGGGCTGTCACCACCTGCTTGCTACCACAGCTATCCGGGGGTCCAGTCGTATCTGAAGGTAAGTCTATAACTAAGCACCACGCTTAACTATATTCTAACTATCTCTACCCTAGCTTTGAATAGAGACACCCTTGCGGACGTCAGAACAAACACTTGACTTAATAAGATAAACACTAAACTAACTAAGCAACCTATTGGCAAAGATCAATCACTAAGCTCACTAGAGATTAACTACTATGGCTAACTGAATTGACTGTAGGATAGCTAGGCACTCAAGCAATCAATCAAGTATACCACTCAATACTGATAAGTAGAATAAAGTAATACTTGAAATGATGAACTAGAATATAGTAAAGTGCTTGAGTAACAAGAGCAAAACCTGAACTGGAGATGAAGGAAGACTCTTCCCAGCTCCAGGACATATCACTCGCACGCCTCTACTCTTGAGCTAAGCCTTGAGCAGCGCTTCCGCGAGGGCGAAGATGCCTTGCTCTACTAGCTACCTACTTGCCTAAGCTCTCTGAGCTTCTAACCTAACTCTCACTTGCTTCTCTTGCTTGTGTGTTGCTCTGGGATGGTAATGTGTGATGGTACGAATGAAGTAGTGTCGCCAGGGGGGTATTTATAGCCCAAATGAGTGAGGGGGGTTCTTATACTGGGCAGCCAACCGACCTAGGGTTAGGTCAGGTGGCGGGTGCCACCCCCTACTAGCGACCGCTAGTCCCCTAGCCGTTGGATGAACCGCCTCTGCTTCAACGACATCCAGGTGGTTGTCCAAGGCGGTTTGGAGGTCGGTTGCATGTCCTAGCAACCGACATTCAGCCTTGATCCACGCCACTCCTCCCTGAGCCGTCCGATGCCACTGACCTAGTGACCAAGGGCCAGGATTTGGCCTTGGGGAGGTCACACGGATCGGTGACGTGGCAGGGAGTGGCACTTGGGCCAACCCAAGTGGCGGGCGCCACTTAGAGGTGGCGGGCGCCACTTAGAGGTGGCGGGCGCCACCTAGGGGTGGCGAGCGCCACCCCCCTTAGGCCCGTTTGGGCCCTTCTGAGTGGGCTTGGCCTCTGGTGGGTCCATATGTCCAAATTTGGTTCAAATCCTGCATTCAAATAAAATTCTATGGACATGTGGAATTTGGTTAGTTTGAAACCTATTTGACTACATTTCATGCCTTTTTGGTGGACTTTAGGGTCAAATGTTGATGGTAAAACAGGTGTTTAAGGACCGTTAACAGCTACCCTATCCTAGGTGTAGTTAAGAACTACCAACAGTGGTGGCATCGGGATCTGTGATGCAAGACTACAAGAAATGGTTGATTTTTTGACATAAAATCCATTTGTGACGCTATTTTTTGACGTTAATTATGACATAGTTATGTGAATTATGACATTATTTATGTGAGTTATGACATCAATTATGTGAATTTTTGACATTAGTTATGTTGACATTGCACTTTTGTCATAATACACATAACTGATGTCATAATTCACATACCTAATGTCATAATTCACATAACTATGTCATAATTAACGTCAAAAACCTGCGTCACAAATAAATTTTATGTCAAAAAAACCAACCATTTCTTGTGGTCGGGGAGCTTGCGTTGCGGCGAAGTGACTGATGAGGAAGGCGCGTGACTATCGATGAAGATCCTGACAGAGTTAGACTAGAATGCCCCTAGGGCTAGCTAGCTTGCTCTATGTATCTAGGGGTAGAAGGGGTATTGTGTAATTGGCTATAAATAAGGGATGACACCCCTCATCCAACTTCATCTCTTCAGTTGTTCATTTCCAGCAGACTTCATCTGTTAGGGCTTCTCTCTCTACAGCTATTGTAGAGATCCGTAGAGACAGAAATTATTCCTCTGTGTATCTTGATTTCAAGAAAGGAGACCATAATCTCCTTGTCTCCTCGTTAGGGATTTTGGTTGAAATCTTTGTGATCGCGTTTTGTTCTTCGCGTTCTTCGTTTCCCCTCTTTTGCTTTTTCATGAGATCTTTTGATTTGAGGGATGGATTGCGATTCGATTTGAATCATATTTTGCTTCATTGTGAGAGTCATCATTCCACAGAAGGATTTTCTCTAATTCCTCACGAGCACACAAATCGGGCGGATTTCATGTTGAATCTCGTTTTGCTTGTTCTTCACCGATTTTCTTTGTTTCACTGATTTGCAGTTAGGTTCGAGCCATGATCTCATAGGAGTAGCTCACTAACTTGCTTGTGACCCCTCTCACAAAGTTTGATCCCTAGTGATTTTGATTTGAGGGAGATCGGGTTGATTTAGTGAATGAACAACGTTGTTTGTGAGTGATCAGACATGCCCTGTGCTATGTCCAGTCACTTCTAGAGAGGTCCAATCCTGATCGGACGCGCCTGTTGTGCTGTGACCGGACGCACTGCTCGCTCAGCTGGCCGAGCAGTTGTAACCGGACACTGGGTGTGCTTTGACCGGATGCTCCCTTATGTAGAGTCCAATCACGAACAGAGAGGTCCAGAAACCAGTTTTCTGTGACCCGACGTGTCCGATCCATACTGACCGGACCCCCTCAGAGTCTGGTCAGTGCAGTCGCGTGCGTTTTCATCCGCAGTTTCTTCGGTTGGTTCCCGATTTGCGTTTCGGCTTTTGCGTTAGGTTCCTTGACTTTTGTAGTGTCCTGCTGTGTTCCTTAGGAACATCCACCCTTTCTCTAGGGTCATGGACACTACATAGGTCGGCTTTGCTTTTGGGGTTTGAACTTGAGACAGAGGCTACTCATTTTTGAAAAGAAATTTGAGGCTCCCATTCACCCCCTGGTCGCCATTCTCGGTCCTTCAATGTTTCTAAGGTCCTAAAGTATAGATAACATTATCACGTACCAATATGATATTACAATATGGTTCATGAAAATTTAATTGTCTTAAATACCAAATTGAATAGGAAATACTAATTTGTAGATAGCTTTGAAAATTGTCATAGCGGCACTATAGCGGTAACTTAGCAGCGCCATAGTGGTAAATAACGGCAAAAATTATCATAGCGGCAGAAATAAAATAGCTTAGCGTCGAGCCTCTCCCGCAGCTATAACAGCGCTATAGTGGTGCTATAGCCCGCTATTTAAAACTTTGGCTGGCAGCGTCCGATGCCACCCCATCGGACTCGCCCGATGGCCAAAACCCCTCTCTGGAACCTCTCTACATGAACATCGGACGCACCCCCCGGCGCGTCCGATGTCAGCATCCAATGTGACGCTGATTTTCACTCTCAGTGAACAGTGTTATCATAGCGTTCGACGCCACCCCGTGGCGCGTTCGATGCAATGGAAAACACACTGTTCACTTCCTGTTGCCATTAGACACGCGTTCGATGCCAGCAGGGGCAGTGTCCCATGCCCTTCTAAGGGTCAAAACAACTTCAGATCATGACACTGCCTAAAGGACTTTTGATCCTCACCACCTATGGACTATGTCTGAGCTACCTAGAGCTATGAAATAACAAGTGTGCACCACACCTACCTCAATTGACTCACCTAGGTCAAGCTACCAATTCACACTCCCCTTTATAGTACGACTAAAGGAAAAACAAGAACCTAAACTACTCTAAGTGTCTCTCAACACCAAACAACACTTAGAACTAGCCTATCTTCATCTTTGTCATCCATATTTTGAAAACTGAATCGATTTCCATCGCTAGGTGGCATGAAAACCATTTGCCTATATCATCACCATTATTGTGACCTAACTCTCTGAAAGGTCCTCATTTGGTTTTGGTAATTGAGTGACAACTTTAGGTGGCCTAATTGTGTTTATGTGAGATACACAGGAGATTAGTCCATAGGTACAAATGTGTAGAAGGAGCTTATTGCATATGTGACATGACATAGAGTCATGTTGCTAAGATGGTCAAGATCAAGGCAAGACTTGGCTTGATGGACCAGTTTTGAAGGTGAATGGCAAGTTGGAGGCTTTGAAGCCGTTGGTACCGAGTGTTGGGAGGCTTGAGCAAGGACTTGGTGCCGAAGGACCAAAGTAATGGTGAAGAGCAAGTGAGGTCAAGATCGATGGACCATGGAGGCCATGTGATGATATGAACTGGAACACATCATTTGATCTAGGTTGGTGCATGTATTGCATCAACAATTGAGGAGATGGAATGGAATGCGCAAGGCAAAGTATATTTGTAGGGCATTTCATTTCACCGGTCATAGGTGTGTAGAGAAGTTTATGACCGGGTTTAGGATAGATGGTCATACTATAAAGAGGAGCAAACTTGTTTGCATATCGGTCATCTAGTGCCACTTGAGCGATCTAACATTGCAATGTTGCTAGGATCGAGGGGACTAATGTTTGAGCGATCTAAGTGTTTGAGGGACCTATGTTTGTTTTGAAATGAGCTAGAAGCATGACAATGATGATACTTGATACTCAAATTGAAGATCAAGATAAAGATGAAGCTCAAGTCCTAGTGATAGTTGAAGATGTTTTGAGAAGAAAGAAAAGGACTAAAAGAAGAGTTCAATGTCATATCTCAAGAAGAGTTCATCATTTGGATCAATCAAACAAAGGAAATTCAATTAAGTGACAAGGATGATTCTTTGGAGAGAGGTCACTTCTCCCTTTTGTAGGGACTTGCCACCTTTTGTAGGTTAACCGAGCATGTGGCCTGGAAGGCTAACAAGGAAGTGGTGATCTAAAGTATCATTGGAGATGCTTAGTTGAAGAAATCAAAATGATTGATCAAGAAAGCAAGCAAGAGCCAAAAGAGAGCAAATCATGGCAATTCAAGTGGTATTCTCATGCAAGCTATGATCAATTGAAGAAGCAAGCCAACCACAACAAGAGAGTGCACTTGACCATTAGTGGTTCTTAATTCATATAAGTCAAGAAAGAAATTCATATTTGTTATCTATTAGTCTTCACTAAGCTATAAATGGACTTCACATTGATATTGGAGAAACAAATTGGAATCTATGTGACTATCCGCTTCTCAAAGATAGCAAAGGTATCATTGTAATTAATGTGCATGATCATGTCATCCCTTACTAGTATGCGGTTAGGGTGCATATAGTACATGCTCAATAAGATCATGCATAACAAATGAAATGTTTAAATTCACAGCCTACCACTATTGCTTGATTGATTATATGATCTAGTGGTTAGTATATGAGTTTGTTCATGAGCTAGTGAACCCAAGTACTTGATCTAGAAGATGAGCATTCAAGTGTCTAATTCAACGTGAGTAAGATAACCATTGAAAGATGTGTGAAGAAGCTTTCTCTAGAGAAAACTGAGTTAGATATCTTATGTAAATTTAATAGTTCAAGTCACAATGAGAGGCTCATGACAAGAGTTCAAGAAGAAGACAATAATGCAAATGGATATCAAATTTAAACTTTCATTCAAGTGGTATCTATACTCATCATTTCTTCACATGGTATCTCTTCAAAAATGGTATATGATCTTTCAAGTGATATTTACCAAGTGGTGTCTAGATCAAGCTCTCAAGTGGTATCCTACAAATATGTCAAGTGATCCTCAACTTTAAGTGATCAAATCAAGCAAAGCATCCCTCACCAACAAGAGGTCAAGCTAATCAAGTGGATGACCCATGCTATGACATAAGAGAAGATGCCCCACTGATTGGTATCAAGGTCAAAGATCCTACAAGTGGCTTTCATGCATCTACATGAGGTATCTACAAGTAGTATCATTCCAACATATTTGGTAATGTCCATAAAAAAAGCAAGATTCAAGTGTCAACCATCTACCCTAGTGCAACCCTTTGTATCAAGAGAAGCATGCCTTTTATGGTCAATGATGACAAAGGGGGAGAAATTGTGGCAAAGATATGTCAATTGTGATATGTCATGTCAAGGGCAAAGGGGGAGAAAGCAAGAAAAGAACATGGGCATGGATCAAGAGTGAGCAAGATTGGAGAATGCAAAAGGATCAAAATTCTTGGACAAAAGGAAGCACACAAGTAGGGGGAGCAAGCTCAAGAATACTTGTTTGGTGCATTTGGTTGTGCATTACATTTGCTTGCTTGCATAATGCATATGTTTTACATTTGATATATATGCTTGTATGTAATATTTGCTAAAGCTAAGACTTGGATAATGATTGTTTTTCCTTCAATTGGTATTTAGAGCTTTGTCTTAGTGTAGCAAGTGGTAACTAGAACCTTGATTATAATGTTGATCTCATGTGGTATCTAAATTCACTTGTTTCTAGCAAGGTTGATGCTAAGGATGAATTAAAATGTGGTATGCACGCTAGAAAGGTACAATTCTATCTTGTATACCTTAGCATCACTTAGTAGTGCTAACACTCCCACAAATTTCATATTTATGCATGTGTGCAAGCTTCAAACCAAACCATTTGAGCACACATGTAGGGGGAGTTAACACTACCAAGTCAGGTTCTATGGTGCTTATCCAAATCTTTTCATATGGTCTTAATGTTGGATAAGTAACATATAATCCAAACCAAGTTAGCAATTTACACTCATGTGAAGTGCTAGCTTGGAATAAGCTTAATTTCCATATCTTTGTAGAGTAGTCATCAATTACAAAAAAGGAGGAGATTGAAAGGTCCTAGTTTGGTTTTGGTAATTGAGTGACAACTTTAGGTGGACTAATTGTATTTATGTGAGATACACAGGAGATTAGTCCACAGGTACAAATGTGAAGAAGGAGCTTATTGCATATGTGACATGGCATGGAGTCATGTTGCTAAGATGGTGAAGATCAAGGCAAGACTTGGTTTGATGGACCAGTTGTGAAGGTGAAGGGCAAGTTGGAGGCTTTGAAGCCGTTGGTACCGAGTGTCGGGAGGCTTGAGAAAAGACTTGGCGCCGCAGGACCGAAGCAATGGTGAAGAGCAAGTGAGGTCAAGATTGATGGACCATGGAGGCCATGTGATGATATGAAGTGGACCATATCATTAGATCTAGGTTGGTGCATGTGTTCATCAAAAATGGAGGAGATGGAATGGAATGCGCAAGACAAAGTTATATTTGTAGGGCATTTCATTTCACCGGTCATAGGTGTGTAGAGAAGTTTATGACCGGTGTTGACGGTATTATTATCATAGTTTTGCATTGTCAAACCCGTCAACAAAGTGTCTTCCTTGGAAGTAAATGAGCATAACATGACCTTATTTTATACAAATAACTTGGTTCCACATGTACATCGAATTCTAAAACATTCAGGTGAATATATCAGAGAAAATGGAACCAAGGGAGGCACACACTAGATTCGGCCGACCCTATGGGGGGTCACCTGACCCCCCTATGGCCCCACTTGTCCCTTACTCAGGATGACAAGCCTCCATGATCCTCTCAACACACTCCCAAAGCAACATCAACCATTGGATCAAAGTGTGTTTCCTCTGGACGGCTCAAAATCACGGCACACAGATTGAATGGCCCACAAAGTGAAGCATCGACGTGACCAATTGGTCCCACCACTTCATACCCACACTAGAGAAGGTGTGGAGGGCCCACAAGAAAGGGGGATGGCCACACCCAACATAGGGGGGTTGCCCGACCCCCTCATGACCCTTGTTTCTACACCACTCTACTCCTACATGTGCAAGAAGAAGGTCCCACACTTGGGGGTGGCCCCACCTATCATTGGGGGGGGGGGTCGGCCGACCCCCTTTGGTGACTAAAGGAGCCCATTTCCACCCACCAACCTTGGTGCATGGAGGCATGCATCCAAGTGATCTTGGCCATCCAAGTTATGGCGGTTTTTATCCAAGGAAGGAGAAGCGTCGTCACACGGATCACTGACGTGGCATTGAGTGGTTCTCATTCATCCCCTAGGACTATAAATACCCCCTCACCCCTCTCATTCTAGACACACCACAAGGAGGAGCTCTCCACTCTCTCTCAAGATGTAGTACTAGTAGTAGTGCTTGGAGTTAGACTGAGTCTCTGGTCTTCAGCTCTAGTCTTCCGGGAGGTATGGTATGGTTCTAGTATTCCTTTCTTTCCTTGTAAGACTTGAGATATTTTATATAGTTATCTTCTATACTTTGCCTTAGTACTTTACTTTATTGCAACATGACTAGTTATGTTGTAGTGGTTGTTAGCATAGTCATAGTTATGTGATAGCGAGATAATGGTAGTATACCTTTGCGCTGGTTCACCGCCCTTAACCCGGTGCTCTAATCAGTTCCACCGGATGTCGGATTAGAGTAGTGAGATGTAGTGTAGACGTGGTGTCTAGACTATACGCTTGCCTGTGTTTGCGGCTTACTCCATGCTTTGTTTGTGGTACCTAGTAGGGGTGACAGACCTATCTAGGCTTTGATTCTACCACGTGCGGGCAAGTTATTAAAACTTAGGTCTTCTTATGCTAGGTGGCTTAGCACCCTTCTCATCCCTTTCTGTTGCTAAGTGGCTTAGTGACCCAAAGTGCAATTGTGTATGAACATTGATCTTGCTTGATATAACATGTTTTGCTAAGTTAGAACCATGCAAGTAGAGATAGATCTCTGGAAACCTTAGGCTCGCTCGTTGTTCTCCTCGCTCGCTAGACTACCCTTTTATCTTTGTGATCTCTCCTGTGTGTGTCACTTCTCTTATCATACATATCATTTACCCCACACTAGTTTAGTTGGTATATTAGTTAGTGGATACATGATAGTTAGTTATCACATTCTTTAACCATTTCTTCCTTGTGAATAAATACGATACCCTGGAATACTCCTAGGTGAGATGCTACAATGATATGTTCTGTGCGCTTGCGGAATTATCCAATAGACATAAGAAATACCAACAAACATTTGTAGCACCGTTGCTGGGGATAGATTCAAACTCTATTCTTAGTAGTGACGCTAAGAAGTGTCAACAACCGGGTTTAGGATAGATGGTTGTACTATAAAGAGGAGCAAACTTGTTTGCATATCGGTCATCTAGTGCCACGTGTCGGTGGACCTAGGGACACGTGTCGGTGGACGGGGTGCACGGGCGGTGCATCCCCTCTACGGCTCGGTTTGGTGGTTGAGCCACAGAAAAACCACCGATGGACGGTTTCCAGGTTTGGGCCACAAAACCTGGGTGCTGCGGGTTTGCCGAGTTTGGGCCACAAAACTCGGGCTGAGGACGGTTTCTAGGTTTGGGCCTCAAAACCTGGGCGCTGGCGGGTTTCTGAGTTTGGGCCACAAAACTCAGGCGTTGGACGGCTGGTTTCCCGATTTGGGCCTCAAAACCGGGGGTTGGTCGTGAAGGCTGGTTTCCTGGTTTGGGCCTCAAAACCGGGGGCGAAGTCCGTGAAAAGGACAAGCAGAGCGGTGGTGGCACGTGGCGGCAATCGGTGAGGTCGCGTCGAGGCGAAGCTACCTGTTGTGCGAGCGTGGCCGTCGAATCACCACCTACCACGAGTTGGTCCAGAATAACCTTAGGGTTTAGCTGGTTCGCTCTATAATTAGTTAGGGGTAGACTGGGAACTAGAATTAGGATAAGTAGAGGGAGACACCCAACTCCCACTCCATCTCAGTCATTTTGCTATTCTCCACTTAGGGTTTCCTGCTCTCCCAATCCGCTGCTGTAGCTACTGAGATCTGCAGGGAACCATACCTCTGTGTTCATGAGATTTTGTGGAAGTGAGACTATAATCTCACTGTTGTAGCGTGTGGTAGCCACACGATTGCAGATCGATGTCTTGATTCGCGTTTTGACTTTGTTCTTCGCGTTCTTCGTTTCTCCGCGATTTTCCCGCCACTCGATCTCCCTCTCTACTACGTCTTTTTGAAATCCACTTGAATCAACTTGTTCTTTATAGTGAGGAGATCATTTCCACCAAAGGAATTCATCTAACTCCTCACGAACAAGTAGATCGGGTCGATTCAATTTTCGTGGCGCTTTTTCGGTTCTTACTCCTTCCCCTTTCGAATCCCCGTTGATTGAGTTGATTTGAGCGGATGATTTCTTGGGGATAGTCTCCTAACTACCTCGTGATCATCTACTCCAAGTTTGGGATCAAGGGATTTTGATTTGGATCGGATTTGGGGAGATTTGATTTGAGAGCGACCGAAATCGCCCTCACTGGGAACTCGCGGACAGTCCGCCAGTGTACCCGTGGACAGTCCGCGCGTCGGGCTCTGACCGAGTCAGTGGTCGTGAGTCTCGGCTGTATTGCCTCAGCTTGACCGGTGGACAGTCCACAGTTGGTGACCGCGGATAGTCCGGGAGTCGTGCAGGGGACGTTCAGCAGCTGTGCTATTTTACGTTTTTGGCTGGCGGACAGTCCGCCAGGGGACCACGCACAGTCCGCCCTTGGCGCGGACAGTCCGGGACTAAAGGTCCGCACAGTCCGAGGATCGGCTGTAGGTTGAGTTTTAGTGCGTTTGCTCTCCCGGCCTTTTGGCTTTGATTCCGGACTTCTCGTTTGCTTCTAGAGTTCACCTAGGAACCTCTCTAACTATCTTTGCTACATGTTAGCATAGGTATTTGGAGGAATCCCAACGTAGCCCTTCATCTACGTTTGAGAGTAGGTCTTTTGGGTAAGAACTTGAGCTGAAGCTTTTGGTGCTTGACTTGCTCTTGTCTTGTGGTGCCTCGCTGTGATCTTAGGATCATCCACCCTCTTCCAAGGGTCGTGGGCATCACGTTTTGGTCAAAGGTCTTGGGGGTCGATTTTGGGGACAAAGGCCAAAGTTTTGAGAGAAATTTTTTGAGCTCCCATTCACCCCCCCCCTCTGGTCGTCTTGCTATTGCATTCTCGGTCCTTCAATTGGTATCAGAGCGGGTTAAGGATCTTCCACCTTAGCCGGTTCCAGATCCACAGAAGGCGACATGGATCGCGGCATGGGCAAACCGCCGTTTTTCGATGGGATGAACTATGCGTATTGGAAGATACGCATGTCGGCCTATCTTCAGAGATTGGGTGCTTCTATCTGGGATATTTGCAACTCTGCTGATTATGTGGTCTTGGCTGCTCGTGTGACTTAGCATCAGATCGATGAGCACGATGCCAATAGCCGAGACCGTAATGCTCTTTTCTCATGTTTGAGCATGACGGAGTTTGATCGCGTTTCTCACCTCGCTACGGTTCGGGAGATTTGGGCTACCCTCATGCGTTTCCATGAGGGAACTGTTGGAAATATGCCCTAGAGGTAATCATAGAGATGATGATATTTCTATTGTATCCATGATTTAATATATGTTCATTGAATATCCATTAAAGACAACTTGTATTGATTGGCAATTATGTGAATTGTCTGTGAGACTCTTTTACTTGTATGGTTATTTGATAGTTGTCCCTGATCGGAGTTCATGAGAGGACACACATGAATATTAGATCAACACATGTATTAGTTCATGACTATGTTTCACAAGTCATAGACATGGAGATGTCAAACTAATAATGTGGGCACATGTATGACATGAGGCTGGACTGACCCAACATGAGATGTTCTTATTATCTCTTTACATATCATGTACGTTATGTCCTTAGACCTGAGATTGTGGTATGTACTCAAGATATGAATCGACTTACTTAGGGACTATCAAACACTACTTCGTAACAAGGTAGTTATAAAGATAGTCTTCGGGTTTATCAGGAAGTATGCTGTGAGACATAGACGACCAAGATGGGATTTGCCCCTCTCCATGAGAGAGAGATATCACTGGACCACTCAAATTATTGGATCATAAAATGCATGGTCGTGCTTAGGTTAAGTGTTAACCTATGAGTTGGACCAAATATTGTGAGGCAAGGGAATTACGTATATGTGATCATGGTGGTTCGTCAGATATGATCTTTGCGTATACATAGGAGTTGACACGTCTTGCTAGAGGCCGCTATCAACTATCGGGCGAGTAGGAGTACTCGGGCCGTGTCTATGTGTGCGTGAACCCATAGGGTCGCACGCTTAAGGGGCTGGAAGCCTGATTCGAGTTGGACTCGAATGAGACCGGGATTAGGGTTTGCTAATGGGCCTTCACGTTGGCAGGCTCATTAGGGATGCCTATAAATAGAGCAGTGGGGTGACCAGGGTTTTGACCTGGATGTCATTAGACAGCCGTCGCCCACCCCATGCCCGTGCCTATTGCTCCTCGCAGACCTAGCAGTCTGGAGGCGTGATGCTTCCTCCCTGTACGTGTGGGATACCTTGGAGGTGCTGCATCTAGAGCACAAGGACGAACCGCACGTGGAGACGTGAAGGTCGGACGAGAACATCTACACGACATCGCTGCGACGCGCACGTCTACACCGAGACGTCTTCCGCTGCATCTACGCGTCTAGTGGTAATCCTGTGATCTATAACTAGCAGTAGTTCCTGGTTTATGGGGTTGAAAAATTTTGTTTTTCGGCTAGCGTAGCATTCTCATAACCAATCAGCGGTATCAGAGCCAGGTTACTTCCTCGTTATAGATTCAGTTGTGTGCATATAGAGATATGTGCAGTTGTAGATCAGTGTCTGATCTTGATTCGTGATCTTGCCATGTTGGTCATTATCAATCTACTCCTACCGGTCAGAATTCCGCCATCGGAGTTAAGTGATACGTGTAAATCCAATCATGAAAGTATGGAGATCAATTAGATTGATCGAATCGAATCTAGGTCAAGAGCCGGGTGCATGAGATGTACCGCGGCATCTGCAAAAGAGCGTTGTTTGGTAAAACAGCCGTAACTTTTGCATACGACCTCGGATTGAGATGATCTTTAAACGAAAATTGATCTACAAAAAATTTTACATCCGATTTTCACCGGCTAGTGCCGGTTTCGTCAAATTTAGATTTGCGAAAAAAGGCTGGGAAAATTACGTTTTCTGCGATTCAATATTAGACGTCGGGAACGTTTAACTCTGTTTTGCAGGGATTGATGACTGGTATAGCCCTCATGTGTATGTGATGCATGTATGTAATTGTTTCATGACTTGCATGTTGTGATTATGACAATATGGCAGGAGCCACATAAATATTGTCATCAATTTGATGTAATGGCCTGCTTGCCAATTTGTGATGATCCTACTCGCGACTATGTAATTGTTTTAATTACGCTAGTTGTAGCTAGTCTTGGTGGATTCATCACTGGAGGATGGCGTGCATATACCATGTTGATAGAGATCATCATGGTGAACAGATTGGCGGAGATGGAGATCTCCAAAGAGACACTGGGCTATACCATGTCATATCTGTGTTGATGCTATTCTCTTATTATGTTCTACATTCACGTATGATTCATGTTTATTGTCTACATGCGGTAGTGAAAGTGTAGAACGATCCCTCAGTAATGTTCAAGTCATATGCTTCCCCAAACCTTGCACTGTCATATGTCCTGTACAATCGGTGGTGCGCCTATGAAATTAGGGTATCACTGATTTTCCTTGACTAAGCAGGTTCGTATCGAATACTTACTGCAGAAGGGTTGGTTGCTTGAACAAGGTCATCCTAACGGTTAGGGACCTTGAAGCATAAGGAGTTGAGCACACATAGAGATGTTGGCCAACAACAAGAGTCATATGTGATATGATTAGCAAAGAGTTGCTTACCGATCTACCATGTCCACTAGCGGTGATGCTAAAGCTCACTAGTAGACTTGTTAGTTTGGGTCTTGAATCATTGAGATTCAATAGAGGGATATTGATCTCAGTGGGAGTAGATTTTATTAATGATTTAATATCATTTACTCTGTCTTGGATACATTGTCTTAGTATTTTGCATTTACTTTTGTTGTAGATCAATGGCACCTAGCAATCCACCATTTACTTTACGTTCAATCCTTGAGAAAGATAAATTGAATGGAACAAACTATGCGGATTGGATCCGCAACCTGAGAATTGTTCTCAGGGCTGAGAAAAAGGAAGATATTCTAGACACCCCACTACCAGAGGAACCTGCTGATAATGCACCTGCTACTGAGAAAACCGCTTACAAGAAAGCATGTGATGCTGATCTTGAAGTGGGATGCCTGATGCTTGCTAGCATGGAACCAGATCTGCAGATGCAGTTTGATAATAACCATACAACCTACGATATGATCGTAGCGCTAGATGAGATGTTCCAGACTCAGGCTAGAACTGAAAGGTTCAATGTTTCTAAGTCTCTTGCTGAGACTAAGTTAGCAGAGGGTGCAACAGTTGGACCACATGTAATCAAAATGGTTGGTTACACTCAGAGGTTGGAGAAGCTAGGCTTCCCAATTGGTCCAGAACTAGCTACTGATTTCATTCTCTCTTCTCTCCCACCAAGCTATGGGAACTTCATCTCGAACTACCATATGCATGGTGCAGAGAAGGGCTTGAATGAGCTATGTGGCATGCTGAAGACAGCAGAGGCAGACATCAAGAAAGGTGCTGGCAGCAGCCATGTGATGGCGATCCAAAACAAGCCTAACTTTAAAAGGAAAGGCAACTTTTGGAAGAATAGGAAGGGCAAGGGCAAGGCCAAGGATGTGATCTCTAAGCCAAACCCTCCTGCGCCTGACGCTGCTGGACGAACTGCTGATTCTGAGTGCTTCCACTATAAGGGGAAAGGTCATTGGAAAAGAAACTGCAAGGTGTACTTAGCTTCCTTGATGAAGGATGGCGGTGGTAAAGGTACTCCCGCTGCTCATACACTTGCTGTTTATATTACAGATATTTTCCTCGCTGACTCTTATATTAATTCTTGGGTATTTGATACCAGCTCGGTTGCTCATATTTGCAATACGATGCAGGGAATGATAAGAGGTAGAAGCGTTGGAAAAGGGGAGGTTGATTTCCGCGTGGGCAATAATGCAAGAATTGCTGCGTTGAACGTCGGGACGATGCAACTCCACCTCCCATCAGGATTTATTTTGGAGTTAAATAATTGTTATTTTGTTCCAAGTTTAAGTCAAAACATTGTGTCACCTTCATGTTTGATGAAGGATGGCTATTCATTTGTGAGTAAAGACAATGGTTGTGTAATCTCTAAGAATGATATGTTTGTGGCTTTTGCATCCATTGTGAATGGGTTGTTTATTTTAAATCTTGATGATGCACCTATGTCTATCTGTAATATTACTGCTAAAAGGCCTCGGCTTAATGAGTTAAGCCCTACTTATATGTGGCATTGTCGTTTGGGTCATATAAGTGAAAATCGCATGAAGAGACTCCATGCTGATGGGTTTCTAACTTCGTTTGATTTTGAATCATACGAGACATGTGAGCCTTGCTTGCTGGGCAAGATGACCAAGTCGCCTGTCACAGGATTTCCTGAGAGGGCGTCTGAATTATTAGAACTTGTACATACTGATGTATGCGGACCAATGAGTACGACAACTAGAGGCGGATTCCAATACTTCATAACCTTCACTGATGATTTTAGCAGATATGGCTATGTCTATTTGATGAAGCATAAGTCTAAGACATTTGAAAAGTTCAAAGAATTTCAGAATGAGGTAGAGAATCAGCGTGGCAAGAAAATTAAGGCCTTGCGATCAGATCGTGGAGGCGAATATTTGAGCCACGAGTTTAGCAATCATCTTAAGAGTTCTGGAATTGTTCCACAACTTACGCCACCCGGAACGCCTCAGAGAAACGGTGTGTCCGAGCGACGTAACCGAACTCTGTTAGAAATGGTTCGGTCTATGATGAGCTAGTCAGACCTTCCTTTATCATTTTGGGGATACGCTCTACAAACAGTCGCTTTCACATTAAATAGGGTACCGTCTAAGTCCGTAGTTAAGACACCATATGAGATGTGGACTGGTAAGAGTCCTAGTTTGTCTTTTCTAAAGATTTGGGGTTGTGAAGTTTATGTCAAACGACTTATATCAGATAAACTAACACCCAAGTCGGACAAGTGCTTTTTCGTGGGATACCCAAAGGAAACTTTAGGGTATTACTTCAACAACCGCTCAGAGGGCAAAGTGTTTGTTGCTCGAAACGGTGTTTTCTTAGAGAAAGAGTTTCTCAAAAGAGACAAGAGAGGGCAGAAGGTGTATCTTGAAGAAGTTCAGGATGATCCAACAGGGATTGACTCCACGAGTGATGCTAATGTAGCAGAACAAGTTGAGCTACCTGTGGCAACAGACACCCCGCCCCAACCACGAAGGTCGGCAAGAATCCGTGAGTTGCATGGAGATGTGTTATTGTTAGACGATGAAGAACCTGCAACTTATGCCGAGGCAATGATGGACCCTGATTCCGAGAAATGGCATAGTGCCATGAGATCCGAGATAGATTCCATGGGAACCAATCAAGTTTGGAACTTGGTTGACCCGCCTGATGGGGTAAGACCCATAGAGTGCAAATGGATCTATAAAAGGAAAAAGGATATGGATGGAAACGTCCAAGTTTATAAAGCTCGACTTGTCGCAAAAGGTTTTCGGCAAGTTCAAGGAGTTGACTACGACGAGACTTTCTTGCTGGTAGCGATGCTTAAATCTATCCAGATCATTCTAGCAATTGCTGCCTATTATGACTATGAGATATGACAGATGGATGTTAAAATAGCCTTTCTAAATGGAAATTTGGAAGAGGACGTGTATATGATACAGCCCGAAGGTTTTGTTGATCCTAGCATTGCTGGAAAAATATGCAAGCTTAAGAAATCTATTTATGGAATAAAGCAAGCATCTCGGAGTTGGAATATTCGTTTTGATGAGGTGGTCAAAGGGTTTGGCTCCTGGCAAAGTGAAGAAGAACCTTGTGTTTACAAGAAGGAAAGTGGGAGCGCTGTTGTGTTTCTAATCTTGTATGTAGATGACATACTGTTGATTGGGAATGACATTCCGATGTTGCAAACCGTAAAGACTTCACTGAATAACAGTTTTCTATGAAGGATTTAGGAGAAGCAAGATATATTTTGGGCATTAAGATCTATAGAGATAGGTCAAAGAGGCTAATAGGATTAAGCCAAGAAACGTACATTGACAAGGTGTTGAAGCGGTTCAACATGGAACAGTCGAAGAAAGGGTTCTTGCCTATGTCACATGGCATGCGCTTTAGCGAGAAACAATGTCCTTCGACATCTGATGAGCGAGAGCGCATGAGTAAGGTTCCATATGCTTCAGTTATTGGTTCCATCATGTATGCCATGATATGTACACGCCTGGATGTCTCATATGCTCTAAGTGTTGTGAGCAGATATCAAGCTAATCCAGGTGAGAGTCACTGGACACTTGTTAAAAACATCCTTAAGTACTTGAGAAGGACTAAAGATGTGTTCCTAATCTATGGAGGTGAGGAGGAGCTCGTTGTAAATGGTTACACCGATGCTAGCTTTCAAACCGACACAGATGATTCACAATCTCAATCAGGTTTTGTGTTCACAATAAATGGTGGTGCAGTCAGTTGGAAAAGTTCCAAGCAGGAGACCGTCTCTGATTCTACAGCAGAAGCCGAGTACATTGAAGCTAGTGGAGCTGCAAAGGAAGGTGTTTGGATGAGGAGGTTCCTCATTGATCTTGGTGTGTTTCCAAATGCGTCTAGCCCATTGTCTCTACATTGTGATAGCAATGGGGCGATCACGCAGGCTAAGGAGCCAAGGAATCACATGAAGAACAAACATGTACTGCGGAAATTTCACCTCATTCGAGAGTTCATTGGAAGAGATGAGATTAAGATGTGCAAAATACATACGGATTTGAATATAGCAGGTCCTTTGACAAAGGCTCTTCCACAGCCTAAGCATCAGGCGCACGTGAGGTCTATGGGTATTAGATATCTAAAGGATTAAATCTAGTGCAAGTGGGAGACTGTTGGAAATATGCCCTAGAGGTAATCATATAGATGATGATATTTCTATTGTATCCATGATTTAATATATGTTCATTGAATATCCATTAAAGACAACTTGTATTGATTGGCAATTATGTGAATTGTCTGTGAGACTCTTTTACTTGTATGGTTATTTGATAGTTGTCCCTGATCGGAGTTCATGTGAGGACACACATGAATATTAGATCAGCACATGTATTAGTTGATGACTATGTTTCACAAGTCATAGACATAGAGATGTCAAACTAATAATGTGGGCACATGTATGACATGGGGCTGGACTGACCCAGCATGAGATGTTCTTATTATCTCTTTACATATCATGTACGTTATGTCCTTAGACCTGAGATTGTGGTATGTACTCAAGATATGAATCGACTTACTTAGGGACTATCAAACACTACTTCGTAACAAGGTAGTTATAAAGATAGTCTTCGAGTTTGTCAGGAAGTATGCTGTGAGACATAAACGACCAAGATGGGATTTGCCCCTCTCCATGAGAGAGAGAGATATCACTGGACCACTCAAATGATTGGATCATGAAATGCATGGCCGTGCTTAGCTTAAGTGTTAACCTATGAGTTGGACCAAATATTGTGAGGCAAGGGAATTACGTATATGTGATCGTGGTGGTTCGTCAGATATGATCTTTGCGTATACATTGGAGTTGACACGTCTTGCTAGAGGCCGCTATCAATTATTGGGCGAGTAGGAGTACTCGGGCCGTGTCTATGTGTGCGTGAACCCATAGGGTCGCACGCTTAAGGGGCTGGAAGCCTGATTCGAGTTGGACTCGAATCAGACCGGGACTAGGGTTTGCTAATGGGCCTCCACGTTGGCAGGCTCATTAGGGACGCCTATAAATAGAGGGGTGGGGCGACCAGGGTTTTGACCTGGACGTCATTAGACAACCGTCGCCCACCCCACGCCCGCGCCTATTGCTCCTCGCAGACCTAGCAATCTTGAGGCGTGACGCTTCCTCCCTGTACGTGTGGGATACCTCGGAGGTGCTGCATCTGGAGCACAAGGACGAACCGCACGTGGAGAAATGAAGGTCGGACGAGAACATCTACACGACATCGCTGCGACGCGCACGTCTACACCGAGACGTCTTCCGTTGCATCTGCGCGTCTAGAGGTAATCCCGTGATCTATAACTAGCAGTAGTTCCTGGTTTATGGGGTTGAAAAATTTTGTTTTCGGCTAGCGTAGCATCCTCGTAACCCATCAGGAACCACTCAAGTCAAAACCCGTCTCTACGAGTCGCACAAGCGAGAGTATGAGAACTTTCGACACATTCCTGGCGAGAGCATAGAGAGTTTATTCGCTCGCTTTCAGGTGATTATCAACAGGATAAGGGCTAACAAGGAGTTGTTGCCTTTCGACGATCATGAGAGGGATTTGAAGCTTTTACACACTCTCGATCGGTCGGTGTGGGACTCGAAGGTTCAGGCGATCATCGAATCACCTAACTATGAGACCCTCAAATGCGATGAGCTCTTTAGTAAGCTCAAGTCCAGTGAGATCGATGCCATGTCGAGGGCTTCTTATGAAAATCCTTCTGGCCCGTCGATGGCTTTGCTTTCTGGCTCTTCTGCTAACCCCTCTGGAGGATTTGCACTTTGTTCTCTTCTCTCTGTCACAGAGGAGCAGCTGGAGTTCATGGGGGATGACGAGTTGGCTTTGCTTGCCAACCGGATCTCGCGGTTCCACAACAACCGCATGAACCGTCGCCGCGGAGGAGGACGCTCTGGATGTTTCGAGTGCGGCGACCCCAGCCACTTCATCGCCAACTGTCCCAAGAAGAACAAGCAAGCATTTGGGAAGGGTGATCGTGGGCACAAGTACAACTCCGGCAAGCGCAAGGAGAAGTACATCCCCGCAAAGCACAAGCGGAAGGGCGGCTTCAACAAGGAGTACATCAAGGAGAAGTACTTGGAGAAGGCTCAGGCTGAGCAGCGTGGTTTCTTCACCACGCTCAGCGACGTCGACAACTCGGATGATGACTCTGCTTCCTCAAGCGACGATGAGTCCGAGAAGAAGAAGAATATAGAGGACAAGCTGAACGGCCTCTACTTCTTCGCCGACAACGAGGGCTTTTGCACCATGGCCCTCGGCAAGGAGGTCGATAGCCAGCTAGAGGAGATCCCTCGGAACGACGATGACACCTCCCAAGTATCTCAGACCCCTGACGAGCTTTCTGCTGAGGTCAAGAAACTTACTGCCACCCTTCTTAGTCAAGACAAGCTGCTTAGGTGTGCTGCTAGAGAGCGGAAGGAGTTTAGGCAGAAGTGGGAGGATACGGTGAAGGAACTTGAATATGTCAAGTCCACCGTTGTTGTGTCTGAGGAGGATGAGTGTGAGATGTGCTCCAAGCACATGACTGACCTTCTCACTTTGAGGGGGAAGTATGTTGCTTTGGTTGGAGAGGTGGATGAGCTTAGAGCTAGATCCTCAGTGCTTGGTGCATGCAAGTCTTGTGCAGGCTTGCAATCCGAGTTGGCAGAGAAGAATGCCAAGATTGTGTCTCTTGAGAAGACCAGCTCCGGTAGCACTTGTGTGGCTAGGTGTGCTTTGTGTGAGGGCTTGGAGATGGAGATAGCCAATGTGAAGCATGACAAGATGCAAACCGAGGAAGAAAACGCATACCTTGGGACCATCTTGTCATGGGTGTCTAGTGGTGAGCCGTAACTTGGGATGATGATTGCCCAATTCAAACGTGCTGCTGGAGGCCTAGGTATAGGTTTTGCTCAGGGTGTTGAGTGTGCTTCATCTTTTGGCAAGATTGGAGAGTCGAGTGGTCTTAACCCGAGTGAGAAGCCCAACTCCACCACTACTCCCAAGCTTACCAAGATTCCACCCAAAGAGCCTCTAAAGCCTAACACCAAGGATGGGGTGTTTGTTGAATTTCCGAGAGCTCCACCCAAGAAACAATCCTGGGCTCCAAAACTAAACCACCTCAAGAACAAGCTAGACACAATGGCACCTATCCAGGAGGAGCTCATGCCACAGAAGGGCAAAGTGATCCATACCCACTACCGTGAGTACCAACAACCCCCTATGAGAGCGGTGAGGTACCATTGTGAGCATTGTGGGAGAGATGGACACTTGAGGGAGTTTTGCTTTCGGCGCAAGAGAGAGGAGCGCCGTGCAAAAGAGATGAACAACACGGACATGTGCCATCCTTTCCATGATGTACATGTGTCGAATGTTCAAAGGCGTGCTGCTAGGCCTTGAGGTCCAAAACCTCAAGTTCCTAGGCCTAGGCCGCGAGGAGAACATGCCCGACGGGAGCCTACAGTTGTAGGCTATGGACCCCGTGGCGGTGGCTTTGTAGTTGAGCGTTTTCCCCCATCGCGTTTTGAGTATCGCGATGGTCGCTCTTCCCTTAGCGGACCACGTTTTCCTATATGTGGTGATCGCTTTCCCCGTAGGCGCGCTAGGAATGGTTTTGCTACTAACCGTTCTTTTGAGCAGCCGGCCCAACACTGGTATAATTCCCATTTTACTCACCCCAGTGTTGGACCGTATGCTCACCCTATGTCTTTTTATTGATGTAGGTAAAACGATTGGAGAATGTTTGGTTGGTGGATTCCGGGTGTTCGAGGCACATGACCGGAAACGCCAAGTGGTTCTCCAGTCTTAGTCCTATTGCCGGAAAGGAGTTTATCACCTTCGGCGACAATAGCAAAGGTAAAGTGTTGTCTCGTGGGTCGGTGCGAGTTAATGAGCACTTTGTATTGCGTGATGTTGCTCTTGTTTCTAACTTGCATTTTAACCTTCTTTCTGTTTCGCAACTTTTCGATTATAACTATGAGATTCATTTTAAGCCGAATCTCAGTCATATTTTAGATCCTCAGGGCAATCTTGTATGTTTGATTTCGCCCTTTGGGAAAGTCTTTCATGCGAATTTCTCGGAGTCTTTTGGAATTTCCCGTTGTCTTGTGCCTAATCCGAGGATTGCCCAAGTTGTCCAGGGATTAGGATCTTGTTTGCCATTCTTGTAGACATGGGAAAATGGTTGCCGCTCCCCACCATCCTGTGAATCAAGTTATGCCCAAGCGCCCTGGAGAGCTTTTGCACATGGACCTTGTTGGTCCAGCTCGGGTGAGCTCGGTTGGGGGGAAGTGGTATGTGCTTGTTGTTGTTGATGACTTTTCGAGATATTCGTGGTTTTCTTTTTAGCTGGGAAAACCGAGACTTTCTCTTTTGCTCGCAATCTGATTTTGCGTCTTCAGAATGAGTTCCCTATGAACTCAATGCGAGCTATTAGAAGTGATAATGGTTCCGAGTTTAAAATTTTGGATTTTGAAAAGTTTTGCAACTATTTGGGTTTGGAGCATCAGTTTTCTTCCCCCTACACACCGCCACAGAATGGTGTTGTAGAGAGGAAGAATCGGACCCTTGTAGAGATGGCCAGGAAGATGCTTGATGAGCATAGGACTCCTAGGCGATATTGGGTCGAAGCTATGAACACTGCATGCTATATTTCCAATCGCATTTTTCTCCGAGCTTTCTTGAAAAAGACTTCTTATGAGTTGCGATTTGGAAGACAGCCCAAAGTGAGTTATTTTAGGGTTTTCGGTTGCCACTGTTTTATACTCAAGAAGGGCAACTTGGACAAGATTGAGTCTCGTTCTTCTGACGGTGTATTTTTGGGTTATGGCACTCACACTCGTGCATATCGTGTACTTAACCTTGATACTAACCGAGTCATGGAGACATCCGATGTCACCATCGACGAGATTGTTCTTTGTCCTTCTTCTAGTTTTGAGCGTGCAGGTGATCATGAGGTTGGCGAGCCTCTTTTTGATGACGAGGATGAAGGTGCTGAAGGGATGGATGATCCAGCACCACCTCCACCTGCTGTGCCGCAAGCATCGGCTTCTACTACGACGACTCACGGACCCAACCCCTCTTCATCGACTACTTGGGGGCCGTGGAATCCGCCACCTCGGGCTGTACTCTTTGTACCCGAGGAGGCACCAGCTACTGTTGAGGGGGAGGCTACATCAGCAAGGGAGGCGCCACAACACATTTAGCGCCAACACCCTCCTCAACAGATGATCGGCAACATCCACGAACGCGTCACTCGGTCTAGGTCACAACAAATCTCTCACTTTGCTTATTCTGCATTTGTTGCTGATTTTGAACCCCGAGATGTTGGACACGCTTTATCTGATCCGGATTGGGTTAATGCCATGCATGAGGAGCTTGAAAACTTTGAGAGAAATCGGGTTTGGGTTCTTGTTCCTCTTCCTTCTGAGTGTCACCCTATTGGGACAAAATGGGTTTTCAAAAACAAACAAGAAGAAGATGGCCATGTTGTGAGAAACAAGGCCAAACTTGTAGCCCAGGGGTATAGACAGAAGGAGGGGATAGACTATGAGGAGACTTTTGCTCATGTAGCTCGTTTGGAGGCAATTAGGATACTCTCGGCCTTTGCTGCATCCAAAGGGTTTAAAATTTTTCAAATGGATGTCAAGAGTGCCTTCTTAAATGCTACATAGAAGAGGTGGTGTATGTGAAACAACCCCCCCGGTTTCAAAAATCCCAAGTTTTCAAACCATGTTTTTAAACTTCACAAAGCTTTGTATGGTTTGAAACCAGCCCCTAGAGCCTGGTATGATAGGTTGAAAACCTTTTTGCTTGCTAAGGGTTTTAAAATGGGATGTGTGGATAAAACGCTTTTTCTCCTCAAGCAAGGCGATGACACTCTCTTGGTCCAGATTTACGTGGATGATATCATTTTCGGTGGTTCTTCTCACGCTTTGGTTGCCAAGTTTGCAGATACTATGAGCAGGGAATTTGAGATGAGCATGATGGGCGAGTTGATGTTTTTCCTCGGGTTGCAAATCAAGCAATCCCGAGAGGAGACGTTCATGCACTAGGGTAAGTACGCCAAGGACATATTGAAGAAGTTCGATATGGCTGAGGCCAAGCCTCTTCCAACACCCAAGTCGACCACGACGGCCCTGGATGCGGACAAGGATGGAGAAGCTGTGGACTAGAAGGAGTACCAGAGTATGATCGGGTCGCTGTTGTACCTGACGGCGACACGCTTGGATATTCAGTTCGCGGTATGTCTTTGCATGCGATTTCAGTCGTCGCCGCGCACCTCGCACCGTCAGGCGGTCAAGCGCATTATGAGGTACTTATGCTTCACACCTGAATTTGGGATTTGGTATTCTGCTTCTTCCACCCTCTCCCTTTGTGGTTACTCGGATGCTGATTTTGCTGGTTGTCGACTTGATCGCAAGTCCACTTCTGGGACTTGTCAGTTTATTGGTTCTTCTCTTGTATCTTGGTCTTCTCGCAAGCAGTCTAGTGTCGCCTAGTCTACCACAAAGGCTGAGTAGGTTGCCACAGCTAGCTGCTGTTCTCAATTGCTTTGGATGATGGCCACTTTGCGTGTTTTTGGTCTGAGCTTTTCTCGCGCTCCGTTGCTTTGTGGCAGCACGAGTGCGATTAGCGTTGCTAAGAACCCCGTGCTGCACTCTAAGACCAAACACAATGATGTGCGCTTCCATTTCTTGCGAGACCACTATGAGAAGGGTGATATCGACCTCCACCATGTCGATACTCATCATCAGTTGGCAGATATCTTTACCAAGCCTTTGGACCAATCAACCTTTGCTAGGTTGAGAGGTGAGCTTGGTGTGTGTTTCCCCTTTTAGTTGGGGGGAACATTTTGGTTCTTGTATCATAGACTGACTCCTTTTTGCCGTGTTTTCGGTTTTACATTTCATCATGCATCTTTGCATTTTCAAGCTTCATATATATAATCTTTAGATTGTGACTATGCTTTGTTTAGTGTATGATCCGATGCTATATGGCGATGCTTGTAGCTTATGCTCTTTCTGATCACTAATACCTGTTGTGAGTTGAGCTATTTCATGAACGGTGAACTTGCCTAATGAACATAAACACTTGAAATTGTTCACCATTGAGATTAGCAACTAGCATGTGTAGAATGTGTTGAAATCATTTGTGCTTTTCATATATGCTAGGTTGCTATGTCTCTAGTTCTGAGTCATTCACTTGTTTGGTATGTTCATATTCTTCCTTAAAATTGAACCAAGTTTAAGTGAATTGGAAAGATCGAGATGGGATTGCTTGTCAGCACATCACGGTATCGAGACTGTTTCTCATTGCACATTGAGTTAAACTTGAGCCATGTAGTGTAAGACCGAAACCGTTTTTTTAAGCTTCTGATTGCTTCTGCATAGGCTTAGCACGGTTGAAAAGTTAGACAATGACAAGCCTTCAACCTCTCGCAATCATGTGCTGAATTCGGAACTTGTGTAATTTCACCGCTGCAACTCCGATTAAATCTGAAAACACAAGTATATGTTTCTTTCTGCAGCATGATGATTGAACTCTGCTAGTGGTAGTTCACCTTGTATACATGTTTAGCACTTGTTTGATTTCATGTCTATACATGTTTCGTGCTATTTTGATGGTGAATACCTTTTTGGTTAAAAACTGCTTTGCTCAAATGTTCATATTTCGTATTTGGTGATCAGTTTGAGCCTTTACTAGCATTCTGTGCATACTTTTGAGACATCAGATCAACATTTTGTCGAGCATCTTCTCATTCTATCGATTATATTCCTGCAGCTGCTAACTTGCATTTTTGACTCATGTGCATTTGGATGAAAGATTGTTGATAGTGCATTATCAACTAAGGGGGAGAATTTTGTCAAATCATAAGGGGGAGAAATCATAAATTCATATCTTAGTTGTGTGCACTATTGGAGGGGGAGTTTGAGTTGACTCGGATTTTGAGGTTTTTGAATTTTCCAATTGGTTCTGAGCGTTTCTGCTAGTTGTGTTGAGCCTCTGTGCCTCTGTCTTGAGGGACTAGCAGTTTTGCCTTTCGATGAGTGTTAAGCTTATTGTGCTATTCAGTTGTTTTTGCCTCATTTGATATCGAGCTCTCTTGCGTTTCAACTGTCACCATTTCAGTTGGATTTTAGTGATTTTAGTTGGTATCGAGCTTTCTCGCTAGCGGTGTTGAGCCTGTTCTCCCTCTTCTTGAGGGCTAGCTTTGCTTTACTTGGTTGCGTCGAGCCGTTGCCCATGTCTTTGGGGACCAAGTTGTTTTGCTCTTTCACTTGACCTTCTTCTGGCTTTGCTATGCTTTTGGGTCATTTGGACGAGTTCTCTACTTCTCCTTCTGCTTCCTCCTTCTATTCCAATATGATTTGTGTTGGTAGTTGACAATGCACTCATCAAGGAGGAGATTGCAGATACATGGGTGTATGCCGGATCTTGAGTGATGAGTGATTGTCAACTGGGATAATGCGCATGTTCTTTGGCTCGTGTTGTGCAGGTGTAGAGCATGGATACAGTGATCGAAGGCAAGGTGAAGGTCAAGTAGAGACGTGTCGTGCCGATGGACCGGGAGCGGTGAAGGGCGGACGTGAGGCTTGGACTGAGGGACTGGTGGCCTGAGGATCAGCTGTGGTGGCTGATAGCCTGGGACAGCGACGAGTAGAGACTTGCGGGGCACAGTGTTGCTCGGGTCGAGGACCTGGGGACACATGTCGGTGGACGGGGTGCACGGGCCGTGCATCCCCTCTACGACTCGGTTTGGTGGTTGAGCCACAGAAAAACCACTGATGGACGGTTCCAGGTTTGGGCCACAAAACATGGGTGCTGCGGGTTTGCCAAGTTTGGGCCACAAAACTCGGGCTGAGGATGGTTTCCAGGTTTGGGCCTCAAAACCTGGGCGCTGGCGGGTTTCTGAGTTTGGGCCACAAAACTCAGGCGTTGGACGGCTGGTTTCCCGGTTTGGGCCTCAAAACCGGGGGTTGATCGTGAAGGCTGGTTTCCCGGTTTGGGCCTCAAAACCGAGGGCGGAGTCCGTGAAAAGGACAAGCAGAGCGATGGCGGCACGTGGCGGCAATCGGTGAGGTCGCATCGAGGCGAAGCTACCTATTGTGCGAGCGTGGTCGTCGGATCACCACCTACCACGAGTTGGTCCAGAATAACCTTAGGGTTTAGCTGGTTCGCTCTGTAATTAGTTAGGGGTAGAGTGGGAACTAGAATTAGGATAAGTAGGGGGAGACACCCACCTCCCATTCCATCTCAATCATTTTGCTATTCTCCACTTAGGGTTTCCTGCTCTCCCAATCCCCTACTGTAGCTACTGAGATCCGCTGAGAACCATACCTCAGTGTTCATGAGATTTTGAGGAAGTGAGACCGTAATCTCACTGTTGTAGCGTGTGGTAGCCACACGGTTGCAGATCGATGTCTTGATTCACGTTTTGACTTTGTTCTTTGCGTTCTTCGTTTCTCCACGATTTTCCCGTCACTCGATCTCCCTCTCTACTGCGTCTTTTTGAAATCCACTTGAATCAACTTGTTCTTTATAGTGAGGAGATCATTTCCACCGAAGGAATTCATCTAACTCCTCATGAACAAGTAGATCGGGTCGATTCAATTTTCGTGGCGCTTTTTAGGTTCGCATTCATTCCCCTTTCGAATTCCCATTGATTGAGTTGATTTGAGCAGATGTTTTCTTGGGGATAGTCTCCTAACTACCTCGTGATCATCTACTCCAAGTTTGGGATCAAGGGATTTTGATTTGGATCGAATTTGGGGAGATTTGAGTTGAGAGCGACCGAAATCTCCCTCACTGGGCACTCGTGCCAGTGTACCCGCGGACAGTCCGCGTGTCGGGCTCCGACCGAGTCAGTGGTTGCGAGTCTCGGCTGTGTTGCCTCAGCTTGACCGGCGGACAGTCCGCAGTTGGTGACCGCGGACAGTCCAGGAGTCGTGTAGGGGACATTCAGCAGCTGTGCTATTTTACGTTTTTGGCCGGCAGACAGTCCGCCAGGGGACAGCGGACTGTGCGCCCCTGGCGCGGACAGTCCGGGACTAAAGGTCCGGACAGTCCGGGAATCGGCTGTAGGTTGAGTTTTAGTGTGTTTGCTCTCCCGGCCTTTTGGCTTCGATTCCGGACTTCTCGTTCGCTTCTAGAGTTCACCTAGGAACCTCTCTAACTATCTTTGCTACGTGTTAGCATAGGTATTTGGAGGAATCCCAACGTAGCCCTTCATCTACATTTGGGAGTGGGTCTTTTGGGTAAGAACTTGAGCCGAAGCTTTTGGTTTTTGACTTGCTCTTGTCTTGTGGTGCCTCACTGTGATCTTAGGATCATCCACCCTCTTCCAAGGGTCGTGGGCATCACGTTTTGGTCAAAGCTCTTGGGGGTCGATTTTGGGGACAAAGGCCAAAGTTTCGAGAGAAATTTTTTGAGCTCCCATTCACCCCCCCTCTGGTCGCCTTGCTTTTGCATTCTTGGTCCTTCAGGGCCGAGCGTTCAATGGCAAACCCTAGGTGCAATGTGATGATGTGGGAGCATCGGACGCTGCATCGGACGCACAGGTAACACTAAGCAAGCGTCCGATGCAGGTGACATGGCTTAGGCAGAGCACGCGGAGAGCATTTGATGCTCTGGTGTGTCCGATGTTGGAACATCAGACGCGTCCGATGTCTGCAGGAGCTCTCAGGGAGCTCTCTGCATAGACATTAGACGCTAGTCCTTAGTGTCTGATGCTAAGGGGTCGGTGCGTCCGATGTATTGTTGTTTTGCGCATAAATGAACGAAGGCATCGGTGCGTCCGATGCTAGGCATCGGTGCGTCCAATGCCACTTTAACAGTCGTGAGCAGTGAACTAGCGGTTGGGATCGAGCGGACCAAATTCGTAGTTGCTGGACATGTGGCTCCATCTGGAGCATAAGACGTCGGGCCAGCGTCCGATGCCCCCAATCCGGCGCGTCCGATGGCTCGCAGTTTTGCCCAGTGAAGGGGCAACAACTAGTTAGCCCTTGGGGGCTATATATAGAGTGTGTCACTAGCCTTGGCTAGTGCTTAGCATCCTTGGGACTTGGTGTCCATGCTTGGGGAGTGCTAGGAAGCCCTCTAACACACTTGTGCTTGCAAGAGTGCAAATCAATTGTGAGTGAGTGATCGCTAGTGCGTTGCATTGAGGGATTGCATCGAGTGGCACTAGGTGTTTGTGTTGCAAGCCGGTGGTGCCTTTTACTCTTGGAGGTTGCCACCTCCTAGATGGCTTGGTGATCGAGTCTCCATCGTGAAGCCCGTGTGAAGATTGTGCGTAGCTCTGGAGAAGGATTGTGAGGGGTGTTGTGCTCACCCCACGGGGATCACTAAAAGCAACTCTAGTAGAGTGTGTCATTGAGTTACCCTCACTTGTGGGTGAGTTCTTGCAGCGCTCGAGTGTCGAGCTAGGTGTGGTGTCTATTAGTCGCCGAACTACCAAAGTGTGTGGTCGACATAAGGGGGACTAGCTTGGCATGGCAACCAAGTGAACCTCGGGAGAAAAATCACCATGTCTACTTTGTGTTCATCTTCTTGGTGGTTTGCAAACTCCTTTCACTAGCTTGTATTTACTTGTTCATATACATTTGCTAGTATAGTTGCTTTTGTAATTTGTGTTGCTTGCTAGTTGCATTATTTACTTGTGTAGCATAGAAGTTAATCCCATAAGTGACTAGTTGACTTGTAGTCTTGTTAGTCACATTCCTTAGTTTGTGTAGCTATGTTGAGATCTCTAATTTGGCTTGTGTAGCCATGTTATTGAGCATTGCTAGTGAGCTTAGGCTTTGTGCTTTTGCTTAGTGGCATGTGTAGGAGCTCCCCGATTGATTGAGTACTAGTTGCTTAGGGTTGTGTAACCTTGCAAGCTAGAATTGTTTAGGTGAGCTCTAGCCATCCTGACACCTTAATTGCTCTGTTTAGGATCTTTTATAAGGTGCTTGTGAGTACAGATAGAGGGGTGTAGTCTTGGCTAGACCGATAGTTTTAATTTCGCGTTTGTTTTGGTTAGCAGGTACAATTATTTTTAGAAAGGACTATTCACCCCCCTCTAGTCCGCCATCTCGACCCTTCAGTCTTACTATTTCTGTAAAGCACACGTTAGTCACAATAATCTTATGTTGTCATCAATCATCGAAACCCACTAGGGGCCTAGATGCTTTCACACCAAAATCAACCTCTTCAATCCACCTTTTTTGCTCTCCAGTGAACTTGTGGTCACTGATCTGGTGGACAAAAAACCTTGACTTGAAGTGAGGCTCATCATTGCCAATGACTTTGGAGGGTCTGGGAGTATCAACTCCTGCGTAAAAAAATCATGTAACTAGTCATTAAAAAATAGAATGAAACACTGGACATATCATGGTGAAACAAGGTAGGATAGCGTACGGAAACGTGTCCAAAGTTTGTATACAATAGAAAACACAGGAGGAATGAGCATACATGTTGAAAAGTTACTATTCAACACTAGACCCAATAGGGATCAACATACATACTGTTTGAGCATAGGAGATAAAAACAGGAGTTACATTTGAGATGCAATAAAAGAGTAAAGACATGAAACACTAGACATATATTAGTGAAGCAAAACAAAAACCATACTGAAACAAGAATTCTGGGTGGTCATGACCAAAACTGAACACAATGAAGTTTGCAGATGGCCAGCTGGACACTATTGATATTGCTATGGATATTGGTAATAAGGATACAAAGTGATTGATGAATTCCATTTCCTAGTTGCATTCATTTTTGAAGTAAGAAGAAACAACTGAGTCGAGAGAATGAGGAGATGGCTACAATCAATAAGCTCACTACGGTCTGCTATGATTCATGTCCAAAGTATTGTGATCAATATATATTGTGAGATCAAAATAGAAATGTGGCTGCAAACAAAAGATAGCACCATACAAGCACAAAAACATTGCTTATGGTCAATGTATTATCACATCAAAATAGAAAGCACCATACAATTACAAAAACATTGCTAGCATCCTAGTAATATGGGGTCTGCATTATAATCACCATCAAATTTTTAAAAAATACAGCAAAGCACTAACCAAAACTCTAAATTACACGATAATCATACCTTGCTGCTTGGCCACCTTCTTCATTGGAGATTTCTGATTCTTGAGGACCTTCATTGGAGATTTTTTCACAGAAATCTTGTATGGTGCTTTGCTTGAAGATGCTTCACCTCCCTTGCTCTTGAGTATATTGCGCTTGTCCAATGCAACAGTCATTGGTGCCCCATCCAATGCTGCTTGAGCCGCCACTCATGCCCTGGTAGTTGATACCTTTCTCACTGCCACACGCAGACCACGTCTTCGCCCAACATTTGCCTCCTTGTCGCTGCTGCTTGACGAGTCATCCCTCCTACTAAGTGAAACATCAAGGCCTGATCTGGTATGCATAACTGGGAAACAACAATGGTTGACAATCATTATTGTGAAATGAATGGACAATCTTTTCATACAAAGCATACTGAGAGCATGGCAAGATATGTTGTGTATGACAACTTAGATGTAGGCCAACTATATGAACATCATACATATATGAACAATGCAGTTCTAGTAGTTTCAGGAGTGGTAGATTGAAAGGATTTGGTGATCCCAAACCATTTCAATGGAATTATGCAGGAAACCTATACATCTTCTAGTGATTGATCAACATCAGGGTAATGAAGCAAGAGGTGTTAGAAGGAGGAGTGGGAGAGAGGCTAGCAACCAACATCGTACATGCACTGCTAGGGTTGGGGAGGCAACCGTCGCTCGTGATTGTGACATCATGGTGGAGTAGAGAGGCATCGAGGTGGAGGAGACATGCAGCGGGGCGTACGACGACCGAGCCCGATGGAGAAGCTAGAGCTGGGCAGTGAGATTGAGCTTGGCATGGTCGCCGCGACTGAGGTCGACGCGGTGGAGGCGGCGTGCGGCTAAGGTTGGAGCGGTGGAGGCCGATGCGATGGAGCTGAACCACTCGGTGGAGGCTGGCACGACCGAGGTGGAGTGGTGGAGGCAGCACAGTGGAGGTGTTGGGTATTTTAAACACACATAGAAAAATCTGCAAGCACACAGATACCGATGTAGCTTTCACCCGAGAGTATTCCAGGGTATCGATTTCCACAGGGAACATGAAGTGTACTAGAAGAATTAAGAACGTCCAAGAAAAGAATGATAATGTTGACAGAGAGGGGTTTTAGGGTTTCCTAAGCGAGTGTATCTAATCAAAGGCTTACTATACCTTACTTTGGAGCAGCAGGTCCTTTCCAACTCTTGAGAAAGACCGGGAAGAAGGTTAGTTGGGGGAAGGCTGCCGAAAGCTCTACAAGAACACCAACCCTAACATGGTGGATTACAAAGACCTGACAGAGCTATCACCTCTAGGGCTACCACAACTATCCGGAGGATTGGGCTCAAACTGAGGTAAACCCTAGTCTAGACACCACGTCTACACTAACACTTACTACTCTAATTATCTAGAATAATTAGAGCACTCAATACGAGCGGAGATCTAATAAATAGAATAAAGCAAGAACTGAAATTAAATGGAATACTTAAGAATAGATAATGAAGAACCTGAAGATTACTTCAAGACGAACTAGATGCTGCACCAATACAATGTCGAGGAAGATCCGACAGATCTGGCTCCTCCTCAGCTCTCTCCTTCTCCTCTCTCTAATCTGATATCTACTTACAACTAGATGAACTAGACAACTAGAACTAGAACTAGAAGAACTAGAACTAGATCTAATTCTAGATGAACTAGAAGAGATTCATCGAGAGGGACCTCTACTTCTACTTGAAACCCTAGTTTCTGATGTAGAGATGAATAATGAAGATGGAGATACCTCCCCGACGGGGGTCTGGGTCTGGTTTTATAGCCCGGAGCGTGGAACATGAGCCCTGATCAAACCGACTTAAACAACGGTTGAGATGCAAACCCTAAGGCGGTAGGAAGCCATCCGTCGAAGCGGAGCCCAAATGGACTCTGAAGTGGGGCGGCTGGCCCAGCCAGGAGGTCAGCCGGCCTCCCCCTGTGACAGGTGGGTCCCGCCTTCGGTGAATCACCTTCTCGTGTCTTCTACAGTCTTCTAGTGTTGGTTTTGGTGTGGATTTGATATCTTTTGACTCCGAACTCCAAATAGGGCAAACCATATGTCTATTTCGATCATCTCGATGAGCTCTTCACAATGGTGCACTTCAAATCATCATTTGAGATACTTTTATTCTGTGCAAAATTGGATATGCGGATACATGGGTGTATGCCTGATCTTGAGTAATGAGTGATTGTCAACTGGTTTGATGCGCATGTTCTTTGGCTTTTGTTCTGCAGGTGTCGAGCATGGAGATAGTGATCGAAGGCAAGGTGAAGGTCAAGTAGAGACGTGTCGTACCGATGGACCGGGAGTGGTGAAGGGCGGACGTGAGGCTTGAACTGAGGGACCGGTGGCCTGAGGATCAGCTGTGGTGGCTGACAGCCTGGGACAGCGACGAGCGGAGACTTGCGGGGCACAGTGTTGCTTGGGTCGAGGACCTGGGGACATGTGTCGGTGGACGGGGTGCACGGGCGGTGCATCCCCTCTACGGCTCGGTTTGGTTGTTGAGCCACAGAAAAACCACCGGTGGACGGTTTCCAGGTTTGGGCCACAAAACCTGGGTGCTGCGGGTTTGCCGAGTTTGGGCCACAAAACTCGGGCTGAGGATGGTTTCCAGGTTTGGGCCTCAAAACCTGGGCACTGACAGGTTTCTGAGTTTGGGCAACAAAACTCAGGCGATGGACGGCTGGTTTCCTGGTTTGGGCCTCAAAACCGGGGGTTGGTCGTGAAGACAGGTTTCCCGGTTTCGGCCTCAAAACCGGAGGCGAGGTCTGTAAAAAGGATGAGCAGGGCGGTGGCGGCAAGTGGCGGCAATCGGTGAGGTCGCGTCGAGGTGAAGCTACCTATTGTGCGGGCGTGGCTGTCGGATCAGCATCTACTTCGAGTTGGTCAAGAATAACCTTAGGGTTTAGCTGGTTCGCTCTGTAATTAGTAGGGGTAGAGTGGGAATTGGAATTAGGATAAGTAGGGGAGACACCCACCTCCCAAACTATCTCAGTCATTTGCTATTCTCCACTTAGGGTTTCCTGCTCTCCCACATCCCTGCTGTAGCTACTGAGATCCACAGAGAACCATACCTCTGTGTTCATGAGATTTTGAGGAAGTGAGACCGTAATCTCACTATTGTAGCGTGTGGTAGCCACACGGTTGCAAATTCGTGGTTTGATTCGCGTTTTGAATTCGTTCTTCGCGTTCTTCGTTTCTCCACGACTTTCCCGTCACTCGATCTCCCTCTCTACTACGTCTTTTTGAAATCCACTTGAATCAACTTGTTCTTTGATGTGAGAAGATCATTTCCACTGAAGGAATTCATCTAACTCCTCACGAAAAAGTAGATCGAGTCGATTCAAGTTTCATGGCGCTTTTTGGGTTCATACACCATCCCTTTCGATTTCCCGTTGATTGAATTGATTTGAGCGAATGATTTCTTGGGGATAGTCTCCTAACTATCTTGTGATCATCCTCTCCAAGTGTGGGATCAAGGGATTTTGGTTTGGATCATTTTTGGGAGGATTTGGGAAAGTGGCGAACAAAATCGCCCTTTCTGTTCGTTCGCGGACAGTACGTCGTTGGGGCACGGACAGTCCGCGCGTCGGGTTCCGGCCGAGTCAGTGGTCGTGAGTCTCGGCTGTGTTGCCTCGGCTTCACCAGCGGACAGTCCACAGTTGGTGACCGCGGACAGTCCAGGATCGAGCAGGGGACTTTCAGCAGCTGTGCTATTTCCCAGTTTTGGCCGGCGAACAGTCCGCCGAGGGACCGCGGACAGTCCGCCCAAGGCGCGGACACTCCGGGACCAGGAGTCCGGACAGTCTGGGATTTGGCTGAGTGTTGTGTTTTAGTGCATTTGCTCTCCCGGCTTTTCCGCTTGATTTTCGGACTTCTCGTTTGGCCCTATAGTTAACCAAGGAACCTCTCTAGGTATCTTTGCTACTTGTTAGCATAGGTATTTGGGGATTTCTCGACGTAGCCTTCCATCTACGTTTGAGGGTCAGTTTGTAGGGCTGAATTTGAGCCAAAGCTTTTGGCATTTGACTTGCTCTTGTCTTGTGGTGCCTCGTTGTGATCCTAGGGATCATCCACCCTCTTCCAAGGGTCGTGGGCATCACGGTTCGGTCGAAGTTTTTGGGGGTTGATTTTTGGGACAATGGCCAAAGTTTCAAGAGAAATTTTTAGGCTCTCATTCACCCCCCCTCTGGTCGCCTTGCTTGTGCATTCTCAGTCCTTCAATTGGTATCGGAGCGGGTTAAGGATCTTCCACCTTAGCCGGTTCCAGATCCACCGAAGGCGACATGGATCGCGGCGTGGGCAAACCACCGTTTTTCGATGGGACGAACTATGCGTATTGGAAGATACGCATGTCGGCCTATCTTCAGAGTATGGGTTCTTCTGTCTGGGAGATTTGCAACAAGGAAGATTACATGGTCTTGGTTGCTCGTGTGACTCAGATGCAGATCGATGAGCACGATGCCAATAGCCGAGACTGTAATGCTCTTTTCTCCTATTTGAGCATGTTTGAGTTTGATCGCGTTTCTCATCTCCCCACGACTCGTGAGATTTGGGCGACCCTCATGCACTTTCATGAGGGAACCACTCAAGTCAAATCCCGTGTCTACGAGTCGCACAAGCGGGAGTATGAGAATTTTGGACACATGCCTGGCGAGAGCATAGAAAGTTTATTCGCTCGCTTTCACGTGATTGTCAACAGGATGAGGGTTAACAAGGAGCTGTTGCCTTTCGACGATCATGAGAGGGCTCTCAAGCTTTTGCATACTCTCGATCGGTCGGTGTGGGACTCGAAGGTTCAGACGATCATCGAATCACCTAACTATGAGACCCTCACATGCGACGAGCTTTGCTTGCCAACCGGTTCTCGCAGTTTCACAACAACCGCATGAACCGACGTCGTGGAGGAGGACGCGCTGGGTGTTTCGAGTGTGGCGATCCAGACCACTTCATCGCCAACTACCCAAATAAGAACAAGCAAGGGGCAGGCAAGGGCGATCGTGGCCACAAGTACGACTTCGGCTGGCACAAGGAGAAGCACGCTCCTCCCAAGCACAAGCGGAAGGGCGGCTTCAACAAGGAGTACATCAAGAAGAAGTACATGGAGAAAGCCCTGGCCGAGCAGCGTGCTTTCTTCGCCATGCTGAGCGACGTCGACGACTCAGATGATGACTCCGCTGCTTCAAGCGACAACGAGTCCGAGAAGAAGAAGAAGATCGAGGACAAGCTGAATGGCCTCTGCTTCTTCGCCAACAACGAGGGTTTTTGCACCATGGCCCTCAGCAAGGAGGTCGACAGTCAGCTGGAGGAGACTCCTCGGAACGACGACGATGACGACACCTCCCAGGTATCTCAGACCCCTAATGAACTTGCTGCTGAGGTCGATAAGCTTACTGCCGCTCTTCTTAGTCAAGATAAGTTGCTTAGGTGTGCTGCTAGAGAGCGGAAGGAGTTTAGGCAGAAGTGGGAGGATACGGTGAAGGAACTTGAGTCTGTCAAGTCCACCGTTGTTGTGACTGAGGAGGATGAATGTGAGATGTGCTCCAAGCACATGACTGACCTTCTCACTTTGAGGGGGAAGTATGTTGCTTTGGTTGGAGAGGTGAATGAGCTTAGAGCTAGATCATCAGTGCTTGGTGCGTGCAAGTCTTGTGCAGGCTTGCAATCCGAGTTGGCAGAGAAGAATGCCAAGATTGTGTCTCTTGAGAAGGCTAGCTCGGGTAGCACTTATGTGTCTAGGTGTGCTTTGTGTGAAGGTTTGGAGATGGAGATTGCTAATGTGAAGCATGACAAGATGCAAACCGAGGAAGAAAACACATACCTTCAGACCATCTTGTCATGGGTGACTTGTCGTGAGCCGCAGCTTGGGATGATGATTGCCCAATTCAAGCGTGCTGCTGGTGGCCCAGGTGTAGGTTTTGCTTAGGTGATGGAGAGTGCTGCTTCTTTTGGCAAGGTTGGTGAGTTTAGTGGTCTTAACCCGAGTGAGAAGCCCAACTCCACTACTCCCAAACTTACTAAGATTCCACCCAAAGAGTCTCTCAAGCCTAACACCAAGGATGGAGTGTTTGTGGAATCTCCAAGAGCTCCACCCAAGAAACAAACATGGGCTCCAAAACCAAACCACCTCAAGAACAAACTAGACACCATGCCACCTATCCAAGAGGAGCTCATGCCACAGAAGGGCAAAGTGATCCATACCCTCTACCGTGAGTACCAACAACCCCCTATGAGAGCGGTGAGGTACCATTGTGAGCACTGTGGGAGAGATGGACACTTGAGGGAGTTTTGCTTTCGGCGCAAGAGAGAGGAGCGATGTGCCAGGGAGATGAACAATGCGGACATGTACCATCCTTTCCATGATGTACATGTGCCAAATGTTCAGAGGAGAGCTGCTAGGCCTAGAGGTACAGTGCCTCAAGGTCCTAGGCCTTAGGGAGGTTTTGCCCGGAGGGATCCTAGCTTTGTAGGATATGGACCCCGTGGCAGTGGCTTTGTTGAGCGTTACCCTGCACTGCGTTTTGAGTATCGCGATGGACGCTCTTCTCTTAGTGTACCACGTTTTCCTGTGCGTGGTGATCGCTTTCCCCATAGGCGTGCTAGGAATGGTTTTTCTACTAACCATTCTTTTGAGCAACTGGCCCAACACTGGTACTCTTCCCATTTTACTCACCCCAGTGTTGGACCGTTTGTTCACCCTATGTCTTTTTATTGATGTAGGTAAAACGATTGGAGGACATTTGGTTGGTGGATTCCGGTTGTTCGAGGCACATGACCGGAAACACCAAGTGGTTCTCCAGTCTTAGTCCTGTTGCCGGAAAGGAGTTTATCACCTTCAGCGACAATAGCAAAGGTAAAGTGTTGTCCCGTGGGTCGGTGCGAGTTAATGAGCACTTTGTGTTGCGTGATGTTGCTCTTGTTTCTAACTTGCATTTTAACCTTCTTTCTATTTCGCAACTTTTCGATGATGACTATGAGATTCGTTTTAAGCCGAATCTCAGTCGTATTTTAGATCCTCAGGGAAATCTTGTATGTTTGATTTCGCCCTTTGGGAAAGTCTTTCGTGTGAATTTCTTGGAGTCGTTTGGAATTTCTCGTTGTCTTTTGGCTGGACCTTCCTCCTCTGATCTTTGGAAGTGGCATAGGAGACAAGGTCACCTGAGCTTTGACTTGCTTGCAAGGCTTAGTTCACTTGGCCTAATCCGAGGATTGCCCAAGTTGTGCATGGAGAAGGATCTTGTTTGCCATTCTTGTAGACATGGGAAAATGGTTGCTACTCCCCACCATCCTGTGAATCAAGTTATGACCAAGCGCCCTAGAGAGCTTTTGCATATGGACCTTGTTGGTCCGTCTCGGGTGAGCTTGGTTGGTGGGAAGTGGTATGTGCTTGTTGTTATTGATGACTTTTCGAGATATTCGTGGGTTTTCTTTTTAGCTGAGAAATCTGAGACTTTCTCTTTTGCTCGCAATCTGATTTTGCGTCTTCAGAATGAGTTCCCTAAGAACTCAATGCGAGCTATTAGAAGTGATAATGGTTCCGAGTTTAAGAACTCGGATTTTGAGAAGTTTTGTGATTCTTTTGGTTTGGAGCATCAGTTTTCTTCCCCCTACACACCGCCACAGAATGGTGTTGTAGAAAGGAAGAATCAGACCCTTGTAGAGATGGCCAGGACGATGCTCGATGAGCATAGGACTCCTAGGCGGTATTGGGCCAAGGCTATGAACACTGCATGCTATATTTCCGTTAACACTGGAATTTCGCACGCATAAGAGGATGACAAGAGGGCCCAGTTGTCAATGGGGAAAGCATTCGTAGACGTCCGAGCGGTCGGCTAGTCCTCAAAATTTCGGTAAGGGCCCATACAATCGGGTGTTTTGCGGAACGGTGACCTCATTAGGGGAGCGAATCGGCTTGCACGAGAAGATACATGACAATGGAGGACATCGAGGAGAATGGGAATAGGATTTGTATCTTTCCAAATTCCATTGTGTAAGTCATAGTCGTCTAGGACTCATATTTCGTCCAAGGTATAAATATAAACCCTCGACCATTGTAAAACTGTTCACAACCATATCAATACAACCTGCCCCGTGCCATCTTCGAGTCCTTAGTCGTGTCGTCGAGTTCTTCGAGAGGAATCATCGATCCGTCGACCTCCGTAAGTCCCGACAACCTTGTTATCATGTCTAGTATCATGCGGTGGATTTAGATATGATGCAAGCAGTCTTGCTTGTTTTCAATGGTCGTGCGGCGGACCCTTGTTAGCGATCAAGAGGTCTTTGCTTATGCTTTGCTTATGGGTAGATACCATGCGGCAGGCGTTTATTCATGTGTTTAGCAAAGGCGAGATAGTTATCGGCTCTGTTAGATTTGGCAAGATCTGATAGATTCATTAAGTTATCACGTGTTGCATTGTTTATTTAATTTTGCAAACACCCTTTTGCCCAATCTAGATTGATCTATGTTCGGCCTTGTTCCACAAGTTTGCTTGTGTTTTAATAATTGCAAGATCATGACGGTCGAATTAACCTTCAATTTAGGTTGTTACATGTTGTGGGTTCATGCATGTCAATTACGGTTAGGCTTTGATAAAACTAGGTATCGTGCGGCAGATGCAGGTTTTAGATTAGTTTAACTGTGCTTGCTTGTTTGTTCCTTCTTCATGGACCCCAACTCGGCTAGTTTGTCGAGCTTGGTTAAGCTTACACGAGTAATGAGTTTATGTGGATTTGTTCAGATATATGCATGCTTCTAGCTCCTTATCATTAGATTGTATCATGCGGTGGATTAATCTAATTATAAGGAGTGGTGTAGACTTAGTTTATACTCGACGGGTTTATGAAAAACTAGACGTGTGGCAGACTAGTTGGATTAACCTATGCATGTGTTGTCTGGATATATTTATGTAACACCTCTGGTGTTAAGCAATAATTAAAACCCTAATTAAGCTGTTTAGTATGCATAATCATCTGCCATCATGGCATAAAGCATTTCATGTTTTAAGTACAATTGTGATGCTTCACATGCTTGAATATGAGTGTTGCATAATCTTGTGTGGAGCTTTTATAAAGAGATGTGGTTAGGTGTCACATGAAATGATAAGTGTGAGTAGAAAACCTAAATTTTCTATGCTCTTTTTATCCCCTTCGCTATAAGTCAAAAAGTATGCTAAATTTCAAAGTGATTTCAAAAGCAAAGTTGTAGCTCTTGTTGAGAGGGACAACTTTGGTATTCAAAGTTTTTAAAGTTTCTGTACAAAATTTTGAATAAATTTGGAATCTTTCAAACCCTGAATTTTACCCCAAAACAAGATTTCAAAAAGTAAAAAGAATTAGACTTTGGTCCTTTAATCAAAGTTGCAGAGAGGATTAAAAGAAACAACTTTTATTAAGATAGATTTTCAAGTTACTAAAGAAAATCTGGAGTAATTTGGAAAATAAGTTTGATTTGGTTTCAAATTAAAAGTTAATTTCCAAACCCTAGTTTTATCCCCTTTTGTGTAGTTCAAAAATTAAGCATAATTTTGATATGGGACCAAAAGTGAAGTTGTAGATATTTTCATAAGGAACAACTTTTATATTGGTAAAATTTGAAGTTGTTTTATAAATTCAAAAGTAATTTTGAATCCAAGTTTGAGGTCATTTCAAATTCAAAATATGATTTCAAAATCTAAGCAGATTTTGGATGTGCTGCTTAAATGAAAGTTGTCGATCGTAATTTTTGGAGCAACTTTCATGTTGGGAGTTTTTCATATTATACTATGTTTTTGGGAGAATTAGAGCAAAGAAGATCGTTTTTGCCTCTGTGCTACAGTAATCAGAGGGGGGAAAAACAGAGCACGGCTGGTGCCCTACACCGGGACGCCGCCGCCGTCGCGCCGTGGCCATTCGGCCGGCCGTGGGCACGCGCCGCGCGTCCACCCACGTCATCAAGTTCAAGCAGGAGCTGGCGAACATGCCATCATAACCCATACCGCGAGCCCTCATCGCCGTCTCCCTCTTTCTCTTCTCCTCTGTTCCCGCCGCCATCAGGGCAGAGCACCGTCGCCGCGCTTGTTCCTCGTCGTCGCTCGCTCCATGGCCAATCTAGCCCCGTAGATGAGTTCGCCATGTCCTTATCTCCCTTGTGAACCACCAGAGCTAACTCTAAACTCCGAGAGCCGCCGTGCCGCGGTGTCTTCCCCGCGGCCGGTGTCAGAGCCGCCGCCAACCCTTCACCGTGGCCAAGCTCCTCTAGCGAGCTTCACCCTCTTCCTTCTGCCGTTCACGCCTCATGGTGACGCCGTGGAGTTTCTTGGCTCAATAGCTCGGTCGCTACCGCGACAGACGCGCCGGACCGCCGAAGCCGCGTCGGGTCAAGCCGCCGCCGCCGCCATAGTCGTGGTCGTCCTTGTCCCTCCTGTCCCCGTCCTTCCCAGTGCGAGCATAGAGGCAAGGCGAGCACTCATGAGCTTTTCCCGTCCCATCTCAGTCACTACTGCCTCCTCCTCTCTGGAACCGCCGTGCGCCGCCGCGTCGATCGTCACCGTCCGCCATGACCGGTGGCCGAGCTCCCCTAGTACCCTAACTCCCCACCCAGCAAGTGTTTAGGCTTCCTCATGGGGTTGTGGTCGTGCTCGGCTCGTTAGCTCGGTCTCTACCGATCAGTCGACGCCGGACTGCCACAGCGCCGTCGTGCTCTGCCGCGCCGAGCCGCCATGGCCGACGCTGCGTCCGGTCGAAGCCCCGACTCCTTCACCTGACCACCTAGATTGATCCATGGGATCACCCCGAGCATGTTGGTGCTCTTTCCGTCGCCGGAGAAGTCGCCGCCGGTGAGCTAGGCGGCCGACCCGCCGTCGGGCTTGCCTGGTCAAGGCCGAGTCTTGGCCTGGCCAGGGCTCTGTTGACCGGGACCGCAAGCCAGAGAGAGGGGTAAGTGGAGGGTGAGTAACAAAAGCCTTTTTGTGTTTTTCTAAAATGTTAATTTTGTGCTGATTGTTTGATTAATGCATAACTAATTCATGTGTGCTCCAAAAATTATGAGATAAATTTTGTTGTGTTCCTTGTGATGTGCTCTATCCATGAAAAATATGAAATCTGATGTTTGGATGATTTTTGTATATGATTTAAATGTCTTTTAATTAATAAATGGGACTTTGATGATTTTTATAGGCTTATTTATAAGTCCAAAAATTATGAAATCAATTTTGTTACTGTTTACATCATGTAGCTAGTCTTCACAAAAATTTTGAGGTCATTTGGTAAAAATAAATTTTATTCTCCTTTTATGCTTTGTTTATTAATTAATTAATGCATAGAATTTGCTTAATTTGTATAGGCTCATATAATGATCCAAAAATTATGAAATTTGTTTTGCAACTATAGTTTATTATAATCAACCATCCCTAAAAGTTTGAGTTTAATTTGAGAAACTTTAATTAAACCCTATTTTCAATAATTGACTAATAAACATTGTTAGTTAATTAAAATGTTTGGTTAGTGATTAGGGTTAACTTTGGTTACCCTAATGACTCTTTTACTTGATGGTTGGCTTTTCATGATGTTGATTTGCCAAACATGACTAGGTTGTAGAGCAAGTTATACACTTATTATTGCATGCATGTAGTGCACTTGATCCTGCATGCATGTGACGATAAGGCTTTCATGTATGAGTGAAGACCATGGGGTACATTTCCCTTTGTTATTCCATGGCTTGGTTGATATGTTGATAAACCTTAGTGACTTTAGTTAACCTATTTAATGTTGTTTGATGATAATTGTTTGTTAAGCTAGCGACCATAGTTGGTGGGTTGCAAGTTGGTTTTGTTGGTTTGCAACTTTACCGTGAAGGAAAGTTATACTCAACTTTCCTTGTTTGTTTAACTTCTGTTATGCACTTGAATTGTCCTGCACCTTAGCATACATCACATGGCATCATACTAAAGCATACATCCTGTATCTACGTGTAGTGCACGAGAGTGTTGGAGTCGTGTTGATCAGCTTTGGTGATCACCCTTCTCGAAAAAGCCTCGGAAGGAGATCCTTGTTGGACAAGCTTCATCGAGAAGACTTAACTTCTAGATGAAGGAACTAACCTTTGTGGATCATTCTTGGATCTTATCTTCCCTGCAACGAAGGCAAGCCCCGGTTCATTTAACCATTTCCTTGGTTTTACAATTACACTTACTTTCGATAACCTGATGCATTAAATGTTTATCAAATAAATGTTTTAAACCTGTTGATGCATGATCAACCTTGTTATCGATATATCATACCTTGCGACCTGCTTTATGAAAATGCTAGAAATGCTTAGCCTCGCTTTATGAAGCTTTTGGATAAATGTTTTCAATATTTATCGTTTTGGAATGATAATGAGAAAGAATGATGGTTAAGACCAGACGGGCACATGCATCGACCCTGGGATCGGTGTATGGTGACTCGGATGTGTCGGATTAGGGTTAATCGTTGTTGGCCTGCTAGATTGAGAAACTGTGAAGTACCGATCATATGCTACGGTAAGCCCTACCTTGGTGGTTCTTAAATGAGAACGGCTAATCGCGCACTAGGAGTGGAGAGATGGCGAGTGTACTAGCTACCCTCGTGGGTTAAAGTCCCGGATTGGAGGTGTACAAGTACTCTCGGGTGGCGCGGACCCGGTCTTGTTTGGAGGATCCGAGGTTGGGGTTGGTATATTTGTGATCACGGGTCTACATATATCGTATGATCGTGGAAAACTCCCAGATCTGGTTGAATCGGTTTGAATCGTCGTGCTCCTCGGTTAAGGAGACTCAATCTTTCGACCCGCACCGTAGAATGAAAATGGAACTGGTTTAAGAAAGAATGATGATGATCTTTCACTAATGTTCACTTTCAGTTCTTACCAAATACTCAAGTGATTAAGTAAAATTTGGATCTAGAACTACTTTAGTAAGCTTTTATGCAAATGAAAAATTCTGTTGAGCCTACCCAAGCCAGCATACCTGTTCTTCTCTTCTCTTGTCGGGTAAGCCTTGCTGAGTACCGACAATACTCAGGGTTTGTTAATTCCCTGTTGCAGGTTTCCAATAGGTGATGTTGATCATGATCATGTCAGTGGGCTTGACGAGATCTGGTTGTTCTTCTTCTCCAACTTAGGTACTCCGCCTAAGTGTGGTTCCGTAATACTATTCTACTTCCGCAATACCAGTTATGTTTATGTAAAAAGTAACTTGTTCATGGTTTTGTAAAGTTTATATCTCTTACTTCCGCACTCCGATGGTATATTGTAACAAATGTTGTAATGTTGTAATTATTCCAACCTTCATGATGATGATCTTGTGGTTCGTGGATAATTCGGGGTTCTCTCGAGGACACCCGATGGATCTTTCCAGTGATGTGGTACATGTGCACAGTCAATAGGGCTCGGGGAGACGATGACGTGTGCAGGTGGGCCACATTAATGGGAGGTTCTGCCACAATTTATATTTTACAAGTTACCTGTTTATGATTCTTTATATCTTAATAGTGTCCTCTTACGTGCACATTCGGCAATCGGCTGTTGATATATGCTTATTCTTAATGTTAGCCGAATGATCTTTGAACTCATTGACAGACAGCTTCTGTAGCTGTATGTCGTCGTGATTGGCTTTGAAGCCGTACATATGGAACTGTCTGGTCTTATTCAACATGTTCTAGTTTATTCTCACAGTTTTATCCCTTGTTGGTTTTCAGGTCAAACCGACCGGCACGTCTCCGGATTCCAAGCCGTCCGGGCACCTGATTGAAGCCATGCTTTTTCCGGCTTGCTGTGTGTGAGGCGCGAACCACATTTTGCGTCAACACACTTTTGGGCACTCCTGGTGGGACAGAACAGCCGATCCAAGTAGTTGACTCTCAAAGTAATTCTTGGATGGATAACCCAATTGATGGAAATGAAGGGAAGTTGGGACAAGGCTTCATGTCGGCTGATAAGTTAGAAAAAGTCAATATTGGCAATGAAGCTGAAACAAGACCAATATATGTCAGTACAAATTTGGATCCAGAGTATAGATTGAAATTGATAAATCTTTTAAAGGAGTTCAAAGATTGTTTTGCATGGGATTACACAGAGATGCCCGGACTAGATCGCTCCATTGTCGAAGATCGACTACCGATCAAACCTGAGTATCGCCCCTACAAGCAACCCCTTCGGAAGATTTTTAAGGAAGAAGTATTGTCCGATGTAAAAAAAGAAGTTGAGAGATTATTGAAAGCAAATTTCATTCGGCCATGTAGATATGCAGATTGGATTTCGAATATAGTTCCAGTATATAAAAAGAATGGAAAGATGAGGGTCTGCATTAATTTTAGAGATCTCAATAAAGCTACTCCAATGGACAGTTACCCGATGCCGGTTGCCGAATTGCTTGTTGACGCAGCAGCTGGTTACGAAGTCATGAGCTTCATGGATGGTAATGCTGGATATAATCAAATCTTTATGGCAGTGGAAGATATCTCAAAGACAACCTTTAGATGTCCTAGTCATATTGGTTTGTTTGAGTGGGTTGTCATGACATTCGGATTAAAAAATGCCGGTGCAACTTATCAAAGAGATATGAATTATATTTTCCATGAATTAATCGGCAAGATTGTAGAGATCTATATTGATGATGTGGTCGTAAAATCTGGGGATTATGAAGAACATTTGGCTGATTTAAGGAAGACTTCGGAATGCACCAGGAAGCATGGTTTGAGGATGAATCCAAACAAATGTGCTTTTGGAGTTTCGGCAGGAGAGTTTTTGGGGTTTCTGATCCATAAAGGAGGAATTGAAGTCGGAAAGAAAAGCATAGAAGCAATAGACAAAGTTGTCCCTCCAACCAACCTCACAGGATTGCAATCATTACTTGGCAAGATTAATTTTGTAAGGAGGTTCATATCCGGCTTATCGGAAAGAGTTTTGCCTTTTTCTCCATTGCTGAAGCTTAAGAAAGATCAAAAATTCATATGGGGTGACGTACAACAGAAAGCTTTTGATGAGATTAAAGAATATATGAAGGCACCACCAGTATTAATACCTCCTCAGTTTGGTAAACCTTTCAAATTGTACGTGGCGGCCGATGGACTGACAATAGGATCGGCTCTTATGCAAGAATTTGAAGGAAAAGAAAGAATAATAGCTTACCTTAGCCAAAAACTGTTAGACCCAGAGACGAGGTATTCGGCTATGGAGAAACTTTGTTTATGCGTGTATTACTCGTGCACCAAATTTCGGCATTACTTATTAAATGTCGAGTGCGTAATAGTTTCTGAATTTGACGTGATAAAGCATATGCTATCAATGCCTATTCTAAATGGAAGGATCGGCAAGTGGATTCTAGCACTGTCAGAGTTTGATTTAAGGTACGAATCGGCAAAGGCATTAAAAGGTCAAATTATTGCTGATTTTATTACTCATCACCGAAGCCCTTCTGCTAATATGATAAATATTGCACCTTGGACATTGTTTTTCGATGGCTCATCTTGCAGCAAAGGTGGTGGTGTTGGTATTGTTGGTAGTTCTTAGCTACACCTAGGATAGGGTAACTAAAGTAGCTATCTACTAATGCCAAGCGGGGTTGTCAGTCCCGACACTAGTAGGAGCTAGCTAGCGAGAATGCAATCTACCAGGAGGAGATTCTGCAAGCGCACAGAACTATCGTAGTAGCACTTCGCCTGGGAGTACCAGGTGTCGATTTATTTGATCCCAAGGGAAGGCTAGGGTGGTGAATGAGTTGAGTCAAGGAGGGGATGAGAGTCGAAGAAATAAGAAAAAGGAAAAGGGAGAGAAAGGATGGAAGGCTAGAAAGAATGTATGGGTGGATAGGTAAGGATGATATTGATGGCTAAGGTAAGGTGGATGGATAGGTAGATAAAGGGATTAGGATAACTAAGGACAACTAACTACTAACTACTAACTACTCCTAGATAACCACAGAGCAAGATAACTACAAAGCAAGATAGTTACGAAGCAAGGCAGACAAAAGACAATAAAGCAACTAAGTTGAGTAAAGTTTTATTCCTATCTTGTCAAGTATCGAGGCGTACTAGCCTTTACCACTTACTTAGGTTGAACGCTAGCACAACGAGCCTTACTGTTAAACTGGGCCAACTACGTGGTGGAATACAAGGCGCACAGGGTTGTCACCACCTGCTTGCTACCACAGCTATCGGGGGGTCCAGCCGTATCTGAAGGTAAGTCTATAACTAAGCACCATGCTTAATTATATTCTAACTATCTCTACCCCAGCTTTGAATAGAGACACCCTTGCGGACGTCAGAGCAAACACTTGACTTAATAAGATAAACACTAAACTAACTAAGCAACCTATTGGCAAAGATCAAACACTAAGCTCACTAGAGATTAACTACTATGGCTAAGTGAATTGATCTGTAGGATAGCTAGGCACTCAAGCAATCAATCAAGTATACCACTCAATACTGATTAGTAGAATAAAGTAATACTTGAAATGATGAACTAGAATATAGTAAGTGCTTGAGTAACAAGAGCAAAACCTGAACTAGAGATGAAGGAAGACTCTTCCCAGCTCCAGAACTGATCACTCGCACGCCTCTACTCTTGAGCTAACCCTTGAGCAGCGCTACCGCGAGGGCGAAGATGCCTTGCTCTACTAGCTACCTACTTGCCTAAGCTCTCTGAGCTTCTAACCTAACTCTCACTTGCTTCTCTTGCTTGTGTGTTGCTCTGGGATGGTAATGTGTGATGGTACGAATGAAGTAGTGTCGCTAGGGGGTATTTATAGCCCAAATGAGTGAGGGGGTTCTTATAGTGGGCAGCTAACCGACCTAGGGTTAGGTCAGGTGGCGGGCGCCACCCCCTACTGGCGGTCGCCAGTCCCTTGGCCGTTGGATGAACCGTCTCTGCTTCAATGACATCCAGGTGGTTGTCCAAGGCGGTTTGGAGGTCGGTTGCATGTCCTAGCAACCGACATTCAGCATTGATCCACGCCACTCCTCCCTGAGCCGACCGATGCCACTGACCTAGTGACCAAGGGCCAGGATTTGGCCTTGGGGAGGTCACACGGATCGGTGACGTGGCAGGGAGTGGCACTTGGGCCAACCCAAGTGGCGGGCGCCACTTAGAGGTGGCGGGCGCCACCGAGGGGTGGCGGGCGCCACCCCCTTAGGCCCATTTGGGCCCTGCTGAGTGGGCTTGGCCTCTGGTGGGTCCATATGTCCAAATTTGGTTCAAATCCTGCATTCAAATAAAATTCTATGGACATGTGGAATTTGGTTGGTTTGAAACCTATTTGACTACATTTCATGCCTTTTTGGTGGACCTTAGGGTCAAATGTTGATGGTAAAACAGGTGTTTAAGGACCGTCAACAGGTATTTTCTTGATTTCCCCGTAGGGATTGACTTTCAAATATGCTATCCCCATTGAGTTTTATGTTACTAACAATCAGGCAGAATATGAAGCCCTACTCAGAGGACTTCGGCTTCTTGTGGAGATAAAAGCTATTGCTGTTGAGATCTTTGGGGATTCTGAGTTATTCATCAACCAATTGATTGGTCGATATGAATGTAAAAGTGACATATTGAGAGAATATTATGAAGAATGTCAAGAGCTTTTGAAATATTTCCAGATAGCAACTTTACATCATATCCCTAGGGGGCATAATGAAGAAGCAAATAAATTAGCTCAACTTGCTTCAGGATATCGGGAGGATCAAGAAGTTCTTGCTTTGGATGAAGGACATATGGTTGATGATTGGAGAAGAGAAATTACCAATTACTTGAGAAATCCATCACAAAAAGTTTTCTAAAAGCTCAGGTATAAAGCTATCAAGTTTACACTTCTTGACGATCAATTGTACTATAAATCCGTAGATGGAGTGCTCCTGAAGTGTCTAAGTCAAGAGGAAGCCAAAAAGCTGATGTGCGAAGTGCATGAAGGATTATGTGGTGCACATCAATCGGCTTACCGAATGAAATGGATAATAAGAAGGACTGGTTATTTTTGGCCAACTATGCTTGAGGATTGTTTTGAATATTATAAAGGATGTCGAGATTGTCAGAGGTTCAGAAATGTTCAAAGAGTTCCAACATCGGCTATGAATCCAATTATCAAGCCGTGGTCGTTTAGAGGATGGACTATAGATTTGATTGGTCAAATTCATCCTCCTTCTAGCAAAGGACATAAATTCGTACTTTTGGCTACAGATTACTTTACCAAATGGATTGACGCTGTACCTTTGAAGAATGTTACTTCAGAGAACATGATCAATTTTGTCAAGGAGCATATAGTTCACAGATTCGGGATACCTCAAACTATAACAACGGATCAAGGGACCCAGTTTACATCATCCGAATTTTGTGATTTTGCTGAAGAAATGGGGATCAAGTTCTGTAATTCTTCTCCTTATTATGCACAAGCCAATGGTCAAGCCGAAGCATCGAATAAGATTATGATTAAGATTATCCAGAAGAAGATTGATGAGAAGCCAAAAAAATGGCATTCAGTTCTTAATGAGGCATTATGGGCTTACCGAATGGCATGTCATGGGTCTACTCAAGTATCTCCCTACGAGTTGGTTTATGGACATTGTGTTGTGTTGCCATGGGAGTTACAATCGAGTTCAAGATGAGTTACATTGCAGAAAGAATTAAAGAAAGAAGATTATAAAAGTTTGATGATGGACGAACTAGAAGATTTGCACTTAATTCGTCTTATGGCATTGGAGAATATAGAGAAGAACAAAGTGCGTGTTGCCAAGTTTTACAATAAAAAAGTCAAGGAAAAGCACTTTGAAGAAGGGGATTTAGTTTGGAAGGTTGTATTGCCAATCGGGACGAAAGACAAAGCATTCGGTAAATGGTCTCTAAATTGGGAAGGTCCTTTTCGGATAGTAAGACATGTGCCTGGCAATGCATATATTTTGAAGACCTTGCTGGGAGAAGAGTTTTCTAGAGCTATTAATGGGAGGTTTCTTAAGAAGTTTCATCCCAGCATGGAAGTTGGTACATGAGTTAGATTTAAAAATCATATGCAATGAATTAGCCGATGAGAAGCATCGCCTTTAGCAGAAAAAATGCTCCAGTTTGGAAGACAGTCGACATGACATATGTTGCCTTTAGAGCAAAACACTAATCTAACCGACTAAAGATGATATCATGCGAGAATTCTGCTTTCAGAAATTCAGAGAAGAAGAAATAGGAATCACAAGCAAGTATCTCACAAAAGCAGATGTTTCATAAAAGGGAGCAGTTTTATCACAAGGAGTTCCTAAGTACAAACTATTCATCGAACAATCTGTTCAAGATAGATTGAGCGTCTGAAGCCTGGGCAAGCACGGTCGTATGATCTTCATAATTTTCCAGAAGATCCTCTACATCTTCTGGGAGCTCGCCACCACGGAAGCCAGTCGGCATGGCAGAGAAGTCCTCGCGCGTTTGGGTGGACATCGCCGCCAACCCCAAGGCAACACCGTGATGTATACCGTGAATGGCGATTTGATCGACACGACCGTCCGCATCATCAAGGCGCGCCTCCACGGTTTCCCCCTGACGTTCACCTTGTCGGCCAACCTGGTTCCCGCGATCTTCAGGCGCTCGACCTCTGCAGATAATACTGGATAGGGAAGAGAATACATTCAGACGAATGAGTCCGATCAAAGGAAGGGAAATCGGGCGAAGATTTCACTGACCTGAGATTGCATCGCAGAGTTGTTTCCGCTGATCCTCCCAGTCAAGTTGGTTGATGCCATACTGTTTGGAGACTTCGCTCAGCTCCACTCGGGCCTTGTCCCTTTCCTCCTTGAAGCGGCAGGCGTCGCAGTGGTTCCACCAGTTGGAGTAGTAAGAATCTGAAGAGGAATCTGAGGAGTCGGGAGAGCTGGAAGATCCGGATGACGGAGTTCCGGGCTGAGGAAGAGGATGGCCTTGGCTGGTGGAGATGAATCTTATCCTTGAGAGTAAGAGGAGAATCGAAATCGAAATAATGGATGAATAGGGAAATAGAAGTTGCAAGGGGGCAAAGTGATTGATTCTTACCCGTGGCGCCGGCGCTGCGGGGCTCTGCTACCCTCCGCTTCTCCTCCAGCGGGTCGCTTGCCACGGCCGTAGTCGTTTGCCATTGCTGCAAAACTAGGGTTTTTTCTTCTTCTGAGCTGAATCGACAAGAGAAAGTGAAGAGGCGAAGGCGAGGATGTAAAAATGCGAGTGCCAATCGAGGTTACAAAAAGGATTTATTTATAAGCCAGAAAAGGAGTCGTGGCGAAGTCTACGGAGTAGTGGAATAAGAATGCCAAGCGACGAAGTAGGGTTTTCTCTCGGCTGGGCCATTTTTGGAATGGGCCAGGCTCGGTCAAATCAAACACTACTCGGTTATCTTCTTAGTTCTTTAAGTTGAAGTTAGTTTGGCTATTAGAAAATGAAGACAATAGGCTATATCTCATTACAGGAAAATTAAGGGAAAAGAGCCGATTACGTTCTCAGACAAATAGAAGCGTGGGAACACAAAGATAGTCTTACAAAGACATAGTGTATTACATTTGGTTTGTTACAGGATCAATGTTTACTCATTTAAAAGCTGATTGATCATCTTTATAGCCTCCGCTCTGATTCGGCTGATGGTATCTAGTGCTTTTTGATCTCCATCTTCAGAGTTCTAGATTTTGGATAGTTTGGCTTTGATTTGTTCATCTTCTTTGAGAGCCGAAGTTATCTTTAATGAGGTTGCTTCTATGTTCTTCGGCAGATCAGCTATGCGAGCCCTGTGAGACTGGATTTTGATATTCAGATTGGCTAGCTGGGTTTCTAACTTGCTCTTGTCCTCCTCCATGACTTTCAGTTGAGACTCCAAAGCTATCAGGGAATTTTTTGCAGTTTGAACATGGGAATGCAAATCTTTAAGCTCTAGCTTCTTTGAAGACCTGTCATTCTACAAGGCAGCCCTGGATGATATGTTTTTAGTCGCCCTCCTTACCATTCCAAAGAAGTTGTCAAGGCGAGCTGCAGATTCTAAATGAATCAGAAGAGCAGGGGGAATATCTTCATCAATGAGCTCAAGAATATCTCTTATTTGATCTGCGTCCTGAGCCAAATTGACGATGTCTTTGTTCAGCAAAGTGGTTATTTCCCTCAGCCGAGCTTGGTTTTCTGTTGATAAGGTACAACGGGAGGTATTCTCTTCACCCTTCTCAGTGATGTAGTCTTCGGCAGGGAAGGAATAACTCATGGTCGGCTCGTTAGTATTTTTCTGAAAAGAGGGGAAAGGAGCGTTAACCGACTGAGTGAGTTTGGTAAAAGCAATATAATTCGGAAACAAATTTTACCTGCTAAGTTGATTGGTCATCAAGGGGCACTGTGTCCTGGCTTGCTTGAGAACTTTGTCGAATGTTCAGGAGAGGTGGACTTGGAGTATGATCAGAAGATGGTTCTTCATCCAGTTTCTTCAAAATTTCATCTGTTTCAAATAGTAATATGAGTATGTGATAACAGAAAGAAGGATAGCCGAATGTATCACCTATAGTTTCATCGGTTTCTTCATTTTTTGAACCTTCAGGAGTTTTTGGATCTTCAGCTTCACCTTGGGTCTCTTTTGAAGAAGCTTCGGGAGATGGTTTTGCAGTTGCTGAAGTGTTGCCTGATCTTGGGATTTTGGCTTGAGGCTGCAATAAGTGATGGAGTATGGGATTGATCAGATTTATTGCTGAATAAAGTTACTTAACATAGAGTGAGAGGTCCATACCTTGGAAGATAGTTTAGCTCTTTTTGTCCTTGGTTTCTTGGATAAAGAGGCATTCTCATGTGCCTTTCTTTTGCTCTCTCCTTCTGAAGGTGCAATTGCCGGGATTTTCATGAAAGTACCCAGGCTTGGAGCATTAAAACCCAGGGCAGGATTGGGTCCAGCCAGGTAATATTGTGTCACTTTGGCAGGGGGTATAGGCTCAGGATCCTGTATGTGGCTGAGTATTAATAAAAAAAGGGAAAGAAAGAAGGGGGGTAAATTCAAGAAAGGAGGACGCTAAGTGTAGAAAAGTTACCTCACTGTCAGAAGCGAAGTCAGGTTGCAAGTTTTGACATAAGGGATGAACTGGAACATTGAAGAGATGAGTGTGCCATTCTTTCCACCAGGGAATGAAGAAAGGGTGAGCAATGTCTATTATCCCAAATGGGGACGGTTCATATGTTGGCAGCTCCCATCCTAGTTCAAAGACTTTTTTGGCCACTATCCCCTCTATGATTACTTCTCTGGGCCTTATTGTTGTTGAAAAGAAAAGTCTTGGGGGCAATTGACCACACCCTAATTGTCTAGCTACCATGTTTGGATAATAGAACTCATAGGTGGATTGCACTAATCTTCCATGATGAAATTCGGCTGGCAAAATACCAGGTTTGATGAAAGAATTGAAGATACCAATGGATGTTTTGTTTACACAGCCGGATTCATAGTTAAACTTACAAGGAAGAGTCAGGTTTTCGTTCTCTCTGTAAGGAAGCCAGAGTGCATTGTCGAAGCCTTTGAAAAATAGTTTGAAGAGATGACCGATGTCCATGTCAATGCTGATGGATGATGCTGCTTCTCCATAAGTATAGTTGGAGCCACATCTAGACCAACCACCAAGGGCCATTCACACAAGAAATTTCTCTACCCGTTTGCATCTGGAGAGTGATTTGGTGCATCATGTGGTAGACAGATCCCAAGAGATATTTGCATAGTGGAATTTGGGTGCCTACAGATAAGTCTTCAGCCATCACCATATGGTTCAGAGTGGGTTCATTAGATTTTCCATAGAAGATGAGTCTACATAGCCACATATTCATAAAGGCTTTCAGTTCTTTATCAGAGATAGTACCAGATGACTCCATATAAGTTTGAATGTATTTGGCTCATCCACACCCAGAACTGATAGCTCTTTGATTGCTTTTATTCTTGTATTTGTAAGGGTACACTGGTAGTGTCACATTCAGGCCAGTCATCATGAAAACATCAGCTAAGGTAATAGTCATCATACCATGGCCGAAGGTGAAGGCATTGATGGCGTCAGACCAAAAGTGGGAAGCTGCTATCAGAAGGGAGTCATTTCTGGGTGTTTCTGATAAGGATAATTCCAAACAGTGGCCAATGTCTTGATTTTCCCAGTGACTGCTACTTTTTTCGAACATCCTCTGGTACCAATTTCACCATCCAGCGATTGGAGGAAAAGGCCAGTTCTTGAAAGTGTTCGGCCATTGATTCGGTGGAATAATTCCAGATTTGAAGGGGATTCTTTGAGTTTTCTTCTCAATGATCTCCGTTGGGTCGGAATTTCCCATTGGACCAAGGAGATAGGAGTCGGGATTGGCGGCATAAGGAATCAGAATCTGTTTCTTATATTCCTTCAGAAAATGGTGAATTAGAAGGAAAACTGAACCGAAAGGGGAACGGAACTAGCAGGGAATTACTGAATATGTGAGGGTAAATGAAGTTTACCTCTGGAATCTTGTCTTGAGTCGCCATTAGGGATTCGAAGTGAAGAACACTGAGGTTTGAATTTCTTAGGCGGCGGCTGCGGTGCCGAAAAATGAAAACCTAGAAGAGGGAAGAAACTTGCAGGCAATTTCAAAATAAAATTGACTTTTTATCCCGAAATTGAGGGGGCGTGTGTTAACACTGGAATTTCGCACGCATAAGAGGATGACAAGAGGGCCCAGTTGTCAATGGGGAAAGCATTCGGTAGACGTCCGAGCGGTCGGCTAGTCCTCAAAATTTCGGTAAGGGCCCATACAATCGGGTGTTTTGCGGAACGGTGACCTCATTCGGGGAGCGAATCGGCTTGCACGAGAAGATACATGACAATGGAGGACATCGAGGAGAATGGGAATAGGATTTGTATCTTTCCAAATTCCATTGTGTAAGTCGTAGTCGTCTAGGACTCATATTTCATCCAAGGTATAAATATAAACCCTCGACCATTGTAAAACTGTTCACAACCATATCAATACAAACCGGCCCCGTGCCATCTTCGAGTCCTTAGTCGTGTCGTCGAGTTCTTTGAGAGGAATAATCGATCCATCGACCTCCGTAAGTCCCGACAACCTTGTTATCATGTCTAGTATCATGCGGTGGATTTAGATATGATGCAAGCAGTCTTGCTTGTTTTCAATGGTCGTGCGGCGGACCCTTGTTAGCGATCAAGAGGTCTTTGCTTATGCTTTGCTTATGGGTAGATACCGTGCGGCAGGCGTTTATTCATGTGTTTAGCAAAGGCGAGATAGTTATTGGCTCTGTTAGATTTGGCAAGATCTGATAGATTCATTAAGTTATCACGTGTTGCATTGTTTATTTAATTTTGCAAACACCCTTTTGCCCAATCTAGATTGATCTTTGTTCGGCCTTGTTCCACAAGTTTGCTTGTGTTTTAATAATTGCAAGATCATGACGGCCGAATTAACCTTCAATTTAGGTTGTTACATGTTGTGGGTTCATGCATGTCAATTACGGTTAGGCTTTGATAAAACTAGGTATCGTGCGGCAAATGCAGGTTTTAGATTAGTTTAACTGTGCTTGCTTGTTTGTTCCTTCTTCATGGACCCCAACTCGGCTAGTTTGTCGAGCTTGGTTAAGCTTACACGAGTAATGAGTTTATGTGGATTTGTTAAGATATATGCATGCTTCTAGCTCCTTATCATTAGATTGTATCATGCGGTGGATTAATCTAATTATAAGGAGTGGTGTAGACTTAGTTTATACTCGACGGGTTTATGAAAAACTAGACGTGCGGCAGACTAGTTGGATTAACCTATGCATGTGTTGTCTGGATATATTTATATTTTACAAGTTACCTGTTTATGATTCTTTATATCTTAATAGTGTCCTCTTACGTGCACATTCGGCAATCGGCTGTTGATATATGCTTATTCTTAATGTTAGCCGAATGATCTTTGAACTCATTGATAGACAGCTTCTGTAGCTGTATGTCGTCGTGATTGGCTTTGAAGCCGTACATATGGAACTGTCTGGTCTTATCCAGCATGTTCCAGTTTATTCTCATAGTTTTATCCCTTGTTGGTTTTCAGGTCAAACCGACTGGCACGTCTCTGGATTCCAAACCGTCCGGGCACCCGATTGAAGCCACGCTTTTTTCGGCTTTCTGTGTGTGAGGCGCGAACCACATTTTGCGTCAACAATTTCCAATCGCATTTTTCTCCGAGCTTTCTTTTCAAAAAGACTTCTTATGAGTTGCGTTTTGGAAAACAGCCCAAAGTGAGTTATTTTAGAGTTTTTGGTTGCCACTGTTTTATACTCAAGAAAAGCAACCTGGACAAATTTGGGTCTCGTTCTTCTGACGGTGTATTTTTGGGTTATGGCACTCATACTCGTGCATATCGTGTACTTAACCTTGATACTAACCGAGTCATGGAGACATCCAATGTCACCTTCGACGAGACCATGGTTTGTCCTTCTTCTAGATTTGAGCGTGCAGGTGATCATGAGGTTGGTGAACCTCTTTTTGATGACGAGGACGAGGGTGCTGAAGGGATGGATAATCCAGCACCACCTCCACTTGTTGTGCCGCAAGCATCGGCTTCTACTACGACGACTCATGGCCCCAACCCCTCTTCGTCGACTACATGGGGGCCATGGGATCCGCCACCTCGGGCTGTACCATTTGTACCCGAGGAGGCACCAGCTGCTGTTGAGGGGGAGGTCTCTTCAGTTCGGGAGGCGCCACGACCCATTCAGCGCCAATACCCGCCTCAACAGATGATCGGCAGCATCAACGAACGTGTCACTCGGTCAAGGTCACAACAAATCTCTCACTTTGCTCATTCTGCATTTGTTGTTGATTTTGAACCCCGAGATGTTGGACACGCTTTATCTGATCCAGATTGGGTTAATGCCATGCATGAGGAGTTAGAAAATTTTGAGAGAAATCGGGTTTGGGTTTTGGTTCCCCCTCCTCCTGAGTGTCACCCTATTGGTACAAAATGGGTTTTCAAAAACAAACAAGGTGAGGATGGCCACATTGTGATAAACAAGGCTAGACTTGTAGCCCAGGGGTATAGTCAAAAGGAGGGAATAGACTATGAGGAGACTTTTGCTCCTGTAGCTCGTTTAGAGGCAATTAGGATACTCTTGGCGTTTGCTGCATCGAAAGGGTTTAAACTTTTTCAAATGGATGTCTGTTGACACTTCTTAGCGTCGCTACTAAGAATAGAGTTTTAATCTATCCCCGGCAACAGCGCCAGAAATGCTTGTTGGTAAAACTAATGACTATTGGATTAATTCCGCAAGCGCACAGAAATGACCGATGTAGCACTTCACCCGGGAGTATTCCAAGGTATCATATTTATTTTATCCCAAAGGAAGCGATGACTAGAAAGACTAACAAGAAAAGGGATCCTATCTTAGATTAGCTACAACTAATGTAGAGGGTGATAAACGAAGGGTAAAAGGAAGGTGATGATTCAGGATAATTAGATGAGATAATTAAAGATAACTAGTGTAGTATAGCTAGGTGGGAGGACAACGAGTGAGAAAGGTTCCTGTGAAATTCTTAATCCACTCTTGTGTTCTAATTAATCAAATAGTAGATACAACTAGGATTGATTACCTTCACCTTGGTTGCCAGGGATAAACGAGAGAGTAAAGCGATAGAAGGTTGTTCACCTAACCCAGTACTCAAGCGGATATTTGGCTTATGGACGCCTTACCTTTTAAAAACTAGCCTGAGTTCACGTGAGGGGATCTAGGTAGCCAGGCAAAATCTGTCACCTTTTGCCCATGCGCCCCTACTGTCCGTGCAAGCCAGTGGCAACCAAAGATAAGTCTTAGACTAAGCACCACGCTTATGCTAATCCTTATTACTCTAGCTAATATACGATTAACTAAAGCACCATTTTACGGGCGATGATAAACAACCAAGATGTTTGTGTAAGGATCACAATCAAGTACGTAACTACTACAAGACTAACTAGAGCACTATAATATTATTGCAAGAATAATATTGCACAAAGGATAACACTTTGAAATGCAGAAGAAGAATATATATTATAAATAATTCTGGAAAGAGAAAGATACAAGAGCAATACCAGACTCCCAGAAGACGACTCCGGAGACCCCGAGCTTGCTCGACTCACTCTAACTCCCACACCAGACTACACTACAACTAGAAGGCTAACACTTGTATCTCATATGAAGTGGATCCTCTAATGAACCATGTCTTGAGAGGGTGGATGAAGCCTCTATTTATAGGGGAAGGTGGAGTAGGGGCTACTCCGCGCCACGTCATCGATCCGTGTGCTCCCCATCTCTCATCCCTTGGATCCACCGTCATTGTAACCGCCATGGATGAATGGCCTTGATTCCTTCACGTGTGAAACATGTGCAAACAACCGACATTGGATGGGTTTCACCCTAGGGTTGGCCGACCCTAGCCAATGACAGGCGGGCCCACCACTTTGCTTCTAGAAGGTGCGGATGTCATCAGGCTGAATAGTGTAGCCAAGGCCCACCAAGGGGGGTCGGCCGACCCCCCTATGACAGGGCTGGCCCACCAACTTGTGTCCCTGATGTCCCCACATGTCATGGAGCATGGTGTCATACGTTGGTTGCATTTGCTTTCTTGTGTGGGCCCATGGATCCATGTGCTTCTCATCTTTCACCGTTGAATGCAAACACATTTCTAAAGTGATGGTGGAAAGTAGCTCGGTGAAGCTTCACTTGGATAGTGCCACATCACTAAGCCCGAGGAGCTCCCAAGGTGGGGTCGGCCGACCCCACCTTGGGTGGGTCCAGGTGTCCATTTCCTTCTTATTTTGTTATACCTGCAAATCAAATACTAAGAGTACAAGTGGAACCTTTTATTGATAAGACATGTCTATGTCATGTCATTCTTCTCTATTTTCGAGCCTGTTGACGATATTTTGATATGTATTTTTATGCTATAACTATCGTCAACAAGATCCCCCAAAGTTAACCTTTGCTCGTCCCGAGCAAATAATCAAACTTAGTCTCGGTGGATCAGGAGTTTCTACAATGTTTATATTTCAAGAGTAACATGTATGCAACAAGATATTTCTCTTAAGCATGGAAAATTTAGCTAGGTAAAACTCACCCATATTACCTTAGTCTTTTCGTGGGGCTTATGGCCTTTCCTTTGTCTTGGGAAGTTGAGAGACAGAACAGTTAAACTTGAGCACTACTTTCTCATTCTTTGCAAGTTTCATACCGGAGATTTTTGCAATATTTTCAAAAGAAATCTTAATGTTCCTCATATGGTTCTCTCATGTCGCTCAAATGGTGTATGATTCCTCACCAAGGCATATGATAAGTGTTGCCTTCTTTATTTCATCCTATTTATAAACAGGCTTATGTGTAGCTCAAGGTAGAGATGAAAGGAGATGGCATACTTACTTGCATTTTGTTGCGAAGTCAAAGCTCGGATCCTTGAAGAGAAGTGTCATACTCCCAGATCAAGATGTGCAAGTGTGTGGTGCATGATGGACTAGATTGCTTCTTTATTTGATAAGATCTTTCTCTCTATTTTCTTTTTCTTTTTCTGTCTTTTCTAATGAGACATGGCTAGCATTTTTTTGTTTGTTTTTTTCATGGACTTTCACTTGTCCATCTCTTTTTTTTCATCTTTATTTTGCCTAGCCTTTTGAGTCTCATCTACTAAATAATTGAGAGAGATTTCCTAACACTTGGAGTATGAAGCAACCTATTTGGTGGAAATGAAAGGCATGTTTTTGCGTACTTCCAGTGTAGAAGCAACATGTATATGAGGTGTGTACGTGATCTTGATCTTAGGAGCATGAAAAGTCTCTTAACAAGGGTCAACAAGACTTGACAACACTCAATACAAAGCAAATAGCCTATGTAGAAGGTTTGTAAACATGTAAAGCATCTATGGCTGTGGTAGGAATTTATCACCATTGAGGAACAATTAAGATTTTGATCATTTTAAGAATAAATTCTTCGGTAATCATATATGCTTAGAATAATATTATAGCAGCTCTTGTTTCACTATATCATGTCTCACAACAATAGAGCTAAGTGATCCATACTTAGAAAATAGCAAGCTGTATACTGGGTACTAAGGAAATATTAACAGAGCAACTGTTCATCATTTCCAAGAAAAGTAGACATGCATGACATATGAGAAAACATAAATAAGCATGAAATTTTTTTTTGGCATTTTCTTATTATTTATTTATTTATATTATTAAGATACGATAAAAGAAATAATAAAAATGCTAAGATAGAATACTTACCTTAGTGGGGGAGAGAATCTCCCCCAAGCTTTTCTCTTTGTTATGATTTTTGTTTTTTTTACTGGGGTGGATATGGTGGATAGTATGGCGGGTATTGTGGAGGATACTGTGGAGGATATTATGGAGGCGGGTATGGATGTGGATGTTGTGGTGGATACTGGGGAATATATGGAGGTACGGGGATATTGTAGTGTGCATAAAGGTTGGCCCAGTTTCGGCCACTAGCTTCCTGGAGACTCATGAGCTGCTGCTGGGTTTGGACTGCAGTGTTGTGTATGGCTTCATGGCTGGTGCGCAGCATGCCGAACTGGTTATTGAGCAGCTCCATGTCATGACGCTCGCTGCGGGACCTGGTTTCCTGCGAAGAAGACATAGAAACTCGGGCACTCTGTACCCCAGACCTGCGTCTACTTCCGGGCTGTGAAGTGTGCATGCCGCCTCTCTCGTAGTCGCTGTCGTCATCAGAGTCTTGGCGTTGAGCTGCCTGAGACTTCCCACGTGTGTATGGTCCTGAAAAACTTTGACGACCTCCCACTCCAGGAATGTTAGGGATTAGCGGTTGGCCCCCATATAATTTTAATTCCGGACATGGCAAAGTAAGTCTTGTTTCTGATTTACGGAACTTAAATTCAATGGTGTTGTTGGGACCACTCGCAATGACAAGTGCTTGGATGAAGTGCTCCTTTCTTAAGATGGTTCTAGGAGTTCTTATGAAATCATTAAACTCATCAAGAATGTTTGCATGACTACAAAATTTTGTGATTATGGATGTGAAATCAAAAGATCCTAATCTTGATGGTGCACTTAACCAATGTTGTACCATGGCTTTTACCGGAGCTATTCGAATTTGATTAACCATGGCATATAGAATCCTAGCATCAATCTCCCTAACAATTCTTATGTCATCTCTAGGAAACAACGTGATGCCTATCCACCTATGCATGAATCTTAAAGTGGGGTGACAAATATGACTTGTGCGTGGTTGTGCTTTCCCAATTATGTTATCCCCAGTTATATTATACCAAAACTCTAATTTGTCAAAGTCTGGCGTGGCTAGCTCAATATTTGTTGCACAGTTAACAAAGCCCGGGCATGTTGCAAATTGATCCCAGCTAAAATTAAATTCAGTGCCGCACAACCGGAAATAGATGGTAGTTTGAGTTATTTTTGCGGTGCTCATGAATTCTAGAGTAAGAAACTTGCTGCCCGGATACTGAGAAAAATCCCAGAAATCACCCCAACCTATTGCAGAAAAAACATCGGAGAACTCCTCATCCATACCTGTGCAGTAGTGGAGATCGGGATCGAATACCTTGGTGTGTTAGAAGTTGCGGTTACGGATGGAGTTGAGAGTGGTTAATTCTTGAGCGGTTAGCCATAACCCCGTTCCTAGGTCTTGAATCCTCAGGGGTTGCGCCTCTTCGTCGGGTCGTTGCTGCGAGTCCTCTGTGTCATGCACCGACTGCCCACTGGAGCTAGTGGGTTGAGAGGGTCTTGATGATGAGCTCCTACTGAGAGCTGCGCGCATTTTCTTCGCAGCGGATTTGAGTGGGTTCTTCATGCCTGGTAAAATGATGAACACTAATCGAGCAAGAGAGGTTAGTGGTAAGTGATAACCCTTCTTACCTGTCAATTACCTCTCTTGATTTCGTTGAGTGTTGATCACTGAAACAACGAACGTGGGTGTCGAAATTTTCTGCAGGTGGCTCTGGGGAAGCAACATAGGAAGGAGTGTGTGAATAAAAAGGAGGGAAGAGAGAGAGTTGCAGGTGCAAGACATGGGGTTGGGCGACCCCGGGGTACTCCTCCCATTTGCCTGTGCCAAGCTTGAGTTAGTGGGTGTCAATCCTTGCCTAGCATCTTTGCAAAAGAAAATGTCTCCTTGGATGCTTGCTCTTCTTTCTTGAAGTGAGTGATGGGTGGAAGAAAGAACAAAAGGAGGGAGCAAGACATGACCTTGGCTAGTTGGCATGATGTGCATGGAGTGCTCACGGGGTGCATTGTCCAAATGGTGGTTTGCTTAAGGAGTTAAGCAAATGTCTTAACCAAGGTTGGCAAGGAGTGATAGAATTAAGCGTTGCATGAGTGAAATTAGGAAGAGGGACTTACCTACTTCCTCAGGTTACTCATGAATGATTGAGTATGTGCACTCCTCTCATCAAGTTTATTTAAACAAGAGATGAGAGAGAGAGATCATTATTCTAGGTCCTAGAATGCAAGTCGACAAGTATATGTCTGTTGATTCTTGCATCTCTATCTAGATGGCTCACGCCAGAAGGTGAGATGAGGTGGGGCCTACCATGGGGTCGGCCGACACCATCATCCCCACTTAAATTGTTCTGAGCAGAGTATACGAGTACTAGAATATGAAAGCGCACACAGAGTGACTAAAAGTATTTTGAAAGATTAGCATACTAGCTTTATTTACATGTTCAATTAGAGCAATGTAGATTATCATGCAATTTCTTAAGTGTTGTCGTGGATGTAACAAATGTTGCATGGGGGGCATCTCATGACATGCAAGTGGGTAGGTGACAAGCACCTGGGTGGGGTCGGCCGACCCCACCATACACCCTGTGAGATGTTGTCCATAATCTAGGTGCACTAAGACATGTGTATGCTTTGGGAAAAGAAGTTGAGAGGTTGCCATGCTAGGTTCATTTGAAAGATCAAAAAGGCTAAGTGAAGTGACATGCTATGTGATTGGCTATTTAACGAAGCAGCATATCAAGGCATGGCATAGATTTAACATAGACAAAAATTGGCAGGTGATGGTCACCAGGGTGGGGTCGGCCGACCCCACCATTGGGCCCACCTGGTGTCCAAGTTTCAGTGGTGTTAAACTAGATGATTAAGTTAGTTTTATATTTTAATTAAAGTCAACAGAAAAAGATAGTGAGAAATTAATGAAAAAATGGAGTAAATGAAAGTTAAATTAAGTGTTAGTGTACTTACCTTGATGGAAGAGTGATTTCCTCAGGTTCCAATAGCAGGTCCTTGGACCGGGGCAGGAATTTTCTTCGGAAGTGTTGCCGGTTGTGTCACCTTTTTCTTCCATATTCGCTTGCTTTTTGCTCGTGGTTTTGGATTGGCCTTCTTCTTTGTACTATACATGAGACTGACTACCTCCACGTCCACGGCCATGATTAGTGAGCATTGTGCAAGCTTGGGTTTGAAGTGGAATTTCTCTTGGGTCCCATTAATATTGAACTGAATTTCTCCGGCTCCAACATCAATATGTGCATTGGCGGTGCTGAGAAATGGTCTTCCGAGGATAAGTGAATTCTTCTTGTCTACTTCCATGTCTAGTACCACAAAATCCACGGGGATGAAGAATTCACGTATCTTGACGGGAATATTCTCTGCTATCCCCGCCGGATGGCGAATTGATTGATCCGCTAACTGCAAATATATTGATGTAGGGGACAAAATAGCATGGCTTAGCTTATCAAAGATTACCTTTGGCATGACACTGACACTTGCTCCCAAGTCGCACAGTGCATGCTCGAAGTGCTGTGTTCCAATGGAGCATTCAATGGTGGGACACCCAGGATCCTTCTTCTTTTCCGGCACTTGGTTTAATATAGCCGCGCTGCATTCTTCGGTTAGTTTAATTACCTTAGTTGTGGGCAGCGGGCGTTTGTTGTTGAGAATGTCTCTTAGGTACTTGGCATAGGTTGGAACCTGCATTGCATCAAGTAATGGAATATTGACATACAACTGACAAATTACCTCGATGAATTTGCCGAATTATTCGTCGGTTGTTTGTTTCCTCGTCCATAGAAAGGGCAGCAATCTACTGGTGTCGTAGAACTCGTGTGGAGCCATCCTTCCATGGAACATGGTGTCATCTTCCTTGGATGGTTGTTCCTCTTCTTCTTCTTCTACCTCATCTTCCTTGTCTTTTCTCGTACTCCTCCTTGTTGTTATATTAGGATTTGGTGGATCACGAGTGGTCTTACCCCCTCTCGTGGTCACCGCATTTAAAGTGTTGCAAGAATTTACAGAAGATGGAATAGTAGCAGCTATTTGTGCTAATTGAGACTCTAATATTTTATTAAAGTTCAATTGATCTTTGATAGAAGAAGCAAGAGAATCAGTTTTAGAAGTTAAAGACTCAAGAACCTTGTCATTAGCTAGCAATCTTTTATTCATTTCTTCATTGATTTTAGCTTGCTTTATGACAAGATCTTTAAGTGAAGGCCAATTGGGGTTACCTTGGCCTTTGAAGCGCGAAGTCGTTCCTCCTTGTTGAGGTTGCCCGTTGTTGGTGGCATACACAACTTCATGGCTTACATTTTGCACCTCGCTCTCTTGATTCGATTTGTATGCATGTGCTGAGGCGTACTGTTGGATGGCCTCTCGATCTTTCTTGAACTTGGCTCGTTCGTCCAATTTCTTCATCAAGAGCTCCATCTTGTTGGAGATGGCATTCACTTCTTCAATGGTGTTCATGCCTCTCTTCTTAGGTTGAGGACATTCTCCACTCCACCCTTGATTTGTCACTATGTTCTCAATGAGATTCTTGGTTTGAGTGATATTCAGGGAGGTGAACGATCCTCTTGCAGCGGCATCAAGGTGACTACGGGCTACTGGAGTTAGCCCATGATAGAAACCTTGAATCAGGAGCCATTCCATGATTCCATGATGTGGACATTCTCGGATGTACTCCTGAAGACGTTCCCATGCTTCGGGAATAGTCTCGTCTGCCTGCTGTTGGAAGCTCGAAATCTTGGCCCGTAGAGCAGATGTCTTGCCCATTGGGAAGAATTTCGTGAGAAATGCATTGGCACACCTTCTCCAGGTGTTAACATCATCGGGTTGAGCGTAAAACCATTGCTTCGCTTTCCCAGTCAAAGAGAATGGGAATAAGCGAAGACGGATGACGTCAGCTGTGACCCCTTTGATGGCAATGGTGCCACACACCTCTAGAAAGTGCTGGAGATGTGCATTTGCATCCTCATGTGGCTTTCCACTAAATGTACTGGCTTGCACCATAGAGATTAGCGATGGCTTAAGCTCGAAGTCTACTTCTTCTACTTCTACTCTCGGTCCTAAAGTTATTTGGGTGACTGAGGGAGATGAGAAGTCAGAGACTGAGGGGTTAGCCATTGGCTGCTTGAACGATGGTGTTGAGCCTCCTTCCTTGAGTGAATCCAAGTGTGAGCTGAATCTCCGAGGGGACACTAGACGATGTCTAATTCTCCTTCGGGATATCTCAGGATTTTCTAATGTGGTTGCCTTGAATTGGTACTCACTCATACACTACCTTGCTTCACAATATAGAGAAGCAAAGGCAGAGGGGTAAAACCCCCTACAACTAATTGATACTAAACTAAAGATAGATTTCCGGATTCGTTCTTATTAAAAATTTCTAGGCTATGCTTCCCCGGCAACGGCGCCAGAAATGCTTGTTGACACTTCTTAGCGTCGCTACTAAGAATAGAGTTTTAATCTATCCCCGGCAACGGCGCCAGAAATGCTTGTTGGTAAAACTAATGACTATTGGATTAATTCCGCAAGCGCACAGAAATTACCGATGTAGCACTTCACCCGGGAGTATTCCAAGGTATCCTATTTATTTTATCCCAAAGGAAGCGATGACTAGAGAGACTAACAAGAAAAGGGATCCTATCTTAGATTAGCTACAACTAATGTAGAGGGTGATAAACGAAGGGTAAAAGGAAGGTGATGATTCAGGATAATTAGATGAGATAATTAAAGATAACTAGTGTAGTATAGCTAGGTGGGTGGACAACAAGTGAGAAAGGTTCCTGTGAAATTCTTAATCCACTCCCGTGTTCTAATTAATCAAATAGTAGATACAACTAGGATTGATTACCTTCACCTTGGTTGCCAGGGATAAACGAGAGAGTAAAGCGATAGAAGGTTGTTCACCTAACCCAGTACTCAAGCGGATATTTAGCTTATGGACGCCTTACCTTTTAAAAACTAGCCTAAGTTCACGTGAGGGGATCTAGGTAGCCAGGCAAAATCTGTCACCTTTTGCCCATGCGCCCCTACTGTCCGTGCAAGCCAGCGGCAACCAAAGATAAGTCTTAGCCTAAGCACCACGCCTATGCTAATCCTTATTACTCTAGCTAATATACAATTAACTAAAGCACCATTTTACGGGCGATGATAAACAACCAAGATGTTTGTGTAAGGATCACAATCTAGTACGTAACTACTACAAGACTAACTAGAGCACTACAATACTATTGCAAGAATAATATTGCACAAAGGATAACACTTTGAAATGCGGAAGAAGAATATATATTATAAATAATTCTAGAAAGAGAACGATACAAGAGCAATACCAGACTCCCAGAAGACGACTCCGGAGACCCCGAGCTTGCTCGACTCACTCTAACTCCCACACCAGACTACACTACAACTAGAAGGCTAACACTTGTATCTCATATGAAGTGGATCCTCTAATGAACCATGTCTTGAGAGGGTAGATGAAGCCTCTATTTATAGGGGAAGGTGGAGTAGGGGCTACTCCGCGCCACGTCATCGATCCGTGTGCTCCCCATCTCTCATCCCTTGGATCCACCGTCATTGTAACCGCCATGGATGGATGGCCTTGATTCCTTCACGTGTGAAACATGTGCAAACAACCGACATTGGATGGGTTTCACCCTGGGGTCGGCCGACCCCAGCCAATGACAGGCGGGCCCACCACTTTGCTTCTAGAAGGTGCTGATGTCATCAGGCTGAATAGTGTAGCCAGGGCCCACCAAGGGGGGTCGGCCGACCCCCCTATGACAGGGCTGGCCCACCAACTTGTGTCCCCTGATGTCCCCACATGTCATGGAGCATGGTGTCATACGTTGGTTGCATTTGCTTTCTTGTGTGGGCCCATGGATCCATGTGCTTCTCATCTTTCACCGTTGAATGCAAACACATTTCTAATCTGATGGTGGAAAGTAGCTCGGTGAAGCTTCACTTGGATAGTGCAACATCACCAAGCCCGAGGAGCTTCCAAGGTGGGGTCGGCCGACCCCACCTTGGGTGGGTCCAGGTGTCCATTTCCTTCTTATTTTGTTATACCTGCAAATCAAATACTAAGAGTACAAGTGGAACCTTTTATTGATAAAACATGTCTATGTCATGTCATTCTTCTCTATTTTCGAGCCTGTTGACGATATTTTTATATATATTTTTATGCTATAACTATTGTCAACAATGTCAAGAGTGTCGTCCTAAACGGCTACATAGAAGAAGAGGTGTATGTGAAACACCCCCCCGGTTTTGAAAATCCCAAGTTTCCAAACCATGTTTTTAAACTTCACAAAGCTTTATATGGTTTGAAACAAGCCCCTAGAGACTGGTATGATAAGTTGAAAACCTTTTTGCTTGCTAAGGGATTTAAAATGGGATGTGTGGATAAAACGCTTTTTCTCCTCAACAAGGCAATGACACTCTCTTGGTCCAGATTTACGTGGATGATATCATTTTCGGTGATTCTTCTCACGCTTTGGTTGCCAAGTTTTTAGATCTTATGAGCAGGGAGTTTGAGATGAGCATGATGGGCGAGTTGACATTCTTCCTCGGGTTGCAAATCAAGCAATCCCGAGAAGGAACGTTTGTGCACCAGGGCAAGTACACCAAGGACATTCTGAAGAAGTTCGATATGGTTGAGGCCAAGCCTCTTCCAACACCCATGTCGACCACGACGGCCCTGGATGCGGACGAGGATGGAGAAGCTATGGACTAGAAGGAGTACCGAAGCATGATCGGGTCACGGCTGTACCTGACGGCGACACACCCGGACATTCAGTTCGCGGTGTGTCTTTGCGCGCACTTTCAGGCGTCGCCGCGCACCTCTCACCGTCAAACGGTCAAGCGCATTATGAGGTACCTTCGTTTCACTCCTGAGTTTGGGATTTGGTATTCTGCTTCCTCCACCCTCTCCCTTTGCGGTTATTCTGATGTCAATTTTGCTGGTTGCCGACTTGATCGCAAGTCCACTTCTGGGACTTGCCAATTTATTGGTTCTTCTCTTGTATCTTGGTCTTCTCGCAAGCAGTCTAGTGTCGCCCAGTCTACCACAAAGGCTGAGTATGTTGCTGCGGCTAGCTGCTGTTCTCAATTGCTTTGGATGATGGCCACTTTGTGTGATTTTGGTCTAAGCTTTTCTCGCGTTCCTTTGTTTTGTGACAGCACGAGTGCTATTAGCGTTGCTAAGAACCCCGTGCTGCATTCTAAGACCAAACACATTGATGTGCGCTTTCAATTTCTGCGAGACCACTATGATAAGGGTGATATCGACCTACGCCATGTCGATACTCATCATCAGTTGGCAGATATTTTTACCAAGCCTTTGGACCAATCAACCTTTGCCAGGTTGAGAGGTGAGCTTGGTGTGTGTTTTCCCTTTTAGATGGGGAAACATTTTGTCTATTGTATCATAGACTGACTCTTTTTCTTTCGTTTTGTTTACGTTTCTGGTAGGTTAGTCTTTGCATTTCATCATGCATCTTTACTTTCCGAGCTTCATGACTATATTCCTTAGAATGAATCTATGCTTTGTCTAGTATGCTCCGATGCTATATGATGATGCTTGTAGCTTATTCTCTTTCTGATCACTGATACATGTTGTGAGCTGAGCTATTTTGTATATGGTGAATATGCTTAATGAACTTAAAATTTGCAATTGTTCACCATTGAGATTGGCAACTAGCATGTGTACAATATGTTGAAATCACTTGTGCTTTTCATATAAGCTAGGTTGCTATGTATCTAGTTCTGAGTCATCCACTTGCTTGGTATGTTCATATTCTGTCATAAAATTGAACCAAGATAAGTAAATTGGAAAGATCGAGATGGGATTGCTAGTCAGCACATCACGGTATCGAGACTGTTTCTCATTGCACATTAAGTTAAACTTGAGCCGTGAAGTGTATGACCGAAACCGTTGCTTTAAGTTTCTGATTGCATATGCATAGGCTTAGCTCGGTTGAAAAGTTAGGCAATGACAAGTTTTCAACCTCTCGCAATCACATGCTGAAATTTGAACTTGTGTAATTTCACCGCTGCAACTCCGATAAAATCTGAAAACACAAGTCTATGTTTCTTTCTATAGCATGATGATTGAACTTTGCTAGGGGTAGTTCACCTTGTATACATGTTCAACACTTGTTTGACTTCCTGTCTATACATGTTTAGTGCTATTTTGATGGTGAATACTTTTTGGCTTAAACTGCTCACTTTGCTCATATGTTCATGTTTCGTATTTAGTGATCAGTTTGAGCCTTTGCTGGCATGTATGCTTATTGTTGAGTCATCGGATCAGCACTCTGTAGAGCATCTTTTCATTCTATCGAGTATATTTCTGAAGCTATTAAATTGCATTTTTGTCTCATATGCATTTGAAGGGAGAAATTTACTTGATAGTGCATCATCAACTAAGTGGGAGAAATTTGACAAATCACACATATCCTAGTTGTGTGCACTATTGGAGGGGGAGTTTGCTCATTTGGTTTGGAGCATTTTTCCAATTGGTTCGGAGCATTTTTGGTAGCTAGTTGTGTTGAGCCTTTACCTCTTTTTTGAGGGACTAGCGACTTTGCCTATATGCTCTTCACTTGGTATCGAGCTCTTTTCCTTTTCAGTTGGTATCGAGCTTTCTCGCTAGCGGTGTTGAGCCCGTTCTGCCTCTTCTTGAGGGCTAGCTCTATTTTGCTTGAATTTCAATTGGTATTTCAATTGGTATCGAGTTTTCCTGCTAGTGGTGTTGAGCCTGTTCTACCTCTTCTTGAGGGCTAGCTTTGCTTTGCTTGGTTGCGTTAAGCCGTTGCCCATGTCTTTGGGGACCAAGTTGTTTTGCTCATTCCACTTGACCTTTCTTTCGGCTTGCTATGCTTTTGGGTCATTTGGTCGAGTTCTCTCTCTTCCTTCTTCTTTCTTCTTCTACCTTCATTATGATTGTGTTGGTAGTTGACAATGCACTCATCAAGGGGGCGATTGCGGATACATGGGTGTATGCCGGATCTTGAGTGATGAGTGATTGTCAACTGGTTTGATGCGCATGTTCTTTGGCTTGTGTTGTGCAGATGTCGAGCACGGAGACAGTGATCGAAGGCAAGGTGAAGGTCAAGTAGAGACGTGTCGTGCCGATGGACCGGGAGCGGTGAAGGGCGGATGTGAGGCTTGGACTGAGGGACCGGTGGCCTGAGGATCAGCTGTGGTGGCTGACAGCCTGGGACAGCAGCGAGCGGAGACTTGTGAGGCACGGTGTTGCTCGGGTCGAGGACCTGGGGACATGTGTCGGTGGACGGGGTGCACGGGCGGTGCATCCCCTCTACAGCATCGGTTTGGTGGTTGAGCCACAGAAAAACCACCGGGTGGACGGTTTCCAGGTTTGGGCCACAAAACCTGGGTGTTGCGGGTTTGCCGAGTTTGGGCCACAAAACTTGGGCTGAGGATGGTTTCCAGATTTGGGCCTCAAAACCTGGGCGCTGGCAGGTTTCTGAGTTTGGGCCACAAAACTCAGGCGATGGACGGCTGGTTTCCCGGTTTGGGCCTCAAAATCGGGGGTTGGTCGTGAAGACAGGTTTCCCGGTTTTGGCCTCAAAACCGGGGGCGAGGTCCGTGAAAAGGACGAGCAGAGCGGTGGCGGCACGTGGCGGCAATCGGTCAGGTCGCGTCGAGGCGAAGCTACCTATTGTGCGGGTGTGGCCGTCGGATCAGCATCTACTTCGAGTTGGTCCAGAATAACCTTAGGGTTTAGCTGGTTCGCTCTGTAATTAGTAGGGGTAGAGTGGGAATTAGAATTAGGATAAGTAGGGGGAGACACACACCTTCCAAACTATGTCAGTCATTTGCTATTCTCCACTTAGGGTTTCCTACTCTCCCACATCCCTGCTGTAGCTACTGAGATCCGCAGAGAACCATACCTCTGTGTTCATGAGATTTTGAGGAAGTGAGACCATAATCTCACTATTGTAGCGTGTGGTAGCCACACGGTTGCAAATTCGTGGTTTCATTCAGGTTTTGAATTCGTTCTTCGCGTTCTTCGTTTCTCCACGATTTTCCCGTCACTCGATCTCCCTCTCTACTGCGTCTTTTTGAAATCCACTTGAATCAACTTGTTCTTTGATGTGAGGAGGTCATTTCCATCGAAGGTATTCATCTAACTCCTCACGAACAAGTAGATTGGGTCGATTCAAGTTTTGTGGCACTTTTTTGGTTCATACACCATCCCTTTCGATTTCCCATTGATTGAGTTGATTTGAGCGGATGATTTCTTGGGGATAGTCTCCTAACTATCTTGTCATCATCCTCTCCACGTGTGGGATCAAGGGATTTTGGTTTGGATCATTTTGGGAGGATTTGGGAAAGGGGCGAACAAAATCGCCCTTTCTGTTCGTTCACGGACAGTCCGCCGTTGGGGCGCGGACAGTCCGCGCGTCAGGTTCCGGCCGAGTCAGTGGTCGTGAGTCTCGGCTGTGTTGCCTCAGCTTCACCAGCGGACAGTCCGCAGTTGGTGACCGCGGACAGTCCGGGATCGAGCAGGGGACTTTTAGCAGCTGTGTTGTTTCCCAGTTTTGGCCAGCGGACAGTCCGCCGAGGGACCGCGGACAGTCCGCCCAAGGCGCGGACAGTCCGGGACCAGGAGTCCGGACAGTCCGGGATTTGGCTGAGTGTTGTGTTTTAGTGTGTTTGCTCTCCCGGCTTTTCCGCTTGGTTTTTAGACTTCTCGTTTGGTCCTATAGTTAACCAATGAACCTCTCTAGGTATCTTTGCTACTTGTTAGCATAGGTATTTGAGGATTTCTTGACGTAGCCTTCCATCTACGTTCGAGTGTCGGTTTGTAGGGTTGAATTTGAGCCGAACCTTTTGGCATTTGACTTGCTCTTGTGTTGTGGTGCCTCGTTGTGATCCTTGGGATCATCCACCCTCTTCCAAGGGTCGTGAGCATCATAGTTCGGTCAAAGTTTTTGGGGGTTGATTTTTGGGACAAAGGCCAAAGTTTCAAGAGAAATTTTTAGGCTCCCGTTCACCCCCCCTCTGGTCGCCTTGCTTGTGCATTCTCGGTCCTTCAGGATATATCTGCAAAATAATTGAGAACAACATAACTCGTGGAACTCATTAGAATCAAACCCTACAACTATGCTTTATGATTTATTTTATGTTAATTCATGCAATAGTTGATCATATAAAATAGATATTAAGGACCGTCAACAAGCTCCCCCAAGCTTACCCTTTGCTAGTCCCTTAGCAAAGTCAAACTCAACAGTGGATCAGGAGTTGCTGCAATATCTGCACTTCTAACAAGTACACAGGCATTCAAACAAAAGTTCTCATTTGGATTAGAAAAAGATATCATATTATTCATTATGGGGCTTAGTACTTTACCTTGAATCTTGAGTAATGGAAAGATAGAACGATCAAATCAAGCACTATGTCTCTAGCTCTTTCACTTCACCATTATCCCGGAGTTTTTATGAATTTTCAAAAAGCTTAAATTGTTGCCAAATTAAACAATGGATCCAAAGAGAAAGTCAACCACACTATTGAATCGAGAAGTGCATGTGTATGGAAAATAGAGTCGAATGCTCATTTGAATATATCACTCTCTTCTGCTTATCAGAGACACATGTCTATTAGGCTAATTCTACTGTAGGGCACGTGGCCATTTTTTCTGATATTTATTTTTTTTTCTCTTTTTTTGAGGTTTCGAACACTTGTCCCTTTTTATTTTCTCTGGATCTATCTTTTTGAGGTTTCGGACACTTGTCCCTTTTTATTTCCTCGGAATTATGTTTTCTTTTTCTCTTGTTTTAATAGCCACATGCTTCCAATAAACTTTTGAGAGGATAACCACAAATAATCATGAGCATTTATATGGAAGATTGATGAAATGTGTAAGGCAGCATTATGATAACTTCTCATAGGGTCAACAAAGCTTAATTTAACTCAATGCAATTATTAGTCATATTTATATTAAGAAATCTCTGGAACTCTAGTGTTGTTTAGAACAAGATAATAGCAGCTCACATCATCACATGTCATATCCCAATTACCTAGACCTTAGATCAAGTATTATATTTGCCACCCATGCATTTAATCTTATTTTAAGGTATCATTATTAATTAGGAGAACTCATGCTTTGAAGGCTAGGTACTTGAATGAAATTAGATAGAGCAACTATTCATCATTTCCATGTAATAGATTAGAGAGAGAGTTCTTCTTTTATTATCAACTATTTAAAATAAAATTAAGCAAACTTAACACACTATTTATTTAACCTAACACACACTTATTATAAATAACTAAGATAGTGAATAAGACATACCTAGATTACGAATATAACGGAGGTGCGTCTCCCCTAAGCCGGTTCCCTTAATAGCATTGAGCCTTCATGTGCCCATATTTTTTTTCTTTTTAATTAATGGTGAGCCTTCATGTGCCCATATTTTTTTTGTATTTTTTTATTTTATTTTATTTTTATTTATGTATAGAAAGAAAACTTAAGACGATAATGATACTTACCTGGATACACGGGGGTGCTTTCTTGCAGTGGAAATGTACTACTTCTATCAGAGCTTTGATTAATGTTGATGGGTGTCGAAACAATGCTCTAACAGTGGATGGAACATCCACTTGCTTGTTAGATTTTATTGGTCTTTCAAATCCAGTGAAACTCAAATAGACAACAAAACTTGCGGAACAGATTAAGTGTTAGTGGTTGGCCACTCAAGCCTTAGTTGTCCAGAATTTTAGTAAGATCTCTTTCTCAATATTTTTGTATTTTAAAATTTTTCATGATGCAATGACAGACCAATAAAATGAATACATTTTTATTTTTATGCCACCACAGTGAAGATCGTTGTGGGTTTTTACACACCATAGAATTATTCACATGGGGCTTCATGGTTTATGATGCAGTGCAATAAGTAAACTATTTTTATTTTCTTTTTAAATGCAATGCTAATGCAAAAAAGTAAATATGCTATTGTTGGCGCAAAACGTGACGCGCCGCGCCTCACACACAGCAAGCCGAAAAAAGCTAGCTTCAATCGGGTGCTCGGAGTGTGTTGAATCCGGAGACGTGCCAGTCGGTTTGACCCGAAAACCAACAAGGGATAAAACTGTGAGAATTCCAATGAAACATGCCGGGTGAGACCAGACAGTTCCATATGTACGGCTTTGAAAGCCAATCACGATGGCACACAGCTATAGAAGCTGTCTGTCAGAGCATGTTTATAAAGTCATTCGGCGAGTATGAGAACAAGGCATGTAAAGCATAATAACTGCCGAATGCACATGTAAAGAAAGACATGCTTGAACAGATGAAAGGTATCATTAAAACATTGTAAACAGGTAACTTGCAAATATAAATCTATTCAAATAACACATGCATAGGTTAATCCAACTAGTCTGCCGCACGTCTAGCCTTCATAAACCCGCCAAGCATAAATTCAAGCGAAGCTAATCCACCGCATGATACCACTTGCCATAAGTCTACACCACTTCTTATAATTAGATTAATCCACCGCATGATACAATCTAATTATAACAAGCTAAAAGCATGCATGTATTTGAACAGATCTATAAAAACACATTACTCGCGTAAGCTTAACCAAGATCGGCAAACTAGCCGAGTTGGGGTCCATGAAGAAGGAACAAACAAGCAAGCACGATCGGACCAATCTAAAACCTGCACCTGCAGCACGATACCTAGTCTTATCAAAATCTAATCGTAACTGACATGCATGAACCTGCAACATGTAACAATCTAGATTGGAAGTTGATTCGGCCATCATGATCTTATGATTAACGAAAACACAAGCAAGCTTGTGAAACAAGGCTGAACAAAGATCAATCGAGATTGGGCAAAAGAGTGTTACAATAATTAAATAATAAAATAGATAACACATGATAACTTAATGAATCTATCAGATCTACCAAATCTGATAGAGTCGATAACTTTTTTTACTCATGACTTAATCCGCCGCACGATACAAGGCACAAGCAAAAACCTCCCGTCATAAGCTTAAATCCGCCGCACGATACTAAGCTTAACAAACGAGACTACTTGCATCATATCTAAATCTACCGCATGATACTAGACAGGATAACAAGGTTGCTGGTACTTACGAAGGTCGGCGGATTGATGATTCCTCTCGAAGAACTCGACGACACGACTAAGGACTCGAAGATGGCACGGGGCCGGTTTGTATTGATATGGTTGTGAACAATTTTACAATGGTCGAGGGCTTATATTTATACCCTGGACGAAATACGAGTCCTAGACAATTACGATCTGCATAATAAAACATGGAAAGACATAAATCCTATTCCTAATCTCTTCGGCGTCCTCCATCGTCACGTGTTTTGTGGTGCAAGCCGGCTCACACTGTCGCTCTTGTTTAGGAGGACCATTGATGACGTCCTCGAGGACCTGACCCAGAAGGTCATTGACCTTTAATCTGACTTAGAGAGGAAAGATCGGGAGATTACCCGAATCTCTCGGGAGCGAGACGCCGCTCGGAATCGGGCCACCGGTAAATATCTTTCATCACTTCCTCCCTTATTCTCCCTTTATGTTTCCATTCATTCTTCTTCTTTTTCAGCTCTAGCAGCCAAACTCCATGCCCTTGAAGCTGCCGTCACCAGGCTTGCCGTCATGGCTGATGTGATGGGTACGACGCCCCTGAAGCGAGTGAATGAGGTTAACCGAATCCTCCCCGTCATCTCTAGGGCCGGCATGGGGTACGGCGCGGCGCTCGCTTTCAACGCCGTGAGGATCCACTCTGGCGCCGATTACCACAGATTTGATGTCTGCGAGCGAGAACTCGAAGATAGAGTAGAACATTCTGTGGATGACATGAAGGAAGCCGGAACAGATCTGGCCAACACTTTTGATCATTTTCTCCCGATTAGGTGTAGGATGGAGTGGACGAACTGATCCTCCTTACCGTAATCTTGCATCCTATCTTTTGTATATAAGAAGTTCTTTTGTTCGCTCCTTCGAAACCAATCTGTGATTGATCCTTCGAGATCAATGTGTGCTCTTTCTTCGTGCATCAGCCACTAATTTTCATTTTTACTCTAGCAGCGATGTACATCACATCGGCTATCGCTGACAATCATGTTAATCATCCCCGTCTTAGCAAGTAATTGCTGTAACTGATCATTTTAAATCCAAAGTCTCCAGACACCTCAATTTTCCGATCTATGACGACACCAAGATAGTATCTCTTAAAGGACTTTCCCGTCTTCAGCTCTCTGTTCTCAGTGTCAATCGGTAATGTGAGTTCTCAAACAACCAGTTAAAACTGAACAACTTTTAGCCGAATCTTATCGGCTTTCTGATTCTGAAGAAATGACCTCTTCCAATCGTCAAAAATCCGGCCTGGCCCAATAACGGCCCATAAGCCGCAAAAACCCTACTCCGATTGGTCCTTCAGTGCGCAAGCCATGGTTCTATAAATATGACCCTACACAAGCTGTCACTCTTATCCCCAGTCAAATAGCTTGACTCGCAAAATTTCCACCTCTCGGCTTCTAGCTCTAGCCAGAGAGAAAATCCCTTGCTTGTGTTTCCGTCAATGGCAGGCAATGGTGACCACGGTAGGCACCCTGACGGAGATGAGCAGGGGGAAGTCTAGCATTAACTCACTGGCGCCATAGGTAAAAGACTAGTCCCCTGCCCCCTTGCGATAGCTTTTCTTGCTCATCTGTCCCTGATCCGTCATCCATCTTCTTTCCAGGGTGGGGTCATCTTCCAGCCAAGCTTGGGTTCCTCTTCCAGAAATGGTAACTCCAATAATTTCTCGATCCTTTCCCTAAGCCATCAAATTCTGAATTTGATGATTCATTTTAGCAGACCCGTCTGGATGCTCTTCGGTACCGCGAGGAAAGGGATAAGGTCTGGAAGGAACTAGAAAACACATCCAAGAAGCATAGTATCGAGGAAGCTGAATGGGAAGACCAACGGAGGCAACTCTGCAACATCATTACAGGTTAGCAGAGCCTTGGTTCTCTTCTTCTGGTTGAGCTTGCCTTGCCTGATGCATCCTTTCTTTTGCTAGCCCTTTCTGCAGAGAATGACCGTTTGAAAATAGCAGCGAACAAAATTGCCCTCAAGGTAAATGCTCATGGGGACTCAGCCGAAGCCTGTCTTGATGTCGTGGATGGCCGCATAGATCAGGCCGTCATCCAAGGCGTGCATGCTGGGGTTTCCCTCGGGCTGTCAGCAATGAGTTCTTGGACTAAAGAAGATTACTCCTTCCTACCAGTTGGCTTCGCAAGCGGGGATCCGAATGAATTTGAAGATCTTGATATCTATGATAACCATGCCGCTGCTATTGCCGAGATTACTGACCCGCAATCCATTGTGAACAAATTATTCTAAGGGTAGTTTGTATTAGGACAGATCTGTGAATGAAGCTTGTAACATATGAAACTTGCTCTCCTCTGAATAATGTCTATCTGCATCTCTCGATTCCTTAGTGACTCTTTCCTTGATTGCAACATTTCTTCAGAAGAACGTTTTCCGAACGCATGATGTCATTTTAGCTGACTAGATCTCATTTTTGATAAGTCATGTCGCTTGGCATCTTATTTACTGCACTTCACCTTTCTCTTCTCCCAATAAACCTGCCAATTGAAAAGCGCTAGGTGTTGGTAGTTCTTAGCTTCACTGAAGATAGTGCTAGGCAACTATCTCCGGTAATGGCCCAGGAATGCTTGTTGGCACTGCGGATACATGGGTGTATGCCAAGTCTCTGAGTGATGAGTGATTGTCAACGGGTTTGATCGCATGTTCTTTGGCTTGTGTTGTGCAGGTGTCGAGCACGGAGACAGTGATCGAGGGCAAAGTGAAGGTCAAGTTGAGACGTGCCGTGTCGATGGACTGAGTGCGATGAAGGATGGGCGTGCCGTGCGGCGGACGTGCCATGCCGATGGATCGAGCAGTGAAGGGCGGATGTGAGGCTTGGACTGAGGGACCGGAGTGCCTGAGGATCAGCTGTGGTGGCTGGCAGCCTGGGACAGCGACGAGCGGAGACTTGCGGGGCACGGTGTTGCTCGGGTCGAGGACCTGGGGACACGTGTCGGTGGACGGGGTGCACGGGCGGTGCATCCCCTCCACAACTTCGGTTTGGTGGTAGAGCCAGGGAAAAACCATCAGATGAACGGTTTCCAGGTTTGGGCCTCAAAACCTGGGCGTGGACGGTTTTCGAGTTTGGCCACAAAACTCGGGATGAGGACGGTTTCCAGGTTTGGGCCTCAAAACCTGGGCGCTGAGGTTTTGCTGAGTTTGGCCTCAAAACTCAGATGCTGGTGGGCTGGTTTCCCGGTTTGGGCCTCAAAACCGGGGGATAGCTGGAAAAGGCTGGTTTCCCGGTTTGGGCCGCAAAACCGGGGGTGCAGAGCGAGGGCGGCACGTGGCGGCAATCGGAAGATTGCGTGGAGGCAACGCGGACGACTTGTGCGGGTGTGGCCGTCGGATCTACCTACCACTTGAGTTGGTCCAGAATAACCTTAGGGTTTAGCTGGTTCGCTCTGTAATTAGAATAGAGAGGGGTAGAGTAGGAAATAGACTTAGTCTAGAATAGGATAAGTAGTCAGGGGAGACACCCTCCTCCCGTATCTCAGTCATTTGCTCTTTCACACTTAGGGTTCCTTGCTCTCCCATCCCCTGCTGTAGCCTGCTGAGATCCGCAGAGAGACTTGACTCTGTGTACTGGTGATTTTGAGGAAAGGAGGCCGTAACCTCCTTGTCGTAGCGTGTGTTTGCGCTTCGGCTGCAAGATCGTGGTTGTGATTCGCGTTTCATTGGTGTTCTTCGCGGAATCCTTTTTCTCCACGTTCTTCCCGTTGCTTGATCTCTTTGGTTGGTTCATCTTTTGCAAAACCGTTTGAACCAAGTTGTTCTAGATCATGGGGCACTTCTTTCCACTGAAGGAATTAACCTCTAACCTCACGGTCTAGGAGATCGATCGATTTTTGTTTTGGATCGTGTTTTTGCTTCCTTGTCCCGAAATTTCTTGATTCACCGATTTGGAGTTAGGTTCGAGCCATGATCTCTTAGAGATAGCTCACTAACATCCTTGTGACCCCTCAGATCGAATCCCAGGCCTAGAGCTTTTGATTCGGAGGAAATCGGGTTGAATCATCAAAGAACCGCACAGTTTTCGGGGGCATCGGACGCTGACACGGGAGCATCGGACGCTCGGGTTCTAAGCGTCGGACGCTCCGGTGACGCGTGTCACTTTCTGAGCGTTTGTAGTGACATCGGACGCTAGGCATCGGACGCGTCTGTTGGCCATCGGACGCGCCGGAGCCAAAGCATCGGACGCTGGTTGTTCACTGTTCACAGCGTCCGATGGTGGAACAGTAAGGTTCCCGAGAGGCAGTTTTCGCATCGGACGCGTCCGGTGGTCTGGCATCGGACGCAGGCAGCATCCGATGCTACTGTTTTCACACGGTTTTGTCCGCGGTTCGCTCGTTCGTTGACGGAATTGATTTCTGTCTTTTGCGTTGGCTTTCTAGAGTTGTCTAGTGTCCCGCTATGCTTCCTGGAAGCATCCACCCTACATCTAGGGTCGTGGACATTTGCAAGCTCTAGGGTTTGCTTCTGGGGTTTATTCTTGGGACAGTGGCTACTAGTTTCCGTAAGGAAAATTTGAAGCTCCCATTCACCCCCCCTCTGGTCACTTTCTGAGTGCTTCTCGGTCCTTCAATTGGTATCGGAGCAAGGTTAAGGATCTTCCACCTTAGCCGGTTCCAGATCCACAGAAGGCGACATGGATCGCGGCGTGGGCAAACCGCCGTTCTTTGATGGGACGAACTATGCGTATTGGAAGATACGCATGTCGGCCTATCTGCAGAGTTTGGGTGCTTCTATTTGGGATATTTGCAACTCTGCTGATTACGTGGTCTTAGCTGCTCGTGTTACTCAGCAACAGATCGATGAGCATGATGCCAATAGCCGAGCCCGTAATGCTCTCTTTTCTTGTTTGAGCATGGGTGAGTTTGATCGTGTTTCTCACCTCGCTACGGCTCGGGAGATCTGGGACACCCTCATGCGTTTCCATGAAGGCACCTCTCAAGTCAAAACCCGACTCTACGAGTCGTTCAAGCGTGAGTATGAGAACTTTCGACATCAGCCTGGCGAGAGCATAGAAAGTTTATTCGCTCGCTTTCAGGTGATTGTCAACAGGATGAGGGCTAACAAGGAGCAGTTGCCTTTTGACGATCATGAGCGTGCTTTGAAGCTTTTGCACACTCTTGATCGATCTGTGTGGGATTCCAAGGTTCAGGCGATCATCGAATCGCCTAACTATGAGACCCTCACATGCGATGAGCTCTTTAGTAAGCTCAAGTCCAGTGAGATTGATGCCATGTCGAGGGCTTCTTATGCGAATCCTTCTGGCCCGACTATGGCTTTGGTTTCTGGCTCTTCCGCTAAACCCTCTGCTGGCTTTGCTCTTTCTTCACTCTTTTCTGTCACAGAGGACCAGCTTGAATCATTGGGGGATGACGAGTTGGCAATGCTCGCCAACCGGTTCTCGCGGTTCCACAACAACCGCATGAACCGTCACCGCGGAGGAGGACGCTCAGGATGCTATGAGTGTGGCGACCTCGAACACTTCATCGCCAACTGCCCCAAGAAGAAGCATTCATCTGGGAAGGGCGATCATGGGCACAAGTACGACTCTGGCAAGCGCAAGGAGAAGTATGTCCCCGCGAGGCACAAGCGGAGGGGCGGCTTCGACAAGGAGTACATCAAGAAGAAGTACTTGGAGAAGGCCCAAGCTGAGCAGCGTGCATTCTTCGCCACGCTCAGCGACGTCGACGGCTCGGATGACGACTCCGCTTGCTCAAGCGATGACGAGTCAGAGAAGAAGAAGAGGATCGAGGACAAGCTAAACGGCCTCTGCTTCTTCGCCGACGACGACGGCTTTTGCACCATGGCGCTTGGTGATGAGGTCGACGGCAAGCTGGAGCACCCCCCTCGGGACGACGACGACGACGACACCTCCCAGGTAAAATGGTTGGAGGACATTTGGTTGGTGGATTCCGGTTGCTCGAGGCACATGACCGGAAATGCCAAGTGGTTCTCCAGCCTTAGCCCTGTTGCCGGAAAGGAGTACATAACCTTCGGCGATAATAGTAAAGGTAAGGTGTTGTCTCGCGGATCGGTGCGGGTTAATGAGCACTTTGTGTTGCGCGATGTTGCTCTTGTTTCTAACCTGCATTTTAACTTGCTTTCTGTTTCGCAACTTTTTGATGATGACTACGAGATTCGTTTTAAATCGAACCTTAGTCGCATCTTAGATCCTCAAGGCGATCTTGTATGTCTGATTTCGCCCTTTGGGAAAGTCTTTCGTGCGAATTTCTCGGAGTCGTTTGGTTCTTCTCGCTGTCTTTTGGCTAGTCCTTCTTCCTCCGATCTTTGGAAGTGGCATAGGAGGCTCGGTCATTTAAGCTTCGACTTGCTTGCAAGACTTAGCTCACTTGGCCTAATCCGAGGATTGCCCAAGCTTTCGATGGAGAAGGATCTAGTTTGCCATTCTTGTAGACATGGGAAGATGGTTGCCGCTCCCCACCATCCAGTGACTAAGGTCATGACCTCGCACCCTGGAGAGCTTTTACATATGGACCTTGTTGGTCCGGCTCGGGTGAGCTCGGTTGGTGGCAAGTGGTATGTTTTGGTTGTTGTTGATGACTTTTCGAGGTATTCGTGGGTCTTCTTTTTGACTGAGAAGACTGAGACTTTCTCCTTCGCTCGCAATCTGATTTTGCGTCTTCAGAACGAGTTCCCTTTGAACTCGATGCGAGCTATTAGAAGTGATAATGGTTTCGAATTAAAAAATTCGGATTTTGAGAAGTTTTGTAACCGCTTTGGTTTGGAGCATCAGTTTTCTTCCCCCTACACACCGCCCCAAAATGGTGTTGTAGAGAGGAAGAATCGGACCCTTGTTGAGATGGCCAGGACGTTGCTCGATGAGCATAGGACTCCCAGGCGCTATTGGGCCGAAGCTATGAACACTGCATGCTACATTTCAAATCGCATTTTTCTGAGAGCCTTTTTGAAGAAGACTTCTTATGAGTTGCGTTTTGGTCGCCAGCCCAAGGTGAGTTATTTTAGAGTCTTCGGTTGCCACTGTTTTATTTTGAAGAAGGGGAACCTGGACAAGTTTGAGTCTCGATCTTCTGACGGGGTATTTTTGGGTTATGGCACTCACACGAGAGCATATCGTGTACTTAACCTTGATACTAACCGAGTCATGGAGACATCAGATGTCACCTTCGATGAGACTCTTGTTTCTCCTTCTTCTCGTTTTGAGCGTGCAGGTGATCATGAGGTTGGAGAGCCTCTTTTTGATGACGAGGACGAGGGTGCTGAAGGTATGGATGATCCAGCACCCCCTCCGCCTGCCGCGCCGCAAAAAGTGGCCTCGACGACGACTCACGGCCCCGACACCTCTTCTTCCTGGGGGCCGTGGGATCCTCCACCTCGTGCGGTACCTTTTGTACCCGGGGTGGAACCAGCTGCTGATGAGGGGGAGGTCACTTCATCCCGGGAGGCGCCACGACACATCCAGCGCCAGCACCCCCCTCAGCAGATGATCGGCGATATCGGCGAGCGAGTCACTCGCTCCAGGTCACAGCACATCTCTCACTTCGCTCACTCTGCTTTTGTTGCTAATTTTGAGCCCCGAGATGTTGGACACGCTTTGACGGATCCGGATTGGGTCAATGCCATGCATGAGAAGTTAGAAAACTTTGAGAGAAATTGGGTTTGGGTTCTAGTTCCACCTCCACCTGACTGTAAGCCTATTGGGACAAAATGGGTTTTCAAAAACAAGAAAGGAGAGGATGGCCACGTTGTTAGAAACAAGGCCCGGCTTGTAGCGAAAGGCTATAGTCAGAAGGAGGGGATAGATTATGAGGAGACGTTTGCTCCTGTAGCTCGTTTGGAGGCTATTAGGATACTCTTGGCTTTTGCTGCATCCAAAGGTTTCAAACTTTTTCAAATGGATGTCAAGAGTGCCTTCTTAAACGGCTACATAGAGGAGGAGGTTTATGTTGAGCAACCCCCCGTTTTGAAAATCTCAAGTTTCCAAACCATGTCTTTAAACTTCGCAAAGCTTTATATGGTTTGAAACAAGCCCCTAGAGCCTGGTATGATAGGTTAAAAACCTTTTTGCTTGCTAAGGGTTTTAAAATGGGATGTGTAGATAAGACGCTCTTTCTCCTCCGGCAAGGCAAAGACACGCTCTTGGTCCAGATTTACGTGGATGATATCATTTTCGGTGGTTCTTGTCACGCTTTGGTTGCCAAGTTTGCAGATACTATGAGCAGGGAGTTCGAGATGAGCATGATGGGCGAGCTGACATTCTTTCTCGGGTTGCAAATTAAGCAATCCCGGGAGGGGACGTTTGTGCACCAGGGCAAGTACACGAAGGACTTGCTGAAGCGGTTCGATATGGGTGAGGCCAAGCCTCTTCCAACACCCATGTCGATGACGACTGCCCTGGATGCGGATGTAGATGGAGAAGCAGTGGACCAGAAGGAGTACCGCAGCATGATCGGGTCGCTACTCTACCTGACGGCGACACGCCCGGACACTCAGTTCGCGGTGTGTCTGTGCGCGCGCTTTCAGGCGTCGCCGCGCACTTCTCACCGTCAGGCGGTGAAGCGCATCTTCAGGTACCTTCGTTTCACACCTGAGTTTGGGATTTGGTATTCTGCTTCCTCCACCCTCTCGCTTTGCGGTTATTCCGATGCCGATTTTGCTGGTTGTCGCATTGAGCGCAAGTCCACTTCTGGGACTTGCCAATTTATTGGATCTTCTCTTGTTTCGTGGTCTTCTCGCAAGCAGTCTAGTGTCGCCCAGTCTACCACGGAGGCTGAGTATGTTGCTGCGGCTAGCTGTTGTTCCCAGTTACTCTGGATGATGGCCACTTTGCATGATTTTGGTTTGAGTTTTTCTCGAGTGCCTTTGCTTTGTGACAGCACGAGTGCTATTAGCGTTGCTAAGAACCCCGTGCTTCGCTCGAAAACCAAACACATTGATGTGCGCTTTAATTTCTTGCGAGACCACCAGGAGAAGGGTGATATCGACCTTCGCCATGTTGATACTCATCACCAACTGGCTGATATATTCACCAAGCCTTTAGACGAATCAACCTTTAATAGGTTGAGGGGTGAGATTGGTGTGTGTTTCCTCTTTTAGATGGGGGAAGCATTTTGAGTTGTTTCCTAATCTGACTCTTTTACTTTGATCTTCTTTTCTGTTGCATTCTAGCATACGCATTTACATTCTGGGCTTCATGTTTATAATCACTAGAATGTAACTATGCTCTGTTTAGTATGCTCCGATTCTTATGTTGATACTTGTAGCTTATGCTCCTTCTGATCATTAGTACATGTTATGAGCTGAGCTATTTTTGAATGGTGAATTTGCTTAATGTATATAAAATCTGAAAATGTTCACCATTGAGATATGCAACTAGCATGTGTAGAGTGCGTTGAGTCCATTCCTGCTTTTCATATATGCTGGGTTGCTATGTCTCTAGTTCTGAGTCATTCACTTGCTTGGTATGTTCATATCATGTTTAAAATTTGAACCAAGTTTAGTGAATTGAAAAGATCGAGATGGGATTGCTTGTCAACACATCACGGTATCGAGACAGTTTCTCATTGCACTTTGAGTTAAACTTGAGCCGTGTAGTGTATGACCGAAACCGTAGCTTTAAGCTTCTGATTGCTTCGGCATAGGCTTCGCTCGGTTGAAAAGTTAGGCAAAGACAAGCTTTCAACCTCTCGCAATCGCATGCTAAATAATTGAACTTGTGAATTCTTTACCGCTGCAACTCCGATATAAAACTGAAATCACAAGTATATGCTTCATTCCTATGCATGATGATTGAACTTTGCTAGGGGTAGTTCACCTTGTATACATGTTTAGCACTTGTCTGGATTCCTATCTATACATGTGTAGTGCTATTTTGATGGTGACTATCTTTTTGGCTAAAAACTGCTCACTTGCTCATATGCTTCATATTTCGTATGTGTGATCAGTTTGAGCCTTCGCTATTTGAGTGCTTAGTTGTGCCATTGGAGCTATACCGATTAGAGCATTTTTGCACTCTTTTGATTATATGCCTGAAGATGCTCACTTGCATTTCTGACTTCATATGCATTTTCGAAGGGGGAGTTGTGTTGGCTCAAGGGAAGAGTTTGTGCTTGATAAGTGCATTTTCAACTAAGGGGGAGAGTTTTTGCAAATCATATGTCTTCTGGCGTTCAACTAAGGAGAGTTTTTGCTAAGGGGGAGATTTTCAAATCTTTATACTCTTCTCTTGTTGGACCTAAGGGAGAGTCCCTGGTTGCTTGCACTTGTCGAGGGGGAGTTTGCTGGTTGTGTTGAGCCGTTGCCTCTGTCTTGAGGGACTAGCAAACATTTTCCTCATTTGGCGTTGAGGTTGATTTTGATTGGTTCGGAAACCTTTCGTTTGGTTTTAAATTGGTTCGGAGTGGTTTCTCGTGCTAGTTGGGTTGAGCCTCTGTGCCTCTATCTTGAGGGACTAGCATTTTGCCATTTTTAGCTCTGATTTTCAATTGATATTTTGCTAGCGGTGTTGAGGCTGTTCTACCTCTTCTTGAGGGCTAGCTTTGCTCTGCTTGGCTGCGTCGAGCCGTTGCCCATGTCTTTGGGGACCAAGTTTTCGCTTCTTCCACTTGACCTTCTTCGGCTTTGCTATGCTTTTGGGTCATTTGGTCGAGTTCTCTTCTTCTCCTTCTTCTTTCTTCTTTCCTTCATTATGATTTGTGTGTGTAGTTGACAATGCACTCATCAAGGGGGAGATTGCGGATACATGGGTGTATGCCGAGTCTGTCACACCCTGAAATTTTCATTTCTTGAATTAGAGTTAAAATGATTTATGAATTTTTGTGCTCATAAAATATAGTTAAATAAAAATTTTCTCTCTAAATTAAAATTTATCCTAGGGTTTAGAAACTTGTTTGTGCATTCATGTTGGAGCATTTGAGTTTTTGTGATGTGTGGTTTTTGGTTCAAAAATCCAAATTGGGATCAAAATGGTTTAAAGACAATTTGAAAATGCTTTTGGAAAACCAAAACAGAAAATAAAAAGGATTTTCTTTCTCCTCTTCCCTCTCCTTGCAAACTGGCCCAAAGGCCCTTTCCCTGGCGCCTTTCCCCTCCATCCATTTTGGCCCGGACGGCCTGTTTCCTCCTCTCCCTTCACTCATCCGCTCGACCCAGCATCGGCCTGGTTTCCCCTCCGTTTCCCGCGCGGCCCGCAACCGACCCAGCAGCGAGCGCCGGCCCGCGCAGGCGTTCTATCTGACTGACCTCCCGGCCCCACATCCTGTTTCGCTGACAGGTGGACTCGGGGTGTCGGTTCCATCCCCCTCCTCCAGTCGGCCGCAGGGACTCTGTTTCGGAGTCCAACTTGATCACGCCCATCGTCTCCGTCCCTCCCGCACGATCAGGCCTCCATAAAAGGCATTGCCGTGATTCGCCGCCTCTCTAGACCCAAGCGCCAGCCATCCTCGCCAACCGTCGCCCTGGATTGAGGAGCCGCCGCAAACCCTAATGAGCCGCCGCCTTTGATCTCCCTCCTCAATGCTTCGCTGGTGACCTGAGCATCCTCCAAGCCTCGCGTGACGGTAAGGAACCGGTAGGAACCCTCCTTGATTTCTCCCTCCCTCTCTTTCGCGCAAACAAGCTCATCGGAGCATCACCGAAGTCCCTAACCGCCAAATCAAGCCACGAATCGTCCCTGCACTGTTTTGGGTCCTTCCCAACCCCGGAACCAAGTTCGCCCACATCTTCTCTTTCCCCCCGTGTTGATCCCAAGGTCAGTGGCGTCCGGAAACGCCGTTTCGTCGATCTCCGGCGAGCTCTGAGCCGGCCAACCATGGCGACCGCCGTCTCCTCCCCTCTCTCCGGTCTGCAGCGCCGCCCGTGCGCTCCGATCTAATCTGAGCACTCCATCTTGAATCGGACGTCTAGGAAAGCCCGATACCCCTTCGATCGCGTCTTTGCAGAAAACCCCTTACACCTTTTCAGATCTAAACCCGCGGTCCATGCGGCACTGTGCTCTGTGTCTGCGGGATCTTCCGTATAAGCCCGTGTGTTTTCTTCTTAATGAGGCGCAGTCCAGCCGATTATCAATTTCGTTTTATTTATTTAAGTCTGCGAAAATCAAGTTTTGTCTTATTTACAGTTTTGCCACTGATTTCAAATGCCTATAACTTCTTCGTTTTAACTCCGATTTAGTCCGTTCAACTTGCGTTAGATTCGTTTCGAAAAGTTCTTTCAAAATATATAACTTTCACCACTGTTTTCTGTAATTAAAATTTGAGTTAAATCTAATCTAGTAATTAGTGTCTTTAGTCTTGTTTAGCTCATATCTTTTCCGTTAAAACTCCGATTAGTGTGATTTTCGCGTCTGCGTGATCGTAGCGAACCGTAGATCAGTTTTCAAAACTCTTTATCTTGTTTTTTTTATGATTGATGTACTGTTCTAATCATAGGCTATGTTTGCTTTGCATGATTGCCTTTGAATGTCTGCGTGGTCTCCTATGATCGTATGTCCAGTCGGTGAGTTTTACGTTAGTGATCAAGAAGAGGTTCGTGATCCAGAGATCGTGATCAAGAGTCAACCTTTGGAAGTATACAATTCAACAGAAGAAGGATCTTGAGTTTAAGGCAAGTATAGCAATCGAGTGTTCTTTTCGCAATCATGATCATGTTACTTAATTAATGTATGCATCGAATGATAAAAATGACTTATTAGCAACTTAAGAAATTATCTGTACGAGCACCTTCGGGATTTACAGTGCAACTGTTGGGGGTTATATGGCTCTGGCTTTAGCTCAGTATGAGGACCTTTTCTAGCTTGTTAGTGGACACCTGTATAGGCGCGTTGGGACTTGCCGAGACGGGTATAGTGCGGCTTCTGTCCACGTGTGTATAGGCTGCGTGTTATTGTGCCACCTGGAAGGAGGGCTCTACATCCCCTTGCCTTAAGACCTAGCGGCCCTAACTTGTTAGACGAACCTTTGAAAGGCTTCATCGTGAACCCTGCCGACCTTCCTTGGAAGTGGGTTAAGAGGCTGGCTCCCTCGGGCGAAAGGGCAATTCACGTCTCGCAGTGAAAGTGTACACCTTTGCGCAAAGTTTATTAAACTGATATATCAGCCTTGCTCAAGGACACGAGCGGCCTTGAAGACTTTTACATTTATGACTTATGTTGGTTAACATGTTCATTATTTAACGTTTTATGCTATTCATTATTTATGTTACATTGATCATGAGACTTGGGATCTATATCACTTGTTGCTATACTTGTGGAGTTCAACATGGACTCACTCTTGCTTTTCCCCACACCCCAGAGAGTTAAGCTTTGGAGAAGCTTAGGCTTGTGGTCAACCAGTCAGTTGTTCCCTGTGAAGTTGGTGCCTCCATCTGAAGATCGGAGTGTCTTTCCGCTGTCTGCTCTTTAAGGTTATGTTCTTTTGTTTTATATACGTTATATAAGAGCATTGTCTTTCGATATTACCCTTTATTTGTGGCTATATGTGAGATTTGACTTCCTGGGCTCACATATGGTGTATACCTGGTTTTGTTCTTAAAACCGGGTGTGACAAAGTGGTATCAGAGCAATGCTGACTGTAGGACGCAAGCCTAGTTAGAAACTGGTCGTTTTAAACTTTTGAAAATTTCTATAGAACCTTTGTTCTATCAACCTTGGTATTTTCTTCTCTATTGTATCTTCTACCCTTGTTATTTGTCTCCTCCTTGTTGCTTAAATTTTAAATCTTGCTCTCACCTTCACTCCTTGCCTTGGATTGCTTTTGAAAACTTCCCTCTGTCTAAGTAGATGGATCATTGACCAAGCTATGTCGTCTCTGACCAAAGTTAACAAACAGAAGCTAATCACTATGCAAAGTCAAGACCTGGGAGGAATGACGCAACAGCAAGACGCAACACAAGGACCAACCAACATGGAAGGAAGCCATAAAGAACAGTTACAGCAAGATTACATCCATGGAAGATTGAAGCATGTGGATATGGCCACTATTCATGGAGCAAAGAAAGCAGTGTATGGCATGATCCCAGTTAATTCAGTAACTGCCATGGTTCTTTTTGACCCTAGTGCTTCGCACTCGTTCATCTCTGCCAAGTTTGTAGCTCGCCTGAAGATAAGGGAATGGCCAACAAAGAAGCTCATAGTAGTTCGTACACCAACTGGAGAAGTTGAGACAAACCGTGTATGTCGAGATGTTAGAGTCCAGATAAAGGAGAGTGAATTCATAGTGAAGCTGAATGTTTTGGAACTCTCCGGAATCAATGTTATCCTTGGACAAGGATGGTTAAAGGGTCATAAAAGTGAGGTCAATTATTCCCGACGTTCAGTGTTTTAAGAACACCATCAGGCGAAAGGATTGAATATCGAGGTATGCCGTTATCACCCAATGAATGTGAAGCAGGTTTGTTGGGAGATAGCAGTAGTAAGGTGCAAGAGGTTCAGGATCGATGTCTATGTTGCAAGCATTATGGGAATTCTTGTCTTCAAGAGAAGTCAACCAAGGATGAGGTCAAAGCGAACCCAAGTGGTGAAGACAAGGAAGATAAGAAAAGGAAAGCAAATTCATTCGAGCCACCGTTGATACGTCACCAACAGTTGAGTTCTACTCCAGTATCACATCCAGTTCCAATTCTTGTTCCGACAAGCCTGGATCAGCAGCATCTAGAAGCTCCTCCAGTTAAGAACTTTCCACATGAGGTTTGCATAGATGGATGGACAATCACCTACAAAGAATTCCAACCACTGAAGCGAGTTAAGAAGCAGAATAAACTGGTAAAAGTCAATCCTCTGAGTCAGCAAGATGGCAGCACATCAAGCAACGCTTCTACCACAGCAGATCCAGCCAAAGGAAGATGTTATCATTGCCAACAGGAAGGACATTATGTCAGATCCTGCCCCAAAAAGATCAACAACCGACTCAAGGAAGTAGCCACAACCCAGTCACTACAGAATAGTCACCAACAAGTGATGTCAGTGCCTGATGCAAAGAAAGTCCCTGATAGCAGTTGATAGATGAAGAGTGTAAAAGAAAAGCTACCCTTGATGTTCTTGCAGATGTATCATGTGCTAGTAGTTCATGAGCCCTTACGTAATGAAACGTTAGTAACGAAGTTAAGTCAAGTCCTTGGCCCATGTGTGGCTTGTGAACCTGTGATGTTTGTTGCTTGTCCTTATGATGATGTTTGTTTTGCATCTTTGTAATGAGTGCAATGATTTTGTGGGTTTCTTCACAATCTCATTTAAGTTTAGTTGATAGGTTCATGCATAGATAGTTGGGTTTTTGCTCTTCTCTTGTCTTCTCTATCCTGTCTTTTCGGAGCAGTCTGCCTTTGTCAGCTTATATCTCTGTTTATGGATGTTCCAAAATCATGGAATAATTCTGGACACAAGTAGACTTCATGATCTTTCTCTGAGCACAAGAACCACCCTGGTAGCTATTATGGTTTTGGAGTTATGAAATTCACAAGTTGATGCAACTGTGCTGTCTGGAATTTGGAATAGTTTCTGTTGTCTGCTGTTTTTGACGACCTTAACTACAGAATCTGGAAAAATGTTCTACATGAAAGTTGTAGAGGATTTCATAAGCTTTCCAGAAAGGTAAACTGCAACTTCATTGGATAAGCAGAGCTCGAGTTATGGCTGTTTTACTGCACTGCTGTTTTGCTACTCGCGAGAAATTTCAGAATTCTTGTTCTTACCTTCGCATATGAATTTCTCTGGGATGTCAGAAGGTCTTTATGCTAGTTAGCTTAACTAGAAAAAGGTGGAATGCTATCCTTTTATTGTTTCTCCTAGTTGATCCTTTCTTAAGGGGGGTAGCTATGATGAAGTTAACTTTGAACCGTTTTCAAGATGAAGTTTCTTACCATCTAGTGTTTTAATCGAAAGAATCAGTCATGGATGAGTCTTCTCTTGTCTCTCTTGCTATATCAACCTTGTCTTGTCATCTCATGAAGCTATGGTTAAGTGTGTTATGAAGAGCTGAATCCTAACACATACATGTTGAAAAACAGATGGTTGCTGCCAGGAGAAATGACTACGATGATGCTACAGGGAATGCTCACAACTCTAATCCACCGCCATCAAATCCTTCAGCTATAGAGCAAGTTTTGATAATGCAGACTCAACTATTACAAACCATTGCTCAAAATGTGTTACACAATCAGTATCAAGAACCACCTATTGACAAGCGTGGTGAATTTATGAAAGGACACCCACCAACATTCTCTCATACTAGCAACCCAATTGAAGCTGATGACTGGCTTAGAGCTGTGGAGCGATAACTTGACATAACACAGTGTGATGACCATGAGAAGGTGCTTTATGCTTCAGGCCAACTTCAAGGAACTGCATTAGATTGGTGGGAATCATTCCAGTTTGAGCATCCAAATAAGAATCAAATTGGTTGGGAAGAATTCAAGAATGCTTTTAGATCTTACCATGTTCCAGCTGGAATAGTGGCGATTAAGGAAGAGCAATTCCTCAACTTGAAGCAAGGATTTATGTCAGTGTGTGAGTATCATGACATGTTCACCCAGTTGTCACGCTATGCTCTGGAAGAAGTGAATAGTGATGCTAAGAAGCAGAAACGCTTTCTAAAAGGACTCAATGATGGTCTGCAATTACAACTGATGACGGTTGAATATGCCAACTATCAAACATTGGTGGACAGAGCAATTGTGATTGAGAACAAGCGTCGAGAGATGGAGGAGAAGAAAAGGAAAAGAGAAAGCCAATCTGTGGGTAGCAACATACACCACCCCTACGCTCATGCACCAGAATTCCAACAATGGAACCAGGAATCAAGTGATCAGTGGAATCTTGAACCTCCTCATGAACTCCATCAGTATCAGCAATCCAATGATGAAGCACTTCACTCCAGTTTCCAAGAGCCATGTCTGTCACCTCCTAGTGACACCTTGACGAAGATTAATACTCCCACTAGTGAGGGTTGTAACGATTGTGATGAGGTTAATCACTATGAGAACGACTGTCATAAGAAGTTTATGGAGAGCAATAAAAGTCAGGACGACGAACCACATCAAATACAAGAACAGGAGAAGCAGGAGCCAGGAAGTAAAGTAAAAAGAAACTACATCCAAGGAATGTTAAATCATGTGTATATGATTAACAAACGTGGGGCTAAGGAAGTCGTGTATGGTTTCATTCAAGTAAACTCTGCTCCCGCCATTGTGATGTTTGATCCTAGAGCTTCACACTCGTTCATCTCTAGCCTATATGTACAAGAACATAGGATGACTATGCTTCCAATGAGGAAACCAGTGATAGTTAACTCTCTAGGAGGCGAAATGAAAGCAAACCGCATATGCCCAAAAGTTAGCCTTGACATAAAGGGAGTAGACTTTGAGGCGAACCTTACTGTTTTGAAGTTGATGGAAATGGATGTTATCCTTGGAAAGGGTTGGTTATCTGCTTGTAAAGGAGTGGTTAAGTATGCCCAAGGTTTGGTGCTTCTAACAACACCGACAGGTGAAAGAATTGAGTATCAAGGTTTTCACCCTGTACCTGAGGAATACGAGAATGACCCATTAGAAGGGGTACCCATCGAGGACAGTAAAGTGGACTGTGAGTTTTCAGATACCAATATAAAGGAACAAACACGGGCAGAGAAGTTCAGTATGAGAGATGATCACACTTGAGAAGCTTTTCTACACAGGATCGTAGAAATTACCGATGGCTTTAATGAAGTACTTAAAGTTTGAAAATGCAATGGTGTGTTTATACAAATAAAGATGTAATGGAAAAAAAAGGGGCGATCAAACAAAAGCAGAATATCAATCCCTTTGATCATCGTCTTTCGAATCTCGGGACGAGATTCTCTTAAGGGGGGTAGATTTGTCATACCCTGAAATTTTCATTTCTTCAATTAGAGTTAAAATGATTTATGAATTTTTGTGCTCATAAAATATAGTTAAATAAAAATTTTCTCTCTAAATTAAAATTTATCCTAGGGTTTAGAAACTTGTTTGTGCATTCATGTTGGAGCATTTGAGTTTTTGTGATGTGTGGTTTTTGGTTCAAAAATCCAAATTGGGATCAAAATGGTTTAAAGACAATTTGAAAATGCTTTTGGAAAACCAAAACAGAAAATAAAAAGGATTTTCTTTCTCCTCTTCCCTCTCCTTGCAAACTGGCCCAAAGGCCCTTTCCCTGGCGCCTTTCCCCTCCATCCATTTTGGCCCGGACGGCCTGTTTCCTCCTCTCCCTTCACTCATCCGCTCGACCCAGCATCGGCCTGGTTTCCCCTCCGTTTCCCGCGCGGCCCTCAACCGACCAGCAGCGAGCGCCGGCCCGCGCAGGCGTTCTGTCTGACTGACCTCCCGACCCCACATCCTGTTTCGCTGATAGGTGGACCCGGGGTGTCGGTTCCATCCCCCTCCTCCAGTCGGCCGCAGGGAATCTGTTTCGGAGTCCAACTTGATCACGCCCATCGTCTCCGTCCCTCCCGCACGATCAGGCCTCCATAAAAGGCATTGCCGTGATCCGCCGCCTCTCTAGACCCAAGCGCCAGCCATCCTCGCCAACCGTAGCCCTGGATTGAGGAGCCGCCGCAAACCCTAATGAGCCACCGCCTTTGATCTCCCTCCTCAATGCTTCGCTGGTGACCTGAGCATCCTCCAAGCCTCGCGTGACGGTAAGGAACCGGTAGGAACCCTCCTTGATTTCTCCCTCCCTCTCTTTCGCGCAAACAAGCTCATCGGAGCATCACCGAAGTCCCTAACCGCCAAATCAAGCCACGAATCGTCCCTGCACTGTTTTGGGTCCTTCCCAACCCCGGAACCAAGTTCGCCCACATCTTCTCTTTCCCCCCGTGTTGATCCCAAGGTCAGTGGCGTCCGGAAACGCCGTTTCGTCGATCTCCGGCGAGCTCTGAGCCGGCCAACCATGGCGACCGCCGTCTCCTCCCCTCTCTCCGGTCTGCAGCGCCGCCCGTGCGCTCCGATCTAATCTGAGCACTCCATCTTGAATCGGACGTCTAGGAAAGCCCGATACCCCTTCGATCGCGTCTTTGCAGAAAACCCCTTACACCTTTTCAGATCTAAACCCGCGGTCCATGCGGCACTGTGCTCTGTGTCTGCGGGATCTTCCGTATAAGCCCCTGTGTTCTCTTCTTAATGAGGCGCAGTCCAGCCGATTATCAATTTCGTTTTATTTATTTAAGTCTGCGAAAATCAAGTTTTGTCTTATTTACAGTTTTGCCACTGATTTCAAATGCCTATAACTTCTTCGTTTTAACTCCGATTTAGTCCGTTCAACTTGCGTTAGATTCATTTCGAAAAGTTCTTTCAAAATATATAACTTTCACCACTGTTTTCTGTAATTAAAATTTGAGTTAAATCTAATCTAGTAATTAGTGTCTTTAGTCTTGTTTAGCTCATATCTTTTCCGTTAAAACTCCGATTAGTGTGATTTTCGCGTCTGCGTGATCGTAGCGAACCGTAGATCAGTTTTCAAAACTCTTTATCTTGTTTTTTTTATGATTGATGTACTGTTCTAATCATAGGCTATGTTTGCTTTGCATGATTGCCTTTGAATGTCTGCGTGGTCTCCTATGATCGTATGTCCAGTCGGTGAGTTTTACGTTAGTGATCAAGAAGAGGTTCGTGATCCAGAGATCGTGATCAAGAGTCAACCTTTGGAAGTATACAATTCAACAGAAGAAGGATCTTGAGTTTAAGGCAAGTATAGCAATCGAGTGTTCTTTTCGCAATCATGATCATGTTACTTAATTAATGTATGCATCGAATGATAAAAATGACTTATTAGCAACTTAAGAAATTATCTGTACGAGCACCTTCGGGATTTACAGTGCAACTGTTGGGGGTTATATGGCTCTGGCTTTAGCTCAGTATGAGGACCTTTTCTAGCTTGTTAGTGGACACCTGTATAGGCGCGTTGGGACTTGCCGAGACGGGTATAGTGCGGCTTCTGTCCACGTGTGTATAGGCTGCGTGTTATTGTGCCACCTGGAAGGAGGGCTCTACATCCCCTTGCCTTAAGACCTAGCGGCCCTAACTTGTTAGACGAACCTTTGAAAGGCTTCATCGTGAACCCTGCCGACCTTCCTTGGAAGTGGGTTAAGAGGCTGGCTCCCTCGGGCGAAAGGGCAATTCACGTCTCGCAGTGAAAGTGTACACCTTTGCGCAAAGTTTATTAAACTGATATATCAGCCTTGCTCAAGGACACGAGCGGCCTTGAAGACTTTTACATTTATGACTTATGTTGGTTAACATGTTCATTATTTAACGTTTTATGCTATTCATTATTTATGTTACATTGATCATGAGACTTGGGATCTATATCACTTGTTGCTATACTTGTGGAGTTCAACATGGACTCACTCTTGCTTTTCCCCACACCCCAGAGAGTTAAGCTTTGGAGAAGCTTAGGCTTGTGGTCAACCAGTCAGTTGTTCCCTGTGAAGTTGGTGCCTCCATCTGAAGATCGGAGTGTCTTTCCGCTGTCTGCTCTTTAAGGTTATGTTCTTTTGTTTTATATACGTTATATAAGAGCATTGTCTTTCGATATTACCCTTTATTTGTGGCTATATGTGAGATTTGACTTCCTGGGCTCACATATGGTGTATACCTGGTTTTGTTCTTAAAACCGGGTGTGACAGAGTCTCTGAGTGATGAGTGATTGTCAACGGGTTTGATCGCATGTTCTTTGGCTTGTGTTGTGCAGGTGTCGAGCACGGAGACAGTGATCGAGGGCAAAGTGAAGGTCAAGTTGAGACGTGCCGTGCCGATGGACTGAGTGCGATGAAGGATGGGCGTGCCGTGCGGCGGACGTGCCATGCCGATGGATCGAGCAGTGAAGGGCGGATGTGAGGCTTGGACTGAGGGACCGGAGTGCCTGAGGATCAGCTGTGGTGGCTGGCAGCCTGGGACAGCGACGAGTGGAGACTTGCGGGGCACGGTGTTGCTCGGGTCGAGGACCTGGGGACACGTGTCGGTGGACGGGGTGCACGGGCGGTGCATCCCCTCCACAACTTCGGTTTGGTGGTAGAGCCAGGGAAAAACCATCAGATGAACGGTTTCCAGGTTTGGGCATCAAAACCTGGGCGTGGACGGTTTTCGAGTTTGGCCACAAAACTCGGGATGAGGACGGTTTCCAGGTTTGGGCCTCAAAACCTGGGCGCTGAGGTTTTGCTGAGTTTGGCCTCAAAACTCAGATGCTGGTGGGCTGGTTTCCCGGTTTGGGCCTCAAAACCGGGGGATAGCTGGAAAAGGCTGGTTTCCCGGTTTGGGCCACAAAACCGGGGGTGCAGAGCGAGGGCGGCACGTGGCGGCAATCGGAAGGTTGCGTGGAGGCAACGCGGACGACTTGTGCGGGCGTGGCCGTCGGATCTACCTACCACTTGAGTTGGTCCAGAATAACCTTAGGGTTTAGCTGGTTCGCTCTGTAATTAGAATAGAGAGGGGTAGAGTAGGAAATAGACTTAGTCTAGAATAGGATAAGTAGTCAGGGGAGATACCCTCCTCTCGTATCTCAGTCATTTGCTCTTTCACACTTAGGGTTCCTTGCTCTCCCATCCCCTGTTGTAGCCTGCTGAGATCCGTAGAGAGACTTGACTCTGTGTACTGGTGATTTTGAGGAAAGGAGGCCGTAACCTCCTTGTCGTAGCGTGTGTTTGCGCTTCGGCTGCAAGATCGTGGTTGTGATTCGCGTTTCATTGGTGTTCTTCGCGGAATCCTTTTTCTCCACGTTCTTCCCGTCGCTTGATCTCTTTGGTTGGTTCATCTTTTGCAAAACCGTTTGAACCAAGTTGTTCTAGATCATGAGGCACTTCTTTCCACCGAAGGAATTAACCTCTAACCTCACGGTCTAGGAGATCGATCGATTTTTGTTTTGGATCGTGTTTTTGCTTCCTTGTCCCAAAATTTCTTGATTCACCGATTTGGAGTTAGGTTCGAGCCATGATCTCTTAGAGATAGCTCACTAACATCCTTGTGACCCCTCAGATCGAATCCCAGGCCTAGAGCTTTTGATTCGGAGGAAATCGGGTTGAATCATCAAAGAACCGCACAGTTTTCGGGGGCATCGGACGCTGACACGGGAGCATCGGACGCTAGGGTTCTAAGCGTCGGACGCTCCGGTGACGCGTGTCACTTTCTGAGCGTTTGTAGTGACATCGGACGCTAGGCATCGGACGCGTCCGTTGGCCATCGGACGCGCCGGAGCCAAAGCATCGGACGCTGGTTGTTCACTGTTCACAGCGTCCGATGGTGGGACAGTAAGGTTCCCGAGAGGCAGTTTTCGCATCGGACGCATCCGGTGGTCTGGCATCGGATGCAGGCAGCATCCGATGCTACTGTTTTCACACGGTTTTGTCCGCGGTTCGCTCGTTCGTTGACGGAATTGATTTCTGTCTTTTGCGTTGGCTTTCTAGAGTTGTCTAGTGTCCCGCTGTGCTTCTTGCAAGCATCCACCCTACATCTAGGGTCGTGGACATTTGCAAGCACTAGGGTTTGCTTCTGGGGTTTATTCTTGGGACAGTGGCTACTAGTTTCCGTAAGGAAAATTTGAAGCTCCCATTCACCCCCCCTCTGGTCGCTTTCTGAGTGCTTCTCGGTCCTTCAGGCACTTGCTAACGTTGTTACTAGGAATAGACTATGGAGTCTATCCCCGGCAACAGCGTCAGAAATGCTTGAAGCAAGACCGGTCACTATACCTAAAGGAGTGGAGCTAAAGCAGCTATCTACTAATGCCAAGCGGGGTTGTCAATCCCGACACTAGTAGGAGCTAGCTAGAGAGAATGCAATCTACCAGGAGGAGATTCTGCAAGCGCACAGAACTATCGTAGTAGCACTTCGCCTGGGAGTACCAGGTGTCAATTTATTTGATCCCAAGGGAAGGCTAGGGTGGTGTATGAGTTGAGTCAAGGAGGGGATGAGAGTCGAAGAAATAAGAAAAAGGAAAAGGGGAGAAGGGAAGATGAAAGGCTAGAAAGAATATATGGGTGGATAGGTAAGGATGAAATGGATGGCTAAGGTAAGGTGGATGGATAGGTAGGTAAGGGGTAACTAAAGGATAACTAAAGGTAACTAGCTACTAACTAATAACTACTCCTAGATAACCACAGAGCAAGATAACTACGAAGCAAGATAGTTACGAAGCAAGGCAGGCAAAAGACAATAAAGCAACTAAGTTGAGTATAGTTTTATTCCTATCTTGTCAAGTATCGAGGCGTACTAGCCTTTACCACTTACTTAGGTTGAACACTAGCACAACGAGCCTTACTGTTAAACTGGGCCAACTACGTGGTGGAATTCAAGGCGCACAGGGCTGTCACCACCTGCTTGCTACCACAGCTATCTGGGGGTCCAGCCGTATCTGAAGGTAAGTCTATAACTAAGCACCACGCTTAACTATATTCTAACTATCTCTACCCTAGCTTTGAATACAGACACCCTTGCAGACGTCGGAGCAAACACTTGATTTAATAAGATAAACACTAAATTAACTAAGCAACCTATTGGCAAAGATCAAACACTAAGCTCACTAGAGATTAACTACTATGGCTAAGTGAATTGATCTGTAGGATAGCTAGGCACTCAAGCAATCAATCAAGTATACCACTCAATACTGATAAGTAGAATAAAGTAATACTTGAAATGATGAACTTGAATATAGTAAGTGCTTGAGTAACAAGAGCAAAACCTGAACTGGAGATGAAGGAAGACTCTTCCCAGCTCCAGGACCGATCACTCGCACGCCTCTACTCTTGAGCTAAGCCTTGAGCAGCGCTTCCGCGAGGGCAACAATACCTTGCTCTACTAGCTACCTACTTGCCTAAGCTCTCTAAGCTTCTAACCTAACTCTCACTTGCTTCTCTTGCTTGTGTGTTGCTTGATGTCGGATGGTACTAATGAAGAGGTGCCTCCAGCGGGGTATTTATAGCCCAAATAAGTGAGGGGGGTTCTTATAGTGGGCAGCCAACCGAGCTAGGGTTAGGTCAGGTGGCGGGCGCCACCCCCTACTGGCAGCCGCCAGTCCCCTGGCCGTTGGATGAACTGCCTCTGCTTCAACGGCATCCAGGTGGTTGTCCAAGGCGGTTTGGAGGTCGGTTGCATGTCCTAGCAACCGACATTCAGCCTTGATCCACGCCACTCCTCCCTGAGCCATCCGATGCCACTGACCTAGTGACCAAGGGCCAGGATTTGGCCTTGGGGAGGTCACACGGATCGGTGACATGGCAGGGAGTGGCACTTGGGCCAACCCAAGTGGCGGGCGCCACCTAGGGGTGGCGGGCGCCACCCCCCTTAGGCCCATTTGGGCCCTGCTGAGTGGGCTTGGCCTCTGGTGGGTCCATATGTCCAAATTTGGTTCAAATCCTGCATTCAAATAAAATTCTATGGACATGTGGAATTTGGTTAGTTTGAAACCTATTTGACTACATTTCATGCCTTTTTGGTGGACCTTAGGGTCAAATGTTGATGGTAAAACAGGTGTTTAAGGACCGTCAACAAGCTCCCCCAAGCTAACCTGTTGCTCGTCCTCGAGCAACAATGCGGTTTAAGCATTGAGCATGAAATGGATAGCAACTTAAGATGTCTGCAAGTGCATTTTGTATAGTGAGAAATAACTTAGCATGCATCATAAATCATAGCAATGTGGGGCTTATAGTTTTTCAATTCAAACATGCAAGAGTGAAATAAAGCAGTAGATAGGAAACTTTTATCTTGCTTAGGGTTGACTAGGATTCTGTCTGGAGGTTTTTCAAGGTTTTCAAAAGATAACAACTTGCTTAAGTCCTCCAGGATTCACTCAATGGTGTTTAAATCCTCACTTAGGCCAAAATGTAGCCTCTCCTATTTCTAAAGAATGGTATGCGGAGTTATAGGTAGGCTAAGAACCATGAGCAAATTGCCTGATGTTTATTGCTAAGCTAGACACTCAGATCGTAAGGAGCAGCAAATCATAAAAATTGATCAAGATGTGCATGTGTGGTTATGTGGAAGTGTATAGAGAGATATTTCATAATCCTTCCTAGTTAATTTCTGGGGTCTAGAGCTAATGATAATTCTCTCTTTTTTTTATACATAGTGAGTAGACAAAAGATGTGTCCTCACATTTCTTTAGGACATAGTCCTCTCTTGAGCTACTTTGCTCACTTTTTTTCTTCAGGACATAGTCCTTTCTTGAGCTACTTTGCTCATTTTCTCTCTCTCTCTTTTAGCTCTAGATTTCCCCCGACATCTATAGGAAAGGATTTTTGAAATGAAAAAGGGGAAGAGGGAGAAATGCTTATTCCCAAGGTAGGAATAAGCATAAGGCTAACAATGGGATGTTTGGCAGGGTATTGCATATCTCCGGTGTAGAGAATAAGCAATCTATTTGGTGGTTGCAAACTTCCAAAGTGGAAAGTAGGCAAATTATGGTGGGTGTACGTGAGTCTTGATTCAAAAGATATGATAAGCTTCTCTACTAAGATCTATGAGGTCTAACAAAGCTCAACACAAACAAAAGCTCTTTGTGGTTTTGACTAATGACTAACAAATATTTGGCTGGTGGTGGGATGAGATAAAATCTAGGTGGAACTTTTAGCAAGGTTTTCATAATTTTTAAAAGAAATCCTCCAGATTAGGTCCTAATTTCACCTTAGCAAGTTTAAAGAATTACTCCGTTTCTTACTAACTTTACTCACCAAGCATGATTTCAGTTAAAGCATGTGCAACCCACAAAAGCTACAACTTAGATAAGACCAGTTATTAAAACCATAACACTAGCATTTGCATGACATATTTCAAATCTTATTCAGGTTTCAACTTGTTTAAGCAGATTTTATCAATTTTATTCATAGAGTGGTTATTTAGGCAAGCATGTGACATTCAAAAGATATAGAATTTAAGAACTGAATGTAAAGTGTAGGCTTGAGACATACCTTATCGGAGCGGGAGTCTCCCCCAAGCTGGCTTCTTGCTTGGTGAAAGATCTTCTTCTCAGTCGGAGCTCTTGTTCTCATTTTATTAAAAGGGAAACTATCTAATGTTGTGAAAAGGGAAACTATCCTATTATGATATTTTATTGTTCTAACTAAGTTAACATATACCTATGCATATAACTAATGATAACTGGTGATATGTTTTTTTTAGTTACATGCATGACATATGTTATTTATTTGAAAAAGGGAAAATTGAAGGGAAAAATTTAAAGTAAAACCATACCTTAGGTCCATGGAGTTTCATCCTTATCGGGTGGATCTTCTTCCTTGGGCACTTCTTCTCTTAGTACTCCATCTGGTTCTTCTTCTTTTGGCACCTCTCCTTTGTTATGTGAATTACACAACTCAGGAGGAGGTCGTTCTTTCTTTATGTTCCACCTTGTTCTTGGGCGCCTCTTCTTGGTACGAATGGGTTTTGCTTCCTGCATGCTAGCGGCATATGCGGGACCACGGAAAAAGGATAATATTTCCTTCCTCCCTCCTAATTTCATTTGAATTTTACCACTTCCCACATATATGCAGGCATCAACAGTGTTCAAGAAGGGTCTACCTAAGATTAGAGGCACATCTTTCCTATTTCCCATATCTAGTATTATGAAATCAGCAGGAACATAGGAACCTCTAATATGAACAGGTAAATCATTAACTATTCCTTCACATAGCAAGCGGATTGATCAGCTAGCACAACATAGGCAGATGTGGATGACATGGGTGGAAAGAACGAGTTTTCATAGAATTCTTTAGATAAAATGTTCACACTCGATCCTAAATCACACATGGCATTTTTAAAGACTTCACCAAAGATTGAGCATCTAATTATGGGACTACCAGAATCACCCTTTTTAACAGTCATGGTTTGATCTTCATAATAGTTAAAATACTTTATTTCAACCATATTTGCAGTTTCCATGTTAGGTTTAGCAGGAATTTTGCCAGATTCAAAAGATGGTATGATAGCAGTAAGTTAAGCTAATTGGGTTTCTAACATCTTATTAAAGCTAAGTTGATTTTTCAGAGCAGATGAGAAATCTTCCAATTTAGCATTTATATTCTCAAGAATTTTATCATTCGACATTAATCTCTCTTTCAAGAAATCAGTAGTTTTACCTTGTGAGTAAACTAAATTCTTCAAGAATGAGAAATCATCAGAATTATGAAAATTAGAGCGAGGGAATGAATTGTTACCTTGAGAATTGGAGTGTTGATTCCATCCTTGATTCTGTTGACGGAAACCGTTACTGTTGTTGATGAAGTTCAAATCTTCATGTAGCTCGGGGCAGTGGCTCCCAGAATGTTCGGTTTCTCCACAGACTTCACAAGTCATGTAGGATTCCAGAGATTGGACACTCTCCTGTTGGTTCATCTTCTCACAGTTGTCTAGCTTCTTTGCCAGCAGGTCCATCTTGGCCACGGTCATGTCGGCTTCCTTAAGGGAATGTATACCTCGCTTACGAGGCTGTAGTCTTTCGTCATTCCATCCTTAGTTTGACACCATCTTCTCTATGAGAGCCTTAGCATCTGTAACATTTAGAGAAAAGAATGCACCGCCGGCGGCGGCATCCAAATGGCTTCTAGAGAGTGGGGTTTGGCCATGGTAGAAGTTCTGGATCAATAGCCAGTCCTCCATACCATGGTGCGGACAAGCAGCGACATACTCTTGCAACCTCTCCCAAGCCTCGGGAATAGATTCCTCGGCTTGTTGCGTAAAGCTGGAGATTTTGTTGTGAAGAGCATTCGTCTTGCCCATCGGAAAGAATTTGGCGAGAAAAGCATTGGAACACTTGTCCCATGTGTCTACAGCGTTGCGATCGGTATAGAACCATTGCTTCGTTTTTCCTAGCAAAGAGAAAGGAAAGAGACGAAGACGGATGGCTTCTTGGGTTATCCCCTTAATGGTGAAGGCGCCGCAAATCTCCAAGAATTGTTGGAGGTGAGCATTGGCGTCCTCATGAGCCTTGCCACAGAATGGGCTAGCTTGGACCATCGTGATCAGAGCCGGTTTCAACTCAAAATTGAGGTTGGCATCGATCACGTCAGGTCCTATCGCTACATTAGCGGCAGAAGGAGCAGAAAACTTACGAATGGTCTTATTGGCCATCGTGAAGATAGAATGAGATAAGAAAGAAAGAAGTTGAAGAAGATGAAGGAACAAGATAAGAAGAACTATGGAAAGAAAGAATGGGGTAAGATGGGATTCGCTAAGCGGGAGCTTAGACGAAGATAAATTCGACACGGACTCAACCGATACACCGATTGCCTTCCCCGGCAAAGGCGCCATAAATGCTTGTTGGTAGTTCTTAGCTCCACTAAAGATAGTGCTAGGCAACTATCCCCGGTAACGGCCCAGGAATGCTTGTTGGCACTTGCTAACGTTGTTACTAGGAGTAGACTATGGAGTCTATCCCCGGCAAAGGCGTCAGAAATGCTTGAAGCAAGACCGGTCACTATACCTAAAGGAGTGGAGCTAAAGCAGCTATCTACTAATGCCAAGCTGTCAATCCCGACACTAGTAGGAGCTAGCTAGAGAGAATGCAATCTACCAGGAGGAGATTCTGCAAGCGCACAGAACTATCGTAGTAGCACTTCGCCTGTGAGTACCAGGTGTCAATTTATTTGATTCCAAGGGAAGGCTAGGGTGGTGTATGAGTTGAGTCAAGGAGGGGATGAGAGTCGAAGAAATAAGAAAAAGGAAAAGGGGAGAAGGGAAGATGAAAGGCTAGAAAGAATATATGGGTGGATAGGTAAGGATGAAATGGATGGCTAAGGTAAGGTGGATGGATAGGTAGGTAAGGGGTAACTAAAGGATAACTAAAGGTAACTAGCTACTAACTAATAACTACTCCTAGATAACCACAGAGCAAGATAACTACGAAGCAAGATAGTTACGAAGCAAGGCAGGCAAAAGACAATAAAGCAACTAAGTTGAGTATAGTTTTATTCCTATCTTATCAAGTATCGAGGCGTACTAGTCTTTACCACTTACATAGGTTGAACGCTAGCACAACGAGTCTTACTGTTAAACTGGGTCAACTATGTGGTGGAATTCAAGGCGCACAGGGCTGTCACCACCTGCTTGCTACCACAGCTATCCGAGGGTCCAGCCGTATCTGAAGGTAAGTCTATAACTAAGCACCACGCTTAACTATATTCTAACTATCTCTACCCTAGCTTTGAATACAGACACCCTTGCGGACGTCAGAGCAAACACTTGACTTAATAATATAAACACTAAACTAACTAAGCAACCTATTGGCAAATATCAAACACTAAGCTCACTAGAGATTAACTACTATGGCTAAGTGAATTGATCTGTAGGATAGCTAGGCACTCAAGCAATCAATCAAGTATACCACTCAATACTGATAAGTAGAATAAAGTAATACTTGAAATGATGAACTAGAATATAATAAGTGCTTGAGTAACAAGAGCAAAACCGGAACTGGAGATGAAGGAAGACTCTTCCCAGCTCCAGGACCGATCACTCGCACGCCTCTACTCTTGAGCTAAGCCTTGAGCAGCGCTTTCGCGAGGGCAAGAATGCCTTGCTCTACTAGCTACCTACTTGCCTAAGCTCTCTAAGCTTCTAACCTAACTCTCACTTGCTTCTCTTGCTTGTGTGTTGCTTGATGTCGGATGGTACTAATGAAGAGGTGCCTCCAGCGGGGTATTTATAGCCCAAATGAGTGAGGGGGGTTCTTATAGTGGGCAGCCAACCGACCTAGGGTTAGGTCAGGTGGCGGGCGCCACCCCCTACTGGCGGCCGCCAATCCCCTGGCCGTTGGATGAACCGCCTCTGCTTCAACTGCATCCAGGTGGTTGTCCAAGGCGGTTTGGAGGTCGGTTGCATGTCCTAGCAACCGACATTCAGTCTTGATCCACGCCACTCCTCCCTGAGCCGTCCGATGCCACTGACCTAGTGACCAAGGGCCAGGATTTGGCCTTGGGGAGGTCACACGGATCGGTGACGTGGCAGGGAGTGGCACTTGGGCCAACCCAAGTGGCGGGCGCCACTTAGAGGTGGCGGGCGCCACCCCCTTTAGGCCCATTTGGGCCCTGCTGAGTGGGCTTGGCCTTTGGTGGGTCCATATGTCCAAATTTGGTTCAAATCCTGCATTCAAATAAAATTCTATGGACATGTGGAATTTGGTTAGTTTGAAACCTATTTGACTACATTTCATGCCTTTTTGGTGGACCTTAGGGTCAAATGTTGATGGTAAAACAGGTGTTTAAGGACCGTCAACACTAGGATCACCAGGTCATGAACATTCTTGTACTAAAAGCGATATAAAAAATATCGGCTATAATTTAAATTTCTTGGAACATTTTTTCTGCTAAAGGTGATGCTTTACATCGGCCGTACACAAATATTCCTGAATCTGTCTCTCATACAATTACCACGCGTTCGGCTTTTAACAAGCAGTGCCGAAGCTTCAACTCAAGCAACACAAAAACATATCCATAGCCGAATACCCATTTCTGGGTCTAACATTTTCGGCTAAGGCAAGCCATCAATTATCTTTTTCCTTTAAATTTTGGATAAGGGCCAATCCCATCATATGGCTATCAGCCGCCACGTACAACTCGAAATGATCACCAAGTTGCGGAAGTGCCTTTATACATTCTTCAATTTCATCAACAGCTTCTGTTGTACGTCACCTTATACAAATTCCCTCTGATCCTTCTTGAGTTTTGGCAAGGGAGAAATAAATAGAATCCTTCCAAAAGTTCATCAACTTCCAAACACGCTCGAGACCTAAACTTGCACACCTTAGTCCTATTTCGGCTTCATCACCAACACTTTATTCCTTATCAGTCGACACGAAACTTGGTCTCAACTTTTCTCCATCACCATCAGTTGGATTTTTTTTATTCAAAAATTGCTCTGAGAGCCGATCGTTCGAATCGGCTGTTGGTCCTTGTCAAAAACGTTCACAGGACCTGCTTCCCAAGCTCTTGCAGAGAAGCACTCGACACCATCATATTCCCAGTAGATGGGTTCTGCATTGGCAACACTCACAGAATCATCAGCATGGACAATTCTGATGTCATCTCCAATCCACTAGATGAGGAATTGGTGCATAGTTGACGGCACACAGCAGTTTGCATGTATCCAATCTCTTCCTAAGAGCAAACTATATGCCCCCTTGCCATCAATGACGAAGAAGGTAGTGATCAAAGTTTTCGACCCAATCATCAACTCAACATGAACTGCTCCTTGAGTATCAGAAGAATTACCAGCAAAGTCCCTTAACACCATGTCAGTATTCAATAAATCTTCACTTGTCATCCCAAGTTTTCTAAAGGTTGTATATGGCATGATATTTATAGCAGCTCCTCCATCAATGAACATCTTGGTCAATGGCTTGCCATTAACATATCCTCTCATATACAATGGCTTCAAGTGTCGATGCTTAGCTGGTTTATCAAATACTACCCGTTGAGCCAAGACGAGATGAGCCAACAAATCTTGGAATTCATCTTCATCAAAATCTGAATACACTTCGTCTCGAACATCTTGATCTTCGGGAGCTATAAATTCCGATGGAAGAAAGAAAGCCATGCATGCATCAGTCGAACGATCACTTCCATCCAGCTTTTCCTTAGGATGCCAAACTCGTTTTGCCTTGGCACCTACCTGTTCTAACTCTCTGTTCCTTAGGCGTTGCACCCTTCTTTTCTGGCTTTTCCTCAATCCTGGTGGACACCACTGTCCTCTCTGCCAGACATACTCGCGGTACTCCTCTTCTCCAGTGCGAGCCCAACTTTGATCGGTAAATTCTCTTCCCTACCAATCCTCGGAATTATTTATTTTTAAGCGCCGATTGTCCTCAGGGACTCGTGCCCCGAGTCTTTCATGGACAGAACGGCGGTTGACTCGAGACTGCCTATATTCAGAATACTGATCACTGCATTCAGGGCAGTTGTTCTTAGCAGGCAGCTTCAAGCCTTCGTTCCAACAATATTTGAAGAACGAGCATTCCTAGTGTGATTGCTCTTGCTCCTTCATATCTTTTCGCTCTTCTCGGTACATCTCTTCTTCATACCTTCGTTGTTTCTCTAGGAACTTCTGTTCTTCATAAAACCTCTGCTTTTGATATCGTTCCTGCTCTCGACGCCATTTGTTTAACAAAATACGCGTCGTGGCCCTAGGCCTGGAGGTTTCTCCCCTTTCAGTTCGGCTATTTTGGAACCGAACTCTCTGCTAAAATTCTTTATCTGTGATTTGCCGATCAGGGTCAACAGCACTTTCAGTTCGGCTATTTTGGAACCGAACTCTCTGCTGAAATTCTTTATCTGTGATTTGCCGATCAGGGTCAACAGCACCAGTTTCCTTCACTCTATCAGAGGTTAACACTTTCATCTTGTTTTTACCCCTGGGGTCAACTGCGTTAACCATATTAACAAAGAAGGACATAGTATTCTGTCCAAAAGGGCTACCGTCAACTTTCATCTTTCCATCAAACCTCAGATGCCCGTCCTGGATAGCTTTCTGGATCCACACTCTGAACACTCGGCAATCATTTATAGAGTGGGATTTGGTATTATGGAAACTGCAATACTTCTTGTCCTTGACCCCTTCAGGGTGCAGCATAGGATGGCCTTCCGGCAACTTGATGCGTCCTTCCTTCAATAAGTACTCAAATAATTTATCTGACTTGGAAACATCAAAGTCATAAGTACCTTTTTGTTGCCTCAGTCATCGCTGGTTGACTTGAGTCGGCTCCTTGGCCCAGACTATCTCGGCTGCAGCTACTTCGTCTTCATCATCGTACTCAGCTGCTTCTTTTAAGAAAGCCTGATACATCTCGGTGGCCACATCGCCCTTCTGGAACTGATTATTTCTTCTGAACCCTTGGGCTTGACTACTCATCATTGCCAACCGTTGTGATAGCTGCCCGAGGTCATTAAACTCCATGTCGAATAGTTTCTCTTTGATACTCGGCAACATGCCAGCTTTGGCTATCCTCGGCAATTGATCATCTGGTAAATTTAGAGAATACCAAAGGTTCTTGGTCTCCCTGAATCTGCGCAAATACTCTTGCGGTGTCTCGTTAGGTTTCATCTTCAGACTCATGAGATCGACCAACTTCTTCTCACTGGTGCCCGTAAAGAAATATGAGTGGAATTTCTATTCTAGTTCTGCCCATGTATTAATAGAATTTGCCGGCAGAGACGTGAACCACGAGAAAGCTGGTCCTGTCAAAGACAACGGGAAGTACTGAATCCTCCAAGCCTCATCTGCAGATGCCTCCCCAAGTTGCATCAAGTATCGGCTAATGTGTTCTATGGTACTGGTGTCATCTTGGCCCGAAAACTTGGCAAATTCAGTAGGAGGTTTTACCCTTAGAGGAAGTGCTACCCGATTGTACCACTCCGGGTAAGGGGACTTGTAAGCATATGACTGATTCTTTGGCTTTAGGCCGAATTGATTTTGCATCATATCAACCATCTTATGCATGATGAGGTCAACACTCGAATCAGGAGCTGCTTGTGTTTGCCCCCCAGGATGTAGTCCTGCTGAACTCTTGTAGCCTGGATTTGGAAGAGCATTGATCGAGTTATAACCAATGAACTCCCGATACCCATCTCCAAACATATTCCTTTGTATCCTGTTCACTGCAGGAGAGACTCTGGAAGCAGATTGCGGGACATTCCCTGTTGTACCGAACGTGACCTGGCCATAAGTCGTGGGAGGTTGCTGCGTCTCATGAGGGACCATCCCACCTGTGCTCGTGCCAGCTCCGCCATCTTCGGCAATCCTTCGACGTTGAGGTACTGGGAACAACAACGGTCCCTGCATTGGACCAGCGGCCTCTTCAAAGCGTTTATCCACTGCTGAGCCAAAAATACCGACCATAACAGCACAAAAGGTCTTCAAGAAAGCTGACTGATGATTGGTCATAGCTTCCGATACAGCTTTGTACATTATTCCGGTCATTTTCTGAATAGCTTCCTCTTCAGCGCTGTCGGATGGCTCTGATTGGTGGTGAGGAAGAATCTTTGGGAACGGTTGCTTCTGGAAGACCTTGCCGCTCTTGTTCTTGGAAACAATCATCAGGCACTTGCTCTGAAGTTCATCACAACTCTGTTGCACTAAACTTTTCAAATCTGACGGCAAGTCATCCATGGTCACATCCAGGACCTGATCGTCGTTGACCTCAGGCATCTTGCAACAGTGTGGTCCCACCGGGCATGCCAAAAAGTGTGTTGGCGCAAAACGTGATGCGCCGTGCCTCACACACAGCAAGCCGAAAAAAGCTGGCTTCAATGGGGTGCCCAGAGTGTATTGAATTCAGAGACGTGACAGTCGGTTTGACATGAAAACCAATAAGGGATAAAACTGTGAGAATACCAATGGAACATGCTGGGTGAGACCAGACAGTTCCATATGTACGGCTTTGAAAGCCAATCACGATGGCACACACCTATAGAAGCTGTCTGTCATAGCATGTTTATAAAGTCATTCGGCTAGTATGAGAACAGGGCATGTAAAGCATATTAACTGCCGAATGCACATGTAAAGAAATACATGCTTGAACAGATGAAAGGTATCATTAAAACATTGTAAACAGGTAACTTGCAAATCTAAATCTATTCAAATAACACATGCATAGGTTAATCCAACTAGTCTGCTGCACGTCTAGCCTTCATAAACCCGTCAAGCATAAATCCAAGCGAAGCTAATCCACCGCATGATACCACTTGCCATAAATGTACACCACTTCTTATAATTAGATTAATCCACCGCATGATACAATCTAATTATAACAAGCTAAAAGCATGCATGTATTTGAACAGATCTATAAAAGCTCATTACTCGCGTAAGCTTAACCAAGATCGGCAAACTAGCCGAGTTAGGGTCCATGAAGAAGGAACAAACAAGCAAGCATGATCGGACCAATCTAAAACCTGCATCTGCCGCACGATACCTAGTCTTATCAAAATCTAATCGTAACTAACATGCATGAACCCGCAACATGTAACAATCTAGATTGGAAGTTGATCCTGCCATCATGATCTTATGATTAACGAAAACACAAGCAAGCTTGTGAAACAGGGCCGAACAAAGATCAATCTAGATTGGGCAAAAGAGTGTTACAAGAATTAAATAATAAAACAGATAGCACATGATAACTTAATGAATCTATCAGATCTGCCAAATCTGATAGAGCTGATAACTATTTTTACTCATGACTTAATTCGCCGCACGATACAAGGCACAAGCAAAAACCTCCCGTCATAAGCTTAAATCCGCCGCACGATACTAAGCTTAACAAACGAGACTACTTGCATCATATCTAAATCCACCGCATGATACTAGACATGATAACAAGGTTGTCGGTACTTACGGAGGTCGACGGATCGATGATTCCTCTCGAAGAACTCGATGACACGACTAAGGACTCGAAGATGGCACGGGGCCGGTTTGTATTGATATGGTTGTGAACAATTTTACAATGGTCGAGGGCTTATATTTATACCCTGGACGAAATACGAGTCCTAGACAATTATGATCTGCATAATAAAACATGGAAAGACACAAATCCTATTCCTAATCTCTTCGGCGTCCTCCATCGTCACGTGTCTTGTCGTGCAAGCCGGCTTTACTTGCAACATCCATCTCCCGAATGGAGCCACCGCTTTGTAAAATAGCCGACCGCATAGGCATTCACCGAAACCCTGAGGACCAAATAGTCGCCCGATTGCTTGTCGAATCCTTTCTTCTCTGCTGGCTAGGCCCACTTGTCATATCCTCATGTGTGTGAAAATCTAGTGTTAACAGTTATATACAAATGAAAATGATAAAAAGTGATCATGCGAAAAATAAAACTAATGCAAAAAAGATAAATATGGATAACTACCGATTTTATCTCTCGACGAGGGTTCAATTTTTTAGTCCTCTGAACAAGACTTCTCACCATATTCATTCCTGAGGTGCAGCATTTGATTCCAAGGTGGAGACCTGAATAACCGCACCTCTTGATATGGTGTCACCCATGTTCTTCGTTTGCCCAGCAGTTTGAAGTGAAGCATTAATTGTGGAGGCTGGCAGCATCTTACTCGGTGTGCATGTTCTGCTAGATCTAGGACCCTCACTCCGTAGAATTTAGGAGTTGACAAACTTCTCATGTTTTGCTCAAGAGTGTGTCCTGCTCATAAAGACAAAGCAGAGATCAAGTGCATGGGCTCTATTGGTGGAAAAACACCAATAGAACCAAAAGTTTTGTTCATTCCTCTCTAACCTTAGGCACATTGTACAAAATAAACTTGTTGTTTATGTGTTTTATTCAATCTTAATATGAGTGATAGGATAAAAAAATGAGCATGAAAGTGGCATCTTAAAATATTTAACAAATCAGATTGCTTAACCCAAGGAAGGATAATCTATGCATAATGTGTTGATCATGATTGTGATATATCATCTTCCAAATGTAGGATGCACAACATTTTAGCTCATTTGGTTAAGATAGTGAGATTCAAGAGAGTAAAGCTAAGAACAAGGAGTAAAGAACTAAACATATGCTGAGTTGATTAGGTTAGATCAAGTGAGGTGCAACTTAAACATGTTTGGTTCTTTATTTATGCGCATACCAGAATCAAGGAGAAGCTTTTAAAGTGTTGGTTACTTACCTTGAAATGTTACTTTATCATTGAAGAGTGATGGTGTCGAACCACTTTGGGGAAGCTTCTCTTGTCTAGCTGGTTATTGTTGTTCATGAATAGCTTGTCTTCTCTTGCCTATCTCACAGTGGGCCAGCTAAGTCTTGTTCTCAATAGGTCCAGACGATGGAGACTTTGTCAACTATTTTCTTGATTCGTAGGCTTAGGTATTATCTCTCCATATTCTAATTCTTGTGGTGCAGTGGCTTCATCCTTTATGATATCCCCTCAATTCCTAGCCGTTAGTTCTTCCTTTGTCGGTTGAGTCAACATCTTCTCTGGGTTTTCTTTGGCTGCTCATAAGTGGTGTAGTTGTTGAAGAAGCAGCGAACCTTTTGGTCAAAGATCCAAAAGTGGATTTCTCTAGGTCTGACATAGATGATCAACAACATTGAAGGTTTTCAAGAACGATCTTCCAAGAATGAGTGGTGGCCTTCTTCTTGATTGGGGTAGCGTCCAGTGAATTGTACTGATCAAAGTGTCTTGAAGCTGGATTTCTGCTTTCTCCCCTTGATCGTGAAGCAAATCTAGACAATGGAATTGTGTGTCCCCCCAAGCTAGCTTGTGAGGTAGATGGATGCACAAATTTCTTCAACAACATGTTCATGTGTTGGATTTGTAGATCTTGCTATTGTTGTAGTCGTACCATCTTCTCTCCCAAGCTAGCTCTTGATTAGAAGAGAGGATAAGTTCCCATTGCTTGCGTTTGTACTGTTTGACCTGAGGGTTCATAGACGAGTGCCCCACGATGGTTTTTGTCTTCTAGTGGCCTAGCTCGGGGTGTTCACCAACTTTCATTGAGTGAGTGCTTTGATTGTAGGTATTGTTTTGTGGCAATTATCTTTTGTCTTGTTCTATGGATCTCATTTCTCCATGATCAGTGAGTTGTGTCTCCCTTGCGCAAATTGTTGAAGTTCATGTGTCTTTTCATCTCCAGTGTGAGTTTATCTTAGGACTTTCCCAAATTGATATTGAAAGTTTTCCTGCAAGGGTTATTCCAACAAAATATCCAACATCCACTATATCATACTATTGGCTCAAAAAATCAACCTAGACACCATGTCTAATTTGATTTAGGAAGACATTTTAACCTAAGCATGCTTAATTTAAAAACCTTTGAAAGCAAGATCATCACTCCTAAACTAGGCACCATGCTCAATTTAAGAGATGTATGAAAGTACTTCAAACCTAAACATATACTATAGCAAATGAAGGTAGTATTAAAGCATTACAGACATTTACTCAAATGGTGATGAGAGAGCATGATTAGTATATAGCACATGAGCATGTCATAAAGGTAGGGGTAACCAACATAGCAACATGCTAAAAGATGTCGTTACTGAAGGGTTACGAGGATGCTACGCTAGCCGAAAACAAAATTTGTCGACCCCATAAACCAGGAACTACTGCTAGTTATAGATCACGGGATTACCACTAGACGCGCAGATGCAGCGAAAGACGTCTCGGTGTAGACGTGCGCGTCACAGCGGTGCCGTGCAGTTGCTCACGTTCGTCCTTCACGTCTCCAAGTGTGGTTCATCCTTGTGCTCCAGATGCAACACCTTCGAGGAGGAAGCGTCACGCCTCCAGACTGCTAGGTCTCCGAGGAGCAATAGGCGCGGGCGTGGGGTGGGCGACGGCTGTCTAATGACGTGGTTAAAACCCTGGCTGCCCCACCCCTCTATTTCTAGGCATCCCTAATGAGCCTGCCGACGTGGAGGCCCATTAGCAAACCCTAATCCCGGTCTGATTCGAGTCCAACTCGAATCAGGCTTCTAGCCCCTTAAGCGTGCGACCCTATGGGTTCACGCAAACATAGACACGGCCCGAGTACTCCTACTCGCCCGATAGTTGATAGCGGCCTCTAGCAAGACGTGTGAACTCCTATGTATACACAAAGATCATATCTGACGAACCACCACGATCACATATACGTAATTCCCTTGCCACACAATATTTGGTCCAACTCATAGGTTAACACTTAACCTAAGCATGGCCTTGCATTTTATGATCCAATCATTTGAGTGGTCCAGTGATATCTCTCTCGCATGGAGATGGGCAAATCCCATCTTGATCGTCTATGTCTCACAGCATACTTCCTGACAAACCTGAAGACTATCTTTATAACTACCCTGTTACGAAGTAGCATTTGATAGTCCCTAAGTAAGTCGATTCATATCTTGAGTACATACCACAATCTCAGGTCTAAGGACATAACGTACATGATGTGTAAAGAGATAATAAGAAGATCATCTCATGTTGGGTCAGTCTAGCCCCATGTCATACATGTGCCCACATTATTAGTTTGACATCTCCATGTCTATGACTTGTGAAATGTAGTCATCAACTAATACATGTGCTGATCTAATATTCATGTGTGTCCTCACACGAACTCCAACTAGGGAACAACTATCGAATAACCATACAAGTAAAAGAGTTTCATAGATAATTCACATAATTGCCAATCAATACAAGTTGTCTTAATGGATATTCAATGAACATATAATAAATCATGGATACAACAGAAATATCATCATCTCTATGATTACCTCTAGGGCATATTCCCAACAGTCTCCCACTTGCACTAGAGTTAATCTTTTAGATATCTAATACCCATAGACCTCACATGCGCCTCATGCTTAGGCTGTGGAAGAGCCTTTGTCAAAGGATCTATTATATTCAAATCCGTATGTATCTTGCACATCTTAATTTCATATGTTTTAATGAAGTCTCGAATGAGGTGAAATTTCTGCAATACATGTTTGTTCTTCTGGTGATTCCTTGGCTCCTTAGCCTGCGCGATCGCCCCATTGCTATCACAATGTAGAGACAATGGGTTGGACACATTTGGAAACACACCAAGATCAATGAGGAACCTCCTCATCCAAACACCTTCCTTTGCAGCTCAACTAGCTGCAATGTACTCGGCTTCTGCTGTAGAATCGGACACGGTCTCCTGCTTGGAACTTTTCCAACTCACTACACCACCATTTATTGTGAACACAAAACCTGATTGAGATTGTGAATCATCTGTGTTAGTTTGGAAGCTAGCATCGGTGTAACCATTTACAACGAGCTCCTCCTCACCTCCATAGATTAGTAACACATCTTTAGTCCTTCTCAAGTACTTAAGGATGTTTTTAACAAGTGTCCAGTGACTCTCACCTGGATTAGCTGGATATCTGCTCGCAACACTTAGAGCATATGAGACATCCGGGCATGTACATATCATGGCATACATGATGGAACCAATGGTCGAAGCATATGGAACCTTACTCATTCGCTCTCGCCCATCAGATGTCGAAGGACACTGTTTCTTGCTAAAGCGCATGCCCTGTGACATAGGCAAGAACCCTTTCTTTGACTGTTCCATGTTGAACGGCTTCAACACCTTGTCAATGTACGTTTCTTGGCTTAATCCTATTAGCCTCTTTGACCTATCTTTATAGATCTTAATGCCCAGAATATATGTTGCTTCTCCTAAATCCTTCATAGAAAAATTGTTATACAGTGAAGTCTTTACGGTTTGCAACATTGGAATGTCATTCCGAATCAACAGTATGTCATCTACATACAAGATTAGAAACACAACAGCGCTCCCACTTTCCTTCTTGTAAACACAAGGTTCTTCTTCACTTTGACGGAAGCCAAACCCTTTGACCACCTCATCAAAACGAATATTCCAACTCCGAGATGCTTGCTTTAACCCATAAATAGATTTCTTAAGCTTTCATATTTTTCCAGCGTTGCTAGGATCAACAAAACCTTCGGGTTGTATCATATACACGTCCTCTTCCAAATTTCCATTTAGAAAGGCTGTTTTAACATCCATCTGCCATATTTCATAGTCATAATAGGCAGCAATTGCTAGAATTATCCGGATAGATTTAAGCATCGCTACCGACGAGAAAGTCTCGTCGTAGTCAACTCCTTGAACTTGCCGAAAACTTTTTGCGACAAGTCGAGCTTTATAAATTTGAACGTTTCCATCCATATCCTTTTTCTTTTTATAGATCCATTTTCACTCTATGGGTCTTACCCCATTAGGCAGGTCAACCAAGTTCCAAACTTGATTGGCTCCCATGAAATCTATCTCGGATCTCATGGCACTGTGCCATTTTTCGGAATCTGGGTCCATCATTGCCTCGGCAAAAGTTGCAGGTTCGTCATCGTCTAACAATAACACATCCCCACGCAACTCACGAATTCTTGCCGACCTTCGTGGTTGGGGTGGGGTGTCTGTTGCCATAGGTAGCTCAACTTGTTCTGCTACATTAGCATCACTCGTGAAGTCAATCCCTGTTGGCTCATCCTGAACTTCTTCAAGATACACCTTCTGCCCTCTCTTGTCTCTTTTGAGAAACTCTTTCTCTAAGAAAACACCGTTTTAAGCAACAAACACTTTGCCCTCTGAGCAGTTGTAGAAGTAATAACCTAAAGTTTCCTTTGGGTATCCCATGAAAAAGCACTCGTCCGATTTGGGTGTTAGTTTATCTGATATAAGTCGTTTGACATAAACTTCACAACCCCAAATCTTTAGAAAAGACAAACTGGGATTCTTACCAGTCCACATATCATATGGTGTCTTAAGTACGGATTTAGATGGTACCCTGTGAAAGCAGCTGTTTCTAGAGCGTATCCCTGAAATGATAAAGGAAGGTCTGACTGGCTCATCATAGACCGAACCATGTCTAACAATGTCCGGTTACGTCGCTCGGACACGCCGTTTCGCTGAGGCGTTCCAGGTGGCGTAAGTTGTGGAACAATTCCACAACTCTTAAGATGATTGCTAAACTCGTGGCTCAAATATTCACCTCCACAATCAGATCGCAAGGCCTTAATTTTGTTGCCATGTTGATTCTCTACCTCATTCTGAAATTCTTTGAACTTTTCAAATGTTTCAGACTTATGCTTCATCATATAGACATAGCCATATCTGCTAAAATCATCAGTGAAGGTTATGAAGTATTGAAAACCACCTCTAGCCGTCGTACTCATTGGTCCACATACATCACTATGTACAAGTTCCAACAAGTCAGACGCCCTCTCAAGGAAACCTGTGAAAGGCGACTTGGTCATTTTGCCCAGCAAACAAGCCTCACATGTCTCGTATGATTCAAAATCAAATGAAGTTAGAAACCCATCAGCATGGAGCCTCTTCATGCGATTCTCACTTATATGACCCAAACGACAATGCCACATATAGGTAGGACTTAACTCATTAAGTCGAGGCCTTTTAGCAGCAACATTACAGATTGACATATGTGCATCATCAAGATTTAAAATAAACAACCCATTCACAATGGATGCAAAAGCCACAAACATATAATTCTTAGAGATTACACAACCATTGTCTTTACTCGAAAATGAATAGCCATCCTTCATCAAACATGAAGGTGACACAATGTTTCGACTTAAACTTGGAACAAAATAACAATTATTCAACTCCAAAATAAATACTAATGGGAGGTCAAGTTGCATCGTCCTGACATTCAACGCGGCAACTCTTGCATTATTGCCCACGCGGAAATCAACCTCCCCTTTTCCAATGTTTCTACCTCTTATCATTCCCTGCATTGTATTGCAAATATGAGCAACCGAGCTGGTATCAAATACCCAAGAATTAATATAAGAGTTAGCGAGGAAAATATCTGTAATATAATCAACAAGTGTATGAGCAGCAGAAGTACCTTTACCACTACCATCCTTCTTCAAGGATGCTAAGTACACCTTGCAGTTTCTCTTCCAGTGACCTTTCCCACTACAGTGGAAGCACTCAGAATTAGAAGTTGGTCCAGCAGCGTCAGGCGCAGAAGGGTTTGGCTTAGAGATCACATCTTTGGCTTTGCCCTTGCCCATCCTATTCTTCCAAAAGTTGCCCTTCCTTTTAAAGTTAGGCTTGTTTTGGATCGCCATCACATGGCTGCTGCCAGCACCTTTCTTGATGTCTGCTTCTGCTGTCTTAAGCATGCCACACAGCTCATTCAAGCCTCTCTCGGCACCATGCATATGGTAGATCGAGATGAAGTTCCCATAACTAGGTGGGAGAGAAGAGAGAATGAAGTCAGTAGCCAGCTCTGGACCAATTGGGAAACCTAGCTTCTCCAACCTCTGAGTGTAACCAACCATCTTGATCACATGTGGTCCAACTGTTGCGCCCTCTGCTAGCTTAGTCTCAGCAAGAGACTTAGAGACATTGAACCTTTCAGTCCTAGCCTGAGTCTACAACATCTCATCCAGCGCTACGATCATATCGTAGGTTGTATGGTTATTATCAAACTGCATCTGTAGATCTGGTTCCATGCTAGCAAGCATCATGCATCCCACTTCAAGATCAGCATTACATGCTTTCCTGTAAGCGGTTTTCTCAGCAGTAGGCGCATTATCAGTAGGTTCCTCTGGTAGTGGGGTGTCTAGAATATCTTCCTTTTTCTCAGCCCTGAGAACAATTCTCAGGTTGCAGATCCAATCTGCATAGTTTGTTCCAGTCAACTTATCTTTCTCAAGTATCGAACGTAAAGTAAATGGTTGAGGTGCGGGTGCCATTTATCTAGAACAAAAGTAAATGCAAAATACTAAGACAATGTATCCAAGACGGAGTAAATGATATTAAAACTTTAATAAAATTTACTCCCACTAAGATCAATATCCCTCTATTGAATTTTAGTGATTCAAGACCCAAACTAACAAGTCTACTAGTGAGCTTTAACATCACCGCTAGTGGACATGGTAGATCGGTAAGCAACTCTTTGCTAATCATATCACATATGACTCTTGTTGTTGGCCAACATCTCTATGCATGCTCAACTCCTTATGCTTCAAGGTCCCTAACCGTTAGGATGACCTTGCTCAAGCAACCAATCCTTCTGCAGTAAGTATCGGATACGAACCTGCCTAGTCAAGGAAAATCAGTGACACCCTAATTTCATAGGCGTGCCACCGATTGTACAAGAAATATGACAGTGCAAGGTTTGGGGAAGCATATGACTTGAACATTACTAAGGGATCATTCTAGACTTTCACTACCGCATGTAGACAATAAACATGAATCATATGTGAAAGTAGAACATTATAAGAGAACAACATAAACACGGATATGACTTGGTATAGACCAGTGTCCCTTTGGAGATCTCCATCTCCGCCAATCTGTTCACCATGATTATCTCCATCTACATGGTACATGTACACCATCCTCTAGTGATGAATCCACCGAGACTAGCTACAACTAGCGTAAGTAATAAAGTAATTACATAGTCGCGTGTAGGATCATCATAATTTTGGCACGCAGGCCATTACATAAAATGAACAATATATATGCGGCTCCAGCCATATTGTCATAATCATGACATGCAAGTCATGAAACAATTACATACATGCATCACATACACATGAGGGCTATACTAGTCATCAATCCCTGCAAAACAGAGTTAAACGTTCCCGACGTCTAATCTTGAATCACAGAAAACGTAATTTTCCAAGCCTTTTTTCGCAAATCTAAATTCGATGAAACTGGCAAAGCCAGTGAAAATCAGATGTAAAATTTTCTGTAGATCGATTTTCATTTAAAGATCGTCTCAAACCGAGGTCGTATGCAAAAGTTATGGCCGTTTTACCGAACAACGTTCCTTTTGCAGATCTCCTCATGCCGACGCACATCTCATGCACCTGGCTCTTGACCTAGATTCGATTTGATCAATCTGATTGATCTCCATCTTGCCATAATTAGATTTACATGTATCACTTAACTCCGATGGCGGAATTCTGACCGGTAGGAGTAGATCGTTACATGACCAACACAACAAGATCACAAATCAAGATCAGAGACTGATCTACAACCGTGCATATCTGTATATGCACACAACCGAATCTATAACGAGACAGTAATGGCTCCGATACCACTGAAGGGTTACGAGGATGCTATGCTAGCCAAAATCAAAAAATTTCGACCCCATAAACCCGGAACTACTGCTAGTTATAGATCACGGGATTACCACTAGACGCACAGATGCAGCGGAAGACGTCTCGGTGTAGACGTGCGCGTCGCAGTGGTGCCGTGCAGTTGCTCACATCCGTCCTTCACGTCTCCACGTGTGGTTCATCCTTGTGCTCCAGATGCAGCACCTCCGAGGTATCCCACACGTACAGGGAGGAAGCGTCACGCCTCCAGACTGCTAGGTCTCTGAGGAGCAATAGGCGCGGGCATGGGGTGACGACAGCTGTCTAATGACGTGGTTAAAACCCTGGCCGCCCCACCTCTCTAATTATAGGCGTCCCTAATGAGCCTGCCGACGTGGAGGCCCATTAGCAAACCCTAATCCCGGTCTGATTCGAGTCCAACTCGAATCAGGCTTCCAGCCCCTTAAGCGTGTGACCCTATGGGTTCACGCACACATAGACACGGCCCGAGTACTCCTACTCGCCTGATAGTTGATAGCGGCCTCTAGCAAGACGTGTCAACTCCTATGTATATGCAAAGATCATATCTGACGAACCACCACGATCACATATACATAATTCCCTTGCCACACAATATTTGGTCCAACTCATAGGTTAACACTTAACCTAAGCACGGCCATGCATTTTATGATCCAATCATTTGAGTGATCCAGTGATATCTCTCTCGCATGGAGATAGGCAAATCCCATCTTGATCGTCTATGTCTCACAGCATACTTCCTGACAAACCTGAAGACTATCTTTATAACTACCATGTTACTAAGTAGTGTTTGATAGTCCCTAGGTAAGTCAATTCATATCTTGAGTACATACCACAATCTCAGGTCTAAGGACATAACGTACATGATGTGTAAAAAGATAATAAGAAGAGCATCCCATGTTGGGTCAGTCCAGCCTCATGTCATACATGTGCCCACATTATTAGTTTGACATCTCCATGTCTATGACTTGTGAAACATAGTCATCAACTAATACATATGTTGATCTAATATTCATGTGTGTCCTCACATGAACTTGAAGGACCGAGAATGCAATAGCAAGGCGACCAGAGGTGGGGGTGAATCGGAGCTCAAAAATTTCTCTCGAAACTTTGGCCTTTTGTTCCCAAAATCTACCCCAAGAGCTTCGATCGAAAATCGTGATGCCCACGACCCTTGGAAGAGGGTGGATGATCCCTAGGATCACAGCGAGGCACCACAAAGCGATAGCGAACCAAACGCCAAAAACCCTGAAGCAAGTTCAACCCTCAAAAACCAAGTCTCAAACGTAGATAGACGGCTACGTCGAGAAACTCCTAAATACCTATGCTAACTAGTAGCAAAGATACCTAGAGAGGTTCCTTGATCAACTCTAGGGCCAAACGAGAAGTCCGGGAACCGAGCAGAGAAGCTGGGAGAGCGAACGCACCAAACCGGAACACACAGCCAACTCGCGGACTGTCCGGACCTGGGATCCCGGACTGTCCGCCCCAACTACGGACTGTCCGCTAGGGAATGGCGGACTGTCTGTCGGTCAAAACACTAAAACAACACTACTCCTGCAAGTCCCCTAGACAGTCCCGGACTGTCTGTGGTTTATACCGGCGTACTGTCCGCCGGTCAACCGAGACCCAAACAGCAAGGACTCGCGGCCACTGGTCTGGCCAAGTCCCCGACACGCGGACTGTCCGCGGGAGGAACGGCGGACTGTCCGTGACATCCCAGTGAGGGCGATTTCGGTTGCCCCTCACACAACTCTTCCCAAATTGATGTATCCGCAATCTCCCCCTTGATGAGTGCATTGTCAATCACTCATCACTGAGAGACTCGGCATACACCCATGTATCCGCAATCTCCCCCTTGATGAGTGCATTGTCAACTACCAACACAAATCATAATAACAAAAAATAGAGTAAGGAAGGAAGAAAAGGAGAGAGCTCGACCAAATGACCAAAAAGCATAGCAAAGCCGAAGAAGGTCAAGTGGAAAGAGCAAAAACAACTTGGTTCCCAAAGACATGAGCAACGGCTCGACGCAACCAAGCAAAGCAAAGCTAGCCCTCAAGAAGAGGTAGAACAGGCTCAACACCACTAGCGAGAAAACTTGATACCAATTGAAAAATCAACTGAAATTCAAGCAAACCAGAGCTAGCCCTCAAGAAGAGGCGAAACGGGCTCAACACCGCTAGCGAAGCAACTCGATACCAACTGTTACCAACTCAAAACTAAAAGAGTTCGATACCAATTGAAGAGCTGAAAATGTTTGCTAGTCCCTCAAGAAAGAGGCAAAGGCTTAACACAACTAGCAAACTCCCCCTCAAATAGTGCACACAACCCAGGGAACTCATGATTTGTCAATATTTTCTCCCGCTTAGTTGAAAATGCACCATCAAGCAAATGTGCACAAGCACTCAATTTTCTCCCCCTTTACAGAAAATCTCCCTCCAAAAATGCATATGAGTTCAAATGCAAGTTAGCAGCTTCAGGAATATAATCAAGAGAGGGCAAAGATGCTCTACACAGTTCTGATCCGATGACTCAACAATATCCATAAGAAGCTAGCGAAGGCTCAAACTGATCACTAAATACGAAATATGAATCATGAGAGCAAAATGAGCAGTTTTCAGCCAAAAAGGTATTCACCATCAAAATAGCACACAACATGTATAGACAGGAAGTCAGACAGGTGCTAAACATGTATACAAGGTGAACTACTCCTAGCACAGTTCAATCATCATGCTATAGAATGAAACATAGACTTGTGTATCCAAATTTTATCGGAGTTGCAACGGTTAAATGACACAAGGTTAGATTTTAGCATGTGATTGCGAGAGGTTGAGAGCTTGTCATCGCCTAACTTTTCAACTGTGCGAAGCCTATGCAGAAGCAATCAGATGCTTAAAGCAATAGTTTCGATCATACACTACACAGCTCAAGTTTAACTCAAAGTGCAATGAGAAACAGTCTCGAAACTGTGATGTGCTGACAAGCAATCCCATCTCGATCTTTCCAATTTACTTAACTTGGTTCAGATTTTAGAACAGAATATGAACATACCAAGCAAGTGAATGACTAAACACTAGAGACATAGCAACCTAGCATATATGAAGAGCACAAGTGAATTCAACACATTCTACACATGCTAGTTGCATATCTCAATGGTGAACATTTTCAAGTTTTAAGTTTATTAAGCAGATTCACCATTCAGAAAATAGCTCCGCTCACAACATGTATTAGTGATTAGAAAGAGCATAAGCTACAGCATCATCATAAAGCATCGGAGCAAATACTATACAGAGCATAGTCACATTCTAAAGATTATATACATGAAGCTCTGAATGTAAACATGCAAGATGAAATGCAGAGATGCATGCTGAAACCAATTGAAAGAAGCAAAAACCAACTGAAAAACACAAAGTCAGTTTATAATACAAGAGTCAAAATGTTTCCCCCAACTAAAAGGGGAAACACACACCAAGCTCACCTCTCAACCTAGCAAAAGTTGATTGGTCCAAAGGCTTGGTCAAAATATCAGCCAACTGATGATGAGTATCGACATGGCGAAGGTCGATATCACCCTTCTCATAGTGGTCTCGCAGAAAATGAAAGCGCACATCAATGTGTTTGGTCTTAGAGTGCAGCACGGGGTTCTTAGCAACGCTAATCGCACTCGTGCTGTCACAAAGCAAGGGAACACGAGAAAAGCTCAGACAAAAATCACGCAAAGTGGCCATCATCCAGAGTAACTGGGAACAGCAGCTAGCCGCAGCAACATACTCAGCCTCTGTGGTAGACTGGGCGACACTAGGCTGCTTGCGAGAAGACCACGAAACAAGAGAAGAACCAATAAACTGGCAAGTCCCAGAAGTGGATTTGCGATCAATGCGACAACCAGCAAAATCGGCATCGGAATAACCACAAAGGGAGAGGGTGGAGGAAGCAGAATACCAAATCCCAAATTCTGGAGTGAAGGATAAGTACCTCATAATGCGCTTGACCGCCTGACGATGCGAGGTGCGCGGCGACGACTGAAATCGCGCGCAAAGACACACCGTGAACTGAATGTCCGGGCGTGTCGCCGTCAGGTACAGCAGCGACCCGATCATACTCTGGTACTCCTTCTGGTCCACAGCTTCTCCATCCACATCCGCATCCAGGGCTGTCGTGGTCGACATGGGTGTTGGAAGAGGCTTGGCCTCACCCATATTGAATTTCTTCAAGATATCCTTGGTATACTTACCCTGGTGCACGAACGTTCCTTCTCGAGATTGCTTGATTTGCAATCCGAGGAAAAACGTCAACTCGCCCATCATACTCATCTCAAATTCCCTGCTCATAGTGTCTGCAAACTTGGCAACCAAAGTGTGAGAAGAACCACCGAAAATGATATCATCCACGTAAATCTGGACCAAGAGAGTATCATTGCCTTGCTTGAGGAGAAAAAGCGTTTTATCCACACATGCCATTTTAAAACCCTTAGCAAGCAAAAAGGTTTTCAACCTATCATACCAGGCTCTAGGGGCTTGTTTCAAACCATATAAAGCTTTGTGAAGTTTAAAAACATGGTTTGGAAACTTGGGATTTTCGAAATCGGGGGGTTGTCTCACATACACCTCCTCTTCTATGTAGCCGTTTAAGGCACTCTTGACATCCATTTGAAAAAGTTTGAACCCTTTGGATGCAGCAAAAGCCAAGAGTATCCTAATCACCTCCTAATGAGCTACAGGAGCAAAAGTCTCCTCATAGTCTATCCCCTCCTTCTGACTATACCCCTAGGCTACAAGTCTGGCCTTGTTTCTCAGAACATGGCCATCTTCTCCCTATTTGTTTTTGAAAACCCATTTTGTCCCAATAGGATGACACTCAGGAGGAAGAGGAACAAGAACCCAAACCCGATTTCTCCCAAAATTTTCTAACTCCTCATGCATGGCATTGACCCAATCCGGATCCGTCAAAGTGTGTCCAACATCTCGGGGTTCAAAATCAGCAACAAATGCAGAATGAGCAAAATGAGAGATTTGTTGTGACCTTGACCGAGTGACACGTTCGCCGATGCTGCCGGTCATCTGTTGAGGCGGGTGTTGGCGCTGGATGTGTCGTGGTGCCTCCCGAGCTGATGTAGCCTCCCCCTCAACAGCAGCTGGTGCCTCCTCGGGTACAAAAGGTATCGCTCGAGGTGGCGGATCCCACGGCCCCCAAGTCGTCGAGGAAGAAGGGTCTGGGCCGTGAGTCGTAGTAGAAGACGCTCCTTGCGGCACAACAGGTGGAGGAGGTGCTGGATCATCCATCCCTTCAGGACTTTCGTCCTCGTTATCAAAAAGAGGCTCACCAATCTCATGATCACGTGCACACTCAAAACGAGAAGAAGGACAAACCATGGTCTCGTCGAAGGTGACATCTGATGTCTCCATGACTCGGTTAGTATCAAGGTTAAGTACACGATATGCACGAGTGTGAGTGCCATAACCCAAAAATACACCGTCTGAAGAACGAGACTCAAATTTGTCCATGTTGCCTTTCTTGAGTATAATACAGTGGCAACCAAAGACTCTAAAATAACTCACTTTGGGCAGCTTTCCAAAATGCAACTCATAAGAAGTCTTTTTCAAGAAAGCTCGGAGAATAATGCGATTGGAAATGTAGCATGCAGTGCTCATAGCCTCGGCCCAATATCGCCTAGGAGTGCTATGCTCATCGAGCATCGTCCTGGCCATCTCTACAAGGGTCTGATTCTTCCTTTCTACAACACCATTTTGTGGTGGTGTGTAGGGAGAAGAAAACTAATGCTCTAAACCCAAAGAATCACAAAACTTCTCAAAATCTGAATTCTTGAATTCGGAACCATTATCACTCCAAATTGCTCGCATTGAGTTCATAGGGAACTCATTCTGAAGACGCAAAATCAGATTGCGAGCAAAGGAGAAAGTCTCAGTTTTCTCAGCTAAAAAGAAAACCCACGAATATCTCGAAAAATCGTCAACAACAACAAGCACGTACCACTTCCCCCCAACGGAGCTCACCCGAGCCGAACCAATGAGGTCCATGTGCAAAAGCTCTCCAGGGCGCTTAGTCATGACCTGAGTCACTGGATGGTGGGGAGCGGCTACCATCTTCCCATGTCTACAAGAATGGCAAACAAGATCCTTCTCCATGGACAACTTGGGCAATCCTCGGATTAGGCCAAGTGAACTAAGTCTTGCAAGCAAGTCGAAGCTCAAGTGACCGAGTCTCCCCACTTCCAAAGATCAGAGGAGGAAGGTCCAGCCAAAAGACAACGAGAAATTCCAAACAACTCTGAGAAATCCGCACGAAAGACTCTTCCAAAGGGCGAAATCCCACAAACAAGATTGCCCTGAGGATCCAAAATGCGACTGAGATTTGGTTTAAAACGAATCTCATAGTCATCATCGAAAAGTTGCGAAACAGAAAGAAGATTAAAATGCAAGTTAGAAACAAGAGCAACATCGTGCAACACAAAGTGCTCATTAACTCGCACCGACCCACGAGACAACACTTTACCTTTGCTATTGTCGCCGAAGGTGATAAACTCCTTTCCGGCGACCGGACTAAGACTGGAGAACCACTTGGCGTTTTCGGTCATGTGCCTCGAACACCCGGAATCCACCAACCAAACGTTCTCCAATCGTTTTACCTACATCAATAAAAAGACATAGGGTGAGCATACGGTCCAACACTGGGGTTAGTGAAGTAGGGAGAAAACCAGTGTTGGGCCGGCTGCTCAAAAGAACGGTTAGCAAAAAAAAACCATTCCTAGCACGCCTACGGGAAGAGCGATCACCACGCTGAGGAAAACGTGGTCCGCTAAGGGAGGAGCGTCCATCGCGATACTCAAAACGCGGTGGAGGAAAATGCTCAACTACAAAACCACCGCCACGGGGTCCATAGCCCACAACTGCAGGCTCCCGCCGGGCATGACCTCCTTGCGGCCTAGGCCTAGGAACTTGAGGTTTAGGACATCTAGGCCTAGCAGCACGCCTCAGAACGTTCGGTACATGTACATCATGGAAAGGATGGTACATGTCCGGGTTGTTCATCTCCATTGCACGGCGTGCCTCCCTCTTGCGCCGAAAGCAAAACTCACTCAAGTGTCCATCTCTCCCACAGTGCTCACAATGGTACCTCACCGCTCTCACTGGGGGTTGTTGGTACTCACGGTAGTGGGTGTGGATCACTTTGCCCTTATGTGGCATAAGCTCCTCTTGGATGGGTGGCATGGTGTCCAGCTTGTTCTTGAGGTGGTTTGTTTTGGGAGCCCATGATTGTTTCTTTGGTGGAGCTCTCGGAGGTTCAACAAAGACCCCATCCTTGATGTTAGGCTTGAGAGGCTCTTTGGGTGGAATCTTGGTAAGCTTGGGAGTAGTGGTGGAGTTGGGCTTCTCACATGGGTTAAGACCACTCGACTCTCCAATCATGCCGAAAGATGAAACATCAACACCCGGAGCAAAACCTACACCTGGACCTCCAGCAGCTCGCTAGAATTTGGAGATCATCATCCCGAGCTGTGGCTCACCACTAGATACCCATGACAAGATAGTCCGAAGGTATGTGTTTTCCTCCTCGGTTTGCATCTTGTCATGCTTCACATTAGCGATCTCCATTTCCAAACCCTCACAAAGAGCACACCTAGCCACACATGTGCTACCTGAGTTGGCCTCTTCAAGAGACACAATCTTGGCATTCTTCTCTGCCAACTCAGATTGCAAACCCGCACAGGACTTGCACGCACCCAACAGCGAGGATCTAGCCTTCAGCTCATCCACCTCTCCTACCAACACAGCATACTTGCTTCTCAAAGTGACAAGGTCAGTCATGTGTGTAGTGCACATCTCACACTCCTCCTCATCGGTAACAACTATGGTGGACTTGACCGATTCAAGTTCCCTCACTGTATCCTCCCACTTCTGCCTAAACTCCTTGCGCTCTCTAGCAGCATGCCTAAGCAACTTATCCTGACTAAGGAGCACAGCAGTAAGCTTCTCGACCTCAGCAGAAAGCTCATCGGGGGTCTGAGATACCTGGGAGGTGTCGTCGTCGTCATCATCGTTCCGAGGAGTGTCCTCCAGCTCACCGTCGACCTCCTTGCCGAGGGCCATGGTGCAGAAGCCATCGTCGTCGGCGAAGAAGAAGAGGCCATTCAGCTTGTCCTCAATCCTCTTCTTCTCGGACTCGTCGTCGCTTGAGGAAGCGAAGTCGCCATCCATGTCGTCGACGTCGCTGAGCGTGGCGAAGAACGCACGCTGCTCAGCCTGGGCCTTCTCCAAGTACTTCGTCTTGATGTACTCCTTGTTGAAGCCGCCCTTCCGCTTGTGCTTCACGGGGACGTACTTCTCCTTGCGCTTGCCGGAGTCGTATTTGTGCCCATGATCCGCCTTGCCGAAGATCTGCTTGTTCTTCTTCGGGCAATTGGCGATGAAGTGGTTGGGGTCGCCGCACTCGAAACAGCCCGAGCGTCCTCCTCCACGGCGACGGTTCATGCGGTTGTTGTGGAACCGCGAGAACCGGTTGGCGAGCAATGCCAGCTCGTCATCCCCCATGAACTCCAGCTGCTCCTCTGTAACAGAAAGAAGAGAAGAGAGTGCAAAGCCTCCAGAGGGGTTAGCAGAAGAGCCAGAAACCAAAGCCATCGACGGGCCAGAAGGATTTTCATAAGAAGCCCTCGCCATGGCGTCAATCTCACTGGACTTGTGCTTACTAAAGAGCTCGTCGCATGTGAGGGTCTCATAGTTAGGTGATTTGATGATCGCCTAAACCTTGGAGTCCCACACCGATCAATCAAGAGTATGCAAAAGCTTCAAAGCTCTCTCATGATCATTGAAAGGCAACAGCTCCTTGTTAGCCCTCATCCTGTTGACAATCACCTGAAAGCGAGCGAATAAACTCTTTATGCTCTCGCCAGGCATATGTCGAAAGTTCTCATACTCTCGCTTGTGCAACTCGTAGAGACGGGTTTTGACTTGAGAGGTTCCCTCATGGAAATGCATGAGGGATGCCCAAATCTCCCGAGCCGTAGCGAGGTGAGAAACGCAATCAAACTCCGTCATGCTCAAGCATGAGAAAAGAGCATTACGGGCTTGGCTATTGGAATCGTGATCGTCGATCTGACGCTGAGTCACACGAGCAGCCAAGACCACGTAATCAGCAGAGTTGCAAATATCCCAGATAGAAGCACCCAAACTCTACAGATAGGCCGACATGCGTATCTTCCAATACGCATAGTTCGTCCCATCAAAAAACGGCGGTTTGCCCACGCCGCGATCCATGTCGCCTTCTGTGGATCTGGAACCGGCTAAGGTGGAAGATCCTTAACCCGCTCTGATACCAATTGAAGGACCGAGAATGCAATAGCAAGGCAACCAAAGGGGGGGTGAATGGGAGCTCAAAAATTTCTCTCGAAACTTTGGCCTTTTGTTCCCAAAATCTACCCCAAGAGCTTCGATCGAAAACCATGATGCCCACGACCCTTGGAAGAGGGTGGATGATCCCTAGGATCACAGTGAGGCACCACAAAGAGATAGCGAACCAAACGCCAAAAGCCCTGGAGCAAGTTCAACCCTCAAAAACCAAGTCTCGAACGTAGATAGATGGCTACATCGAGAAACTCCTAAATACCTATGCTAACTAGTAGCAAAGATACCTAGAGAGGTTCCTTGATCAACTCTAGAGCCAAACGAGAAGTCCGGGAACCGAGCGGAGAAGCCGGGAGAGCAAACACACCAAACCGGAACACACAGCCAACTCGCGGACTGTCCGGACCTGGGATCCCGGATTGTCCGCCCCTACTGCGGACTGTCCGCTAGGGAATGGCGGACTGTCCGTCGGTCAAAACACCGAAACAACACTGCTCCTGCAAGTCCCCTGGACAGTCCCGGACTGTCCGCCGTTTATACCGGCGGACTGTCCGCCAGTCAACCGAGACCCAAACAGCAAGGACTCGCGGCCACTGGTCTGGTCAAGTCCCCGACGCGCGGACTGTTCGCGGGAGGAACGGCAGACTGTCCGCGGCCTCCCAGTGAGGGCGATTTCGGTCGCCCCTCAAACAACTCTTCCCAAATCCGAATCAAAACTCAATCCCACGTTCCCAAACTTAGAGAGGATGATCACGAGGTAGTTAGGAGACTATCCCCAAGAAATCATCCGCTCAAATCAATTCAATCACCGGGAAATCGAAAGGGGAGGAGTATGAACGAAAAAGCGCCACGAAAACGAAATCAACTCGATCTACTTGCTCGTGAGGAGTTAGATAAATTCCTTCGGTGGAAAAGATCTCCTCACTATAAAGAACAAGTTGATTCAAACGGATTTCGCAAAGACGTAGCAGAGAGGGAGATCGAGTGACGGGAAAATCGCGGAGAAACGAAGAACGCGAAGAACACGAACAAAATGCGAATCAAGTCATCGATCTACAACCGTGTGGCTACCACATGCTACAACAGTGAGATTACGGTCTCACTTCCTCAAAATCTCCAGTACACAGAGGTATGATTCTTTGCGGATCTGAGTAGCTACAGCAGGGGATTGGGAGAGCAGGAAACCCTAGAAGCAAAGAGCAAATGACTGAGATACCTTGGGAGGAGGGTGTCTCCCTCTACTTATCCTAATTCTAATTCCTACTCTACCCCTCTCTAATTACAGAGCGAACCAGCTAAACCCTAGGGTTATTCTGGACCAACTCGTGGTAGGTGGGATCCGACGGCCATGCCCGCACAACTGGTAGCGTTGCCTCGACGCAACCTCACCGATTGCCGCCACGTGCCGCCACCGCTCTGCTTGTCCTTTTCCCGGACGTTGCACCCCCGGTTTTGTGGCCCAAACCGGGAAACTAGCCTTCACAGCCAACCCCCGGTTTTGAGGCCCAAACCGGGAAACCAGCCGACCATCGCCTGAGTTTTGAGGCCCAAACTCAGCAAACCCGCAGCACCCAGGTTTTGAGGCCCAAACCTGGAAACCGTCCTCAGCCCGAGTTTTGTGGCCCAAACTCGGAAACCATCAGCACCCAGGTTTTGAGGCCCAAACCTGGAAACCGTCCACTCGGTGGTTTTTCTGTGGCTCAACCACCAAACCGAGCCGTAGAAGGGATGCACCGCCCGTGCACCCCGCCCACCTACATGTGTCCTCAGGTCCTCGACCTGAGCAACACCGTGATCGCAAGTCTTCGCTCATCGCTGTCCCAGGCTGTCAACCACCACAGCTGATCCTCAGGCCACCGGTCCCTCAGTCCAAGCCTCACGTCCGTCCTTCGCCACTCTCGGTCCCTCGGCACGGCACGTCTCTACTTGACCTTCACCTTGCCCTCGATCACTGTATCTGTGCTCGACACCTGCACAACACAAGCCAAAGAACATGCGCATCATCCCTGTTGACAATCACTCATCACTCAGAGACTCGGCATACACCCATGTATCCGCAAAACTTCGATCAGGGACAACTATGGAATAACCATACAAGTAAAAGAGTTTCACAGACAATTCACATAATTGCCCATCAATACAAGTTATCTTAATGGATATTCAATGAACATATAATAAATCATGGATACATTAGAAATATCATCATCTCTATGATTACCTCTAGGGCATATTCCCAACACTTACAAAGTGTATCCCCAAAGCATAGATTTTGGAAAAATCAAGATTGGATGACTGTAATTCATTGTTGCATGATGATTGGTTGGACATACCTTGTGTTTGTTGTTCCTTCGAACTTTTTGCTCCAGACCTGCAAAGGTTAGTGACAAGAATACTCGTACAAATATTTTAACAATTATATCTCTATTCTCATTACACAAGGGCAGTGTAGCCGGAAGGTGAACACTGATCTGAAAAGTGCTTGTTTTAGGATACTGAGCTTGTCCTGAGAAACCTTCAAGATGTGATTTGGCGAAGTGGTTTCCCCTCCAACACCAACTTAAGAGCGCAACAAGATCTACAAAATTTGTGATAAACATATGCATCTACAACCACCCTTTTTAAGTTTTTGTAAACATAAAGTGTGAGGGGGTTGAAAATCTCGAGTGTGACAATGTTAGATAGACCAATTGAATAAGGAGATGTCTCATATGAGCATGGGTTTAAAAAGGTGTTTATGAAGCAGCTTCCATGCTCTTTGATATCATCTTCCTCGATTTTAGAGAAGAACACCGAAGGATGGGGTTCATTTTTGGAAGTGTGGGGTGTTTTCTCTAGAGAAGGTTCTGGGACAACCAAATTATTAAAAGGATTTGAAGGAATTTGAAGTTCGGTTGTGAGTTCCTCCTTGTGTTCGTCGAGGTTGGGCTCGACTTCTTCTTTTGGGAATTCATTAAAAGTGCTAGTGTAAGGAGTGTTTTCAAGGATTTTCTCAAGGATGTCTCTTCCTTCACTAACAAGTTTATGCGAGAATGATCCTCTAGAAGCTTAATCGAGATGTAGAGCAGCTTTCTTGTTAAGACCACGATAAAAGTGAAAGTGTAGGACAAGGTTAGGCAAGGAAAAATTTGGGCCAGAAATGGTAAGGCTTATGAACCAAACCCAAGCTGCTCCTAGTGTCTCCTTCTCTTTTTGTTTAAATGTAAGAACTTCGATTCTAAGATTAGTGATTCGAAAAAGAGGGAAGAAAGCAAGACAAAAGTTGTCTCGAAGTTCATCCCAATTTCCATTTACGCCCCTTATGGAATGATCATACCATTTTCTCACTCTTCCCAAAAGGGAGAACGGGAATAGTTTCCATTTAATGGTCTCTTATGTCATGCCAGCGATAGTTTGATAAGAACACAACTGCTCAAATTCTCTAAGGTGGGTGTATGGATCTTCGTCTTCTAACCCAGAGAAGGATTTCTCCTGAACCATGGCTATAAGAGCAGGGCGAAGCTCATAGCCATCTGTATGAATGGGGTGTGATGATGGTGGAGGCTCCAACAAGTCGCCCTTTGGAGAAAAGAATTTTAAGATAGGAGTGAAATCCATGTGGTGATGGGTTGATAAAAGAAAAAGGTGGTAAAAAGGGAAAGGTGGTAAAAAGAAAAGAAACACGGATGGACTTGGATTGATTCTAGAATAACTACCATTCCTCGGCAACGGAGCCAGAAAGCTTGTTGGGTATTTTAAGCACACATAGAAAAATCCGCAAGCGCACTGATATCTATGTAGCTTTCACCCGAGAGTATTCCAGGGTATTGATTTCCACAGGGAACGTGAAGTGTACTAGAAGAATTAAGAACGTCCAAGAAAAGAATGATAATGTTGATACAGAGGGGTTTTAGGGTTTCCTAAGCGAGTCTATCTAATCATAGGCTTACTATACTTTACTTACTTCGGAGTAGCAGGTCCTTTCCAACTCTTAAGAAAGACTGGGAACAAGGTAGTTGGGGGAAGGCTACTGAAAGCTCTACGAAAACACCAACCCTAACGTGGTGGATTACAAAGACGTGATAGAGTTGTCACCTCTCGGGCTACCATAACTATCAAGAGGATTGGGCGCAAACTCAGGTAAACCCTAGTCTAGACACCACGTCTATACTAACGCTTACTACTCTAATTATCTAGAATAATTAGAGCACTCAATACGAGCAGAGATCCAGTAAATAGAATAAAGCAAGAACTAAAATTAAATAGAATACTTAAGAACAGATAATGAAGAACCTGGAGATTACTTGAAGACGAACCAGATGCTGCACCAATACAATGTCGAGGAAGATCCGACAGATCCGGCTCCTCCTCAGCTCTCTCCTTCTCCTCTCTCTAATCTAATCTCCAATTACAGCTAGATGAACTAGACAACTAGAACTAGAACTAGAAGAACTAGAACTAGATCTAATTCTAGATGAACTAGAAGAGATTCATCTAGAGGGACCTCTACTTCTACTTGAAACCCTAGTTTCTGATGTGGAGATGAATAATGAAGATGGAGATGCCTCCCCAGGGGGGTCTAGGTCTGGTTTTATAGCCCGGAGCGTGAAACGTGAGCCCTTGGATCAAACCGACTTAAACAACGGTTGAGATGCAAACCCTAAGGCGGTAGGAAGCCGTCCATCGAAGCAAAGCCCAAATGGACTCTGAAGTGGGCTGGCCAGCCCAGGGAGGAGGCCGGCCGGCCTCCCCCTATGACAGGTGGGTCCCGCCTTCGGTGAATCACCTTCCTGTGTCTTCTAGAGTCTTCTAGTGTTGGTTTTGGTGTGAAATTGATATCTTTTGACTCTGAACTCCAAATAGGGCAAACCATATGTCCATTTTGATTGTCTCGACGAGCTCTTCACAATGGTGCACTTCAAATCATCAATTGAGATACTTTTATTCTATGCAAAATTAGATATATCTGCAAAATGATAGAACAACACAACTTGTGGAACTCATTAGAATTAAACCCGACAACTATGCTTTATGATTCATTTTATGTTAATTTATGCAATAGTTGATGGTATAAAATAGACATTAAGAACCGTCAACATGAGGCTGGCGCGATGAAGGCGAACCGTACCGCCTGTTTTTCTATATTATGATACCTTTTCTAAATTTAGCCAAACATAAAAAATTGTCATTTTTAATTGATTTCATAACAATTTTGAACCTTTTTATACTCTTTAATCACTAAATTGTAGAAAAATCTTTTTTTGACCTGTCCGTTTTCCATATTATAATTCCATTTTGTAAATTGTAATTTCGTTTCAGACTGTTTTCAACCTGGATGGCGAGTGAGTGGGGAAGGAAAGAAAATAATGGGCATGAGGAGGGAGTGGTGGTTTTTTGGGTCGTAAGCCCACTAGCAGTATAGTTGGCCAACAGGCCGTGCTGGCCCGACTCGTCACGTTCTCGGGCTTTGCCGGCCTGGTGGTGGTCGTGCCTCAGCAGGCCGCCGTGCCGCACCGGGCTATGGGCCACGCCTTCAGCAAAAACATGGTTCTGCAAACCAATTTTTGGGTCGTGCCGCCCGTAAAGCATGGCAGGCCAGCCCACAGCCCGACCACTAATATATTCACAGATTTAAAATCAAAATTTCAAATTCAACAAATTCACATTCACATACACACAGTAACATTCACAGAATCACAGAAGACTAGAAGTCAACAAATTCAAAAATAACACTTGACATGATCAAAATGAGATGTTTTGTGCAATGCTGCCTCATTAAAAACCTTTATAGGTAAAACTCACCCTTGTGAGAAACCTTGGAAAGGAAAAAAGAGTGCAGCTAGCTCAGAAGTTTTAATCTTACTATCTTACAATTATAATCCATAGTAACATGGCCACCCAAAATTATAGTGAGTCTACAGTTCTCATATCACTCTTCTAGTCTTCTTCTCACACTCAGACTCACAGTCATAGCAAAAGGTCCCTCATCCGCACCCAAAGAAGATGACTAAGTACCAGAAGCATCAGCAGTTCCGCCACCGCTCCCGCCGCCTCCATCTTCATCAAGGTACATGTAACACCCCTGGTGTTTAAATGTAATTAACTTGACATGTCATCATCTTAAGCATTAATCATTTCCTGTGATGCATTTGATTTTGCCTAATTGCTATGCTTTGATTCCCTTTTCAAAAACCCTAAAAGCCCAATTCTCTCTATAAGGGCAAAATGGTAATTTCACCTCTGTGCCTAGTTCTATGTAATTCTTGTTCAAATTTAGTGCCCTGATGTTTGTTGCATTGATCAAAGTTCAAAAATCAGATTTGATTTGATTTTCCTTTTGCAAAACCCTAAAATCCCAAATCCTGGATTTATCCCTTTTTGATAACTTTTTCAAAAAAATCAAAATTTTGAGGTTGGTTCAAAAAGCAAAGTTGTGAATCTGATCAAGAGGAACAACTTTGGTATTTACAAATTTCAAAGTTTCTATATAAAATTTGAAGTAATTTCAAATTCATTCAAACTCCAGTTTTTGTCCCTTTTTGAGTTTTCAAAATTAATTCAAAAACTATTGAGTTTCAGAAAAAGTGTATATTAGCAAAGTTGTAGGTTTTGTCAAATGGAACAACTTTCATATATAAAGATTTTCAAGTTTCAGTTTGAAATCCAAAGTAATTTTGATTTGAATCAAATTTGAAAAGTGTCCCCTTTTCTGTTTTTGAATATAGTTCAAAACTATTTGGAATTTGAAAATGTTTATATTGACAAAGTTGTAGATCTCATTTTTCTGAGCAACTTTGGTATTTTGAGTTTTTGTCGCACAGTTCAAATTTTGGGAGAAATTTGCAAAATACAAAAACTGGCCAAAAGTCAAACCCTAGCCCCTACACTGTTCTTCTTCCCCGTAGAGCCAGGGGGGCGGCCATGGCGCCGGCGCTGCGCCTGCAGCGCATACGGCTGCTCCCCACGCGCCTCTGTCCTGCCCCAGCCGCTCCTTGGTCCCCTCCGCACCCGCACGCGAGCGCTGACTCCACCTCTCGGCCCCTACTGCTCCTGCTCGCCGCCGCCGCGTGGCCATTGCCGGCGCTGCCTGCGCCCGAGCCCCGGCTGCACGCCAGCGCCTCCGCCAGAGTGCAATCGAGTGCGCGTGCGCTCGCCGAGCTTATCCAGCCATCACCACGGTCTCTACCGGCCGCTATCCGCCTCTATAAAAGCCCCGCCGGTGCTCGAGCTCTCCCACTCAGCTCCGCCGCCGTCGCCACCTCACACCAGAGCTCCCAGCCCTCAACCACCAAGCCCGAAAGCTCCGCCTTGAGCTCGTGAAGCTTTCCCACCCCTCAATTTCACCTCCCCCGCCTCCAATCGCCCGGCGTAACCTCATCTTCCCAAACTCCGACGGAAACCCGGTGAACTCGGGTTCGTCAAATACTCCCTCTCCGGCCACGATCATCTTCCCCTGACCCCTGTGTCAGCTTCCTCGACTCCGCGCGACTCTAACCAGGCCCTTGCGGTCTTGTGTGTTGCGCAGGATCGCCGACTCGCCGGAGTGCCGCCGCGGTCGTCTCCTTCCTCGAGCCTCCTTCCTCGAGCCTCACCCTCGAGCACGTGTCGACCCTCAGCCTCGAGCCTCACCCTCGAGCACGTCCCCGAGCCACAACCTCGAGCCCTGCCTCCGACCCGTGGTAAGCACCCGAAGCCTCCGGTCTCTGCTTCCACTCCGTCTCGCCCGAGCCTCCCAGTCAGGCCTCGGACGGACGCTTGCTTTTCCGTCTCGCCCGAGCCTTCCGTCTCGCCCGAGTCCGCTTCGCCCGAGTCAAGCCTCGGCGAGTGCATGTTCTCCGCTTCGCCCGAGCCTCCGGGCCAGGCCTCGGACGAAGCAGTCACTTTCCGACTCGCCCGAGCCCGTTTCGTCCGAGCCCTTCATAGAAGGAGCACAGTGCTCTTTTCTTTTTCTGAAAGTTGTGAATAGTGTTCTGTTTTCTCTTTTTTGTGTGAATTAATCTGTTGTTCCTTAAACCCTGATAAAATTATGGTATGCTCCTTGCACTGTGTAGTATTTTCTAAAAATATGAAACTTGACTTTTCTGCAAGAATTTAAAAATGTAAAATCCCTCTTTTAATTAATAAATGGATAGTTTTGGATTTTTAGAAAATTATTTATAACTCCAAAAATCATGAGACTAATTTTTGTGAGCTTCCTATGCCATGTTTAGTCTCTCGTGAAATTTTGAAGTCTTTTGGAACAAGTTGATTTTTTTGAGCATTTATCTTTAATTGTTAAATAGTGCCTTTTGTTAATTAATGCCTAGAATTATTTGAGCACCTTAATGACCTCCAAAAATTATGAAATTTGTTTTTCCATCTATCTACACCATAATGAACTTATGTGATTAATTTGGTAATTTTTGGAACAACTTCATAAAATGACCTTTTTAAATAATTAAGGAAAATAGAGAAAGGGATTAGGGTTCATGTTGTATGTCCTGTTTTGCATTGATCATGGTAGCATACTCATGTGCATGCATCATTGCATTCGTATAGTCACCGAAGAAGGAGTCAAGATCGAGGGAGCCGCCGACGAACCTGTCCCCGAGGCTACCCCGAGCTCCGACAACTACCCTGCCACCTTCGAGACTGCCCTCTTTGCTCTTCAAGGCAAGCCCCGGTGCATTTAACCCTTTCCTTGAATTTATAAAATGATTTCCTTAAATGCTTTTGAGTTAAATTATTGCATTAGGTTTATAGGAGTTGTGTGCTATCCTAATTGATGCACTATCCACCTTGACCACTCATACACCCGATACCTGCTTTTCAAAAGTATTTGAAAAATGCTTAGCAATGCTTAATGAATTAGACTTTGCAATAAAATGCCAATTTTAAAAGTGTGATCACTTAAGGAATGTTTATGGGAATTTGGTCTTACTCCCCGGCTGTTGGCTAGGTATCTGATCCGTACCTGGTCAATAACGAGGAGAGGTTGTCCGAGCGTACGGTGCCGTCATGTTGTAGTCCGGGACTCAACAGTTGACACCGACCGGGACATGGTTGAAAAACTGACAGGACTATTACGCTTGGGTGAGATATGACCAAGGTATAGTTCTGGCTGGAAAATTAGGGACCATCCGTATGGGGGCCTGCTGGTCAAGACTTGTAACTATTCACATACTTCGGAAAGCTCTGGCTCCGAGAAATCCTTGATTGGGACCGACAACTGCGCACTGGGAGTGGAGAGATGGCGGAAGTAGCATGTACCCACGTGGTCGTCGTACCTGGAAAGGAGTGGTGTACTGTACTTCCGGGTGGCGTAGGACCGGGTCCAATCTTGGAGGAATCGTGGTAGACGAGTTGGCATATGCAAGCTTGGGTGCTACATATGCAGTGTGGATAGGGATCCTCAGCTGAGTATTATTTATCCGGATTAACGTTGCTCCTCGGTTATGGAGACTTGGTCCACTGACTGTCAACGGAGAGTGGTTCTCAACTAGGAATGTTTTGAAATGTAAAATGAATCAGGAATGATGAAGAATTGAGGAATACTGAATCTTTCAAAATAAAATAAGGTTTACAAAAATGCTTTTCTGCAAAATACTTGATCTTGCTTAAGCCTTACCTTGACTACCCTAAGCCTCTCATTCCTGAGTCTTCTCCCTTTTTCTTTAGTCGGGTAAGTCTTGTTGAGTACCCCAGTACTCAGGGTTTGTTACCCATGCTGCAGGTATGACAGAGTCCCCGATGTGTCTTGCACCCTGCTGCGTGACCATCGTCCAGGAAGAGGCCGATGAGGCCGAAGAATAGTTGTACACCCTCGGGCTGGGTGATTATAAGTATCTTTGCTGTTCTCCACTATGTTGCCTATGTTATTTCTATTATCAGAACTTAGTTTGTAATAACTGCACCTTAATTTCTATTTGGAACCCTGTTTTGTAAAACTAATGTTATTTAAGTCTTCCGCTCATTATTCCGATGTTATTTGTAAAAGTATGCAATGCAGTAACCGAATTGTGAGATGATCCTGCGGACATTGGGCGCTGATGTAGCCCGGTGGCGAACAGGTCTTAATCACATGGAACATGGGTTCGGCTGTCAGAGGTTGACAGGGACACGTGGGCCATGGGATTAGGGTCGTTCCGTCACAGAGTGGTATCGGAGCATCTCACTTTAACGTTGCAGTGTTCGTTTTTTTTTTTGCGAAAACTTCAAAAGGCCTTTTGAGTCCAAACAAACTAAACTTGACTATTTTGAGTCCAAATTGCTTCTCTCATCTTGTCTCTCATATGGCAACACTAGCTAGTGGAACAACATGTTTTAAGCCCTATGTACTTTATTTATTTATTGCATTGCTTTGTTCCGTAGGAACGATTCATGCATCATGTCATAATCACTTAAGTTAACTTCCTCTCTAAGTTCGTTGGGGTAGTATGCCTTTACCTGTTCTTGCTAGCCTTTCTCATCCATCTTCTCTTATCCAGACATGGCCTGTATCAAGCTGACTGCCCGCAAGTCGACTGGACCGCATGGTGTGCCACGCCACCAGCTGGCACCACGCGCTGGGGAGGAGACTGGAGAATCTTCCAACGGTAGTCGCTTTCCCCGCCGCACCCGTAAGAACCTGAAGGAGGAGATCAAGGATCTGAAGGCTGAGCTGAAGAACTTGGAGCATGACTTCTACCACTCACGCCTGGAGTTTTATGAGGCACAAGCTTCCTTGGAGCAGGCCAATCGGAATACGGTTCGCGCTATCGAGCAGCGCAATGATGCTTGGACCCGCGAGGACGTTACCAGAGCCCAGCTCCACGGACTGCAGCAGTACACAGCTCAGATCGAACAGTTCAATGATATGCTTCATGAGGAAGTGCATCAGCTGTATGATCAACTCCACCCCTTGGTACCCCCGGTTATGGAAGACCCTGAGGACGGAGTTGTGGAGGAACCAGAAGTGGAACAAGGGCCAGGCGAGAACGAAGAAGTTGAACCTGTCGAAGATGCCTACGCTGAAGACGAGGAGGAGGAGGAGGAGCCTGAGCTCATCCTCGAAGAAGACGACGACGAAGACATGATCATCATCGACGACGACTAGACTCGTAGTGTCTGTACCATCTGCTTACCTAAAACCTTAGCCTAGGTTTGGGGGCGTTAGTCTGTCTGTTGCCAAGTCTGGCATGTATCTTTCTTTTCGCATCTTTTCCCTTCATCGGTCTGTATCATCTGGCAGTCACCTTATCAAGTCATCAGTCTTTTGTATCAGAAAAAGCTATCAGTCTGTTGTTTTCAGAACCCTATCTATGAATGCTAAGTTCCAAGTTGCTTAACAGATGCCTGTGAACACTCGCACTGGAGCTGGAGGTTCTGATGATGCCAACATCCCAAACCCTCCACCTGTCCCAGCTACCCTAGCAGATGCCATTGCAGCCTTGGCCGCCGCTGCCAACCTAATGGCTCAAAACCAAGGACAGCAGAACTTTCACCGTGGTCGCCACAACATCAACCAAGAGACCACCTATGTGGAATTCACCGAAACTCGTCCACCGGTCTTCACTAAGGCCGATGAACCCCTCGAAGCTGATGATTGGCTCCGCACCATGGAGGAGAAGTTTGGTCTTATCAACTGCACTGAAATCCAGAAGCCCCGTTTCGCTTCACAGCAGCTTCGTGGTCCGGCAAGTGCTTGGTACGCCAACCTGTTGGCTGCCCAGCCAGAAGGTCATCGGTTGACCTGGGAAGAGTTCCGCACCGCTTTCCGTGCTCATCACATCCCTTCCGGATTGATGAAAATGAAGCTTGATCAGTTCCTGGCTCTCCAACAGAAAGACTCCACAGTCATGCAGTATGTGGGTCAATTCAATCATCTCAGCCAGTATGCCTCAGAGTATGTCAACACAGATGAGAAGAAGAGGGATTGTTTCCTTAGAGGACTGCACCTAAAGATCCGCAGGAGCTTGTCCAATAACCTGACTGGGTCTTGTCACGATGTTGTTGACCGGGCTGTTGCTTTTGAAGAAAGCAATCGCCAGTACCAGGAAGAGAAGAAGAAGAAGAAAGCAGGGTCAAGCAGCTTCTCTGGCGGTCACAAACGCCAGAGAATCATCTATCACCCCAGCCACCACCACAATCGTCTACCTTACCCCAACCAGCAAGTGGTCGTCTGTACCGCGGCCACCACCCATAATGCCAACCAGCAGAGTGCCACACAGCCGAACGCCCCAGGTGTTCGTATCACCACTCCACAAACAGCCTACAACCATCCCTGCTACAACTGTGGCCAGCTTGGTCACTGGTCTCGTGAGTGCCCAAAGCCCAAGAGGTATGCCCAGAATGCTCAGAAGAATCCTGGAGGATCTCAGCCGCAGCAGCACCATGCACAGCAGCAGCATGCTCAGAAGGGCAAGATTGTCAAGAAGCACGGGCAAGTCTACTACACCGCTGTCAGCGATATACCAGAAGGGGAGCCCGTCATGATCGGTAGGTTTCCTGTTGCCAATCACCCTGCAGTTGTGTTGTTTGATTCTGGTGCATCGCATTCCTTCATCAGTCGTACTTTTGTCATCAAGCATGAAATATCAATTGAGGATTTAAAAGAAAGTTTCTGCATATTTTCGCCTGGAGGGCGTATAAGTACTAAGGAAGTGGTTCGCAGTATACCAGTGAGGTTGGGGGAACATGTATTTCCCACCACCATGATAGTGCTTCATGATCAGGAGATAGATGTCATCCTAGGCATGAATTGGATGTGTCAGTATAAAGCCATGATCGACATCCTGAATAGAGTTGTGAGAGTGGATATTCCTAACAGTACCGCCAAACTCCTTCTCCAACTTCCAATGCCTCAAAAACCAGCAGCCACTCAAATAAATACCGCCTATGTTCTGGAAACCCGGGACATCCCCGTGGTTTGTGAATTCCCTGATGTTTTTCCTGAGGATTTGCCTGGTCTGCCTCCTGACCGAGACATTGAGTTTGCCACAGAGCTAAAGCCCGGGACTGCTCCTATATCCCGCAGAGCTTATCGAATGCCTCCCAGAGAGATGGCAGAACTAAAAATCCAATTACAAGATTTGTTGGACAAGGGTTTCATTCGCCCAAGCTCGTCTCCTTGGGGCTGTCCTGCAATCTTTGTAAAGAAGAAAGACAAGACTCTCAGAATGTGCATTGACTATCGCCCACTCAATGAGGTCACCATCAAAAATAAATATCCCTTGCCTCGTATTGATCTTCTCTTTGACCAGTTAGCTGGAGCCAAAGTATTCTCCAAGATCGATCTCAGATCTGGCTACCACCAAATAAAGATTCGTCCTGAAGATATTCCTAAAACAGCTTTCATCACCAGATACGGCCTATATGAGTACTTGGTCATGTCCTTCGGTTTGACCAATGCCCCTGCTCATTTCATGTACCTCATGAACTCTGTGTTCATGCCAGAGCTTGATAAATTCGTGGTCGTGTTCATTGACGACATCCTTGTCTACTCAAAAACCCCTGAAGATCACGCCGAGCATCTTCGTATCGTTCTTTCCCGTCTCCGAGAACATCAGCTGTATGCCAAGTTCAGTAAATGTGAGTTCTGGTTAGATCAGATACAGTTTCTTGGTCATGTCCTATCCGCTGAAGGTGTGTCAGTTGACCCTGGTAAAGTGGCAGACATTCTGGATTGGAAGCCACCTACCACTGTTCATCAAGTCCGCAGTTTTATGGGAATGGCAGGATATTATCGTCGATTCATTCCGGATTTCTCAAGAATCGCCAAGCCTATCACTGAGTTAGTAAAGAATTCTGTGAAGTTTGTCTGGTCACCAGCTTGTGAGCAAGCCTTTCAAACGTTGAAGAAACTGTTGACCACATCACCAGTGTTAGCCCAGCCGAACATCGAGAAGCCCTTTGATGTCTACTGTGATGCATCTGGTACTAGCTTGGGCTGTGTTTTGATGCAAGAAGGTCGAGTGATCGCTTATGCCTCCCGACAGCTTAAGCGACATGAAGAGAATTACCCAACTCATGATCTCGAGTTAGCAGCAGTAGTGCATGCCTTGAAGATCTGGCGTCATTATTTGTTGGGCAGTACCTGTAATGTGTACACTGATCACAAAAGCTTGAAGTATATCTTCACTCAAGAGGAACTGAATATGAGGCAGAGAAGATGGCTTGTGTTAATTAAGGACTATGATCTTGAAGTGCATTACCATCCGGGTAAGGCGAATGTGGTTGCCGATGCACTCAGTCGCAAGTCTTATTGCAACTGTCTGATGATGAAACCCTATGATTCTTCTTTGTGTTACGAGCTGGAAAAGTTGAATATTGAAATGATTCCACAAGGAACTCTGAATAATATCAGAATAGAAACCCCTATCAGAGAGCAGATCATCGCTGCACAGAAAGATAACCCCGGAATCAAGCACATCAGCGAAAAGGTTCGAGCTGGAAAAGCCGACTGTTTCAGGATTGATGATGAAGGAGTGGTATGGTTCAAGAACCGTCTGGTAGTTCCCAAGGTACCTGAGCTGAGACAGATAATCCTTGATGAAGCACACTCAACCAGATTTGCCATCCATCCTGGCAGCAACAAGATGTACCAAGACTTGAAGCAAAAATTCTGGTGGACAAAGATGAAGATCGAAATCGCTCGACATGTCGCTCGTTGTGGTACATGTCAGAAAGTCAAGGTTGTGCATATGAAGCCCGGAGGAGAGCTGCAACCTTTGTCAGTACCTGGTTGGAAATGGGAGGATGTCAGCATGGATTTTATCAATGGATTACCCAAGACTCAAAAGGGATTCGATTCCATTTGGGTGATAGTGGACCGTCTCACGAAGCAAGCTCACTTCCTACCGGTCAAAACAAGTTATACCGCCCCAACTTATGCCACCTTGTACAAGAACAACATAGTGAAGTTCCATGGCATACCCAAGACCATCATCTCAGATCGTGGTACTCAGTTTGTCGCTAAGTTCTGGAAAGCGTTCCATACCTCACTTGGAACCAAGCTATTGTATAGCACGGCTTATCATCCGCAGACTGATGGACAAACTGAGCGAGTCAACCAAGTGTTAGAGGATATGTTGAGAGCCTGTGTGCTCACCTTCGCAGATACTTGGGATGACTGTTTGCCCTTGGCAGAGTTCTCATATAATAACAGTTACCAAGAGAGCATCAAAATGGCACCCTTTGAAGCACTGTATGGCCGCCGTTGTCGTACACCTCTCAATTGGTCTGAACCCGGAGAAAGGGAATTCTTTGGAGTTGACCTAGTAAAAGATATGGAAGAGAAAGTCAAGCATATACAAGAGAATATGAAGATTGCACAGTCTCGACAGAAAAGTTATGCTGACAAGAGACGTCGACCTCTGCAGTTCGAGATCGGGGATTATGTGTACCTAAAGGTCTCACCCACCAAAGGAGTCACTCGTTTTGGAGTCAAAGGAAAGTTAGCACCCCGCTACATTGGTCCCTTTGAGATTCTGGATCGTTGTGGCAAGGTCGCTTACAAGCTAAGTTTGCCCGATCATCTTTCAGCAGTTCATAATGTGTTTCATGTCTCCCAACTCAAGAAGTGTCTCCGAGTACCTGAACATGTGGTGGGAGTTGAAGGTGTTGAGCTAGAACCAGATCTGTCATACACTGAGTATCCAGTTCGCGTGTTGGATCACAAGGATCGTGTTACCCGAAGAACCACCACAAGATGGTACAAGATCCAGTGGAACCAGCACTCTAAAGAAGAAGCCACCTGGGAATCCGAAGACTTTTTAGCAAAGAACTATCCCGACTTTCTCGAATCTCTGTAGATGTAAGGTTTTGCCTTTTCCTTCTTAAGACGTGGAATCTCGGGGCGAGATTTCTTTTAGGGGGGAAGGCTGTAACACCCCTGGTGTTTAAATGTAATTAACTTGACATGTCATCATCTTAAGCATTAATCATTTCCTGTGATGCATTTGATTTTGCCTAATTGCTATGCTTTGATTCCCTTTTCAAAAACCCTAAAAGCCCAATTCTCTCTATAAGGGCAAAATGGTAATTTCACCTCTGTGCCTAGTTCTATGTAATTCTTGTTCAAATTTAGTGCCCTGATGTTTGTTGCATTGATCAAAGTTCAAAAATCAGATTTGATTTGATTTTCCTTTTGCAAAACCCTAAAATCCCAAATCCTGGATTTATCCCTTTTTGATAACTTTTTCAAAAAAATCAAAATTTTGAGGTTGGTTCAAAAAGCAAAGTTGTGAATCTGATCAAGAGGAACAACTTTGGTATTTACAAATTTCAAAGTTTCTATATAAAATTTGAAGTAATTTCAAATTCATTCAAACTCCAGTTTTTGTCCCTTTTTGAGTTTTCAAAATTAATTCAAAAACTATTGAGTTTCAGAAAAAGTGTGTATTAGCAAAGTTGTAGGTTTTGTCAAATGGAACAACTTTCATATATAAAGATTTTCAAGTTTCAGTTTGAAATCCAAAGTAATTTTGATTTGAATCAAATTTGAAAAGTGTCCCCTTTTCTGTTTTTGAATATAGTTCAAAACTATTTGAAATTTGAAAATGTTTATATTGACAAAGTTGTATATCTCATTTTTCTGAGCAACTTTGGTATTTTGAGTTTTTGTTGCACAGTTCAAATTTTGGGAGAAATTTGCAAAATACAAAAACTTGCCAAAAGTCAAACCCTAGCCCCTACACTGTTCTTCTTCCCCGTAGAGCCAGGGGGAGGGGGGGGCCCGGCCATGGCGCCGGCGCTGCGCCTGCAGCGCATACGGCTGCTCCCCACGCGCCTCTGTCCTGCCCCAGCCGCTCCTTGGTCCCCTCCGCACCCGCACGCGAGCGCTGACTCCACCTCTCGGCCCCTACTGCTCCTGCTCGCCGCCGCCGTGTGGCCATTGCCGGCGCTGCCTGCGCCCGAGCCCCGGCTGCACGCCAGCGCCTCCGCCAGAGTGCAATCGAGTGCGCGTGCGCTCGCCGAGCTTATCCAGCCATCACCACGGTCTCTACCGGCCGCTATCCGCCTCTATAAAAGCCCCGCCGGTGCTCGAGCTCTCCCACTCAGCTCCGCCGCCGTCGCCACCTCACACCAGAGCTCCCAGCCCTCAACCACCTAGCCCGAAAGCTCCGCCTTGAGCTCGTGAAGCTTTCCCACCCCTCAATTTCACCTCCCCCGCCTCCAATCGCCCGGCGTAACCTCATCTTCCCAAACTCCGACGGAAACCCGGTGAACTCGGGTTCGTCAAATACTCCCTCTCCGGCCACGATCATCTTCCCCTGACCCCTGTGTCAGCTTCCTCGACTCCGCGCGACTCTAACCAGGCCCTTGCGGTCTTGTGTGTTGCGCAGGATCGCCGACTCGCCGGAGTGCCGCCGCGGTCGTCTCCTTCCTCGAGCCTCCTTCCTCGAGCCTCACCCTCGAGCACGTGTCGAGCCTCAGCCTCGAGCCTCACCCTCGAGCACGTCCCCGAGCCACAACCTCGAGCCCTGCCTCCGACCCGTGGTAAGCACCCGAAGCCTCCGGTCTCTGCTTCCACTCCGTCTCGCCCGAGCCTCCCAGTCAGGCCTCGGACGGACGCTTGCTTTTCCGTCTCGCCCGAGCCTTCCGTCTCGCCCGAGTCCGCTTCGCCCCAGTCAAGCCTCGGCGAGTGCATGTTCTCCGCTTCGCCCGAGCCTCCGGGCCAGGCCTCGGACGAAGCAGTCACTTTCCGACTCGCCCGAGCCCGTTTCGCCCGAGCCCTTCATAGAAGGAGCACAGTGCTCTTTTCTTTTTCTGAAAGTTATGAATAGTGTTCTGTTTTCTCTTTTTTGTGTGAATTAATCTGTTGTTCCTTAAACCCTGATAAAATTATGGTATGCTCCTTGCACTGTGTAGTATTTTCTAAAAATATGAAACTTGACTTTTCTGCAAGAATTTAAAAATGTAAAATCCCTCTTTTAATTAATAAATGGATAGTTTTGGATTTTTAGAAAATTATTTATAACTCCAAAAATCATGAGACTAATTTTTATGAGCTTCCTATGCCATGTTTAGTCTCTCGTGAAATTTTGAAGTCTTTTGGAACAAGTTGATTTTTTTGAGCATTTATCTTTAATTGTTAAATAGTGCCTTTTGTTAATTAATGCCTAGAATTATTTGAGCACCTTAATGACCTCCAAAAATTATGAAATTTGTTTTTCCATCTATCTACACCATAATGAACTTATGTGATTAATTTGGTAATTTTTGGAACAACTTCATAAAATGACCTTTTTAAATAATTAAGGAAAATAGAGAAAGGGATTAGGGTTCATGTTGTATGTCCTGTTTTGCATTGATCATGGTAGCATACTCATGTGCATGCATCATTGCATTCGTATAGTCACCGAAGAAGGAGTCTTGATCGAGGGAGCCGCCGACGAACCTGTCCCCGAGGCTACCCCGAGGTCCGACAACTGCCCTGCCACCTTCGAGACTGCCCTCTTTGCTCTTCAAGGCAAGCCCCGGTGCATTTAACCCTTTCCTTGAATTTATAAAATGATTTCCTTAAATGCTTTTGAGTTAAATTATTGCATTAGGTTTATAGGAGTTGTGTGCTATCCTAATTGATGCACTATCCACCTTGACCACTGATACACCCGATACCTGCTTTTCAAAAGTATTTGAAAAATGCTTAGCAATGCTTATTGAATTAGACTTTGCAATAAAATGCCAATTGTAAAAGTGTGATCACTTAAGGAATGTTTATGGGAATTTGGTCTTACTCCCCGGCTGTTGGCTAGGTATCTGATCCGTACCTGGTCAATAACGAGGAGAGGTTGTCCGAGCGTACGGTGCCGTCATGTTGTAGTCCGGGACTCAACAGTTGACACCGACCGGGACATGGTTGAAAAACTGACAGGACTATTACGCTTGGGTGAGATATGACCAAGGTATAGTTCTGGCTGGAAAATTAGGGACCATCCGTATGGGGCCTGCTGGTCAAGACTTGTAACTATTCACATACTTCGGAAAGCTCTGGCTCCGAGAAATCCTTGATTGGGACCGACAACCGCGCACTGGGAGTGGAGAGATGGCGGAAGTAGCATGTACCCACGTGGTCGTCGTACCTGGAAAGGAGTGGTGTACTGTACTTCCGGGTGGCGTAGGACCGGGTCCAATCTTGGAGGAATCGTGGTAGACGAGTTGGCATATGCAAGCTTGGGTGCTACATATGCAGTGTGGATAGGGATCCTCAGCTGAGTATTATTTATCCGGATTAACGTTGCTCCTCGGTTATGGAGACTTGGTCCACTGACTGTCAACGGAGAGTGGTTCTCAACTAGGAATGTTTTGAAATGTAAAATGAATCAGGAATGATGAAGAATTGAGGAATACTGAATCTTTCAAAATAAAATAAGGTTTACAAAAATGCTTTTCTGCAAAATACTTGATCTTGCTTAAGCCTTACCTTGACTACCCTAAGCCTCTCATTCCTGAGTCTTCTCCCTTTTTCTTTAGTCGGGTAAGTCTTGTTGAGTACCCCAGTACTCAGGGTTTGTTACCCATGCTGCAGGTATGACAGAGTCCCCGATGTGTCTTGCACCCTGCTGCGTGACCATCGTCCAGGAAGAGGCCGATGAGGCCGAAGAATAGTTGTACACCCTCGGGCTGGGTGATTATAAGTATCTTTGCTGTTCTCCACTATGTTGCCTATGTTATTTCTATTATCAGAACTTGGTTTGTAATAACTGCACCTTAATTTCTATTTGGAACCCTGTTTTGTAAAACTAATGTTATTTAAGTCTTCCGCTCATTATTCCGATGTTATTTGTAAAAGTATGCAATGCTGTAACCGAATTGTGAGATGATCCTGCGGACATTGGGCGCTGATGTAGCCCGGTGGCGAACAGGTCTTAATCACATGGAACATGGGTTCGGCTGTCAGAGGTTGACAGGGACACGTGGGCCATGGGATTAGGGTCGTTCCGTCACAGTACAAGTTCTTGAATGCTTCCACAAGTTCATGATCCTTGGCTTCATGTTGTTCCCTTCTTGCTCCAAGCACCCAATCTTTGATGGAGGTCAGGATCTCCACATTTTCTGGCAACAAGTGTCGCCGCTGATCTTCTAGTATCCTTCCTGTCAAATTAAAACAAGACTCCGAAGACAGTAGAAACAAGGACAAATATGATATCTTTAGCCATTATACACAGAACAAGATAGGTTAGCTTATGGTCACGCCACCATAGAAGTATGCCAAAATCATCCTCATAAGAATTCACACAATTGTTGTCTAAGTAAGTTGTAAGCTCATTAACAGCATAAGCATGATGAACTAAAGATGATGGGGAACAAGCAGGGGCAGGACCAACAACGCCAGCACTACCACGACCTCCAATGATCCTTCCCCATGTCTATTTTTTCTTACTAGAAGCCGATGATGGTTGTGCAACCCTTTAAGACCTAGTTGCACCATACTTAGTTTCATACTTGTTAAACAGCTTATACAATTCATTTTTGGCATCAGCAAAATAAGAGCTATAATTTGTTCTAGTAGATTTAGCAAGCAATTCAAGCGCATTAAAGAATCCCTTCATCTTAGCACTAGGATCAAGAATGAATGCATATGAATACAACAGTGGTATGTTCTCAAAATATTTAAGGAATTTTATCTTCATAGGACCAACAATACTTCTAAAATTCTGATCTCTTTCAGCAGCAGACAAGTGACTAGCAATCTCAAGGACATGATGCAAAACAAGTGGACTAGTGGGATAATAAATACCAAACAACACAACAGTAGAATCATAGAACAGTTCCAGAAATTCCATTATTTTTTCAGCAACATGTCAATGTTGTCTAGTAAGCAAATTTGAACCATAATGCAAACTGATGAATATAGAAAACACATGCTTGTATGGAATCAAATGTTTAAGCATTGAGTAAATAGAATTTCATCGTCTAACATCCATATCCAAACCAAACTTTCTAGGTCTAACTCCATTAGCTTTACAGAAATCTTTGAACAATGCAATTCTAGTATTAGATGAATTTAAAAAATTAATTGCAGTTCTGAACTCTTTTGTAAAAGGATTCAACCTCTTTAAGCCAGATTTTACTATCAGATTAATGATATGATAGACACACCTCTGATGCACAAGCAAGTACTTTACTTTCTCACGATCCTTTCCAGTAGGATCTGGATAAGAATCCAAGTAACGAGAGAACATAGGAGTAAAAGTTTCCATAGCCTTAGCATTAGAAGAAGCATTATCAAGAGTGACAACCAAAACCTTATCAATCAAACCAAATTCATGAACCACACAAGCAATTCTTTCAGCTATGTTTTCACCAGTGTGTCTACAATCAATCAGCCTAAACCCAACAACCCTCTTTTGCAACTCCCAATCATCATTTATATAATGAGCAACAACACTGATATAGTCTTCTTTAGCATTACCAGACCATATATCAGAAGTTAAACAAACACAAGAAGAAGTAGGCAGCACAGAATTCATAAGCACGACACGTTGATCACCAAACAGTTTAGCCATGTCTCTAGTGGTTGTTTGTCTAGAGACATTTTGGAACTGGGGATTATGAGCACACTTAATATAATCCTCCAATGCTTGTCTGACCAATACCTAATGGGAGGTTCAGTCTAGTAATCAGGCGACATACTTCAATATGAGCAACAACAGGATCATATTTCCAGTTATGCAAACCATCATAACTCATAGCAACCTAGACTGAACCCTACGATCATGTTCATGTTTAGTCCTACAAATTTTCTGGTGCCTAATAAAATAACTAGTGCCAGCAGCAGATCTAGCAAAGTACTTCTTACCACACATTTTACAGATGGCAGGAACTCTAACATCACCTCCTTTGATCTCCTCAAAATCATCCCAGAGATCGCTTACCAATACCAAGAACATAGGAAGTGCCATGAGTGTCATTGGAGCCAGCCACTCCACCACCGTCGTCGACATCAGTGGCAACGCCACGGTCACCGACATCGATGCCGAACAACACGGCAACGTCCTCACCAAGGTCGTCGCCATCCTCCATCTCCAGCTTGTCATCCGAACAGCGATCGAGGTCGGGGGGGCTCTCATCGACGACCCCAACTGCGAGCGCGGACGAGCTGGATGGCCTACCGCGTCCGACCTCTACCTCAAGCTCCAGCACCGTTCCTTGACGGTAAATGCGGGCACTGTGCCATGTGCACTCTAGAGGAAGACACAGCGTCAGGCACCAACCTGCAAAAACAGAGAGCGGATCAAAGAAAAACAGAGGAGAGAAGTAGAGAGAGAGAGAGCAGAGAGTAGATCTAAGGTTAGGGTTAGGGTTTACCTGCGCTACTAGAGCCCGACGCCAAAGAGGAAGAGGAAGGGGGCCAAAGGAGACAAACAAGACCACACCACACCGATTAGAATCGATGGTGAGCGGCGGAGGAGTGATTGACAGTTCCACAAACTCACATGCTTCACCGAGAGCGGGAGGAGGGGAAGGGAAAGGAGGGAGGGAGGAAAGAGGAGATAGGGTTAGCGAACTCAAGGCAAGCCGAAGGAACGACGGTCGACGGCGATGACACCTGAGCCGCGTACGACAGTAGCGCGCGGCGAGAGATCGAGATCGCCGCGAGAGATGAAGAGCCGCAGAGAGTGAGAGCGCCACACGGCGGGGGAGGAAATGTGATTCGGGTTAGGGCTCGGGCGCTCCCCCGCCATGGCTGGCTTATATGTGAGGAGGAACGGGAGGCGGGCCGTTAATAGACCGAGCCACGGCCGTGCCGACCGTTGGAACGGGTCGTGCCCGGGCCGTGCCACGTGCCTGGGTGGCTGCCCAGGCACGACCTGCCCCATCGGGCCGTGCCAGCCCGGGCCCGTTGGCCACCGGGCCGGGCTGTGCTAGGGCCGGACCAATTCGCCGGGCTATGGGCCAAATGGATTTCTACAACCAGCCGTCCTAACGAGCCGGACGTCTTGCATGCATACAGAAAAACTATTATATGTAATAGTGATATTTTTCACCGTTACATCTTTTATTTGTTGTGTCTAGCTTGGTTTGTTACTATACCTTCATCATGATAATGTATTATATTCAATTCTTTTCTCAAACCAGGCGTGAGGATAAGATCTGGCTGCCCAGCTTTTTACTTATTGACATATTGCACATTCCCTATGACCAGCGTTCTGGCCCTCGCCCATATGTTAAGATATATATATAAAGCAAATTTGAGACAGTGTAAGGTCAACGTCTCTCTTCCTTTTCCGATGAACAACTGAGCAACTGTGAAGACTGCAAATGTTGACAGCACACCACACCCTACATGAACTCACACGGGAACTTGTATTGTGCAGTCCTGTGATGTGCGCAAAGTAGTGGCTTTAATTTGGAGCAGTGGTTTCCTTGAAAGTGCAAAAGCAAGGGGATAGAGAGAGAGAGAGCTAGGCATAGGAAAGTGAAAGGAACAATCCAAGATGGAAATGGGCAAAAATTAAACCCTTGTCTTGTAGATCGGAGTCTGCTGGTTCATGCTATATGCCTAATGGACAAAGTTTCTCTATCTCTTTCTCTTTTCACTGGGTGTGGTCTAGCTGCTGCTGGCAACGTCGTTGGAGAACCGTTCATGATGCATAAATCATTTGTCCAAAAGGAGAGGCTCTTTGCCTCAAGTTCTCATATATACCAGTATATATAGCCAGCTCACGAGTAGTAGTAGTAGTAGTAGTAGTAGTAGTAGTAGTAGTGACATTGGTTAGAACATATATACGGTAAGATCAGTAGCAGTGGTGCAGCACTATATTGCAGTGTAGCAGACTAGCAGTCGTAGCAGGCTAGAATTAAGTTAGTGGAGAGCACAAGGGCCCCCAAAACCAAAAAAAAGCTGACCTTGGTAGAGCTTACATGCATGCATGTATACATATATTCATGGTGGCCTGACATGCTCCATGTCCCCTTTGATCCCAGCTTTTCCCCCACATAAAAGCAAAACCCACGCACTCGGATGCACTTGTTGGATCTTGTGCAGTCTTTTTCCCTTTTATTTTTTACCCTGCATGCCCTGCCTTCTTTTTACCATGCTCCAGAGCAAAAGCTACTGCGTGCACCCAAAAGTGGGATTTGGCATGCTATATTCTCTGTAATCTGATAACCTACATCACTTTATTTGCTCAGCAAGGTCTTGATAGGACCTCGGACCTCCTATATATAGTACATCGCTTCCATATAGATATATATAGCCCATAAAGTCTTGTATATATAACAAAAAAAGTATATTACATACATACATTTCAGTTAACTGTTCGCCGGTAGTTCAAACAGAGTAGTTTTGTATATAATCTATTTCGAACAATAGATCAGATTCATTTAATTTCTCTCAATTTCATCAGCAAGATAACTAAATTGTATATGGTCTCACACTCGCACTCATCATTCCGACATATGTCTGAGGACCATCTATCTATATATATATATGCATGAAATGGAATTGACAAACACTTTTACAAAAGGTTCAGATATGCTTGATCATCCCTAGCTAATTAACATGAGGATCTCACCAAAATGAGCTATACAGCTAGCTGAGGTTTGTAAGGTCTCCCAAAATCCCATGGCAGACAAGGCCTACACATGGTGATGTCATCTCCCGGGCAAAAAGAGGCAGCCGCTTTACCCCATGCAGACGCCATGCGATGATTTCATGCAGGTGTCTGGCCCTGGCGCCAGCAGCCAGTCGAGCCGTTAGCCAGTGACTGATTTGGAGTCATCTCACCCTCCATCTTTTTCTCGCCACTAAGGTGTGTTCTCTAGGAGAAAGCAACCACCCTGCAGCTGCAGGTAGCAAGCTAGAGCACACACACACGGCCGGTGTAGCATGCAGCAGAGATCCCCAGGGAAAATAGAATCATGCATCTTTTTATGGCCCTGCAGCAAGGCTCCTTGTTGATTTTTTACTAGTATATCGTCGATCGATCACTTTGATTGATGCAATGCAAGGGAGTGAGTTAACAGCTGGGGACAATGCAGTCTCTACCACTTTGGGCAACAAGCAAATCGAGCAGCAGTTTTAAAAAATTTAAATGTATATACATACATATAACATACGCTAGCTAAATATATACTACCAGTTTATCTACCTTTAATTTCCATATAGAAATTCCAAAAACAAAAAACAAAAATGTTAAATGCATGCATGCATGCAGCATATGGTTAAGTCCGAGCTAATGCAAGACAATATTCATGTATCGAGCAACAAATTCTTTATTATATGCATATATGTTTGTCGCTGAGCAATCATGGGAATATCAATATCCATGCACGCATAGCGTACCTGTCGACTGTTGGCGCTGCTGCTGTTCATTCTGTCCTGCATCTGCATGAAGTTAGCAGCAGAGAGATTAATTAGAGCCAGCAGCAGATCCATCGGTAACAAGAAGCATAGAGACAAACAAGAACACCACTCGCACATCAATTAGTGAATGATCCCAATACGCAAAGCAGTAGATCGAAGCTGCAAAAGAGCAAAGGCAACGAGGCAAGCTCCAAAGAAGAAGGTCCATTGCCTGTAGCCGAATAGTGTATTCTCATCACTTTGTGCGTGGTTTCTATCTTTTTTACAGGGACGGACAACCTAGGCCTACCAATAAAGCTCTCCCTCAACATGCACACCGGCCCAAGCAACAGGCATGCATGAAACTTCTCCCGAGCTCGCTCTCGCTCGCGCCGCGCGCGCGGGAGAACATGTGCATGCATGCATGCATGCAATATATGCATTATTGCGCCATTGCCAACCCGTAAAGCTAGACACGCAGCATGTGGAACAAAAGCGGTCATGAAACAACATCTTGAGCTCCCCTGTGCCCCATTGGGGATTTGGTCGGCAGATCCCTCCCGCAGCTCATCAATGGTGGTCATGCATGCATTCTTCAGTGAGGAAGAAAAATAAAAGGTCTTGCATGCATGCTTTCCAATCTCTCTTTGCGTGTGTACGGATGCGCACGCGTGTGTGTGCGTGTGGTGTGAGTGTGGAGTACGTGGGTTGTGTGCGTCCAATTTGTACCTGATAAAAAAATATAGGGGAAGAAGAAACAAAGACCCTAGTTTTTTTTTAAAAAAAAAAAGAAACAAAAAAGCCTTAGCATATTTTGCCGCTACAAGAAATGGTTGGCTTTTTGACATAAAATTCATTTGTGACACTGGCTTTTTGACGTTAATTATGTATGGTTTATGACATAATATGTTAGTTATGACATGAGTTTATGTCATAATACGTTAGTTATGACATAAGTTGAAGGGCAATCATTTTTTGACATTGCACTTTGTCATAATACACATAACTTATGTCATAATACACATAACTAATGTCATAATTCACATAACTATGTCATAATTAACGTCAAAAAGCCAGTGTCACAAATGGATTTTATGTCAAAAAGTCAACCATTTCTAAGAACGAATTTCTTCACTTGTGTTATCCCTAATTTTTGGTTGGCTTGTCATTTGGGAGGGGGGAGTATGTAGGGGTGTCTCATCTACCTATATACATTGCGGTGTGCCACTCTTTGCATGGCTTGGTGTTGACGTTGGAAGTGACCCAAATCACACACTAGCAGGGCTATCACGCCCAAAGAGATTGCATAAATCAACCTAGTAACAGCAAGGAACTCGCATTAGTACACAGACTCACTATACAGGCAGTTGTAGATCTATTTCTACAGGCGTTTTTCTCAACCGCCTGCGCTGGGGGCCCGCCTGTGAAAATGGATATTTTCATAGGCGGTTGACCTAGCGAACCGGCTATGGAAAAAAATTCCAAAAAAACCCGAAAATAAGTATTTTTAATTAGGGGGAGGACCCCATCGTCCGCCCGTTTCCGTACGCAGCCGGTGGGATTCGAACCCACACAACCTCGGGTTCGCATGGAGCCTCCTCTACCACTGCACCACACACTCACATGTGTTCATATATCCTTTCATTTCCCCACATATTATACAAACCCGAGTGTAATTTGCTTGTTTGATGTCCTAAATGATTTCAAATTGAAAAGTTGTCAACTACAAAGTTTCATAACTTTTTGAGATGAACAACTTTTGTATTGGTCATTTCTCCATCTGAGGTCGTTTACAAAATTTGAATTTCAAATTTGAGACCATTCAAACATATTTTTCATTGACAAGATAACTTCAAATTAAAAAGTTATAATTTACAAAGTTTCATAACTTTTCAAGACAAACTACTTTTATTTTGGGTGTTTTCTCGTCCAAGATCGTTTGAAAAAATTAAATTTTAAAAAACACATGTATTTCTAGAGGCGGTTGTCTTAATGAACTTGTAGAAATGGATTTCTGCAGACGGTTTGTTAAGACAACCACCTGTAGAAATAAGACATTTCTATAGACGGTTGTGGTAACTAAAACCGCCAAGAAAAAAAGGAAGCGCCGAGAAAAATCATCTTTCTACTAGTGTCGAACAAACCGACGTAACCGATCTAGAGATCGGTTAAGCCGATTTAGGGTTTGATCCCTTGTGTTGATAACTTCCGAACTTCTCCCAGGAAGACCCGTCGGGGAGGAGCACGTGGAGGTTGCTCTAGGACGCCGCTGAATTCGCCGAGAGATACGACGAACAACAGGGTAGAGAGAGAGGAGAGGATAAAGGGTTGAGTAGATGTGTTTTTGATCGACTGAATATATGGGATATCAATCGGCCATGATCCTCTCATATATATATATAGAGAGAGAGAGAGAGAGAGGTCGGGTGGTCTTATCCTAGTAGGAAACCCCTCCAAACATTATTTTCCAAGTTTCCCACGAGTTCGGAACAGTTCGGATCGGAATCCAAAAGACTAGATCTGAACAGGTGTTTAAAACAGCTTCGAGGTTGGAACTTTTGCCCCGGGGGTGGAACTTTTGCCCTGGGGTCGATCGGAACTTCCGCTCCGGGGTTGGAACTTCCGACTCAGGCCATAACTCTTCCATCCAGACTCCAAATTGGACGTTCCATATATATTTTTTTACTATCTCGATGATTGAAACGCAATGGTGAAGTCCATTTCACATTTTTACAACTTCACAAATTGACCAATTTTGCTTGTCAATATATGCCCCTCTGTTTTCAGGTGAATGAGGCATGAATCTGAAAACACAACTCAAAACCAAATAGCAACGATACCCATCTCATCGGCTATTCAGAAGCTAAGGGCAATATATATACATTGGCATTGGGGAGCACCTAGGCTTCTTGCCAAACACTTGAAAAGTACTTTTTCAAATACCTCCCGTTTATTGCTATTGAGAGATCTTAATCTTGCAACGTCTCTAGCATATACACTACAGCAGATCGGTTCTTTGCCGAGTGCTGGCAGCACTCGGCAAAGAGTCTTTTGCACTCGGCGAACGCTTCGCTGAGTGCCACACTCGGTAAAGAGCACTCGGCAAAGAAAATGTCGGCAAAGGGCTCTTTGCCGAGTGCCAAATATCGGGCACTCGGCGAAGGCTTTGCCGAGTGCTGACGTGGCACTCGGCAAATAAAAGCACTCGGCAAAGAAAAAACAAAAAAAATCCAAAATAAAATAGAGAAAAACTTTCATTAAATCGGGGGAGTGGCCCACTAGGCAGCGCCCAGCCATCTCCCTCGAAATCGCAAGTCCCGGTATTTTTCATGCAATTTTCTCTCACGCAGTCAGCAGGATTCGAACTCATGACCTCTCGTTCGCGCGGAGCCTCCTCTACCACTGCACTACACATATACGTTCCATCTCCGTTTCGGTTACCCATATATTATACTAAACCGAGTATAACTCACTTATTTGAGGCCCTAAACGAATTCAAATAAAAAAGTTGTCAACTACAAAGTTTTCTAACTTTTTGAGGTCTACAACTTTTATTTTGGTAGTTTTTCCACTTGAGGTCGTTTATAAAAATTTGAATTTCAAATTTGACAATTTGAAACGTAGTTTTCGTTGACAAGATGATTTCAAATCAAAAAGTTGTCAACACCAAAGTTTCATAACTTTTCGAGATCTACAACTTTTATTTTGGTCATTTCTCCATCCGAGGTATTTTAAAAAATTCGAATTTTAATATTTTCAAATTCGAACGCAGTTTTGCATAACTAGATGACTTCAAATTAAAAAGTTATCAACTACAAAATTTCATAACTTGTCAAAATCTACAAAGTTTATTTTGGTTGTTTGACCATTTGTGCATCCGACATTGTGGTTCTAATATTATTCACAAACATTATATATCACTCTTGTAGTTTTATAAACTACCGGAGAGATATATAAGATTTGTGAACGAATTTATTTTAAGTTTGTCAAATGAAGACATCACCGAAACAAAAATTGTTCATCTTGATAAGTTAACCAACTTTGTAGTTTTAAACTTTTTCATTTGGATTAATTTACTGCTTCAAAATATAATTTAAAAACTGGCTTTGCCGAGTGTCAAAAAAAAACACTAGGCAAAGAGCTCCGAGTGCCAGCCTGACGGCACTCGGCAAAGACCAAACCACGTGGCACAGTTCGGGGCCACATTCTTTGTCGAGTGCCACGTGGCTGGCACTCGGCAAAGAGGGGATCTTTGCCGAGTGCCGACATCTGACACTCGGCAAAGCATCCTTTGCCTTGTGTTTGCGCTTTGCCGAGTACCACGTGGCCGACACTCGACAAAGAGGCTCTCTGCCAGTGCCCGAAAATTGGCACTCGGCAAAGCCCCAGACACTCGGCAAAGATTGATTTTCTCGTAGTGATATGCATTATCGAATATTACTTTGATCACTTTATAAGGACCTTTCCAATTCGGTGACCACTTGCCAAACTTATTACTCTTCGATCTAAGTGGAAGTATAGTTTTCCACACTAACTCTCCCACTTGGAATGATATGTTTTTTACTTTCTTATTGTAAGATTTGGTAACTCGGGTCTTATCTTTCTCCGTATCGTTGAGAGCTCTTGATCTTTTATCGATCACCTATTCACCGCGTCGATGTTATCCATCGTCGCATCATGATACAGGAATGCATGCAGTCCGTCTGATCGTACCGGTTGGACGTACATATCAGGACAGCGGCGGAACAAGTTTGATTAATTTAAGTTGCGAATATGTAGTTTTAGTGTTTGTGGACTTCCATAATAAAAAAATCTGGGACATGAGATTTTGGTTGAGATTATAAATGGTTCCAAGGTAGCGGAGAAATAACACTTAAAATTAAAGTTAGTGTAGGATACTACCACAAGCTTGCTTGTCGAGCATTTTGAATCTTATTAATAAGTGCTTAATCCTTAATTAGCATAGTCTTGGCTACCAGGAGAAAGTAAGAGTCACACAACAGAAAAAGTGAGTTTGTAATAACATGCTTTTAACAAAGCATCATGCTGACGCCAAATTTCGGTTTTTGTGTTTGTGTGTGTAATTCGTCCTTTCAAGGCCTTTCAGAGCTGAAAACAACCACTACAGGGAACGCCGGCTTTGCCGAGTGCTGGCTGCACTCGGCGAAGGCCATCTCGCACTCGGCGAAGGCTTCGCCGAGTGCCGCACTCGGCGAAAGACACTCGGCGAAGAAATTGTCGGCAACGATTTCTTTGCCGAGTGCCAAATATCGGGCACTCGGCGAAGGCTTCGCCGAGTGCCATGTCAGCACTCGGCGAAGCAAACGGGAGTCGTCACTTGACGGCCTCTTTGCCGAGTGCCGGGCTACGTGGCACTCGGCGAAGAGGGCCCCTTTGCAGAGCGCCACGTGTTCGGCACTCGGCAAAGAGGGCCCCTTTGCCGAGTGCCACGTAGGCTGGCACTCGGTGAAGAGCTCCTCTTTGCCGAGTGCCATGTAGCCAGGCACTCGGCAAAGAGTGCCTCTTTGCCAAGTGTCAGGGTCAAGGCACTCGGCGAAGAGGCCGAGCTGAGCAAAAATTTGCCCAGCTTTGCCGAGTGCCATGACCTCTTTGCCGAGTGTGGCACTCGGCAAAGCTGGGAAAAAAGAAATTTTTTTTCCTGTTTTCATTTCCTTACACAGAAAACATATCACACATTCATATTCCATTTCAGACAAATATCACATGCATATATATCACACATCCATAACATACATCTCACAAATATCCATTTGAAACAAATATCACATGTTCAGTCTCCATGCATCACAAGCTCACAAGTCCACAAGTTCACAAGTCCATCACATGCATCTCACAAGTCCATCACATCCATCTCACAAGTCCATCACAAATCTAAGTCGGCCATCACTGCTCACCTTGGTGCTCAGATTGTGAAGAACTACCACCTTGCCCCGCGTCCCACGACCCGCCCGAAGGACCACCTTGCCAACCTTGCCACCCAGGCGGCGGAGGTCCAGATGGCCACCCGGTGTACCCTGACTGCGGAGGAGGGTAACCTGGCCACCCATAGGGCGGAGGAGGGCCACCGGGGAGCCACCCAGGCTGCGGAGGAGGGCCACCAGTGATCTGCAGAGTGTGCGGAGGAAGGCCAGGTTGAGGAGTCGGTGCCGAACCCTCCGACTGTGAGTGCACAAAGGAGAAGCAAATTCGTTAGCACCTGGAGGACAGCCGTAAAAGTTAAAGAAATATAAACAACCATATATACTCACCGGAGTCTCTGTCGTAGGAGTAACAGGAGGCACAAAAGGAGTGAGCAGCGAGGGAGGCACGACAACACCCGGGATGTTCAGGCTCCCAAAGAAGTGAGCTATGTCCTGCGTCCTCTGCGCCTCCCGCTGCTGGACGGCCAGTAAGTCGCGACGATGGGCCGCCGCCTCGGCCTCGTGCATGGCCTGCAACCTCTGCATCTGGTCCGCCTGGGCCTGCATCTGGGCCTGCAAAATTCGTCCCGTAAGGTTTAAACAATGCAAAGACAAGGTATATGTGTAAAAGCAATGAACGACGAATAGAACAAGTACTTACCTGAAGTGCTGCCATCATCTGCTGTGAGGTCGGCTGCCGAGGTCGTATGGGGACGGAGGAGCTCGTGCTGACAGCTCGAATCTCAGCGAGGTTGGGAACAGAGGACGAGTCAACTGCACTGTTGGCTATCCAGTACCGGCCGTGCTACTTCCCTCCTCCCAGCCTCATCACCCGGTCTGTATCTAGGGGCTGGGTGGCCGGATCGAAGTCCTCCCCATGGCGCTCGCGAGCCGCAGTGGTGTACTCGGTGACCTTGGTGTAGGCGTTCGTGTTGGTGAACGCCTCGGGCCCGACGTTTGGGTTGTACTGGGTGCTCGCTGCAGTCGCCTTGCCCTGGTGCGACAAGTGGTACGCCTTGAAAGGGAGGCACTCCTCACCACCATGCGACTGGGACTGCGATGAAAACACAGATGATTACAAGTAATGAGTAATTGAGTGTTAGAATAAAAAAATCAGTAGAGCATACCCATCTGTCGGCGTACGCAGCGAGGCTAAGGTTGCCTTGGTGGTGTGGCACCCCAGGCATCTGCAGGCGGCAGTCTCGGCGGGCACTGTGCCTCTCGTACCACTCGTCCGATTTCCACTTGTCCACAATGGCCACCCAGCAGTCTAGGTGATTGGCGCACCAACCAGGACAGAACTGAAAGACAATAAGTATTTAATATGTTAGAAGAGCCGCTAAGTGATGGATGGACCAATCAGTATTACTGTTTTGTACGTACCTGGATGTACTGCTCCCTAGTGAGGTCGGTCTCCCTGGTGAGCATCATCTGCCTAGCATCCGTCTTCTTCACCGCCGTCCCTAACACGTCGGCGTTGTAGTTGATGATGCACTGGATCCGCGCCTCGTGGTACATATCCGCTAGCTGGGACCTGCAGACCCTGTCCTGCACGTGCAACGCCTCGGCCTCTCTCCCTGCCTCGCACGCAAAGTACTCATGCACGCAAAGTACCCTTTCATTATTTGAAGAACGTCCGACAAATACGTATCATTGAGAAATGTTGTGCGAGCAAGACCCACCCAGAACTCGGCCCTAATCCGCGCTGCAACGGTGGTGTACGTGGGGTCCACAGCAGCACCGAAGTGGTCCCACGTCCAGGGCGGTGACCTAACCCCGGCGTAGGTGACCAAGCCAGGATAGTTCTTCCGAATCAGAAGACTTAACGTGCCATTGATATGGCGTGTCTTGCCCCCTGCCACAAGTTCCCAGTTCCTGCATGGGTCATTAAGAACAACTGTTAGTCGGAAGTTCAATTTTGAACATGTCATGTGAACAAGTAGTGAAAACATTAATGGTAACTTACTTGTCGTCGTAAGGTCGAATCACCGGACGGCGGCTAGGTGCGATCCGCTGCTGCGGGAGCTGCGAGGGGTCGCGCAAGTACACTCTGCTCGAAGCAGAGGAAGTGGAACCCCCCCTGAGGCACCTACGTTCTCGTCCCCCTGGTCCCCCTGGCGACGCTCCGAGGAAGTGGTGTCGTCGTCCGACGTCCTCCTGGTCGTCCCTGTGGCGTCCCCCTGGGCGTGGTCCGAGGAGGTCTGCGCCGGGTCGGGAGTCGGGTCGGGAGTCGGCTCCCTCCTAGGACGTCCGCGGGGGCGGCCGGTCCTCGCCCTCCTCGTCGACGGCTCCTCGGCTGCGGTGGGTGGTGAGCTGGACCTCTGGTACCGCGAGTTGACCCTCCGCTGTTGCCGCCTTCCGCCCGGCATTTTATCGAGTGCCTGCCATTACAAAGATAAAATCAATTAGCATAAACGATAAGTATTTATAAAGAGACACAAAATGAACGAAACATAATTGCAGAATAATTATAACAATATAGCATTACATGAATTAAAAATTATCTCCGCGATTGTGAGTGGCTAGTGCCCCTCGTGTGTTGGCTTGTTGCACACGTGTGTCGTCATCACTGTCAATATTGTCGAAACAATCGGCGTCGTCTCCATCATCCTCGTCACCCTCGTGCTCATCAATGTCACCACCAAACTGTAATCGCTCAAGCATTCTTAAGTCCTTGGCATTGTGCACCTCATCACCATCGTCCTCATCAATATCATTGTCATCGTCTTCTTCCATGTCCATCAGCTCAAAAATGTCAATATCAAACCTCCCTTCTAGCCCCTCGGGTAGAAAGAACTCTCCGTTATATGTGTTTGGGTCGAAGTTGTAGTCATCATTGTTTGGGAGAGGCGCTTTACCGCGCGGAGATACTAACTGCACAAGATACCAACCCATAAGATTGTTGTCTTCTTGACACGCCCATGGGAGATAATAAACTTGTGTGGCCTGTTGAGCCACAATATAGACATCGTCTCCCTTGTAAACGGTGTCCTGTCGAATTTCGACAATCCCAATCTCAGGGGCTCTTCTCGTGACATCAGGATCGAACCAATGACATTTGAATACCACTGGATTAATAGCTTTGGTACCCTCAAAGTTGAGCTCATATATTTCTTCGACTATGCCGTAATAGTCGCGCTCATCGGTGCCGGGCGTACGAACTCCGGTATTTGAGGTATTTCGATTGGGCCGACTCTGCTCGTAGCTGCTTGTGTGAAAGCGATAGCCATTCACATCATAAACGGTGAATGACTTGACCCTATAGTCGAAGCCATTGGCAACCTGTTTCAACTCATTCATCATTTCCGCATCTGTGCGGGCCTGTAAGTTGAGACAGGGTAGATCGTTTCATCAAATGAAACAAGAAATGAAATGAAATACAAGGTTAGTTGGGTCGTACCTTCGTACTAAACCATGAAATGAAGTCGGGCACACCATTTTTGAGAAGATGGTCTTGTTCTTCAGAGGAAGGTTCCCTATCCTCTCTCCAGTATTCATCAATAAATTTCCTTAAAAACAAGGACGTCGAATCAAAAGATTGAAGATAGTGACGACGCATGTAACAAGCTCATTGAGAACTTACTGCACATAAGGAGTCACTTCGTCAAGGTTCAACAGCACATACAACATGATAGTGTGCCACTCATCATGCCGCAACATCTTGGTCCTCGATGCGCTTGCTCTTCTGAGTTGGCCTTTGAAAAGGCTGAGGTTCGATAAACTCTCGTCGACGTTGTAACGAGAGGGTGGATTGTGCACGCTAGGAAGGTTATCCTTATAATATGTTGTTGTGAAGTTCAACACCTCCTCCAGAATAAATGCTTCTGCCACGGAAGCCTCTATTTTGGCTTTATTTCTACACTTTTTCCGAAGAACCTTTAGACATCTCTCGACTGGAAAGCACCAATGGCACTGCACGGGCCCCCCCATCCGTGCCTCGTATGGTAGGTGCAAAATTAGATGCTGCATCGGCAAGAAGAAGCCGGGTGGAAAGATCATCTCCAACTTGCAGATCAACACAGGTGCCACTTCCTATAGGTTAGCAATCACGTCATAAGATAGCTCCTTGGCACAAAGCTGGCGAAAGAAGTAGCTCAACTCTGCCAGCACGCGCCACACAGGCTCAGGGAGGTATCCCCGGGTCATCGCAGGAAGGAGCCGCTCGATCCATATGTGGTAGTCATGACTCTTCATCCCTAACACTCGCATAGTAGACAAGTTCACTCCCCTCCTCAGATTCACCGCATACCCATCAGGGAACCTTAACGCCTGGATCCACTGTAGTACTTTCTTCCTATGGTCTCTTTTCAATATATAATCGGCCGGACCTCTTTTCCATTTCTTGCCAGCACCAGGAGCCCTCATCACTAGCTTTGGTCTATCGCACATCTCTTGCAGGTCCAGTCTGGCCTTAACGTTGTCTTTGACTTTTCTGTGTCCATGAGTGTTGCAAAGAGTGCCTCAGCGATATTCTTTTCTGTGTGCATTACATCGATGTAGTGCGGACAAAGAAGGTCATTGAAATAGGGGAGTCTAGTCAAGCTCGATTTATGGGTCCACATGTGTTCCTCTCCGTACCCGAAAAAATGACCGTTGTCTTTATCAAACTTCAGAGCCTCTATTTCGGCACGGACCTCAGAACCGCTCTTGAACTGAGGAATGGGGTTGGTGACTTGAACACCTTTCCTGAAGTGCTTGATGTCACTTCTGAATGGATGGTCAAGAGGCAAGAATTGACGATGCTGGTCGAATGAAGAATACTTCCCTCCCTTCTTCAACCAAGTGAACTTCACAGCTGCCTTGCATATTGGGCATGGGAACTTCCCATGAACACACCAAGCACTGAATAAGCCATACGCCAGGAAGTCATGCAGGGAGTACTGGTACCACACATGCATTTTGAAGTTCTTCATTGTTGCTCGGTCATATGTCAGTACCGGGTTTTCCCAAGCTTCGAACAATTCATCCAACAAAGGCTCCATGAACACACCCATATTGTTCCCCGGGTGTCCAGGAATTATCAGCGACAAGAATACGTTCTTAGGGTCAAAGATAACACCGGGAGGAAGATTGAGGGGGATCACGAACACAGGCCAACAAGTGTACGGGGCCGCCATCATTCCATACGGGTTGAACCCATCTGTCGCCAGCGCCACACATACATTTCGAGCCTCCATAGCTTTGCCAGGATGCATGGCATCGAAGTGCTTCCATGCTTCACCATCCGATGGGTGTACCATCTTGTCAGGATTGTATCTTTTGCCATTCTTGTGCCATGTCATCTGTTTCGCAGAGTCCTCTGTCATGTACAGTCGTTGGATCCTAGGTATGAAAGGAAGGTACCGTAGGACCATCTCGGGGATATTAAGTTGTTCCTTCTTGCCATCTCCATGGTCTACCTCCACATACCTAGAGGCTTTGCACTTTGGACAATGTGTTGCTTTCTCGTGATCTTTCCTGAATAGGACGCACCCTTTTGGACAAGCATGGATCTGCTCATACGGCATCTTAAGTGCACGAAGAAGTTTCTGTGACTCGTACGTGTTCTTCGGCAGAATGTGACCCTCCGGCAATAGGGTGCCCAAAATTGCCAACATGCCATCGAAGGCGTCTCGACTCAAGCTATACTGGGACTTGAACCCCATTAGGCGTCCAATGGCATCCAGTTGTGAAACCATTGTCTTTTCATGAAGGGGCTTTTGTGCCGAAGACATCATGTCGTAGAACGCCTTTGCGGTGTCCTCTGGCTCCTCCAATCCTTCACCGAATTGAGCCTCTTGAAAGTCTCCCATCATGTCTGCTACCCCGGCATCTCCATCATACTCCTCGAGACGTTGTCTCACCACCTCCTCTCTAATCCGATCGGCTTCACCATGGTGGACCCAACAAGTATAGTTTTCAACGAATCCGTACTTGTAAAGATCTACCCCCACGTTATTCTTATATTTTCTTTTCTTGTTCCCACATTTGCTGCAGGGACACGGCATCCGACTCGACCCTTTAGCAGCCGGACCAAACGCATGCTCTAAGAAAGCATTGGTCTTAGTAACCCATTCTGTGCTCTTACTTGCGTGGCCCGTGTACATCCAGTCACGGTTATCCATCCTCTGGCATATACATATGTAAGCGAGTAATAAAACCAGCAATTGCATCTACACGACATTCCTACCATCTAATAGGAGAAGGATAGGTCCTAATCCCACCCGAGGATGCGCAGATGGGTTAGTTTCCATGTTCTACTCCTACCCGAGACAGAATTTCGGCAGCACCTCCTCGCTGTTCTCCCGATACACGTCCTGGCAGGGAGAGTGTGTATCCGGAGAACAACGAGGAGGTGGTGCCGAAACTCTGACTTTGACAGGAGCAGAACATGGAAACTAGCTCATCTACGCATCCGCGGGCTGTCCAAAATACGTGGACAATTCGAAAGAGATACGGTCGCAGATATGCAAAGGACTGAATATCTAAGACTGTATCTCTTTCGAACGGGAGACGTCTAACTAGGTTACGCGACCAAAGATCAGATACCTAAGGATACGGATAGAGGGGTTATACCTAAGGTGTCGGTGAGGTCAGGGTAGCGGGGCAGTGGTGAGTCGGGGCAGTGGCGACATGACGCGGTGCAGGCAGACCCGCAACGCCGACGAAGACGATCGGGGTCGCCGAGTCCCTCCGACGGGTCCTCCTCCTGCCAAAAAAAAGCATATGGTTAGTCTCGACCAAAAATTTCGGCAGCATCTCCCCTGCACGGCGAGGTTCCCAAAACCTGCAGAAAACGTCGGCACGAAGGCCAACAACCACATGTATAGCAGACATAGTCACGAAGACCAACAATCACAATAGTACCAAGATGAGCCATATACTTTACTACTAACACTAACACTACTACTAACACTAACACTACTACTAACACTAACACTAACACTAACACTAACACTACTAACTACTACTAACTACTAACTACTAACTACTAACTACTAACTACAACTACTAACAATTTACTAACTACATAGGGCATACCTTCGCGACGAGAATAGCAAGAACGAGCTTCGGCGACGGCCACGGGGACGACCGAAGCGGCTTGACGACGAGGCCACTATTCTCCTCCTTGTCCTCCTCTCTTCTCCACTCCTCCTCTTCTTCCTCTCCTCCTCTACCTCCTCCTCCTCTTCCTCCTCTCCTCCTCCACCTCCTCCTCTCCTCTCCTCCTCTCCTCGGCACGGCGGGCCCGGGGCCGAGGGGCACGGCCCGGGGCGCGGCCGGCAGGGCGGGGCCGGCGGCGGCCGAGGCGGGGCCGGCGGCGACCGAAGCGGGGGGCGCGCGGCCGGGGCGCGGCGGGGCGGGGCCGGGGGCGCGGCGGCCGGGGCGGGCGGCGCGGCGGGGCGGGGCCGGGGGCGCGGCGCGGCGGGGCGGGGCCGGCGGCGCGGCGCCGGGCAGCGGCGCGGCGGCTGCGGGTGCGTGTGTGCGTGTGCGGGTGCGTGTGCGCGTGTGGCTGGCCGAAAGGCCGTTTTGTATTTTTTTTAATTTCGAAGGTCTTTGCCGAGTGCCAGATCGGCTGGCACTCGGCGAAGATCCTCTCTTTGCCGAGTGCCAGCCGATCTGGCACTCGGCAAAGAGGGCCACGTGGCAGATACACAGCGGCCAGCAGGCCACTCTTCGCCGAGTGCCAGCTGGCACGGCACTCGGCAAAGATGCTCTTTGCCGAGTGTCAGCGCTGACACTCGGCAAAGGTTTTATTTTTTTTTTGAAATTTTGACACCAAATTTTTTGTGGGTTTTCCCCACACTACCACTGTCAATATGTTCAAATTTGACAGTTTTTCAAAACTTTTTGTTATATTTTTTGACTTTCTTTTGTTTTCTTGAATTTTCCCGAAAGACGCAAGTTTGAACTGCAGGTGCATCGAATAATGGATTTTCATGATTTAAAAAATGTTATTCTTGTTCTTAACCGTATGTTGAGGCCAAATCCAAAAACTGACCCTAGGTTTCGATCAACGTGCTCACGGGGCAACGCCTCCAAATTATGTGCGGACGGTTTTTTAATTATAGAAAATGCAAATTAATTCCGAAAATCGTGAAACTTGGCGAGATATTGTTACATCATATGCGTATGCCGAGAAAAAAATTTGAGAAAGTTTCGAGCAAGTTGTCACGTACGATGCTTACAAACCTGGACATCTCAACATGTGAACCATGTTGAGATGTCCAGGTTTGTAAGCATCGTACGTGACAACTTGCTCGAAACTTTCTCAAATTTTTTTCTCGGCATACGCATATGATGTAATGTCCAGGTTTGTAAGCATCGTACGTGACAACTTGCTCGAAACTTTCTCAAATTTTTTTCTCGGCATACGCATATGATGTAACAATATCTCGCCAAGTTTCACGATTTTCGGAATTAATTTGCATTTTCTATAATTAAAAAACCGTCCGCACATAATTTGGAGGCGTTGCCCCGTGAGCACGTTGATCGAAACATCAGGTCAGGTTTTGGATTTGGCCTCAACATACGGTTAAGAACAAGAATAACATTTTTTAAATCATGAAACTCCACTATGCGATGCACCCGCAGTTCAAACTTGCGTCTTTCGGGAAAATTCAACAAAACGAAAGAAAGTCAAAAAATATAAAGAAAAGTTTTGAAAAACTGTCAAATTTGAACATATTGACAGTGGTAGTGTGGAAGTGATCCACAAAAAATTTGGTGTCCAAAATCCAAAAAAAAATCCCCTTTGCCGAGTGCCACATGGACTGACACTCGGCAAAGAGGTGATCTTCGCCGAGTGCCAGCCACGTGGCACTCGGCAACGAACAACCCACGTGTCAAACAACGGGGCCACACTCTTTGCCGAGTGCCACGTGGCTGGCACTCGGCGAAGAGGGGGTCTTCGCCGAGTGCCAGACGGCGCGCACTCGGCAAAGCTAACGGGCCTGGATGTCGTCTGGTCCGCGACACTTTGCCGAGTGCTCATCTTTGCCGAGAGTGCGGCACTCGGCAAAGATGTGACTTCGCCGAGTGTTTTTCTTTGCCGAGTGTTGGGCACTCGGCAAAGCAGCCTTTGCCTTGTGCTCAGTCTTCGCCGAGTGCCAGATTTCCGGCACTCGGCAAAGAGGCTCTTTGCCGAGTGCCCGAAATTTGGCACTCGGCGAACTCGCAGGCACTCGGCGAAGACTGTGTTTCCTGTAGTGAACAAAAGCTTCAAATTTTGATCGCTAGCTAGCCACAGCTTTCTTGGAAATCTATATATCATCCCTAGTGAAACGAAATCGCTAATCACATACACTCCCTTCGTATACAAAATAAATATTGTTTTGGATAAGGTTTGCATCAAACATTAAGAATATAAATCATGAATAACTTTTAAATTATTGAGTTTAGAGATGTAAAAATTATATAAATAAATTTATCTTGAAAATTACTTTTATAAAATATATTATACCATTTTATAACAAATATTTTTAAAGAAACAAATGGTTAAAATTACACTTTGGAAACTATATCGCTGTTCTAAACGTCATCTATTTTCTATACGGAGGGAAAAAGCCAAACTACTACTACTGTGTAAGTGTGTAGTAGACCACTACAATAAAATTGAGTATATATATAAGCCATATATTTTAATTTGATGAGTTTTTCTTTTGACAAGAAATTTGATGAGTTGATGCCCGCTTGCAGCGCCGCATCCACTGCACATGGTTGTTCGCGGTTGAGCAACACCGCTCCCCATGGCGGCCACCCCCCTTATCTGCCACCGTTCACAATGCTTCGCGATTCGTGCTAGTCAATACTTCTCTCTTCCTCATTGCTTTGTGATCCGTGTAGTCTCACTGAGGATGTTTGTAAGCCGTTGGACAGGGGGTACGGCCGCACCCGGTTGTGGGAAAACCGGGTTGTGGTTGTTTGTGTCCAAGCCTTTCTTTTGGACCACACAATGCAAATCAGGCAATCAGCAGCTGCCTAAACCATGGATATCCCTAATAACTAGCTGTCTTCCTAGCTAGATGTAGTGTCTTTCAGATAATACTAATAACAAGGAGACATCCCAGTAAAATCACATCTATCTGCTCGATCAATCACAAGCTAGCTAGCTCTCCCCCGGCCCCCTCCCTCTCAGAGCTAGAGAAGATACATATAGACACTCATACTACACGCAGCGAGCTGAGCAATATTACAATGCAAACAAACACAACCTCACCTACCTAGCAAGCTCCTGGAGTATATCTAGGAGGAGGGGCAACAAGAAATACCTCGTGGCTACTTCGTCCCCCACCCCCTCTTAGCTTGTTGGTTTCTTCTTCCATGGAGGAGCATGGTGAGAGACAGATCCAGCTTCAGCTGCTGCTCCTCCCTGCGCCTGCAGCTGCAGCTGCAGCTGCAGGTCATCATCAGGTCCTCCGTGACGTGCTGCCGGTGCCAGCCAGCGCCGTGCATGAGCACCCGCAGCTGGACCTCGATCTGTCCATAAGCATCGGCCCGCGGCATCCGGCGGTCCCGACACCGGCGCCGCCGCCGCAGGCGTGCGCGCGGTCCCCACCCACGAACGAGGGCCGGAGGGTGTCGTCGGGGATGATGATGACCACGGTGCTGGCGCCGTCCAGCGCGAGGCTGCATCAGAAGCACCAGCAGCAGCAGCATGCGGCCGCCGACGTGCGCGCCGTGAAGCAGCAGGCCGCGGACCAGGCCTGCATGGCGTCCGCCGAGCGCGCCTACGCGGAGCGCGTCCGGGAGCTGGCCCGCCGCGAGCTGGAGCTCGCGGAGCGGGAGTTCGCGCGCGCCAGGGCCATCTGGGAGCGCGCCCGCGAGGAGGTGGAGCGGGTGGAGCGCATGAAGCAGATCGCGGCGAGGCGGCTCGTGGGCTCGGCCGCTTCGTCCGCCGCGGCGCTGGAGATCACCTGCCACGCCTGCATGCAGCGCTTCCACCCCTAGTTTCCGTCCTCCTACTCGATCTCGGATCCCTACTAGCTCTCCTATACACTTCTTGATGATGGAGTGTAAGCCGGCGACGCCGGCAGTTGGATATGGTTAGCTGCCACCGTACCATTGCTGTAACTCTCTTTAATTTCTCCATAGCCTTTCGACCCTCGGCTCTTGTGAATTAATCAATGTCATGCCATGCTCAGCTTGAGATCCAGAGACCGTTTGGTTCCTGTGTGTTTGATACACACACACGCTTCTTGTCATCAAAACCAGCAAGTTCTTCTCCTTCCTTCTCTGATAGAGATGTCTGGTTACTATACATTCGTTCTTAATTAGCTAGTTTACAGAAGCTTCATGAAAGAAGAGGAAATTAAAACAAACGCTGAGGTGTGGCGGTTTACACCCCCATGCCAAGCATATGATGGGCTTAGGTTAATATGTCGATAGAGTTCCTTTTCGTTTAAACAATATATTTGGTAAAATATAGATATATAGATCTGGTTTTCTGTTCGTTTGCTAAACTGTGAGGGTGAGTGGAAGTGGAACCCCTGTGCTGAGGCGGCAGTCTGACTGAAATTACTGCTGTTCGGTCCATGATATGCTTTTTTTTTTTTTTGATCTCGTCCATGATATGCTTTGGTTGAGTTTAAAGCGAGCAAGGAAACCAGCCAAGTCAGACTGCATGCATATATGTATTCAAACCGCTGATTGCAGTCAACCATGAGGGTAGCACCGTAGCAGATGCTGCATGGTTACTTGTCACTCACGATCTTAAACTACTGTACATGGACACTGTAATGTAAAAAAGAAAATGAAAAGAAAAATTGTACCTGGCCTTAAGATCGAGGGAAGATGGCGTTTACACATATGCATCATGCGAGCGTAGTAGCCACACATGTCATGTCCAGTCCACAGAAAGGGCTGAATGTAGCACAGCAGTCTTCTTCCCTGAATGTTATGAGTTGAATGGTGTTGAGAACTGAATGATGTAGCACAACAGTTCCTACGGATATACGTAATACCTTACCTCCCATGGTGTTACACATCACACCCACTAGACGATCCACCAACTGAGCTTTAGTCTCGGTACAAATTTACGTCCGGGGCTAAATACTTTTAGTCCCGGTTGGTATTACCAACCGGGGCTAAAGGGTCCACCAACCGGGACTAAAGGTCCTTCCCGAGTGGATTCAAAAGGAAAACGTCCAGAACTACATCATGTGGGTTGCGTAGCTCAGTTGGTAGGCGTGCCTGAGGCGAGATGTGCTGAGTTCGAATCTCACACAACACACATTTATTTTTCCTCTCTGGACCTTTAGCCCCGGTTGAAAGCACCCGGGACTAAAGGCCGGGACCTTTAGTCCCGGATTCTGAGCCCATTTCAACCGGGGCTAAAGGCCCTTTCTCTAATAGTTACCGGTGGTTCAGACATTAGTACTATACGTACTTCTAGTCTCCTATAGTACTTACTTATACAGAGCATCTTCAAGAGTTTCGAAAATGAGGTTGGCATCTTTGAAAAATTGACAAAACAAGAAAATTCCTTCTCCAACAGATTGGCGCATTTTTACGAGCTTGGCAAAGTTCCCCACTGCACGCGTATCTTTCCGCGCGCGGACTTGGCTCTGCATCGTCGCTTCCTCGCATCGTGTCGCCGGTCTTCCGCGCTGGCGATGAAATTTCCCCATCCCCTTCCTCGCGCCGTGGACGCCTAGGTTCCTCTTCGTTCGATGGGACTGCAGATGTTGCTACTATCAGGTGTGGACACCCAGGTTCCTGTTCGTTCAAATATTTGTTGCTCTGCAGCATGCTGGTCATGATGACAGGGAGGAGGAGATGACTGCCGTGTATAGGTGATGGCCGTCTGGTGGAGTAGATCGGTGGCGTTTGGCGACGCGGAGGGGAAGATCGTGACCCTCTGGCAGTCACGCGACTAGACGGGGAAGGACGCCCGCGAGACGCGGAGGGGAAGATCGTGACCATCTGGTGGCCGCTTGACTAGACGGGGAAGGACGCCCGTGAGATTTTTTTTTTAAGCGGTCAACAAACCGGTTGCTGGGTCTTTCTATTTTTTAGTTTTGCCTAGTCAAAAATAGGAAACTACTACAGAGAGGCTTTATTTTAAATTTGTATATCTTTTGGCAACTTGGCAAAACATAAGATTTGCCAACTGAAAATTGCCAAACTCTTGAAGATGCTCTGAGAGTAAAATCTTCCCTTACGACATGTGCTCTCCTCTTGCAAATTACACTGCTGGATGTATATCGAAATATTAGTACGTGCACAACAGAAGAACACGGTGCCCGTCTTGATGGCAAAAAAAAAAAAACAAAAAAACAAAACAAAACTGTATTCTACGTGCATACACACTGATGATACGGTGACAAAAGACGCACAGCAGCAGGCGATGATGGATGAGGTCACCGTATCCGAGCGCATGCATGATGAAATAATTCTGTTCTGGTAAACACAGGTGCATGCAGGCATGGATATCGATGCAGCAGCATAGATATACTAGCTCCGTCCCTAAATAAGTGTCGTTCTCGCTTCCAAGAAAAAGCTATCGGCAATTATATATTAAAATATATTGATATTTATGTTAAGTAATTAGTATTATCGGAAAGCTCTTTATATCTAGTTTTTTAACAAAATTATTTGGAGATATAAATATTGTACATATTTTCTACAAATTGAGTCAAACACGTGGCACACACACCAACAACGACTTATTTAGGGACGGAGGGAGTACGTACATAGTACTCCCATGCAGGCATGGATATCGATGCAGCAGCATAGATACACTGTACATACATAGTACTCCCGTCTCTAAAAAAGAGTCATTCTCGTTTTCCAAAAAATCAATAGATTTCAACTTTGACCAAATATATATATTAAAGTATTAATATTTATGTTATATAATTAGTATCATTGCATAGATCTTTAAATATATTTTTATAATAAAATTATTTGGAGATAAAAATATTACACACATTTTGTATAAACTCAGTCAAAGTTGAGAAAATTTGACTAGCACGTATCTTATAGCGACTCTTTTTATGGGACGGAGCAGTATATTTCCTACAGCTGCAGCCTGCTACGTACGCTGCGTGCATCGCGGGCGTCAAATGATTGAGGCGGACGAATCATGGATCAGGCACGGGTCGGTTCATCGATCAGGAACAGAGGTGGTTGCTGGCCGGCTGCCTTGGCTTTGGTCATGTGCCGGCCGAACGGCCGGCCTTTTCATCAACGGACCAGACCAAACAGGGAGGAAAAGAACAATCACGCACAGTACTTGTACTACCTGCTATCAGGGTCAGGGGGCTCTCAGTCTCAGGACGTACTGAAACCACAGTGCAGGGAACCCATGTGCATCCTCTGTACTCTCAGTCTCAGGACTTACTGAAACCACAGTGCAGGGAACCCATATGCTCACTCATCGATCCCTCACCTTTCATTCACCCACTCACCTACTACCTCCGTTGCGCTTCCAAAAAATAACTTTGACTAAATATGTATTAAAAAATATTAATATGTATAATACACAATTAGTATCGTTGGATAGATATTTGAATCTAGTTTTTTAACAAAATTATTTGGAGATACAAATGTTGCACACATTTGCTACAAATTAAGTCAAACTTGTGGCACGCACACCAACGGCGACGGTCAATTAGGGACGGAGGGAGTAGGTCAGCTCTATCTTGCAGGCTGCATCAGCATACTACTCCCTCCGTTCCTAAATAAGTGTCGTTCTCGCTTCCCGAGAAAAAGTTACCGGCAATTATATATTAAAATATGTTAATATTTATGCTAAGTAATTAGTATCATCGGAAAGATCTTTACATCTAGTTTTTTAACAAAATTATTTGGAGATATAAATATTGCACATATTTTCTACAAATTGAATCAAACACGTGACACGCACACCAACGGCGACACTTATTTAGGAACGAACGGAGGGAGTACATCCTACTATATACTATATGAGTCTATCTATGATTATAGTATATCCATATATACTGATACTGATATGATCGATATGACGCGAGCCCCCGCCCTCCAGCACACCTGCAAGCTAAGGGATCAAGTACTAGCATCAGCTTTATACATAGATAGAGAGAATATTTTCCTGGTGGCTTGGAAATGAAAAAGAAACAAAGAGAGCAAAATTTAGAGAGACATGCTGGAACTAATAATAGGTATCTATATATCTGACTGACCTCTCAGCTCGCCGGTCGTCATCGCTGCGTCATCACCTGGGACCAATGCCCCCCACAGGCATGCATTACCACAAAAGGAGCTCCAGACAAAAGTTACACTCACTTCTCAATGCGCGTAGTTCTCTACAAGCCTGCTGCATGCTGCTGGCTCCCCAAGAAATGCAAGTCAATTGCCTTTCATCAGAAGGTACCACACTGCGTCAACAAGAACATCATGATGCTACTGCAAAGATCACATCCATGTTGCAAATTCGCTCTTTTTTGCCTTTTGAAAACCAACGACCCCGTCTTTCTCCCTGCAAAGATTGGACGAATCATGCCTGCTCCCCGGCATTTACAGCATTATTGACCCTATCATTGACGCAAAAGCGAGCTTCCTTGCCGAGGCAAATTAGAATTTAGAGCTAGGTAACTACATTTCAAGTTTCAACAACATACTTTTGCAAAATCTAATCAACCTTACTAAGCTAGTTATCACTCAAATAAAAGCATGGTGCTGTATGTCCTGCTGATACCCACGTTCCATGTTCGGTTGTGCAAAGGCAGTGCAAATGCCAATATAAAGTTTCAGTGAAAACATATCACCTTAACTCCACGCCCGGTCGTTTCATGGGTGTCTGTCAGAATTTTGGGTGATCAATGTAAGCATGTAAATCATGAAATTCTGTGTTTATGCTGCTGCAGACATCACCAAAAGATTACATCTGATCCAGCTTCAGCTTCAGAGCTTGCATTGCATGGAAATATGGAACCAGCTATATCATAAAAATAAAGGAATGAAGCATGAGTACATGACAGCAGCTATGGTCCAAAACTAGGAATTTATAGGACATGAACTAACAGGTGATTAACTAGCGGTGTAGCACACATGTACCTTTCCCCTCCAACAAACAAAGGAATCAAACAAAAAGAAGCTGATAGCCTGAGAACTACGATTGACTGGGACAGATATATATTATTCCATAGGACAGCAGTAGCAGAGATGTCTACATTCCCAGGAAGATAAACTGATAACATTCAAATGCTAGACTCATCATCACTAAATCAAAATATTTATTTTGCAGAGAGATAATGTATGGCAGAGCACATGTGAAAATGAACTGAAGTAGTCTGATCGATGCAGGCTTGCTCAACAAAATCCTACCTAGTTGCTAATAATGCTGTTGGGGCCAGAGAGATAAGATCATCACGTGCCCTCATTGTCCAAACCAACAAAAAGAGAAGAAAATTTGCAGGACACGCTGCTCGTGAGAGCGAAATGCCATGACAATGAACGTAGGCAGGCCACAGGCGAGGGTCCAGTCGTGCAGGTGACCACCCACAGGCAGGGGCGGAGCCAGAAACTAGCTGCTAGTTCATTAGAGGGGCAAGTATCAAAAAATTTCTTCGAATATATAGTGAAATTTTATGTACATAGAAGGAGTACACCTAGCATGGTGTGTGCCTGTCCCCCCTCCGCCCCTGGGCCACAGGTGAGGTGCTGCATGTGCGATGCGAGCTTTGTACCAAACCATATGCCCAGGGAGGCTAGGGTGGTCATACATGCATGTGCAGTGCAGGCCACCTCTGCTCTGCTACATATAGGGCTGTTTCAAACTGGATCAGAAAGGTTAACAAGTAAACAACACGGAGGATCGGAGCCAACCAAAACCCATGAAGAGATGTGAGTGTTGAACCAATCACCTAAACTGAATTGTTACCGATTTGTAGGATTTAAGAACAGCATATTAACTTGCAAGGACGAAGGCGATAGAATGGATGCCAACCAACCCTGAAATGTCAAGTGAGTGAGTTGATACTTGATACTACTAGGTCGATGAGGTGACTGATCAACAACTACCGGTGGCGAAAGTGGAACAAGGGATCCATAAGCACTGTAATGTGATAGGATCCTGACCTGAGATAGTGTGGGATGTGTCGTTGAAACAACAATCAAACGGCAGACACACAGCACAGCAGAATCCACAGAGATGGGCTTTGCTAAAGCGACAACTCATCGACTAAACTGGTCCTGGAAATAAACTAAATACAAAAAATACAAGGAATGAAGGAGCATTGATGTAAAGACCAAGGGCTACTCAGGGGTTGGGGTAGGCTGTAGGCAATACAAAGAAGCTGTTGGCACTATCAAACATATATTCTGTCTGTCGCGCGCTACCTGTAGTTTCAGAAAGGATAAGAATTGACATATCAGAGCTAATTCAAGAATGAAAGGATAAGAATTGACATATCAGAGCTAATTCAAGCATGAAGAAAGCTCAACCGGTGCTGGTCCACACTATTAACCGACACATATCAGCAGCAATAATGCCCGGTTCTAAAGATGCACATCACACATTTTGAGAAGCCAACAAAGCTTAAATTTGACCAAATATATATACAAGAAAATATTAATGTTATCATACTAAATAAGCATTATTAGACTAATCATGTCATATCATATATTTACACTTATTTTGGGAAGGGGAGTATATTCTATGAGCTCCCTAAATCAAATGGCAGCCTCTGGTATAGACTCTGAAGTACAAGAGGGAGCCGTGATACACGAGATCCAGATCAAAAGGCAAGGCCTACTGGACCAAACGTTTAATGTTATCATAACATGATTTCTGGAACTGCCGTTTTGACACTTCAAAAGGAAGCAGATGAAATTTTGGACATACATCTCAGCCTGAGAGACGCGGAACTTGGCGTGGACTTCAATTTTGACAGGGAATTCAACGAAATTATACCGAAGCTAGCATTCGCCTGGGAGGTATTGTGGATCGGACCAACATACTCTGCAGCCCAGCTTCTGTTACGCTTTAAGATGTTGGCACCTCGGCTGGGTCGCCCCGCCTCCGCGGATTCCACCTCCGAACCGAACCGAGCCCGGCGAGGCGATGGAGTTTCTTTCACCGTGCCCGGCGGCGCCTCGACGAGGACCCTCGCTGGAGCAGAGAACTAAAATGGGGGTGGTTCGGCGTCGGCCCACGGCGCAAGGAGAGACGCAGTGGGGGACGGAAGAAAGCCCGTTGGGCTTATTATCGCGGACCAGGGAAAAACTGATGTCTAATCTAAACTCGATAAAACCCTTACCAATCCAATCCCAGTCCCAGCGCTCGGACCTTTCGTAGGTAAAACGGAGTAAAGGGCGGGAAGGTTGGGTTTATGGTGGACCTGGTCAGTTCTTCATTGGGCCGAGAGCAATTAGGACATTGGTATTTGGGTTGCACGCACGTCCGTGAGTGAAAAGTCTCCGTCCTAAACTGTCGGTTTTTGGTTTGTGTGCTATAAATTTAACTCCATTTGTAAACATACATAGTCTCTTCGTATAAGGAATATATATTGTTTATAATAGTGGCCTTTAAAGCATAATTTTAACCACTTGTTTTTTTCAAAAATATTTGTTATAAATTGGTACTCCCTCTGTATCGCTTTTAAATGTCGTTTAGGACAACAACACAGTCTTCAAAGTATAACTTTGACCACTTGTTTCTTTAAAAATATTTGTGGTAAAATGGTATATGTATATTTTTATGAAAGTACTTTTCAATACAAATTTATTTATATAATTTTAACATATCTAAACTCAATAATTTAAAAGTTATTCATAACTTATATTCCCAATGTTTGACTCAAACCTTGTCTAAAACGATATCTATTTCCGATACAGATGAAGCATATGTATATTTTTATGAAAGTACTCCCTCCATCCCAAATTATAAGGCATTCCAAGAATCTTGGAGAGTCAAAGTTTTTCAACTTTGACCAAATTTATATGATAAGATAATAATATTTATGATTCCAACTAAGCACAATTAGATTCTTCATTAGTTATATTTTCATAATATACATACTTGATGCTATAAATCTTTGTATTTTTCTCTATAATTTTGGTCAAAGTTGAAAAACTTTGACTCTCCAAGATTCTTGGAATGTCTTATAATTTGGGATGGAGGGAGTACTTTTCAAGACAAATTTATTTATATGATTTTTACATGTCTAAACTCAACAATTTAAAAGTTATTCATGATTTATATTCTCAATATTTGACCAAAACCTTTCCAAAAAGATATCTATTTCATATACGGAGGGAGTATAATCTTTATATCTCTAAATAAATTTGTTAGAAACTAAATTTAAAGATTATATCTTTATGATACTAATTATATATCATAAATATTAATATTTTCTAAAATATATTTAGTCATAGTTATTTTTTAGAAAACGAAAATGACACTAATTTTAGAACGGGGTGTGATGGCTACAGGGTCGTGAGTTTCAAGGTCTTGGCTACAAGATTCTTAGTAGCACCTGAAGTCCTAGTTCCGTGTCAAGGTCTTACTCGGGGTTTGGGGTGGGGGTGGGGGTGAGCGGTGGAGGAGGTGGCAACGGCGTGGCGACCAGAGCGCATGAGAGTGAGGAGAGGGCGATGGCAAAGAGAGAGGAGTTCCTATTTTTTCTTAAAATTGAAATGTTACATCGTCTTTCTATTTGTAATCTGGAGAGGCTTAGCCCCTAAGCAATCAAAACTTATTCTCCAAAAAAATAGGAGAAGAGTCCTTAGAGCATCTCTAGCAGTCTTCCAATCTCACCCTTTATTCCCATAAAGCCGTCATATCAAGAGAGATAGTTTACTTTTTTAGCTTCAGCAGTCCCTAATAACCTTCTTTTTTTTGCCCTATTCCCCTTAAATCAAGAGGAAGTTCCATATCCCCTAGTAGAGTGTGGCCCACCCTAACTATCACCTTTTGGACCCGGTACTCCTTCTCCTCGCCATCGCTCTTCCTGGAGCGCGTCCAAGCACACGGCATAGACGGCCCGAGGCCGTGGCTGGTGCGGATGACATGGCGTGGCGAGCCTCGATGAGGTCACGTACAAGGCGGCCAATATGGATGCTAGGGGCGCTACCGGCCCCACTCCGTGTAGAGACCGCTACAGCGCCTAGAGGTCTGGCGGCAAGGTCGCGTAGGCTGGGTGGTCATTGACAGCCGACAGTGCCGTGGGCTAGCGAGGAGAGCAACAACATGTTGAAGACCAATGCGGCAATTGTGCAGGGAGTGGGAGGAAGAAGACCAAATGTGGCATGCTGGAGACCGATGCCATGACGCTCCATGTACATTTGTGCCGACCTCCACACCGAGGCTATGCCAATGTCCATGGTTGCCAGAGAAGCACGTCCCTCCCTTTCGGGTCCCAACTTCCACCATCATGGATTCAACCTACTCGAGAAAAGAGAAAAAGAGGGAATGAAGGGAAGGAGATATGGAAGAAAGGGTGGCTAGGGCGCTCTCACAGCAACACCGCGCCAAGGACTAGCACGTCGCCATGCTCTATCAGTTATGCGTAGAGCAACACCGCGCCAAGGACTAGCACGTCGCCATGCTCTATCAGTTATGCGTGGTCAGGGGATGGGATGGCGTGGCCGAGAGGAAGAAGTCGAAGATCAGAGCCAAGGACGAGGTCAAGGAACGTGCCGGTGATGGAGAGAAAAGTCATAAAGAAAAAGGTAAATAAATTGATGTGAAATGTAGGACCTATGTATTAGGGGAGATTATTAGTGATTTGGTGTAGCATCTTCCTCAATAACCCAAAAGGTAATATTGGACTACCTCAATACAATTTTATTCAGGGAATTGTATTGAGGAGCTGCTGGAAATGCTCATATAGATTCAAACTTCGTCTTTATAAGAATACCAATCCTATTTCTATAAAATATCAACTCTTTTTCCAAAAAACCTTAATACAATTTTTTCAGGGAATTGTATTGAGAAGCTGCTAGAGATGCTCTTATGCTAGTGCTCATCTTCAACAATTTTTGGAGATTTGTAACACATTCACTATCAAAGGAGTCCCCAAAGATGCCATATTACTTTGTATTTTCCCATTTTCAGTTTTGGGAAGAGCAAAGCAATGGTTCTACGCCAATAAAGAAAGAAACACTGCATGGGCAAACTGCTCACTGCCTTTTTAGCAAAGTTTTTCCTCATAGGCAAGACAAATGTCCTACGAGGGAAGATTACAAGTTTCTAGCAACAAGATGAAGAATTTGTCCCAGAAGCATGTGAATGCTTTCAAGATTACATTGCAGAATATCCTCATCATGGGATGGAGAATTGGCTACTCATGTAGACTTTCTATCACGGGCTCACCAACATCACTCGTGATAACATTGATGCTGCTGCTAGAGGTGCTTTCCTGTCACTTACAATTTCACAAGCTACAACTTTAGTGGAGAAGATGGCTTCCAATCAAGGTTGGAATGAAGATCGACAACCCACTCACAAGAGAGGTTGAGGTATGCACTAGCTCAAAGAGGTAGACATGTTGACTACCAAAGTGGACCTACTCATAAAGAGGCTCAATGAGAGAGCCAACGAGAAGTAAGACGTCATGCACATTCATGATTCTTGCATGACATGTGAAGAGTTTGGAAACACTAGGCACTCAGGCAACAACTGCCCTGAACTTCATCAGCAATAACACCAACTATCATCCTCAACAGAATCAAGGTTGGAATCAACAGAGGCCAAACTATCAAAGCAACTACCAAGGTAACTATCAAGGTAATAACTTTGGACCACCCTTGAAAGAAGTACTTTCTGACCAATCTAAGCTTATGGATCAACTATCAAGAAAGGTAGCATCCAATGATAAAATTCTCTAAAATATAAGTAATAGATTGGATACCTTTGCTACTGCCATTAAAAACCAACATAACTTTAATAAAATGCTAGAATCACAATTGGCTCAGCTAGCAATCATGATTCTATCGGCCAACATAGGTAAGATTTTTGGTCAACCAGAAGAACTAGAAACTACAAATCTTGTCGACATTTTCCATATAGCTTCTTGCTACACCCAACCAACGAGAGGTAGCTGGAGAGATGACTCTATGCCTATCAAGAAAGGAGACCCAGGATGACCAGTCATCCCGATAACTCTTGGACCTCATGAGTTCAAAGAGGCAATCTGTGACTTCAAAGGAAGTGTCAACATCATGCCAAAGGTAGTATATGAGAAACTTTATGGAGAACCATTATTGTATATAACCATGTGTTTGCAGCTTGCAAACCAGTCACTCTACTACCCTGAGGGAATCCTAGTAGACACTTGTGTACGAGTTAGAAGCTCGTATGTTCCAACAGACTTTGTGGTGGTAGAAACAGGAGGAGATGAGAAAGCACCCATCATTTTGGGATGACCATTCCTGAGCACTGCCAAAGTCATCATCTACGCGGATAGTGCCAAGATATGCTTCACAAACAATAATAAGAAAGAGAGATTCACTTTCAAGAACAAGATACTAGAATCTCCTGCGCATCCACAAAAGGCATACATACCTGACAAGGCAGCAACCCCTAAGAAGAGGATCAACAACAAAAGGAATAAGAAGAAGCAACCACAAAATGGGAACCATCAAAATGATTAGTGCAACACCATTGGAGTACGACCACTTACTCATTTCACCATATCTCGAGAAGGAGGAAGATCGTGGAGTACCAACGATCGAGTGTTCAATCGTCGACAGAATCTATTACAAGACCTTTTGTGATATTGGTTCGAGCGTCAACATAATGTCCAAGGTAACGTATGAAGTTTTATATGGTAAGAAACCCTTGTACTCTACATATGTGTAGCTACAGATGGTGGACCAAACATTTGGATTTTTGAAGGGAATAGCAAAAGACATCATGGTCAAGATCAAAGATCACTACGTTCCCGCCGACTTCATGGTCCTAGACATGGGAGAAGAAGATGAAACCCCCATCATCCTTGGAAGGCCATTCCTCAACACAACAAGTGAAATCATCTACATGAGATTAGGATTATGAACAGCTAAAGAACAACCGCTCTAGGAGGAGGCATCGATCTTAGTGTCAACAAAATCAACCACTCAAGGATGGATGGGCAGATTACAATGGAGAAGTTGTAAGGAGTGAACCCACTCCTTCACCAGAAGCAAGTCCCAAATCGAAGAAAGAATGGATGCAGAAGGAAACTTTGTCGCCAACAGAATCACATGAGGAGAAACCATCAGGGTCTCAATCCTTGGATGTCACTCCTAAGGAATGAACGAGACAAACAAGTCTTGTTCGAAGGACGTACAACACCGAACCCTCGCCGGGAGGTAAACTTGGTATTTATCCTGATATTTAATTTCTTAGCATTGCATATTTACTTTTATTGCACAATCAATTTTCCTCTAGAAGAAGAAAAATAAGAAAATGCTCATGTTTACTTTATGCATCTACATTTGAAAAGACAAATAAAAGTTGTTGCATTGCATAGTAAAAATGCTAAGCCCCATGTGAGTACTTTTGTGGTATAATCCGTGCAAGGATATCCACTGTGGTGGCATAAAAAGAAAAATAACAATGCATTCATCTTATTTCTGTTGCATCATGAAAAAAATCCAAAAATACTAAAAAATGAATTTATGCTAAAATGTTGCTCAAGAGAAACTATGAACAATTTGAAGCTCAAGTCTAATGAGGCTTAAGTGGCCAATCACTAACGCTTAATTAGTTCCACAACCTTTGTTGTCTATTTGAGTTCAACAGGAATCGAAGAAACCAAGAAAGAGTGAGAAGCAGGAAGATGTCACTGTCAAGAGTACATCCACATCAACAAACAAAGCTACATCAAAAGAAGCACAACAATAATGCAGTCATGCAACGCTGAACGACTACGTCAACATCCAGCTTGGGGGATTTCATCCCCCAAGTATCTAGCTAAGTATTTCTTTCCCTTTAAAATTGTGAGTCTTCTTTATATCTTAAAATATAAAAAGATGAATAACTTAGAAAACCAAATAAAAATTTTTGAGGAGACATTCTTATTAGTTAAAGTTTTTTAGAGTTTAATAAAAATAGAGAGTGTGTATAAAAGCACTAAAAGTTTGCATGGAAATGATAAATAGTTGCTCTGTCATAATTCCTTCTTAGTACCTAGTGTTCAGCCTTGAATTCTCCCGAGTTTTAGAATGCAACTATTTTGACTTAAAAAATTGCTATGAACTTGGGATCTATAGGATGCAAATGCTTGATCTAAGTCTAGGTAACTGACGGATATGATATGAGAAAGTTTGAGCTACAATTTATCTTGTTCTAAGTGACACTAGAGGTATGGAGATTTATTTTGAAAAACCTTAAAATGACAAAGGATGAGTTTCTATATGACAAGAGCTTGAATTCCAACCACAACCATATACATAGACTAGGAAAACCTTTTACAAATTTTATGCTACGTGTCATCGCATTGAGATTTGTCAAGCTTTGTTGATCCTTTTAGACTCCACATGCTTTTAAAATCAAGATCACGCACACTGCAACCAAATATACTGCTTCTACACTGAAAGTATGCAACAACATGCCATTCACATCCACCAAAAAGGTTTTACTCCTAGGCTAGGAGTGAACACCAAAAATATCCCACATATACCATTCCATTTTTCATCACCTCATCTCCATCAAATAAAGCTCCATTGTATTATTGTTGTATCTCTCAGAGATCTACGTAGAAGGAGACTTGGGCTTGTATCAAAAAATGGACAAGTGTCCAAATGTCACAAAAATGGGTGCAAAGATGCCCTCAATAAGAGAGAGAGAGAGAGAGAGAGAGAGAGAGAGAGAGAGAGACAAAGAGAGAGAGAGAGAACAAAAGAAAGAGAGATACTCAGCACATGTGGTCCCAAAGTTCCTAAATTCCAAAAGAGAGATATGTTTCAAGGAGCAAAGTAAAAATAGCTTTCAACATTCTTTTACACCCTACAGCCACTTCCACCACACACTCCATCCACCATATCCACACACATGCACATCCACTATACCACAACCAACAATTAGCGTCAAACAACGTTAGCTAAAACTTAGTATTAACGATAAGCATCCGGTCGCTACAAATTACTAACAGAGTATCAGTCGCTATATTTACTTGTAGCGACCGATAATAAGTGGCCGTACATATTCCGCAGATTCCTCCTACTATGCGTCGCTAAAAAATCATATCACGGTCTGACGATTGGTAGCTATAGCCAGGTTTCGTTTTGGCGGGTTCGGTCAAGCCACCTCGCGCACAGTGAAATTTGTGTGGCCCACCCGTCATAGTGTGATGATCCGAAAGGCCAAAACCCTAACTTCAGCACAGACCAACACCACCCCCATCAGCGGCCATCTCATTTCACAACTCCCAAATCTCACGGAGAACCCAGGGGCTGCTCCTCGCACGCATCCCTGTCGTGGCCACAGTACTCGCTGTCGTGGTCGTCATCCTCGCCATCCTCACAGCCGTGGCCGCCGTCCTCGCTGCCACGGCCGCCAATCCCAGTATCGCTACCAATGATGAGTCGCTATAAGCCGTTATAGCGACCGTTGTGAAGACGTTATACTTTGGCTGTGGTATAGTGATCATGATTTGATTGTATGACTCATTTCTCTAAATCTATTGTTTGACTTAACAATAAATGCTTTGTAAGTATGTATACGTTGTCTCCACACCTATGAGCTCCACATAAGCCTTAGTTGTAGGAAGAGAGAAGGCATAACACCATTAATGCCTTGGTAAGGATCCACAAATACCACAGATCTTGAGAGACTTGAGAGGGTCATACAAAGGAAACTCTGAGTTTTATGTGAAAATATGCAAAAAAAAACTCTAGAACACTGGTTGAACAAAGAGCTTGAGACATAGTGCTTAACTTGATCGTTCTGTCTTTCAATTACTCAAGACCCAAGAGAAGGCTACAAGCTCCATGATCAAAGGTAATGGTTAAGTTTGAATGTCAGATCACTTTATTCCAATCCAGAGGAGAGCTTTTGTTTGAACATATGTGTACATTTAAGGAGTGAAAACATTGTAGCAGTGCCTGATCCATCTGAGTTTATTATTTGCACAGGGACGAACAAGGGTTAATCTTGGGGGAGTTGTTGATGGTAGTTAACAACCATTTTAAACCATCAACGAAATATGAAAAGAGGCATAAAATGAATATCAACATAGGTCTAGAGGTGAAACTAACATAATTCCACAGGTTTTGGCGAATCTTTGTTTCTGCAGGACTTAATCAGAAAACCATCAAGAGATGACCCACACGTCAGGTTTAATTGTGAATTCCATGGCATAATCTACACTAGAACTATCCATAAGACACGAGAACCCACCATGACCAAGCGGAGGATGAGAGGCTGACAGGGGGGGTGGTCGACCAGAGGCACAGGCCGGCCGACCACCCTGGACCACTGTCAGCCTCCCTCTTGTTAAGTCAGTTTCCCACCACCTTAGGGTTTGCATCAACACTGTTGATAGAAGTTGGTTTGATTCGAGGGACTCCGATGCATCGCTATAGCCTATACAAACAGGACCCCTGACCCCTGGAGAGAAGAGCCCTAAAGCCAAGAAACCCTGAGTTCATTTGAGAAGTCCGAAGCCTTAATCATCTTAGAGCTCTCTCTCTCTTGATCATAGCTAGCTAGATTAGAAATAGAAGGAGGCAAGCTTTGCTTGAATTCCTGATCGTGTTGAGAGTTTCACATTGGTCATTCCTTCCCTGACTCTCTCTTGTATCTTTTATTGATATATTTGCTACAATGTATATCACATTGTTCTTCATATTATTTATACTCATAGCTATCTTGTACATCATATACTTTGATTATATGCTTAGTATAATTATATTGTGTATATGTTCATGTCTATGTTTGTATAGCGCTCACTCTTTGAATTCGTGGGAGAGTGATGGACATTGTGTAAGCATGGTGCTTATACGTTGTTTACCTACGAATGCACCCTGTATTTCGGGCCATACGGTAGATCGTGGATGTGACACTCCCATTGAGTCCTTTGTTACACCGAAGATCTTGTTTTGTTCCTAATCTTCCTTAGTAATGTCCCTTATGCATAGACAAGACATGATATTAACCATGATTGCTAAGTATAATTGCACTAATTGTTGAGGGTCCTTAATGTCTATTTTATACCATCAACTATTGCATGAATTATCATGAAATGAACCATAAAGCATAGTTGTAAGGTTTGATTCTAACAAGTTCCACGAGTTGTGTTGTTCTCACTTGTTTTGGAGGATTATCAATATTTCATCATATAAAAGTATCCCAAGTGATGAAAACGAGCACAACATTGTGAAGAGCTCGTCACGATGATCGAAACAGATGTATGATTTGCTATATTTGGAGTTTTAGAGCAAGCATCCTCGATGTTATCAACTTGGAAGATTCTAGAACAACAACCCAGAGTAAGCACCAAGCAACATAACTCAAGGCTTAAACTGACTTATTCCACAACTTTAGTGAATTACTATCTTCCAGGGAGGTTTTCAGTAGATGGAAAGAGGAAGAATCCTAGTCCAATATGAAGAATTGCGCAAACAGATCGAAAGTCACGTTAGGGCAACATGGAAGGTTCCAGGAAGAAGCAGGAGGCTGGCGGCGTCCGAGGGAGGCCGGCCGACCTCAATCCTAGGCCCGCCTGCCTGGAGCAGAGTCCAAATCTGCTCTGCTTTGCATGACATGTTCTAATCCAACTCTATTACGCATCTCAACCATTCATTGAAGTCAATTTGATCCAAGGGCTGCGGCTCATCCCCCCTCCCTGAGGCATCATCACATCATTATAGAGTTGTAGAGGCGTCCCTCGAAAGGATGATCTCTCTTCTCTAGAGAATTAGGGCTAGACTTTCCAATGTAGTAGATTAGCTCTAGTTGGGAGTTAGGGAGAGTAGAGCTACACTCCGGTTCTGGAGTAGTCTTCAGAGATTTGGTATGTCTTTGTATCTATTCTTTATAAGGCTTATGCATTAATATATTTATCTTCTCTATTTACTTTATGCCTTTCATATTATGATTAGTATAGTTGTTATATTTTGGCATAGGATCTCCTTCGTATCGAGTGCTCTAGTTTTAGGCCATAATTAGAGTAGTAATCGATAGATTAGACATGGTGTCTAGCCTATGGTTTACCTGAGATTGCGCTCAGCCCCACAGATAGTTGTGGTAGCCCCAGGTGGTGACAACCCTGATGGGTGACGTATTCCACCACGTTTGGGTTGATGTTCGTAGGACCGTAGTCAGAACTTCCCAACCCCCTTCTCATCCCTTTCTGTGGTTGGTGTTCTGATGTACCAAAGTGTTATTATATGACTGCTATATCTTTTCATCTTTGTTTCCTTAGAACCCAAGTAATAGAGAAGTGCATAGGAACCTTGATCTTTCCGGTTTTCCTCTCACTTTAGCTATCTATACATTATCATAAAATTCTCATTTATGTGCTTTCATTCATTATCATTTCATATATCCATTACTCCTGCTTTAGTCTAATTAGTACTCTGAGTTAGTATATGCCTGATAGTGAATTATCAGATTCTTAATTCTTGCTTCCTTGTGGTAAAATATAAATAACGATACCTGAATACTCCCGGTAAAATGCTATGATGGTGTTCTGTGCGCTTGCAGAATCTTTCATATTCTTTTTGCACTAACGAACGTCAACAAGCATTTTTGGCGCCGTTGCCGGGGAAGGAATTGGTGCGGATACATGGGTGTTTCGAGTCTCGAGTGATGAGTGATTGTCAACTAGGATAATGCGCATGTTCTTTGGCTTGTGTTGTGCAGGTGTCGAGCACGGATACAGTGATCAAAGGCAAGGTGAAGGTCAAGTAGAAACGTGCCGTGCCGATGGACCGAGAGTGGCGAAGGGCGGACGTGAGGCTTGGACTGAGGGACCGGTGGCCCGAGGATCAGCGGTGGTGGCTGATAGCCTGGGACAGCGACGAGCGAGGACTTGCGGGCACGGTGTTGCTTGGGTCGAGGACCTGGGGACATGTGTCGGTGGACAGGGTGCACGGGCGGTGCATCCCCTCTACGGCTCGGTTTGGTGGTTGAGCCACAGAAAAACTACCGAGTGGACGGTTTCCAGGTTTGGGCCTCAAAACCTGGGCGCTGATGGTTTCCGAGTTTGGGCCACAAAACTCGGGCTGAGGACGGTTTCCAGGTTTAGGCCTCAAAACCTGGGTGCTGCGGGTTTCTGAGTTTGGGACACAAAACTCAGGCAATGGACGGCTGTTTCCCGGTTTGGGCCTCAAAACCGGGGGTTGGCTGTGAAGGCTGGTTTCCTGTTTTGGGCCTCAAAACTGGGGGCGAAGTCCAGGAAAAGGACAAGCAGAGCGGTGGCGGCACGTGGCGGCAATCGGTGAGGTTGCGTCGAGGCAACGCTACCAGTTGTGCGGGCGTGGCAGTCGGATCACCATCTTCCTTGAGTTGGTCCAGAATAACCCTAGGGTTTAGCTGGCTCGCTCTGTAATTGGTTAGGGGTAGAGTGGGAATTAGAATTAGGATAAGTAGAGGGAGACACCCACCTCCCATCCTATCTCAGTCATTTGCTATTTTGCCTTCTAGGTTTTCCTATGTAACACCTCTGGTGTTTAATAAGTAATTAACCTGACATGTCATCATCATTAGTCTTTAATCATTCTTGCCATGCATTTAAGTTTGCTTAATTTTTGTGTAGATCTTGTTCAGTTAAGTGTTTTGATGCTGTGTTATGAGGACCAAAATTCAAAAATCAAAATAAAATTTAAATTCCTTTTGAAAAACCCCAAATTTCCAAACTCTAGTTTTACCCCTTTTTCTAATTCAAAAGTTGTTCAAAATTTGAAGTTGGTCCTTTTAGCAAAGTTGTAGATCTCAAATTCTAAACAACTTTGGTGTTTGAGTTTTCTTTGTGCAGTTCAAAGTTTAGGAGTAATTTTCAAGATTTCAAAAGAAGAATAGGTTTTCACTGTGCACAGCTGGAGGACCCCTACCTCATCCTCACCCGGCCCCTACCTCTCTTTGCCCGGACCCCCACCGTCCTTTTGCCCGGACCCCCACCGTCCTTTTGCCCGGACCCCCACTGTCCTTTTGCCCGGACCCCCACCGTCCTCTTGCCCGGACCCCCACCGTCCTCTTCGCCCGGACCCCCACCGTCCTTTTGCCCGGACCCCCACCATCCTTTTGCCCGGACCCCCACCGTCCTCTTCGCCCGGACCCCCACCGTCCTTCGCCCGGACCCCGGCATCACCCCGCGCCTATAAAAGCCACCAAGCTCCCCATTGCCACCACCAACACTTCCTCGCCAACCCAAGCCATCAGGCAGCCCCAGCGCCCGCCAAGGCCGCCACTGCCTTCGCCTTGAGCTTCTCCACCTTCCCAAGCCACCAATTTCACCCCTCCGTCCTTTCCTTGGCCGGCGCAGCGACTCCCCTCCAACTCCGGCGAATCGCTCGAGCCTCACCCTCGAGCCAACCTTCGAGCAAACCCTCGAACCGCACACCCTCGAGCGTCCCCTCGAGCCACATCCCTCGAGCCGCATCTCTCGAACATGCCAAGGCCAGCCTTGAGCCTCACCCTCGAGCGTCCCCTCGAGCCTCACCCTCGAGCACGCCTGCGAACCGCGCCCCCTCGAAGCAGCCGAGCCCCACCCTCAGCCTCGGGCGAATCGCAGCCACCCTCGGACTGAGCCTCGAGCACGCCGAGGCTACCCTCGAGAGGTTAGCCGAGCCTCCGCCGAGGCCTCGCCACCATTGAGCTCCCGCCTCCGACCCTTGCACCGCCTCGCCGAGCCTCGTTTCCAACTCCTGGTGAGCCCGCGAAGCTATCCCCACCCTCTGCCTTCCCAGCCGAGACCTCGAGCGACCGGTCCGCTGTCCGCCTTACAGGCAAGCGCGCCGAGCCTCGAGAGAAGCACAATTTTCCTTTTCTTTTAAAAATATGAATAGTGTTTTGTTTTCTTCTTTTTGTGAGGTTTAATCTGTTGTTCTAAAAATCTTGAGATAAATGTTGTGTGTTCCTTGCTCTGTGTAGTATTTTAGAAAAATAAGAAACTCTACTTTTCTGCAAAGTTTAAAATATGAAAAATCCTCCTTTTAATTAATAAATGGATAGTTTTAGGTTTTTAGTAAAACATGTATAGCTCCAAAGGTCATGAAATTTGTTTTGTCATCTATTTACACCATGATGAACCTATGAGATTAATTTGGTAAATTTTGGGACAACTGTATAAAATGATCTTTTAAAATAAATTAGGAAAAATAGAAAAGTAATCATGGTGTGACCTTTTGGATTGTTTGCTGTTCATAGACCCCACCCCTCTGGTCTATGATGATTGTGATGCCTTGCAATGTTTTGTAAATAATGCTTAATAAGTTTGTTTAATCTTGCTTAAAAAGATAAAGATAATTAATCTTTATGTCTATCCTAGAAGTTACTCACATGTTAGAAAGTTGTACTCTCGAATCAGTAGTCTTGTCCTGCACCTTAGCATGCATTCCATGGCATCATGTTAAAGCATACATCATTTATCCACGTGTAGTATCCAAGAGTGTTGAAGTCGTGTTGATCAAGCTCTGGTGTTCACCATTGTCGAACAAGCCTCGGAGGAGGGTTCTTGTTGGACAGGCTTCGTCGAAAAAGACTTAACTTCAAGCAGCAAACGAACTAACTTGTGTCAATCTTTCTTGGATCTTATCTTCCCTGCAACGAAGGCAAGCCCCGGTGCATTTAACCCTTCCTTGGATTTATAAAATGTTTTCCTTAAATGCTTTTGAGTTAAACTACTGCATTAGGTTATAGGAGTTGTGCGATGACCTATTACCTGCATTATTTACCTCCACCAGAAGATCCACCAGCCCTGCTTTAAAACTATTTGCAAAATGCTTAGTGATGCTATACTATAGATTTGCAATAAAATGCCATTTTCAAAAGTGTGATCACTGAAAGAATCTTTATGGGAATTTGGCTTTACTTCCCATTCGATGACTGCTTGCCTAGCTAGCATGTGGTCATTGTCGAGAAGAGGTTGTCCGCGCGTACGGTGCCGTCATGTTGTAGTCCGGGACTCAACAGTTGACACCGACCGGGACAGGGTTGAAAAACCGACAGGACCTATACTCTTGGGTTAGAGTCCCGAGGTGCTTGTCGCTGGCGGAAAAATGTAGGGACCATCCGTATGGGGGCCTGCTGGCCAAGACTTGCAACTATTCACATACTACGGAAAGCTCTGGCTCCGAGGAATCCTTTATTGGACCGACAACCGCGCACTGGGAGTGGAGAGATGGCGGAAGTAGCATGTACCCACGTGGTCATCGTACCTGGATAGAAGTGGTGTACTGTATTTCCGGGTGGCGTAGGACCGGGCCCAATCTTGGAGGAATCGTGGTAGACGAGTTGGCATATGCAAGCTTGGGTGCTACATATGCAGTGTGGATAGGGATCCTCAGCTGAGTATTATTTATCCGGATTAACGTTGCTCCTCGGTTATGGAGACTTGGTCACTGACTGTCAACGGAGAGTGGTTCTCAACTAGGTATGTTTTGATATGTAAAATGAATCATGGACAATGAAGAATTGAGAAATTCTTGAATCTTTCCAAAATAAAACAAGGTTTACAAAAATGCTTTTTCTGCAAAATACTTAAGCCTTACCTTGACTACCCTAAGCCTTTCATTCCTGAGTCTTCTCCCTTTTTCTTTAGTCGGGTAAGTCTTGTTGAGTACCCCAGTACTCAGGGTTTGTTAATCCCCTGTTGCAGGTTTCTATTAGGTGGTGTTGATCATGATCATGTCAGTGGGCTTGACGTGATCTGGTTGTTCCTCTTCTCCAACTTAGGTACTCCGCCTAAGTGTGGTTCTGTCATACTACTCTACTTCCGCAATACCAGTTATTTTTATGTAAAAAGTAACATCTTCATAATTTGTAAAGTTTATCTATCTTGCTTCCGCACTCTGATGGTATTTTGTATCAACTGTTGTAATGTTGTAATTATTCCAACCTTCATGATGATGGTCCTGTGGCTCGTGAGTAATTCGGGGTCCTCTCGGGGACACCCGACGGATCTTTCCAGTAACGTGTTTCATTTGCACAGTCATTGGGCTCCCTATGACGATGACGTGTGCAAGTGGGCCACATTATTGGGCGGTTCCGTCACATCCTACTCTCCCCATCCTCTGCTATAGCGAACTGAGATCGATAGAGAAGACAATCATACCTCTGTGTCCGTGAGATTTTTAGGAAGTGAGACCGTAATCTCACTATTGTAGCGTGTGGTAGCCACACGGTTGCAAATTCGTGGTTGTGATTCACGTTTTGTTCGTGTTCATCGAGGGTTGCTTTTCTCCACATTTTTCCCGTTGATCGATCTCTCTACTTGGTGCATCTTTTGCAAATCCGTTTGAACTGAGTTATTCTAGATCGTGAGGCACTTCTTTCCACCGAAGGAAATCATCTCAAACCTCATGAGCTAGTAGATCGGTTGATTTTCGTTTTGGATCAAGTTTTGCTCCTTTGTCCCGATTTCTTCCAATTCACCGACTTGAAGTTAGGTTCGAGCCATGATTCCTTTAGGATAGCTCACTAACCTTCTTAGAACTCCTCATACTAAGTCTAAGCCTTAGTGCTTTTGATTCGGAGGAGATTGGGTGATTTTTGCGGAAGAACAGTTCTGGATCGGGACCATTGGACGCTCTGTTCTTGAGCATCGGACGTTGAGTTCTTCTCATCGGAGCGTCTGTTGCCATGTGTCATCTGACAGTGAGTTTTAAGGAGCATCGGATGCTGATCATCGGAGCCTCCGTTGCCATCGGACGCGCCGGGGGTCTAGCATCGGACGCTAGGGTTTCACTGTAGCAGCGTCCGATGTCAGTCCAGTAAGGTTCCAGAACGCTCCTGTTTGCTTCGGATGCTTCCGATGCTCTGACATCGGACGCTGCCAGCTTCCGATGCAGATGTTTTTGCACTGATTTGTCCACGGTTCGTTCGTCCGTTGTCGGTTTTGATTTCCGGTTTTTGCGTTGGGTTTCTAGAGTCGTGTAGTGTCTCGCTGTGCTTCTTGGAAGCATCCACCCTACCTCTAGTGTCATGGACACTTGCGAGCTCTAGGGTTTGTTCTTGGGGTCAATTCTTGGGACAGTCGCGAACAAGTTTCCGGTAGGAAATTTTGAAGCTTCCATTCACCCCCCTCTGGTCGCTTTCTGGTAGCACCTTCGGTCCTTCAATTGGTATCGGAGCGGGTTAAGGATCTTCCACCTTAGCCGGTTCCAGATCCACAGAAGGCGACATGGATCGCGGCGTGGGCAAACCACCGTTATTTGATGGGACGAACTATGCATATTGGAAGATACGCATGTCGGCCTATCTGTAGAGTTTGGGTGCTTCCATCTAGGATATTTGCAACTCTGCCGATTACGTGGTCTTGGGTGCTCGTGCCACTTAGCATCAGATCGATGAGCACGATGCCAATAGCCGAACCCGTAATGCTCTTTTCTCCTGTTTGAGCAAGTTTGAGTTTGATCGCGTTTCTCATCTCCCCACGGCTCGTGAGATTTGGGCGACCCTCATGCGTTTCCATGAGGGAACCTCTCAAGTCAAATCCCGTCTCTACGAGTCACACAAGCGGGAGTATGAGAACTTTCGACATATGCCTGGCGAGAGCATAGAGAGTTTATTCGCTCGCTTTCAGGTGATTGTCAACAGGATGAGGGCTAACAAGGAGCTGTTGCCTTTCGATGATCATGAGAGGGCTTTGAAGCTTTTGCATACCCTTGATCGGTCGGTGTGGGATTCCAAGGAGGCGATCATTGAATCACCTAACTATGAGACCCTCACATGCGACGAGCTCTTTAGTAATCTCAAGTCCAGTGAAATTGTCGCCATGGCGAGGGCTTCTTATGAAAATCCTTTTGGCTCGTCGATGGCTTTGCTTTCTGGCTCTTCTGCTAACCCCTCTGGAGGATTTGCACTCTCCTCACTTCTTTCTGTCATAGAGGAGCAGCTGGAGTTCATGGGGGTTGACGAGCTAGCTTTGCTCGCCAACCGGTTCTCGTGGTTTCACAACAACCGCATGAACCGTCGCCGCGGAGGAGGACGCTCGGGATGTTTCGAGTGCGGCGACCCCAACCACTTCATCGCCAATTGCCCGAAGAAGAACAAGCAAGTCTTCGGCAAGGCGGATCATGGGCACAAGTACGACTCCGACAAGCGCAAGGAGAAGTACGTCCCCGCAAACCACAAGTGGAAGGGCAGCTTCAACAAGGAGTACATCAAGACGAAGTACTTGGAGAAGGCTCAGGCTGAGCAGCGTGCATTCTTCACCACGCTCAGCGACGTCGACGACTCGGATGACGACTCTGCTTCCTCAAGCGACGATGAGTCCGAGAAGAAGAAGAGGATCGAGGACAAGCTAAACGACCTCTGCTTCTTTGCCGACAACGAGGGATTCTGCACCATGGCCCTCGACAAGGAGGTCGATGGTGAGCTGGAGGAGATTCCTCGGAACAACGACGACGACGACACCTCCCAGGTATCTCTGACCCCCGATGAGCTTTCTGCTGAGGTCGAGAAGCTTACTGCTGCCCTTCTTATTCAAGATAAGCTGCTTATGCGAGCTGCCAGAGAGCGCAAGGAGTTTAGGCAGAAGTGGGAGGATACGGTGAAGGAGCTTGAGTTTTCCAAGTCCACCGTAGTTGTCTCTGAGGAGGGTGAGTGCGAGATGTGCACCACACACATGACTGACCTTCTCACTTTGAGAGGTAAGTATGCTGTGTTGGTAGGAGCGGTGGATGAGCTTAGAGCTAGATCTTCGGTGTATGGTGCGTGCAAGTCCTGTGCGGGCTTGCAATCCGAGTTGGCAGAGAAGAATGCCAAGATTGCGTCTCTTGAAGTGGCCAGCTTGGGTAGCACTTGTGTGGCTAGGTGTGTTCTGTGTGAAGGTTTGGAGATGTAGATAGCCAACGTGAAGCATGACAAGATGCAAACCGAGGAGGAAAACACATACCTTCAGACCATCTTGTCATGGGTGTCTAGTGGAGAGCCGCACCTTGAGATGATGATCTCCCAGTTCAAGCGTGCTGCTGGAGGTCCAGGTGTAGGTTTTGCTCCGGGTGTTGATGTTTCATCTTTCGGCAAGATTGGAGAGTCGAGTCGTCTTAACCCATGTGAGAAGCCCAACTCCACCACTACTCCCAAGCTTACCAAGATTCCACCCAAAGAGCCTCTCATGCCTAACACCAAGGATGGGGTATTTGTTGAACCTCCGAGAGCTCCACCTAAGAAACAATCATGGGCTCCAAAACCAAACCATCTCAAGAACAAGCTAGATACAATGCCACCTATCCAGGAGGAGCTTATGCCACAGAAGGGCAAAGTGATCCACACCCACTACCGTGAGTACCAACAACCCCCTATGAGAGCGGTGAGGTACCATTGTGAGCATTGTGGGAGAGATGGACACTTGAGTGAGTTTTGCTTTCGGCGCAAGAGAGAGGCGCGCCGTGCAAAGGAGATGAACAACACAGACATGTACCATCCTTTCCATGATGTACATGTGTCAAATGTTCAGAGCCGTGTTGCTAGGTCTAGAGGTCCAAAACCTCAAGTTCCTAGGCCTAGGCCGCGAGGAGGTCGTGGCCGGTGGGAGCCTGCTGTTGTGAGCTATGGACCCCGTGGCGGTGGCTTTGTAGTTGAGCGTTTTCCACCACCGCCTTTGGAGTATCGCGATGGACGCTCCTCCCTTAGCGGACCATGTTTTCCTCTACGTGGTGATTGCTCTTCCCGTAGGCGTGCTAGGAATGGTTTTTCTGCTAACCGTTCTTTTGAGCAGCCAGCCCCACACTGGTATTCTCCCTATTTCACTAACCCCAGTGTTGGACCGTATGCTCACCCTATGTCTTTTTTATTGATGTAGGTAAAACGATTGGAGAACGTTTGGCTGGTGGATTCCGATTGTTCAAGACACATGACCGGAAACGCCAAGTGGTTCTCCAGTCTTAGTCCAGTCGCCAGAAAGGAGTTTATCACCTTCGGTGATAATAGCAAAGGTAAAGTGTTGTCTCGTGGGTCGGTGCGAGTTAATGAGCACTTTGTGTTGTACGATGTTGCTCTTGTTTCTAACTTCCATTTTAACCTTCTTTCTATTTCGCAACTCTTTGATGACGACTATGAGATTCATTTTAAACTGAATCTTAGTCGTATCTTGGATCCTCAGGGCAATCTTGTGTGTTTGATTTCGACCTTTGGAAAAGTCTTTCGTGCGAATTTCTCGGGGTCTTTTGGCACTTCTCGTTGTCTTGTGGCCAGACCTTCCTCCTCTGATCTTTGGAAGTGGCATAGGAGACTTGGACATTTGAGCTTCGACTTGCTTGCAAGGCTTAGCTCACTTGGCCTAATCCAAGGATTGCCCAAGTTATCCATGGAGAAGGATCTTGTTTGCCATTCTTGTAGACATGGGAAGATGGTTGCCACTCCCCACCATCCAGTGACTCAGGTCATGACCAAGCGCCCTGGAGAGCTTTTGCACATGGACCTTGTTGGTCCGGCTCGGGTGAGCTCGGTTGGGGGGAAGTGGTATGTGCTTGTTGTTGTTGATGACTTTTCGAGATATTCGTGGATCTTCTTTTTGTCTGAGAAGACTGAGACTTTTTCTTTTGCTCGCAATCTGATTTTGCGTCTTCAGAACAAGTTCCCTTTGAACTCGATGCGAACTATTAGAAGTGATAATGGTTCCGAATTCAAGAATTCGGATTTTGAGAAGTTTTGTAACTCATTGGGTTTAGAGCATCAGTTTTTTCCCCCCTACACACCACCACAGAATGGTGTTGTAGAGAGGAAAAATCGGACCCTTGTAGAGATGGCCAGGACGACGCTCGATGAGCATAGGACTCCTAGGCGATATTGGGCCGAAGCTATGAGCACTGCATGCTACATTTCCAATCGCATTTTTCTCCGAGCTTTCTTGAAAAAGACTTCTTATGAGTTGCGTTTTGGAAAACTGCCCAAGGTGAGTTATTTTAGAGTTTTTGGTTGCCACTGTTTTATACTTAAAAAGGGCAACCTGGACAAATTTGAGTCTCGCTCTTCTGACGATGTGTTTTTGGGTTATGGCACTCATACTCGCGCTTATCATGTACTTAACCTTGACACTAACTGAGTCATGGAGACATCTGATGTCACCTTCGACGAGACCATGGTTTGTTCTTCTTCTCGTTTTGAGCGTGCAGGTGATCATGAGGTTGGTGAGCCTCTTTTTGATGATGAGGACGAGGGTGCTGAAGAGATGGATGACCCAGCACCACCTCCACCTGCTGTGCCGCAAAGAGCGGCCTCTACTACCACTCACGACCCCGATCCTTCTTCTTCGATGACTTGGGGGCCGTGGGATCCGCCACCTCGAGCGGTACCCTTTGTACCCGAGGAGGCGTCAGCTGCTGTTGAGGGGGAGGTATCTTCAGCTCGGGAGGCGCCACGACACATCCAGCGCCAACACCCGCCTCAACAGATGATCGGCAACATCAGCGAACGTGTCACTCGGTCAAGGTCACAACAAATCTCTCACTTTGCTCATTCTGCATTTGTTGCTGATTTTGAAACCCGAGATGTTGGACACGCTTTATCTGATCCAGATTGGGTCAATGCCATGCATGAGGAGCTTGAAAATTTTGAAAGAAATCAGGTTTGGGTTCTTGTTCCTCCTCCTCCTGAGTGTCATCCTATTGGGACAAAATGGGTTTTCAAAAACAAACAAGGAGAGGATGGTCATGTTGTGAGAAACAAGGCCAGACTAGTAGCCTAGGGGTATAGTTAGAAGGAGGGAATAGACTATGAGGAGACTTTTGCTCCTGTAGCTCGTTTGGAGGCAATTAGGATACTCTTGGCTTTTGCTGCATCCAAAGGTTTTAAACTTTTTCAAATGGATGTCAAGAGTGCCTTCTTAAACAGCTACATAGAAGAGGAAGTATATGTGAGACAACCCTCCGGTTTCAAAAATCCCAAGTTTCCAAACCATGTTTTTAAACTTCACAAAGCTTTGTATGGTTTGAAACAAGCCCCTAGAGCCTGGTATGATAGGTTGAAGACTTTTTTGCTTGCTAAGGGTTTTAAAATGGGATGTGTGGATAAAACTCTTTTTCTCCTCAAGCAAGGCAATGACACTCTCTTGGTCCAGATTTACGTGGATGATATCATTTTCGGTGGTTCTTCTCACGCTTTGGTTGCCAAGTTTGCAGATACTATGAGCAGGGAGTTTGAGATGAGCATGATGGGCGAGTTGACATTTTTCCTCAGGTTGCAAATCAAGGAATCCCGAGAGCGGACGTTCGTGCACCAGGGCAAGTACACTAAGGACATCCTGAAGAAGTTCGACATGGGTGAGGCCAAGCTGACTGGTTATGGGGATGCTACACTAGCCGAATGCTACCGCTGTGGTAGCCGAAAAACGGTTCTGCTACGTTAGCCGAACGCTAAAAATTTCGACCCCATAAACCAGGAACTACTACTAGTTATAGATCACGGGATTACCACTAGACGCGCATGTGCAGCGGAAGACATCTCGGTGTAGACGTGCGCGTCGCAATGATGCCGTCTAGATGTTCACGTCCGTCCTTCACGTCTCCACGTGCGGTTCGTCCTTGTGCTCCAGATGCAGCACCTCCGAGGTATCCCACACGTACAAGGAGGAAGCGTCACACCTCCAGACTGCTAGGTCTGCGAGGAGCAATAGGCGCGGGCGTGGGGTGGGCGATGGCTGTCAACAATTGACGTGGTTTTAACCCTGGTCGCCCCACCCCTCTTTATATAGGCGTCCCTAATGAGCCCACCGACCTGGAGGCCCATTAGCAAACCTTAATCCCGGTCTGACTCGAGTCCAACTCGAATCAGGCTTCCAGCCCCTTAAGCGTGCGACCCTATGGGTTCACGCACACATAGACACGGCTCGAGTACTCCTACTCGCCCGATAGTTGACAGCGGCCTCTAGCAAGACGTGTCAACTCCTATGTATACGCAAAGATCATATCTGACGAACCACCACGATCACATATACGCAATTCCCTTGCCACACAATATTTGGTCCTACTCATAGGTTAACATTTAACCTAAGCACGGCCATGCATTTTATGATCCAATCATATGAGTGGTCCAGTGATATCTCTCTCGCAAGGAGAGGGGCAAATCCCATCTTGATCGTCTATGTCTCACAACATACTTCCTAACAAACCCGAAGACTATCTTTATAACTACTCTGTTACGAAGTAGCGTTTGATAGTCCCTAAGTAAGTCGATTCATATCTTGAGTACATTCCACAATCTCAGGTCAAAGGATATAACGCATATGATGTGTAAAGAGATAATAAGAACATCTCATGTTGGGTCAGTCCAGCCCCATGTCATACATGTGCCCACATTATTAGTTTGACATCTCCATGTCTATGACTTGTGAAACATAGTCATCAACTAATACATGTGCTGATATAATATTCATGTGTGTCCTCACATGAACTCCGATCAAGGACAACTATCGAATAACCATACAAGTAAAAGAGTTTTACAGATAATTCACATAATTGCCAATTAATACAGGTTGTCTTTAATGGATATTCAATGAACATATAATAAATCATGGATACAATAGAAATATCATCATCTCTATGATAACCTCTAGGGCATATTTCCAACAGTCTCCCACTTGCACTAGAGTTAATCTTTTAGATATCTAATACCCATAGACCTCACATGCGCCTCATGCTTAGGCTGTGGAAGAGCCTTTGTCAAAGGATCTGCTATATTCAAATCCGTATGTATTTTGCACATCTTAATTTCATCTCTTTTAATGAGGTCTCGAATGAGGTGAAATTTCCGCAGTACATGTTTGTTCTTCTGGTGATTCCTTGGCTCCTTAGCCTGCGCGATCGCCCCATTGCTATCACAATGTAAAGACAATGGGCTGGACGCATTTGGAAACACACCAAGATCAATGAGGAACCTCCTCATCCAAACACCTTCCTTTGCACCTCCACTAGCTGCAATGTACTCGGCTTCTGCCGTAGAATCAGACACGGTCTCCTGCTTGGAACTTTTCCAACTTACTGCACCACCATTTATTGTGAACGCAAAACCAGATTGAGATTGTGAATCATCTGTGTCAGTTTGGAAGCTAGCATCGGTGTAACCATTTACAACGAGCTCCTCCTCACCTCCATAGATTAGGAACACATCTTTAGTCCTTCTCAAGTACTTAAGGATGTTTTTAGCAAGTGTCCAGTGACTCTCACCTGGATTAGCTTGATATCTGCTCGCAACACTTAGAGCATATGAGACATCTGGGCGTGTACATATCATGGCATACATGATGGAACCAATAGCCGAAGCATATGGAACCTTACTCATGCGCTCTCGCTCATCAGTTGTCGAAGGACACTGTTTCTCGTTAAAGCGCATGCCATGTGACATAGGCAAGAACCCTTTCTTGGACTGTTCCATGTTGAACCACTTCAACACCTTGTCAATGTACGTTTCTTGGCTTAATCCTATTAGCCTCTTTGACCTATCTCTATAGATCTTAATGCCTAGAATATATGTTGCTTCTCCTAAATCCTTCATAGAAAAACTATTATTCAGTGAAGTCTTTACAGTTTGCAACATCGGAATGTCATTCCCAATCAACAGTATGTGATCTACGTACAAGATTAGAAACACAACAACTCTCCCACTTTCCTTCTTGTAAACACAAGGTTCTTCTTCACTTTGATGGAAGCCAAACCCTTTGACCACCTCATCAAAACGAATATTCCAACTCCGAGATGCTTGCTTTAATCCATAAATAGATTTCTTAAGCTTGCATATTTTCTTAGCATTGCCAGGATCAACAAAACCTTCGGGCTGTATCATATACACATCCTCTTCCAAATTTCCATTTAGAAAGGCTGTTTTAACATCCATCTGCCATATCTCATAGTCATAATAGGCAGCAATTGCTAGAATGATCCGGATAGATTTAAGCATCGCTACCGGCGAGAAAGTCTCGTCGTAGTCAACTCCTTGAACTTGCCGAAAACCTTTTGCGACAAGTCGAGCTTTATAAACTTGGACGTTTCCATCCATATCCTTTTTCTTTTTATAGATCCATTTGCACTTTATGGGTCTTACCCCATCAGGCGGGTCAACCAAGTTCCAAACTTGATTAGCTCCCATGGAATCTATCTCGGATCTCATGGCACTATGCCATTTCTCGGAATCAGGGTCCATCATTGCCTCGGCAAAAGTTGCAGGTTCGTCATCGTCTAACAATAACACATCCCCATGCAACTCACGGATTCTTGCCGACCTTCGTGGTTGGGGCGGGGTGTCTGTTGCCACAGGTAGCTCAACTTGTTCTGCTACATTAGCATCACTCGTGGAGTCAATCCCTGTTGGCTCATCTTGAACTTCTTCAAGATACACCTTTTGCCCTCTCTTGTCTCTTTTGAGAAACTCTTTCTCTAAGAAAACACCGTTTCGAGTGACAAACACTTTGCCCTCTGTGCGGTTGTAGAAGTAATACCCTAAAGTTTCCTTTGGGTATCCCACGAAAAAGCACTTGTCCGACTTGGGTGTTAGTTTATCTGAAATAAGTCGTTTGACATAAACTTCACAACCCCAAATCTTTAGAAAAGACAAACTGGGACTCTTACCAGTCCATATCTCATATGGTGTCTTAACTACGGACTTAGACGGTACCCTATTTAATGTGAAAGCGGCTGTTTCTAGAGCGTATCCCCAAAACGATAAAGGAAGGTCCAACTGGCTCATCATAGACCGAACCATGTCTAACAGAGTCCGGTTACGTCGCTCAGACACGCCGTTTCTCTGAGGCGTTCCGAGTGGCGTAAGTTGTGGAACAATTTCGCAACTCTTAAGATGATTGCTAAACTCGTGGCTCAAATATTCGCCTCCACGATCTGATCGCAAGGCCTTAATTTTCTTGCCACGTTGATTCTCTACCTCATTCTGAAATTCTTTGAACCTTTCAAATGTTTCAGACTTGTGCTTCATCAGATAGATATAGCCATATCTGCTAAAATCATCAGTGAAGGTTATGAAGTATTGGAATCCGCCTCTAGCTGTCGTACTCATTGGTCCACATACGTTAGTATGTACAAGTTCCAACAAGTCAGACGCCCTCTCAGGAAGACCTGTGAAAGGCGACTTGGTCATCTTGCCCAGCAAGCAAGCCTCACATGTCTCGTATGATTCAAAATCAAACGAAGTTAGAATCCCATCAGCATGGAGCTTCTTCATGCGGTTTTCACTTATATGACCCAAACGACAATGCCACATATAGGTAGGACTTAACTCATTAAGCCGAGGCCTTTTAGCAGTAATATTACAGATAGACATAGGTGCATCATCAAGATTTAAAATAAACAACCCGTTCACAATGGATGCAAAAGCCACAAACATATCATTCTTAGAGATTACACAACCATTGTCTTTACTCGCAAATGAATAGCCATCCTTCATCAAACATGAAGGTGACACAACGTTTCGACTTAAACTTGGAACAAAATAACAATTATTCAACTCCAAAATAAATCCTGATGGGAGGTGTAGTTGCATCGTCCCGACGTTCAACGCAACAACTCTTGCATTATTGCCCACGCGTAAATCAACCTCCCCTTTTCCAACGCTTCTACCTCTTATCATTCCCTGCATCGTATTGCAAATATGAGCAACCGAGCCGGTATCAAATACCCAAGAATTAATATAAGAGTTAGCGAGGAAAATATCTGTAACATGAACAACAAGTGTATGAGCAGCGGGAGTACCTTTACCACCGCCATCCTTCATCAAGGATGCTAAGTACACCTTGCAGTTCCTTTTCCAGTGACCTTTCCCCTTACAGTGGAAGCACTCAGAATTAGCAGTTGGTCCAGCAGCGTCAGGCGCAGGAGGGTTTGGCTTGGAGATCACATCTTTGGCCTTGCCCTTGCCCTTCCTATTCTTCCAAAAGTTGCCCTTCCTTTTAAAGTTGGCTTGTTTTGGATTGCCATCACATGGCTGCTGCCAGCACCTTTCTTGATGTCTGCCTCTGCTGTCTTAAGCATGCCACATAGCTCATTCAAGCCCCTCTCCGCACCATGCATATGGTAGTTCGAGATGAAGTTCCCATAGCTAGGTGGGAGAGAAGAGAGAATGAAATCAGTAGCCAGTTTTGGACCAATTGGGAAGCCTAGCTTCTCCAACCTCTGAGTGTAACCAACCATCTTGATCACATGTGGTCCAACTGCTGCACCCTCTACTAACTTAGTCTCAGCAAGAGACTTAGAAACATTGAACCTTTCAGTTCTAGCCTGAGTCTGGAACATCTCATCTAGCGGTACGATCATATCGTAGGCTGTATGATTATTATCAAACTGCATCTGCAGATCTGGTTCCATGCTAGCAAGCATCAGGCATCCCACTTCAAGATCAGCATCACATGCTTTCTTGTAAGCGGTTTTCTTAGTAGCAGGTGCATTATTAGCAGGTTCCTCTGGTAGTGGGGTGTCTAGAATATCTTCCTTTTTCTCAGCCCTGAGAACAATTCTCAGGTTGCGGATCCAATCCGCATAGTTTGTTCCATTCAATTTATCTTTCTCAAGGATTGATCGTAAAGTAAATGGTGGATTGCTAGGTGCCATTGATCTACAACAAAAGTAAATGCAAAATACTAAGACAATGTATCCAAGACAGAGTAAATGTTATTAAATCATTAATATAATCTACTCCCACTGAGATCAATATCCCTCTATTGAATCTCAATGATTCAAGACCCAAACTAACAAGTCTACTAGTGAGCTTTAGCATCACCGCTAGTGGACATGGTAGATCGGTAAGCAACTCTTTGCTAATCATATCAGATATGACTCTTGTTGTTGGCCAGCATCTCTATGCGTGCTCAACTCCTTATGCTTCAAGGTCCCTAACCGTTAGGATGACCTTGTTCAAGCAACCAACCCTTCTGCAGTAAGTATCCGATACGAACCTGCCTGGTCAAGGAAAATCAGTGACACCCTAATTTCATAGGCGTGCCACCGATTGTACAAGACATATGACAGTGCAAGGTTTGGGGAAGCATATGACTTGAACATTACTGAGGGATCATTCTATACTTTCACTACCGCATGTAGACAATAAACATGAATCATACGTGAAAGTAGAACATAATAAGAGAATAGCATTAACTCAGATATGACTTGGTATAGCCCAGTGTTTCTTTGGAGATCTCCATCTCCGCCAATCTGTTCACCATGATGATCTCCATCCACATGGTACATGCACGCCATCCTCCAACGATGAATCCACTGACTAGCTACAACTAGCGTAATTAATTAAGTAATTACATAGTCACGTGAAGGATCATCATAATTTTGGCACGCAGGCCATTACATCAAATGGACAATATATATGTGGCTCCAGCCATATTGTCATAATCACGACATGCAAGTCATGAAACAATTACATACATGCATCACATACACATAAGGGCTATACCAGTCATCAATTCCTGCAAAACAGAGTTAAACGTTCCCGACGTCTAATCTTGAATCGCAGAAAACATAATTTTCCCGGCCTTTTTTCGCAAATCTAAATTTGACGAAATCGGCTAAAGCAAGTGAAAATCGGATGTAAAATTTTCTGTAGATTGTTTTTTGTTTAAAGATCTTCTCAATCCGAGGTCGTATGCAAAAGTTACGGCTGTTTTACCGAACAACGCTCTTTTGCAGATGCCGCGGTACATCTCATGCACTCGGCTCTTGATCTAGATTCGATTCGATCAATCTGATTGATCTCCATCTTGCCATGGTTGGATTTACACGTATCACTTAACTCCGATGGCGGAATTCTGACCGGTAGGAGTAGATCGTTACATGACCAACACAACAAGATCACAAATCAAGATCAGAGACTGATCTGCAACCGTGCATATCTGTATATGCACACAACCGAATCTATAACGAGGCAGTAACAACTTTGATACCACTGACAGGTTATGGGGATGCTACACTAGCCGAATGCTACCGCTGTGGTAGCCAAAAAACGGTTCCGCTACGTTAGCCGAACGCTAAAAATTTCGACCCCATAAACCAGGAACTAATACTAGTTATAGATCACGGGATTACCTCTAGACGCGCAGGTGCAGCGGAAGACGTCTCGGTGTAGACGTGCGCGTCGCAGTGATGCCGTGTAGATGTTCACGTCCGTCCTTCACGTCTCCACGTAAGGTTCGTCCTTGTGCTCCAGATGCAGCACCTTCGAGGTATCCCACACGTACAGGGAGGAAGCGTCACGCCTCCAGACTGCTAGGTCTGCGAGGAGCAATAGGCGCGGGCGTGGGGTGGGCGATGGCTGTCAACAATTGACGTGGTTTTAACCCTGGTCGCCCCACCCCTCTTTATATAGGCGTCCCTAATGAGCCCACCGACCTGGAGGCCCATTAGCAAACCTTAATCCCGGTCTGACTCGAGTCCAACTCGAATCAGGCTTCCAGCCCCTTAAGCGTGCGACCCTATGGGTTCACGCACACATAGACACGGCCCGAGTACTCCTACTCGCCCGATAGTTGACAGCGGCCTCTAGCAAGACGTGTCAACTCCTATGTATACGCAAAGATCATATCTGAGGAACCACCACGATCACATATACGCAATTCCCTTGCCACACAATATTTGGTCCAACTCATAGGTTAACATTTAACCTAAGCACGACCATGCATTTTATGATCCAATCATATGAGTGGTCCAGTGATATCTCTCTCGCAAGGAGAGGGGCAAATCCTATCTTGATCGTCTATGTCTCACAACATACTTCCTGACAAACCCGAAGACTATCTTTATAACTACTCTGTTATGAAGTAGCGTTTGATAGTCCCTAAGTAAGTCGATTCATATCTTGAGTACATACCACAATCTCAGGTCAAAGTATATAACACATATGATGTGTAAAGAGATAATAAGAACATCTCATGTTGGGTCAGTCCAGCCCCATGTCATACATGTGCCCACATTATTAGTTTGACATCTCCATGTCTATGACTTGTGAAACATAGTCATCAACTAATACATGTGCTGATCTAATATTCATGTGTGTCCTCACATGAACTCTGATCAGGGACAACTATCGAATAACCATACAAGTAAAAGAGTTTCACAGACAATTCACATAATTGCCAATCAATATAGGTTGTCTTTAATGGATATTCAATGAACATATAATAAATCATGGATACAATAGAAATATCATCATCTCTATGATAACCTCTAGGGCATATTTCCAACACAAGCCTCTTCCAACACCCATGCCGACCAAGGCGGCCTTGGATGCGGATGTGGATGGAGAAGCACATTATGAGGTACTTATGCTTCACTCCTGAATTTGAGATTTGGTATTCTGCTTCCTCCACCCTTCCCCTTTGCGGTTATTCTGATGCCGATTTTGCTGGTTGCCGACTTGATCGCAAGTCCACTTCTGGGACTTGTCAGTTTATTGGTTCTTCTCTTGTATCTTGGTCTTCTCGCAAGCAGTCTAGTGTCGCCCAGTCTACCACGGAGGCTGAGTATGTTGCTGCGGCTAGCTGTTGTTCCTAGTTGCTTTGGATGATGGCCACTTTGCGTGATTTTGGTCTGAGCTTTTCTCGTGTTCCTTTGCTTTGTGATAGCACGAGTGCTATTAGCGTTGCTAAGAATCCCGTGCTGCACTCTAAGACCAAACACATTGATGTGCGCTTTCATTTTTTGCGAGACCATTATGAGAAGGGTGATATCCATCTTCGCCATGTCGATACTCATCATCAGTTGGCTGATATTTTCACCAAGCCTTTAGACCAATCGACTTTTTCTAGGTTGAGAGGTGAGCTTGGTGTATGTTTCCCCTTTTAGATGGGGGAAACATTTTGGTTCGTGTATTATAGACTGACTCTTTTCTTTTCAATTGGTATGCATCTTTGCATTTCATCTTGCATATTTACATTCAGAGCTTCATGTATATAATCCTTAGAATGTGACCATGCTCTGTCTAGTGTATGCTCCGATGCTTTATGATGATGCCTGTAGCTTATACTCTTTCTGATCACTAATACATGTTGTGAGCTGAGCTATTTTATGAATGGTGAATTTGCTTAATGAACATAAAACTTGTAAATGTTCAACATTGAGATATGCAACTAGCATGTGTAGAATGTGTTGAAATCACTTGTGCTTCTCATATATGCTAGGTTTCTATGTCTCTAGTTCTGAGTCATTCACTTGCTTGGTCTGTTCATATTCTGTTTTCAATTTGAACCAAGTTAAGTGAATTGGAAAGATTGAGATGGGATTGCTTGTCAGCACATCACAGTTTCATGACTGTTTCTCATTGCACTTTGAGTTAAACTTGAGCTGTGTAGTTTATGACCGAAACTGTTGCTTTAAGCTTCTGACTGCTTCTGCATAGGCTTCGCACAGTTGAAAAGTTAGGCAATGACGAGCTTTCAACCTCTCGCAATCACATGCTGAAATTTGAACTTGTGTAATTTAACCGCTGCAACTCCGATAAAATTTGGATACACAAGTCTATGTTTCATTCTATAGCATGATGGTTGAACTGAGCTAGGGGTAGTTCACCTTGTATACATGTCTAGCACTTGTTTGACTTCCCGTCTATACATGATTAGTGCTATGTTAATGGTGAATACCTTTTGGCTAAAAACTGCTCTTTTTGCTCAAATGTTCAGATTTTGTATTTAGTGATCAGTTTGAGCCTTTGATAGCATTCTGTGCATTTTATGAGTCATCGGATCAGCACTTTGTCGAGCATCTTCTCATTATATCGACTATATTCCTGAAGCTGCTAACTTGCATTTTGACTCATATGCATTTTGGAAGGGGGAGTTATTTTGTCAAGGAGGAGAAACTTGCTTGATGGTGCATTTTTCAACTAAGGGGGAGAAAATATTGACAAATCGAGTTGAACTAAGGGGGAGAAATGATTTCCTGGTTGTGTGCACCATTTGAGGGGGAGTTGCTCGTTGCTGCGTTTTCGAGCTGGTAACAGTTGGTTCGGAGCATTTTTTGGTAGCTAGTTGTGTTGAGCCTTTGCCTCTTTCTTGAGGGACTAGCACTTTTGCTTTTGTGCTCTTCAATCGGTATCAAGCTTTATTCAGTTGGTATCGAGCTTCCTCGCTCTGTTTTGCTTGAATTTCAGTTGATTCTTCAATTGGTATCAAGCTTTCCTGCTAGCGGTGTTGAGCCTGTTCTACCTCTTCTTGAGGGCTAGCTTTGCTTTGCTTGATTGCGTTGAGCCGTTGCCCATGTCTTTGGGGACCAAGTTGTTTTGCTCTTTCCACTTGACCTTCTTAGGCTTTGTTATGCTTTTGTGTCATTTGGTCGAGTTCTCTCTTCTCCTTTCTTTCTTCTTCTATCTTATTATGATTTGTGTTGGTAGTTGACAATGCACTCATCAAGGGGGAGATTGTGGAGACATGGGTGTATGCCGAGTCTCGAGTGATGAGTGATTGTCAACTGGGATAATGCTCATGTTCTTTGGCTTGTGTTGTGCAGGTGTCGAGCACGGATTCAGAGATCAAAGGCAAGGTGAAGGTCAAGTAGAGACGTGCCGTGCCGATGGACCGAGACTGGCGAAGGGCGGACGTGAGGCTTGGACTGAGGGATCGGTGGCCCAAGGATCAACTATGGTGGCTGACAGCCTGGGACAGCGACGAGCGAGGACTTGTTGGCACGGTGTTGCTTGGGTCGAGGACCTGGGGACATGTGTCGGTGGACGGGGTGCACGGGCGGTGCATCCCCTCTACGACTCGGTTTGGTGGTTGAGTGTGGCAGAACCTCCTGAATTAAGTGGCCCACATGCACCCATCATTGTCCTAAAGACTTCTAATCGGCGTGCACGAGTTCCAAATGACTCAAGAGATCTGTCGGGTGTCCTCGGGAAACCCGAATCATCCACGTTACATTCTTTTCAGGAATTCCCTCGTCAAGCATCACAGTATTACAACAGTTATATAGATAAGATAAATCAGATTAAAAGCAGAAAGGTTATATAACATAGATTGAAACTTAAGTATAAAAGTTTACAACCCACAAGTACTTGGTACATAAAAGGTTCAGAACTTTATATTACATATACCACACAATTTTTGTTACTTGCCCAAGGTCAAACATCAGTGTCATCATCACTCTCCTCCACAAGAGTGAAGAAACATTGACCACCAAAAGGATGATCAATAAACTCACCTGCAACAAAGGTTAACGAACCCTGAGTACAAAAGTATTCAACAAGACTTAACCGTCTAGGAAAGAGGAGAAGACTCAGGTATGAAAGTTATAGGGATTCAAGGTAAGTCTTAAGCAAGATCAAAACATTTCTTTTGCATAAAAGCTTACTAATAGAAAAACCCTACTTTCAAGTTTTAACTCAAGATTAACTTTCATAACTATTTAAAAATTCTCAAACCTTCATAAGCATATCACATCTGTAGTTCTCATCTCATAAGGATTCAATTATTACTACGGTGTGGGTCAGTGGATTGAGGCTCCATATCTGAGGAAACACGGCGATTCGAATCGTTTAAACCCAGCTGGGGATTCAGTACCACACGACATATGTAGAACTTAATCTTGCATATGTCAACCCTGACTATATCCTCCCATACAAGAACGGGTCCAGCGTCACCCGAGAGTACAGTACACCTCGAACCCGACTATCTCATAGCCCCGAGGGTACACGCTACTCCCGCCATCTCTCCACTCCCAGTACGCGGTTGGCCGTTCTCAAGTATCGGAATAGCTATAGATGCGGCTTACCACCGCATGTGGGCTGTACTCAAAGGTCTCAATCACAGCAGGCCAACAACGATAAGGTCCTATGTTGAGTAACCTTACAACAAGACTCCATTCTTGATGTAAGTTACTATAATTATCAAGTTGTCTCAAGATTCAGTATTTCCATAACATAGCAACCATTTTTAAAAGCACCTACTATTATGAAGTAAGTAAAGCATGACTAAGCATACTAAGCATTTTCATAAAGCGGGTATCAAGGTTAAATATTGGAATCATCAAGATCGGTAATGCATCAAATAGGTTTCACTCAACTCCTATTCACTTAATGCATCATATTAACTCAAGTGATATAAATAACTTTATAAAAATACAAGGATAGGTTTAATGTCCGGGGCTTGCCTTGGTGATCAGCGAAGTCCGGTGACTCAGAAAAACCAGAAGGATCCAAACTCTCAGAAGAAACCCACTGTGGATCCGGTTCTTCCGAAACGAGATCTACACGTAGAAGTGCATATGCATGATCAATGAGATGCTCATGATATGATTAAGACAGGGTACATGTTGTTTAGATAATAACAAACAAACTTAACTATCTTGAGTACAACTTTCCTTCATGATATAAAAACAAACTAACTTAGCTATTAAACCATATATTATTACTAAGCGAGTTTTATTATTTTCATTAAGCAAGGTTATGTAACTAACAAGCAACAAAAGATTATTTGCATAAAGGAATCCATAACCAGGGAGCAATTCATGCTAATTTTCCACTGGTTGTCAAACAATTTCCAAAAATCACACAAATCTAAAGTGATTAACTATTTCTATTTATTTTATAAGTCATTTAAAATAGTCTTCACTTATGAATAAATCATACTTTATCAAACAGAGCTGGAATTAATCCTAAAGATAGATAACAGTAACATAAACTCACATGTCAAATTTCATCATTTTAGGAAAAACACAGAAAATTACATAATTCATCAAAGTTGCATTTATTAATTAAAGCATGGATTTAATTATTATAGCAAAGGTGCTCAAAACACAAGTTTTATAATTTTTATATTAGCACATACATGATATCATCTAACATGTAAAATTTCACAATTAACGGAGCTATAGAAAAATTATAGCAAAAAATAACAAAACTAGCTACTGTGCAAAAAGCTATAAAAAGAAAAACTGAAATCTAAGCCTAACTGGGCTTTCGGCCCAATCCAGGCGGCCTAGCGCACGCGAAAGCCGGCCCGGCCTGGCTCCCGCCCGCGCGCCCTGACGTTTTGCAGAAAAGTCCTTCGGCTTCTAAGGAAACAACCCGCAGTCCTGAGCGCTATTCACATGTGCCATGGTCTTTGCAACCAGCCCCCTGTATATACTCATCTTCGCAAACGCAAAGTCTCCGACGCCGGCCAGAGAGGACGGCGGCGCACCGAGCGCCGGCGAACCCTACGCCGGTCAACTCCGGCCATTAGAGACCCGACTAAGGCGAGCACAAGAACCGGCAAGTCACCCGCAACCGATAGAGCCCCTAACCCTAAACGCTACCGCCTCGGTGAGGTCTGGCCACGCACGGCGGCGGACCGGATCACGGCGAAGCTGTTCTGGCGAACTCAGGCCAGTAGCATGAGAACGGAGAGACTAGGAAGCTCCAGTAGCTCACCTAGATGCTGGCTGCGTAGCTGGTTCGAGCGGAGGATGAACGGAAAGGAGAAGTCCACGGAGCAGTGGCTTGCGGCGGCGAGCTCCGGCGAAGCAGACGATGTTCCGGCGAGACCTAAGCACCAAATGGAAAACCATCGAGCCGATGAGTATCCTGGGGTCAAGGCGAAACAGAAACACGAGAAAGAGAGAGCAGAGGAGTGCCCGGATGGGCTGACCACGGCGAGGTCGAGCTCGGCGGCGTTTTCGCCCGGCGGGAAGAAGAATGGCGAGCACAAGCTCTCTGAGGCAGTAGAGGTAGAAGGGATGGGTTCTGGAGATGCGCAAGGAGGTAAGGAAGATATATCTGCGGTCAATTTTGGATGAGGACGCTCGGTTTGCACTGAATTTGGATTGGGTTAGGGTGGAGCCCGTCGGTGCCTTGGTGGCGAAACGGCGACGACGAGCTCAGGAGAAGGCGTCACGGAGCAAGGGAGAGCGCCAGCAGCTGCTTAACATTGCCACGGAGACAGGTGCGAGCTCATTCGAGAGAGAACGGCGCCCTTCGCGCTGGCGTCGTTGATCCAGGTTCGGCCTCCCACCGCCATGAACAGGAGAAGAAACATATTCCCCCCTTTTTTCTTATACCCTTTCGGAAATTTTGAAATTACTTCAGATTTTTGAATATAAGTTGAAAATATGTTAAAATATCAAATGCTCAGAATTAAATACTGAACATCTTTTATTTTTGCAACATATGCAAAATATGCTTAGATTTTGAATTAGGATTTGAAATTCAAAAGGGGACATAAAAGGGCAAAAGTGTATTTTCACAATTACTTTTGATTTCGTATGAAAACTTGAAAAACTTTATACATCAAAGTTGATCCTTATCATAAATGGAGCAACTTTGCTTTTTAGAGCATAACCAAATTCTTTTTAGATTTTTAATTATGAAAAAGGGGACAAAATAGGATTTTTAACTTAATTAAATTATTTATTTGGATTTCAACCAAATTCGAATTATACCTCAATGGTGACTTGAAACATGCTCCCAATACACCTTTGAGACATAATACCATGGTTTGGTCCAAAATTCAATTACTATATAAGAGATTACCAAAATACCCTTTTATAACATAAAAGCACTATTCACTACATAAGAAAACATAAACTAGGGTTTCAAACTTAAGCACCCCTTGTCAACTAAGCACAAGCATGATGAATTAAACTTGTTTTTCGTGAATGCATATTTAAGTTATCAACTCAGATGAAATGCCAGTGCATATGATGACATGTCAGGTTTTAGTCTCCTTAACACCAGAGTGTTACAGCTCTTTCCCCCTTAAAGAAATCTCATCCCGAGATTTAACCTGTAGGCTAACTAATGGAAAAGGAAATGTGTTTGGCACTTCCATTACTAACCTTTACATAAAACAGGGGATATGTCATCATATTACAGATTACAAGGACTAGACAGAAGAAAGAAACTCAGGAAAACTTTCTAAGAGAAACTCTTCTGACTCCCACGTGGCTTCATCTTCCGTATGTTGATTCCATTGAACCTTGTAGAACTTGACAGTTCTTTTTCGAGTGACTCGATCTTTCTGGTCAAGAATCTTGATAGGATACTCTGAGTATGTCAGATCAGGCTCTAATTCAATTTCTTCAACATGAATGACATGATCAGGCACTTGAAGACATTTCTTTAACTGAGAAACATGGAACACATTATGAACTGATGATAGCTGTGGCGGTAAATCAAGTTGATATGCCACCTTTCCACATCTTTTAAGGATTTGATAGGGACCTATATATCGAGGTGCCAACTTTCCTTTGATTCCAAATCGAGTAATTCCTTTCATTGGTGATACCTTGAGATAGACATAATCACCAACTTTAAAGGTAAGAGACCGACGTCTCTTATCGGCATAACTCTTTTGCCTGGATTGTGCTATCTTCATGTTCTCTCGAATCAACCTGACTTTTTCTCCAGCTTCCTTAACTAAGTCAACTCCGAAGAGACTACGTTCTCCAGGTTCAGACCAGTTTAAAGGTGTTCTACATCTTCTGCCATACAGAGCTTCAAATGGTGCCATCTTAATGCTCTCTTGATAACTATTATTGTAAGAGAACTCTGCTAAAGGTAAACATTCATCCCATTTCTCTGAATAATTGAGTACACAGGATCTTAACATATCTTCTAAGATCTGATTAACTCTTTCAGTCTGACCTCCAGTCTGTGGATGATAAGCTGTACTATGCAGAAGCTTGGTACCCAAGGACTTATGTAAGTGCCGCCAGAAAACATTGACAAACTGTGTCCCTCTATCAGACACGATAGTCTGTGGAACACCATGCAGACTCACAATTCTGTCAAAATATATCTTGGCATAGCTAGATGCTGGATATGCTGTTTTAACAGATATGAAATGAGCTGATTTAGTCAGACGATCAACAATGACCCATATGGAATCAAACCCTTTTGATGTCCTGGGCAGACCCACTATGAAATCCATACTAATGTCATCCCACTTCCAAGATGGAATTGGCAATGGTTGCAATTTTCCAGCAGACCTAAGATGAACTGCCTTCACTTTCTGACAAGTATCACATTTAGCTACATAACTAGCAATTTCAAGTTTCATCTTAGTCCACCAGAATCTCTGTTTCAGATCATGATACATCTTATTACTGCCTGGATGTACTGAAAATCTTGTTGCATGAGCTTCATCAAGAATCTGCTTTCTGAGCTCAGGAACCTTTGGAACCACTAACCGATCCTTGAACCAAATCACTCCAGCTTCATCTATTTTGAAATTGGAATTCTGCTCAGAGTGAATCTTTTCTTTCAGATGGATCATACCCTTGCTTTCCTTCTGGGCTGCAATGATCTGATCTTTAATGGATGATTGAACGGTCACATTTGCAAGATTTCCTTGTAGAATCATTTCAAGGCTTAACCTTTCAAACTCATGGCACAAGGTAATATCTATCGGCTTGACTTCCAGACAATTGCAATGACCCTTTCGACTGAGTGCATCTGCCACTACATTGGCTTTACCTGGGTGATAGTGCACTTCAATATCATAATCTTTTATCAGTTCTAACCATCTTCTCTGACGCATATTCAACTCAGACTGAGTGAAGATGTACTTCAAGCTTTTATGATCAGTATATATGTGACAAGTATTACCCAACAAATAATGTCGCCAGATCTTCAGAGCATGGACTACAGCTGCCAATTCTAGATCATGTGTTGGATAATGTTCTTCGTGCCGCTTGAGCTGTCGTGAAGCATAGGCAATGACTCTGCTTTCTTGCATCAGTAGACACCCAATGCCTTTGCCTGAAGCATCACAACAAACATCAAAGGATTTTTCAATGTCTGGCTGAGCTAATACTGGTGCAGTTGTCAATAACTTTTTCAGAGTCTGAAAAGCTTCTTCACATTCCGATGACCACACAAACTTGATGTCATTCTTTAACAGTGTTGTCATTGGTTTAGAGATCTTGGAGAAGTCAGGGATAAATCTACGATAATACCCTGCTAACCCTAAGAAACTCCGAACTTGATGTACTGACGTTGGTGACTTCCAGTCAAGAACTTCTTGGACGTTACTTGGATCTACTGCAACACCTTCAGCTGACAAAACATGACCCAAGAATTGAACTTTATCTATCCAGAACTCACATTTTCTAAATTTAGCATATAACTGATGTTCTCTCAGGTGAGTCAACACTATCCTGAGATGTTCTGCATGCTCCTCTTTGGTTTTGGAATAGATGAGAATATCATCAATAAACACAACCACGAACTTATCTAGCTCTGGCATAAACACTGAATTCATCAAGTACATGAAGTGTGCTGGGGCATTGGTCAGACCAAAGGACATGACTAGATATTCATACAGACCATATCTGGTAGTGAATGCTGTTTTCGGAACATCTTCTGGTTTGATCTTGATCTGATGATACCCCGATCTCAAATCTATCTTCGAGAATACCTTCGCACCAGCAAGTTGATCAAAGAGAAGATCAATACGGGGCAAAGGATACTTGTTCTTGATTGTCACTTCATTCAAAGGACGATAATCAACACATAGCCTCAAGGTATTGTCCTTCTTCTTCACGAAGATCGCTGGACAACCCCATGGTGATGAACGGGGTCGAATGAAACCTTTATCTAGCAAACCTTGCAACTGAGTTTTCAATTCTGCTAACTCTTTTGGTGGCATTCTATAAGCTCTTCTGGCTATTGGTGTTGTCCCTGGTTTGAGTTCTATTTCAAACTCCACATCACGATCAGGTGGCAGACCAGGTAAATCTTCTGGGAACACATCAGGAAACTCATAGACCACCGGAATGTCTTTGATTTCCTTAACAGAGGTAGCACACACTCGTTCAATTGCTCTCTTAAGAGTAGCAAGATGGACAAGAAGTTGAGACTTGCTATAAGGTAAGTTGAGCTTGATGGTTCTATTCAAGGTGTCTATCACTGCACCTCTCTGGTTCATCCAGTTCATACCCAAGATCACATCTATACTTGGATCTTTTAAAACTATCATGGATGCTGGAAATATATATCCACCCAGATCTATAGGTACCTGATGTACCATTTCCTTAGTACATAGTCGACCCCCCGGCGACTGTATAAAGAATTTATCTTTGGTTTCACCAATAGGTATATTATGCTTCTCCGCAAATGTTCTATTCATGAATGTATGTGATGCACCAGAATCAAAAAGTGTAAGTGCTGGGTGTTGAGCAACAGGGAACATACCAAGCATAACAGGTTCTCCTTCAGGAATAGCTTCTATCTGAGTATGGAAAACCTTTCCTTTTTTCTGAGTACCCTTACCCTTCTGATTGTTCTGTGCATTTCCCTTGTTCTGGTTTGCTTGCTGATTTCCCGCTAGCCTTGGTTCATTGGCATTGGGAACATTCTGCCTTGGATAAGGACATTCACGAGAGAAATGTCCAGTCTTTCCACAATTGAAGCATGGATAATTTGTAGCTTGTGGCACTGGTGGACGAATAGCAGGAATATTCGGCTGATGTTGAACATTGAAAGGCATAGCAGGCCTTGCAAAAGTCCTCTGAGGATTCTGCTGCTGAGGCAGACGGTAAGGTGGACGATAAAATGGGCGGAACTGCTGGACTGGATGATATACCAGCCTCTGACGCTTCTTGTTGCCGCCAGATGATCCAGATCCTGACACAACTCCCTTCTTCTTCTTAGCCTCCTTATGCTTGCAGTTCTTTTCTTCACTAGATATATCAACATTCACTGTCTCATGATAATTTATATTGCCACAAGTTGTCATCATAGACTGAAGCTTTGTATTCAATCCTCTCATGAAACATGCCTTCTTCTTCTCATCAGTGTTGACTTGGTCAAAGGCATATTGGGACAGATGATTAAACTTCCCAATGTACTGCATAACTGGCTCACCTCCCTGACGGAGAGCTAAGAACTCTTCAAGCTTCATCTTCATAACTCCATCTGGAATATAATGAGCCCTGAAGGCCTCCTTGAATTCAGCCCAAGTGATTCATTGGCCGGCTGGTTGAACAGCCAGTAAATTTGCCCACCAAACCCCTGTGGCTCCTCGAAGTTGCTGAGCTGCAAAAGCTGGCTCCTGGACTTCAGTACAGTTGATAAGACTGAATTTTTGTTCCATGGTGCGGAGCCAATCATCAGCTTCAAGAGGTTCATCAGCTTTAGTGAACACTGGAGGACGGGTATCAGTGAAATCAACATATGTTGTCTCTTCTCTGTTGTTACGGCCACGACCACGTTGACCAACATTCTAATTTTGTGCTAACAGAGTTGTTGCATTGACCAACGCTGCAATTGCATCAGCCAAAGAGGGTGGAACTGGTGGTGCATTAGGGACATCATCCCCATCATGGGAAGAACTAGCACCACGAGTGTTAACAGGCATCTGTTTAAAACAAACCATACTTTGATTAACATTCATATTTATACATCATAACATGCATACCATGCTCAACTTACTTATCATACAAGTCCGCTCTTGGGCAGGACTACTGAAACCACTATCTTGCACAACTGACCATACTAGAGGTTTTCTGACTAACTAGGTTACAAAGTCAGAAAGATCACACTATGATACATCTCATGTCTACTCAACCTCTAGATCTATCACTCTTCCCCAGAGAAGACCTCATACTCCACTGGCTCTAACTCCTCATCTTCTTCTTCTTCTGCTTCCACCTCAGATTCTATTTCAGGAGTAGGTGGCGTAGCAGGTTCTGGCTGCAACCGTGCAGTCAGCTCCTCCACCTGCCTGTGTAGGTCAGCATGGTGGATCTCCATGAGGTTCTGATTATCCCTCATTACATTTACCCGGATTCGAGCCCGATTCCTTTGCTCGACGGCCTTCCTCCACTTGCACTCATACTCTTGATGCTGCTCGTGGTGGTACTGCAACTGCTCACTTAACTCTTCCCTCTCTCTAGTACCGCTCAACCTTTCTCCATTCGCCCTTGCCAACTCCATGTACAGGCGGTCTACTTCCGCCTGAAGTTGTGACGAGGCATTGTTACTACCTTCACCTTCTTCATAAGCAACCACTGGCTGGTTGCTTCCCACACTATCAGCGGGTTCATCATCTCTTGGGGCAAGAACGTGTCGAGGAACACCTCGAGGTCCGGTACACTTGTGTGCGGTCTGCTTGGTACGGGCCATCTGCTAAAATATATTTATTTTGAATATTAGAACTATATATGTTCAAAGATTAAGAGACAGAGTTTTATAATTAGATAGACATATTGACTCTATTTCTATCCTTAGATACAACTTTAAGAGGGAAAGTTAATTATATGTTATCAATCATGATGCATGAAACGTACTTACGAACAAACACATCAAACAAATAATTAACTTTAAATCAGTCACTTATTATAAAAGTGAATAAGCTTTCTTTTCACAATTAGGGCAATATTATAATCTTATAAGCATTGTTCCTTAGATATAAATATCACCATAACTATACTAAAAACAGATCCATTTAGATAGAAGGATAAGTCTAAAGAATGAATTAAGGCAAGTCAGAAGCATAAGACAAGTCTAGAAGCAATTTCGACTCAAACTAATTTGAAATTTAGTTTGACTCAAAACTTTTGAAGTTTTCAAAAATGAACACTGTTATACTTTCTAAGGGAACCTGCTCTGATACTAGCTGTGGCAGAACCTCCTGAATTAAGTGGCCCACATGCACCCATCATTGTCCTAAAGACTTTTGATCGGCGTGCACGAGTTCCAAATGACTCAAGAGATCTGTCGGGTGTCCTCGGGAAACCCGAATCATCCATGTTACATTCTTTTCAGGAATTCCCTCGTCAAGCATCACAGTATTACAACAGTTTTATAGATAAGATAAATCAGAGTAAAAGCGGAAAGGTTATATAACATAGATTGAAACTTAAGTATAAAAGTTTACAACCCACAAGTACTTGGTACATAAAAGGTTCGGAACTTTATATTACATATACCACACAATTTTTGTTACTTGCCCAAGGTCAAACATCAGTGTCATCATCACTCTCCTCCACAAGAGTGAAGAAACATTGACCACCAAAAGGATGATCAATAAACTCACCTGCAACAAAGGTTAACGAACACTGAGTACAAAAGTACTCAACAAGACTTAACCGTCTAGGAAAGAGGAGAAGACTCAGGTATGAAAGTTATAGGGATTCAAGGTAAGTCTTAAGCAAGATCAAAACATTTCTTTTGCATAAAAGCTTACTAATAGAAAAACCCTACTTTCAAGTTTTAACTCAAGATTAACTTTCATAACTATTTAAAAATTCTCAAACCTTCATAAGCATATCACATCTGTAGTTCCCATCTCATAAGGATTCAATTATTACTACGGTGCGGGTCAGTGGATTGGGGCTCCATATCTGAGGAAACACGGCGATTCGAATCGTTTAAACCCAGCTGGGGATTCAGTACCACACGACATATGTAGAACTTAATCTTGCATATGTCAACCCTAACTGTAGATCCTCCCATACAAGAACGGGTCCAGCGTCACCGAGAGTACAGTACACCTCGAACCCGACTATCTCATAGCCCCGAGGGTACACGCTACTCCCGCCATCTCTCCACTCCCAGTACGCGGTTGGCCGTTCTCAAGTATCGGAATAGCTATAGATGAGGCTTACCATCGCATGTGGGCTGTACTCAAAGGTCTCAATCACAGCAGGCCAACAACGATAAGGTCCTATGTTGAGTAACCTTACAACAAGACTCCATTCTTGATGTAAGTTACTATAATTAATTATCATGTTTTCTCAAGATTCAGTATTTCCATAACATAGCAACCATTTTTAAAAGCACCTACTATTATGAAGTAAGTAAAGCATGACTAAGCATACTAAGCATTTTCATAAAGCGGGTATCAAGGTTAAATATTGGAATCATCAAGATCGGTAATGCATCAAATTGGTTTCACTCAACTCCTATTCACTTAATGCATCATATTAACTCAAGTGATATAAATAACTTTATAAAAATACAAGGATAGGTTTAATGTCCGGGGCTTGCCTTGGTGATCAGCGAAGTCCGGTGACTCAGAAAAACCAGAAGGATCCAAACTCTCAGAAGAAACCCACTGTGGATCCGGTTCTTCCGAAACGAGATCTACACGTAGAAGTGCATATGCATGATCAATGAGATGCTCATGATATGATTAAGACAGGGTACATGTTCTTTAGATAATAACAAACAAACTTAACTATCTTGAGTACAACTTTCCTTCATGATATAAAAACAAACTAACTTAGCTATTAAACCATATATTATTACTAAGCGAGTTTTATTATTTTCATTAAGCAAGGTTATGTAACTAACAAGCAACAAAAGATTATTTGCATAAAGGAATCCATAACCAGGGAGCAATTCATGCTAATTTTCCACTAGTTGTCAAACAATTTCCAAAAATCACACAAATCTAAAGTGATTAACTATTTCTATTTATTTTATAAGTCATTTAAAATACTCTTTACTTATGAATAAATCATACTTTATCAAATAGAGCTAGAATTAATCCTGAAGATAGATAACAGTAACATAAACTCACATGTCAAATTTCATCACTTTAGGAAAAACACAGAAAATTACATAATTCATCAAAGTTGCATTTATTAATTAAAGCAAGGATTTAATTATTATAGCAAAGGTGCTCAAAACACAAGTTTTATAATTTTTATATTAGCACAGACATGATATCATCTAACATGTAAAATTTCACAATTAACAGAGCTATAGAAAAATTATAGCAAAAAATAATAAAACTAGCTACTATGCAAAAAGCTATAAAAAGAAAAACTGAAATCTAGGCCTAACTGGGCTTTCGGCCCGATCCAGGCGGCCCAGCGCACGCGAAAGCCGGCCCGGCCTGGCTCCCGCCCGCGTGCCCTGACGTTTTGCAGAAAAGTCCTTCGGCTTCTAAGGAAACAACCCGCAGTCCTAAGCGCTATTCACATGTGCCATGGTCTTTGCAACCAGCCCCCTGTATATACTCATCTTCGCAAACGCAAAGTCCCCGACGCCGGCCAGAGAGGACGGCGGCGCACCGAGCGCCGGCGAACCCTACGCCGGTCAACTCCGGCCATTAGAGACCCGACTAACGCGAGCACAAGAACCGGCAAGTCACCCACAACCGATAGAGCCCCTAACCCTAAACGCTACCGCCTCGGTGAGGTCTGGCCACGCACGGCGGCGGACCGGATCACGGCGAAGCTGTTCCGGCGAACTCAGGCCGGTAGCAAGAGAACGGAGAGACTAGGAAGCTCCAGTAGCTCACCCAGATGCTGGCTGCGTAGCTGGTTCGAGCGGAGGATGAACGGAAAGGAGAAGTCCACGGAGCAGTGGCTTGCGGCGGCGAGCTTCGGCGAAGCAGACGATGTTCCGGCGAGACCTGAGCACCAAATGGAAAACCATCGAGCCGATGAGTATCCTGGGGTCAAGGCGAAACAGAAACACGAGAAAGAGAGAGCAGAGGAGTGCCCGGATGGGCTGACCACGGCGAGGTCGAGCTCGGCGGCGTTTTCGCCCGGCGGGAAGAAGAATGGCGAGCACAAGCTCTCTGAGGCAGTAGAGGTAGAAGGGATGGGTTCTGGAGATGCGCAAGGAGGTAAGGAAGATATATCTGCGGTCAATTTTGGATGAGGACGCTCGGTTTGCAGTGAATTTGGGATTGGGTTAGGGTGCAGCCCTTCGGTGCCTTGGTGGCGAAACGGCGACGGCGAGCTCAGGAGAAGGCGCCACGGAGCAAGGGAGAGCGCCAGCAGCTGCTTAACATTGCCACAGGGACAGGTGCGAGCTCATTCGAGAGAGAACGGCGCCCTTCGCGCTGGCGTCGTTGATCCAGGTTCGGCCTCCCACCGCTATGAACTGGAGAAGAAACATATTCCCCCCTTTTTCCTTTATACCCTTTCGGAAATTTTGAAATTACTTCAGATTTTTTGAATATAAGTTGAAAATATGTTAAAATATCAAATGCTCAGAATTAAATACTGAACATCTTTTATTTTTGCAACATATGCAAAATATGCTTAGATTTTGAATTAGGATTTGAAATTCAAAAGGGGACATAAAAGGCAAAAGTGTATTTTCACAATTACTTTTGATTTCGTATGAAAACTTGGAAAACTTTATACATCAAAGTTGATCCTTATCATAAATGGAGCAACTTTGCTTTTTAGAGCATAACCAAATTATTTTTAGATTTTTAATTATGAAAAGGGGACAAAATAGGATTTTTAACTTAATTAAATTATTTATTTGGATTTCAACCAAATTCGAATTATACCTCAATGGTGACTTGAAACATGCTCCCAATACACCTTTGAGAAAAATACCATGGTTTGGTCCAAAATTCAATTACTATATAAGAGATTACCAAAATACCCTTTTATAACATAAAAGCACTATTCACCACATAAGAAAACATAAACTAGGGTTTCAAACTTAAGCACCCCTTATCAACTAAGCACAAGCATGATGAATTAAACTTGTTTTTAGTGAATGCATATTTAAGTTATCAACTCAGATGAAATGCCAGTGCATATGATGACAAGTCAGGTTTTAGTCTGCTTAACACCAGAGTGTTACATTGAGCCACAGAAAAACCACTGAGTGGTCGGTTTCCAGGTTTGGGCCTTAAAACCTGGGCGCTGATGGTTTCCGAGTTTGGGCCACAAAACTCGGGCTGAGGACGGTTTCCAGGTTTGGGCCTCAAATCCTGGGTGCTGCGGGTTTCTGAGTTTGGGCCACAAAACTCAGGCAATGGATGGCTGGTTTCCCGGTTTGGGCCTCAAAACCAGGGGCGAAGTCCAGGAAAAGGACAAGCAAAGCGGTGGCGGCACGTGGCGGCAATCGGTGAGGTTGCGTCAAGGCAACGCTACCAGTTGTGCGGGCGTGGCCGTCGGATCACCATCTTCCTTGAGTTGGTCCAGAATAACCCTAGGGTTTAGCTGGCTCGCTCTGTAATTTGTTAGGGGTAGAGTGGGAATTAGAATTAGGATAAGTAGAGGGGACGCCCACCTCCCATCCTATCTCAGTCATTTGCTATTTTGCCTTCTAGGTTTTCCTGCTCTCCCCATCCTCTGCTATAGCGAACTGAGATCCTCAGAGAAAACAATCATACCTCTATGTCCGTGAGATTTTGAGGAAGTGAGACCATAATCTCACTATTGTAGCGTGTGGTAGCCACACGGTTGCAAATTCGTGGTTGTGATTCGTGTTTTGTTCGTGTTCTTCGTGGGTTGCTTTTATCCACGTTTTTCCTGTTGATCGATCTCTCTACTCGGTGCATCTTATGCAAATCTGTTTGAACTGAGTTGTTCTAGATCGTGAGGCACTTCTTTCCACCGAAGGAAATCATCTCAAACCTCACGAGCTAGTAGATCGGTTGATTTTTGTTTTGGATCAAGTTTTGCTCTTTTGTCCCGATTTCTTCCAATTCACCGACTTGAAGTTAGGTTCGAGCCATGATTCCTTTAGGATAGCTCACTAACCTCCTTGGAACTCCTCATACTAAGTCTAAGCCTTAGTGCTTTTGATTCAGAGGAGATTGGGTGATTTTTGCGGAAGAACAGTTCTGGATCGGGACCATCGGACGCTCTGTTCTTCAGCATCGGACGCTGAGTTCTTCTCATCGGAGCGTCCGTTGCCACGTGTCATCTGATAGTGAGTTTTAAGGAGCATCGAACGCTGATCATCGGAGCCTCTGTTGCCATCGGATGCGCCGGGGGTCTAGCATCGGACGCTAGGGTTTCACTGTAGCAGCCTCCGATGCCAGTCCAGTAAGGTTCCAGAACGCTCCTGTTTGCATCGGATGCTTCCGATGCTCTGACATCGGACGCTGCCAGCTTCCGATGCAGATGTTTTTGCACTAATTCGTCCGCGGTTCGTTCGTCCGTTGTCGGTTTTGATTTCCGGTTTTTGCGTTGGGTTTCTAGAGTCGTGTAGTGTCTCGCTGTGCTTCTTGGAAGCATGCACCCTACCTCTAGGGTCTTGGACACTTGCGAGCTCTAGGGTTTGTTCTTGGGGTCGATTCTCGGGACAATCGCAAACAAGTTTCCGATAGGAAATTTTGAAGCTCCCATTCACCTCCCCCTCTGGTCGCTTTCTGGTAGCACCTTCGGTCCTTCAATTGGTATCAGAGTAGGTTAAGGATCTTCCACCTTAGCCGGTTCCAGATCCACAGAAGGCGACATGGATCACGGCGTGGGCAAACCACCGTTCTTTGATGGGATGAACTATGCATATTGGAAGATACGCATGTCGGCCTATCTGCAGAGTTTGGGTGCTTCCATCTGGGATATTTGCAACTCTGCCGATTACGTGGTCTTGGCTGCTCGTGCCACTTAGCATCAGATCGATGAGCACGATGCCAATAGCCGAGCCCGTAATGCTCTTTTCTCCTGTTTGAGCATGTCTGAGTTTGATCGCGTTTCTCATCTCCCCACGGCTCGTGAGATTTGGGCGACCCTCATGCGTTTCCATGAGGGAACCTCTCAAGTCAAATCCCGTCTCTACGAGTCGCACAAGCGGGAGTATGAGAACTTTTGACATATGCCTGGCAAGAGCATAGAGAGTTTATTCGCTCGCTTTCAGGTGATTGTCAACAGGATGAGGGCTAACAAGGAGCTGTTGCCTTTCGACGATCATGAGAGGGCTTTGAAGCTTTTGCATACCCTTGATCGGTCGGTGTGGGATTCCAAGGTTCAAGCGATCATCGAATCACCTAACTATGAGACCCTCATGTGCGACGAGCTCTTTAGTAAGCTCAAGTTCAGTGAAATTGACGCCACGGCGAGGGCTTCTTAAGAAAATCCTTCTGGCCCATCGATGGCTTTGCTATCTGACTCTTCTGCTAACCCCTCTGGAGGATTTGAACTCTCCTCACTTCTTTCTGTCACAGAGGAGCAGCTGGAGTTCATGGGGGATGACGAGCTAGCTTTGCTCGCCAACCAGTTCTCGCGGTTTCACAACAACCGCATGAACCGTCGCCGCGGAGGAGGACGCTCGGGATGTTTCGAGTGCGGTGACCCAACCACTTCATCGCCAATTGCCCGAAGAAGAACAAGCAAGTCTTCGGCAAGGCGGATCGTGGGCACAAGTACGACTCCGACAAGCGCAAGGAGAAGTACGCCCCCGCGAACCACAAGCGGAAGGGCGGCTTCAACAAGGAGTACATCAAGACGAAGTACTTGTGAGAACATATATGATGATTGATTGACTTTGATAAGAAAGGTTTGAGGCTTTTCCCGGTTGAGTCATTATCTCGCTATGTGCTTAATGCTTATGACTAACCGGTGGCGTTGAGTGGTGGTGTGTTTCTGTGTTGGTGTGCGTGTGCAACATGTGTCTCTTGGCTGTGTTGATGTGCAGGTGTTGAGCTCGGATACAGTGGTCGATGGCGAGGTGAAGGTCAAGTAGAGACGTGTCGTGCCGATGGACCGGGTTCAGTGAAGGATGGGCGTGCCGTGCGGCGGACGTGCCATGCCGATGTACCCAGAGCGGTGAAGGGCGGACGTGAGGCTTGGACCGACGGACCAAGAGGCCCGAGGACCAGCTGTGGTAGCTGGCACGTGGCATCGGCGAGCGAGAGCACATGGGGATGTGCGGTGCATCGGCCGAGTCAGGACGAAGACGATGGCGTCATGGCACTTGGCGGGAGGTCGGACACGGGCTTGCGTGCGGCGCAAGTGCCGTCGGCCGAGTCAAGAAGGAAGGCGAAGGCGTTGTGCCCGGCGTGGAGGCTGGACATGCATCGACATCGGTGTCGGTGGTCGGGGTGTGCGAACCACATCCCGTCTACGGCGCGGGTTCGGTAGCTGAGCCACAAAAAGCTACCATCGACGGTTTCTGAGTTTGGGCCTCAAAACTCGGGTGGCCGGTTTCCGAGTTTGGGCCTCAAAACTCGGGGTGGACGGTTTCCAGGTTTGGGCCTCAAAACCTAGACTGGCAGGTTTTCCGGTTTGGGCCTCAAAACTGGGGCAAGGTCCAAAAGGACGGTCGACGCGTGGCGGCACCAAGAGGCTTGCGTTACGGCGAAGCTATCGGTGAGAAGGCGCGGCGGTCGACGGTGACGGCACGTGGCGGCATCCTGGAGCTTGCGTCGAGACGAAGCGAAGGATGAGAAGGCGCGTGGTCGTCGGATGAAAACTGCTAGGGTTGGACAGTTTTACCCCTGGGGGTATTTGGGTCAGTGCTTCATGAGAGGGCGTTTTGGTCTTCGGACGTGCGCCTATATATATGAAGGGGGCTGGTTAGGGCAGCCCATCCTTGGAGGTGTCACTCTCATTTTGTTGATTTGAGAGGAGGCTAGGGTTAGAGAGAGGAGTGGCTATTGTTCTTGAGCTTTTCGCCATCCACGCTTTGTTGTTGCGAGGCGTGGCTTGTAACCCGACATAGTGTGCTACACAATTCATCTTCCCGTAGCAATCCAAGGATCAATTTCGCCCCTCCTCTTTGTTGGCTTCAATTTGGATCGAATCGCGTTTTTGTTCTTCGCGTTTTGGTTTTTCCCCTCCCGGAGATTTGCCTCGTTCTCCCTCTCCGAGAGGTGGTTTTCGATTCCGCTTGAATCAGATCGTGCTTTGTCGTGAGCTCCTTCTTTTCACCGAAGGATTTCCCGTCTAACCTCACGAGCACATAGATCGGGTCGAATTCGTGTTCGTTCTTCGTTTTTCTCCTTTTTGCCCGTTCACCTTCAATTCTCTTTGATTCTGCAATCTATATTTAGGATCAATCCATGGTTTCTTAGAGATAGCTCACTGAGCTTGTTGTGAACACCTCTGCAAAATTTCAGATTTTTCGGAGTTCATTTAGTAGAGTTTTGGATTCGAATTCGGAATTTTCTGGAGCTTCAGCGCAAATACCAGACGTGTCCGGTATGATCCCGGACGTGTTCGGTATATTTTAATTTCGAATTTCGAGCTGAAATTTTGTGGAGATCTTCCCTTAGGTGTCTACTAGCTCTGATTAAAATTTCATAACTTTTGGACACCGTTTGATAGGGTTTTGGATTTTTCTCCCAAAACTGGTCTGAGCAGTGAATACCAGACGTGTCCGGTGTGAATCCCGGACGTGTCCGGTATTGAAACTTTGGAGTTTTGAGCTGCAATTTTTGGGAGACCTTCCTGGGTGTGTCTAGTACCTGTGGTTCAAATGTAATAATTTTTGGACACCGTTTGGTACTCCTTTTTGTTTTTCTCCTAGGATTGGTCACTGCAGTTTTCGATTTGCTCCGAGGCTCTTTTGAGTTCGAGTAGTGTCCCGCTGTGCTTCTTGAAAGCATCCACCCTACATCTAGGGTCGTGGACACTACCGAGTCATTGTCTTGCTTTTGGGGTGACTCTCTGGGACAAGGGCCTTTGATTTCTCAAGAAGAAATTTGAGGCTCCCATTCACCCCCTTTGGTGGCCAATTCGGTCCTTCAATTGGTATCGGAGCAAGTTAAGGATCTCTCTACCTTAACCGGTTCCGGATCCGCGAAGGCGACCTTTTAGAGTGGTTTGGCTTCCTACGTGGTTTGTCGAGGTATTGAGCTTTTGCTTGGCTAACACTAACGATGCTTTTGCAAATGGCATCTAGTTCTTCTTCCAGTGTGTCTTTGTCCTCAGGTTTGAATCATGGACGTGCAATCGAGGATTACATTTCCGGAAGAAGGAGGAGTGCGGCTCTTGAGGCAGAATGTGAGGTGGATGCTTTGCTGGACTTCCTAGGAGATGATGAGCATTCAATGGAGGATCAGATTCGTGAACTTGGCAAGGCCAAGAAAGGTACACTTCTCGCTAGTCATGGGATTTTGTCCCAACAATTTAATGCCTGCTGTGATGACAACAGTAGATATGATGAGCTTTGTGATACCTTGCATAGAAAGATCAAGAAGTTGAAATGCGCTATTGCTAGATTAAGATGTGGTCTTTTTCATTGGAAGTCTAGTGCATCTTTACCTTGCACCTCTTGTAGTGACATGGTTAGGAAGAATGATGAGCTATGCTTTTCTCTTGCTAGCTTAAAATCTGAGAATGAATTGTTGAAATCAAATGCTTCCAAACCATGTCTAGTTTGCATTGACTTGCGCAAGGATCTTGAGTGTGCTAATACTGAAATAGCCTTGCTAAAGTCAAATGCTTTGTTACCATGTGTTTCTTGTGAGTCTTTACATGCTGAATTTAATGAATTAAAATTGACTCACACCACATGTGTAGATGAACTTGAGCATGCTAGGGCTGAAATTGATGAGATAAATGCTAGGCCTTGTAGCTCATGCTCTTTGAATAAAAATGCTTTCCATGCTTCTTGTGATACTCATGATTCTTTGCTTGATGTGAATGGTGATGTTGCTTCCACCGATTTCATGTGCACATCATGCATTGATTTGGAAAAAGAAGTTTTGGCTTTGAAAGTTTTGCGCGATGATATGAGCACCAAGTTGGTTGAGCACAATGATATGAGTGCCAACCTTGAAAAAGAAAATGAACTCTTGCGTACCACATATGCCGAGTGCATTAGAGAGGAGATGGACAATCTGAAAAACACACCTTGTGGTACTTGTGATCGCCTCATGTTTGAGAATGAGGTTTTAGCCAAAAGATGGAAGAGTCTTTGTGCTAAGTCTTTTGAGTCACGCATTTCTTGCAACTACGATTTTGATATTTCAAGGTTTGCATCTTTGCAACCGGAGTTGAGTTCTTGTGCTGCGCGTGAGTCTCTTGACGATAGCACTTGTGCCAAGGTTTTGGATAGCTCTTTCATAGCTACTCCTAACCTTGTTGTTTCTTCGAGTGATGTCCAAGGGACTTCTCTTGACAAAGGTGCTTCTCACATTTTTGGGACTCGTGTTCCCAATCCGATTTTCCATTGCACCTTTTGCAAGAAGGATGAACATTCATTCGATTTTTGTTTCCGCCGTGTCAAACACGAGCGACGTATTCGAGCTAAGGCTTTTACGAAGCCGCGTAGCCTTTCCCATGGCACGTGTGCTCCGAGTGTTGGCACCAAGTTGGTTGTTGATGCTTCTTGTTCTAAGTCCCAAGGGACTTCTCACTTGTTAGAGAATGGTGTGCCTTCCAATAGGCCTTTGTACCATTGCTCTTTTTGTGAGAAAGATGGGCATCAAGAAAGCTTTTGCTATCGGCGTGCCAAACGCTTGCGCCAAGCTCGCTCTTCTAGGAAGATGGTGGTTCATAGCCCTTCTCATGACATGGACACTTCTGTTCCTAGTAAGAAGCTCCTCTTTGTTGATGGGTTTTATGACTCCTTTTCTAATGGGTTAGGTCATGGTCGTGGACATGTTTCTAGTGCTGCTTCTCTTGGTCCACGTCATGCTTCTCATGGTGCATCTATTGGTTCTTCTACAAAAACCTTGGAAGATGTTTGCCTCTTTTCCCGTGGCACGACTCGTTCTTCTCCTCGAGTTGTCCTTTTGAGGAATGCTTCCAAGGGTGTTTCACAATTGCATTTGAACCAACATTTGCATCATGCTAACCCACAAGATAAGTTGAGTTTTGTGACCAAGTCTTGGATTCCCAAGTATATGCTTGCTAACCCTTCGAGATCCAAGACTCGGGTTACTTTGTCCTCTTGTGTATAGATATGAGGACGTGGGGTGGAGAACATGCACCTGATGGAGCTTGATCTTTTAGATGTGATCAAGATTTGATGGTTCACTACACCCCGCTTAGATTTGCCTCCAAAGAGGTTTTTGCTACTCGGTAAGCTTTTCTTACTCACTCATGCCTTGAACACCCATTTTCTATTTCTTGTGGTATGAGATGGACTATCATGTGCTCACTTGTATAGTTTTTGCATGTACATTTTCTTTTGTATCATGTTTTGTTTAGTCTAGCATGTGCTATCTTTTTTATCATATGTCATGCTAGCTTTGTGTATAGCCTAGTGGATTATTCCACTATTTATGCTAGTCTGTGATCCTCATGAACATTATGCCATGTTTTACCATACTTCTCCATGAGCGTTACTTGTAGAGGTATGATGTTCATTAGGTGTCACTTTTCAGGTGCTAGTTTTGGTTAGCTACATGTATCCTGTTGATATGATTAGTTTGAGCACTAGCCTTTCCACAATTTTATCATGATACATGCTTTTGGATCTATTGCTATCATTATCTTGCATTGTAGCATGTGTTGAGGCTTAGGCTATGTTTGGGTTGATCATGTCTTTTGGCTGCATTTTGCTATACAGTGCTTTATCCTGTTGCATGGTAGTTTTGACTAGTTTGAGTTCAGATCTCCTTGCGGTATCTTTCATAGGTAGATCTCTTTTTGTTGAGAGCTCACCTTATGCTTATTATGTGACTAACCGTTTTTGTGGAGACCTTGAAGTCACACTGGACGAGACAATGCCTTGTGTTTTCTTCTGCTTTTGAGTGTGCAGGAGAACAGGAGCCTGGAGAGAGCATTTCGGCTCACGGACCCGATCCCACTTCTTCCATGACTTGGGGTTCCGTTCGAGCAGCTCTCCAGCGAGCACTAGCTGCACCTGTGGGAGCGACAGCATCAGGCGAGGGGGAGACGACTTCGGCGAGGCAGGCGCCCCGGAGTTTAGCAGATTCAGGCGTCCCCTCGGGTATCACACCAGCAGGCGCTCATGCGCTTCATGAGGTACCTCCGACACACTTCTGAGTTCGGGTTTTGGTACTCTTCTTCCTTGACCTCTTTTTGCTGTGTGGTCTTTTTTATGTGGATTTTGCTGGCTGTCGCTTGAGCGTTTCCTGGCTGTTCGCTTGTGAGTTTGATGTGTGTTTCCCTTTTAGTTGGGGAAGCATTTTTCCTGTTGTATCTTAGTTTGACTTCTCCGATACCCTTTTGTTTTGGGTTTTCCTTTTTAGGCTAGTTTTGTTTTGTCTTTGATAGACTAGCTTTTGCATGCATTTCATCATGTATTCTAGTGCATTTTAGAGCTTCATGTTTAGAGCAATGAGAATGAGATTATGCTCTTTTTGGTATGCCCTGTTTATTCATGATGATGCTTGTAGCCTGGGCTCTTTTTTATCACTTGATACATGTTATGAGCTAAGCTATTTTTGCAAATAGTGAACTTGATTAATCAACTGTGAAACCTTTAATTTGTTCACCATTGAGAGTGATAACTAGCATGGGTAGGATGTGTTGAGATCACTTGTGCTATCTTTTGTATGCTAGGTTGCTATGTCTCTTGCATTGAGTCATTCACTTGCTTGGATTATTCATATTTACCTTGTGCTAATATTTGATCCAAGTCTAAGTGAATTGAAAAGATCGAGATGGGATTGCATGTGTAAGCACCTCACGGTATCGAGACTGTTTCTCATTGCACTTTTGAGTTAAACTTGAGCCGTGTAGTGTAAGACCGAAACCGGTGCTTTAAGCTTCTAATTGCTTTTATTGCGTAGGCTTAGCCCGGTTGAAAAGTTAGGCAATGACCATGTTTTTAACCTCTCGCAATCACATGCCTTTAATATGAACTTATGTTAATACCGCTGCAATCTCCAACAAAAATTTGAAAATAACACAAGTTTATGCTTCATTCTATAGCATGATGATTGAACTTTGCTAGGAGTAGTTCACCTTTTATACTTGAGTTAGCACTTGCTCGATTTCCTGTCTATTCATGCTAAGTGCTATTTTAGTGGTGGACTCCTTTTCAAATGGCTTAAAACTGCTCATATGCTTAATTGTTCATATTTTGTATTCATTTGATCAGTTTGAGCCTTTGCTAGCATTTGTATTGGTTGCTACACTTTCAGGGCAGCACCCTTTTGAGCATCTTTTCATTCTGATTGCTATACACTTGAAGCTGTTGCATTGTGCATATCATGCATTTTTAGCTTATTGTACATACCCCCAGCTCCGATACATCTTGTGATTACCCCCATATGCTTTTGGTTGTTGACTTGTCTTGTGTTTGTGTCAACTTTGTGGAGAAATGTCAAAATCCCTCAGCATGTTCCCTTTTATCAAAGGGGAGAAGCTGTTTGCAAGGGGGAGCTTGAGTGTTGGCTCAAAAGGGGAGAGTCATGCATTTTGGGGAGAGCTTTGAGCTAGGGGGAGTTTAGCTCTTTTATGTTCTTCTTCAATTGGTATAGCTCTTTTATGTGTTTCAATTGGTATCCTTCATAGTGAGCTTTGGTGCATAGCCTTTGTGTGTAGGCTTGCCTTCAGGAGGAGTTGCTTTTGTCTTGCTGCTTCTCCGCGTGCTCCAAGTGTTTGTGCTCCATTTAGTGTTGAGCTTCTCTTTGTGTTTTTCTCAATCGGTATCGAGCCTGCTAGTCGTGTTGGGCCATTGTTGCCTCTCTCTTGAGAGACTAGCAGTTCTTTGCTTAGTATTTTCGATTGGTATGGAGCCTTCGGCTAGTTGCGTCGAGCCTATGTGCCTCTGTCTTGAGGAACTAGCTGTTTTCACCAATTTTTGGCTGCTTGTGATTGGTATTGATTCTTCTGCTAGTTGTGTTGAGCCTTTGGGCCTCTATCTTGAGGAACTAGCAGTTTTGCATTCTTATGCGTTGATTCAGCCTTAATTGGTATCGAGCCTTGAGCTAGTGGTGTTGAGCCATTTTCTGTCTTTTCTTGAGGGCTAGCTCATTTTTGACTTGGTTGCGTCGAACCATTGCCCATGTCTTTGGGAACCATGTCTTTTGCTCTGTGTGATTGAGTTTTGCTCTTTTATGAGTTGTTGCTCCGATCCTTTGCTTGGTTGCGTTGAGTCGTTGCCCATATCTTTGGGGACCAAGTTTTCCATTTTGGTATCTCAAACCATCTCTTTGTGTTTAGTCTTTGTCAATTCAATCATCAAGGGGGAGAAATTTGGAAACCCAAGTGGATAAGTACCTTGGTTTCGTTTGTGATGATTGTTTGACAATTTATTTGAGATTGGTTTTTGAGTACCTTTTGGGATTTCATGAAACTCTTGTTTCTCTTGACTCTTCGGTTGTGTGGAGGCTTTGCCCGCTTTTCCCATTTCTTTTGGGACCGAGAGCTTTTATTTGGAGTTTTCATGATCCTTCCTCATCTCAAGTAGCCTTGTGTTTGCTTTTGCTTGGCTTTTGGCACTTGAATGAGGCTTGCCTTCAAACCCTTCCTTTGTGGTTTTATTTTTAGTCAATGCATTCATCAAGGGGGAGATTGAGAACATATATGATGAATGATTGACTTGGATAAGGAAGGTTTGAGGCTTTTCCCGGTTGAGTCATTATCTTGCTATGTGCTTAATGCTTATGACTAACCGGTGGCGTTGAGTGGTGGTGTGTTCTGTGTTGATGTGCGTGTGCAACATGTGTCTCTTGGCTGTGTTGATGTGCAGGTGTTGAGCTCGGATACAGTGGTCGATGGTGAGGTGAAGGTCAAGTAGAGACGTGCCGTGCCGACGGACCGGGTTCAGTGAAGGATGGGCGTGCCGTGTGGCGGACGTGCCATGCCAATGTACCCAGAGCAGTGAAGGGCGGACGTGAGGCTTGGACTGACGGACCAAGAGGCTAGAGGACCAGCTGTGGTAGCTGGCACGTGGCATCGGCGAGCGAGAGCACTTGGGGATGTGCGGTGCATCGGCCGAGTCGGGACAAAGACGATTGGGTCATGGCACTTGGCGGGAGGTCGGACACGGGCTTGCGTGCGGCTGAAGTGCCGTCGTCCGAGTCAAGAAGGAAGGCGAAGGCGTTGTGCCCGGCGTGGAGGCTGGACATGCATCGGCATCGGTGCCGGTGGTCGGGGTGTGCGAACCACATCCCGTCTACGGCGCGGGTTCGGTCGCTGAGCCTCAAAAAGCTACCATCGATGGTTTCCGAGTTTGGGCCTCAAAACTCGGGTGGCCGGTTTCTGAGTTTGGGCCTGAAAACTCGGGGTGGACGGTTTCCAGGTTTGGGCCTCAAAACCTGGGCTGGCAGGTTTCCCGGTTTGGGCCTCAAAACCGGGGCAAGGTCCAAAAGGACGGTCGACGCGTGGCGGCATCGAGAGGCTTGCGTTGCGACGAAGCTATCGGTGAGAAGGCGCGGCGGTCGACGGTGACGGCACGTGGCGGCATCCTGGAGCTTGTGTCGAGACGAAGTGAAGGATGAGAAGGCGCGTGGTCGTCGGATGAAAACTGCTAGGGTTGGACAGTTTTACCCCTGGGGGGTATTTGGGTCAGTGCTTTATGAGAGGGCGTTTTGGTCTTCGGACGTGCGCCTATATATATGAAGGGGGCTGGTTAGGGCAGCCCATCCTTGGAGGTGTCACTCTCATTTTGTTGATTTGAGAGGAGGCTAGGGTTAGAGAGAGGAGTGGCTCTTGTTCTTGAGCTTTTCGCCATCCACGCTTTGTTGTTGCGAGGAGTGGCTTGTAACCCGACATAGTGTGCTACACAATTCATCATCCCATAGCAATCCAAGGATCAATTTCGCCCCTCCTCTTTGTTGGCTGCAATTTGGATCGAATCGCGTTTTTGTTCTTCGCGTTTTGGTTTTTCCCCTCCCGGAGATTTGCCTCGTTCTCCCTCTCCGAGAGGTGGTTTTCGATTCCGCTTGAATCAGATCGTGCTTTGTTGTGAGCTCCTTCTTTTCACCGAAGGATTTCCCCTCTAGCCTCACGAGCACATAGATTGGGTCGAATTCGTGTTCGTTCTTTGTTTTTCTCTTTTTTGCCCGTTCACCTTCAATTCTCTTTGATTCTGCAATCTATAGTTAGGATCAATCCATGGTTTCTTAGAGATAGCTCACTGAGCTTGTTGTGAACACCTCTGCAAAATTTCAGATTTTTCGGAGTTCATTTGGTAGAGTTTTGGATTCGAATTCGGAATTTTCTGGAGCTTCAGCGCAAATACCAGACGTGCCCGGTATGATTCCGGACGTGTTCGGTATATTTTAATTTCGAATTTCGAGCTGAAATTTTGTGGAGATCTTCCCTTAGGTGTCTACTAGCTCTGGTTAAATTTCATAATTTTTGGACACCGTTTGATAGGGTTTTGGATTTTTCTCGTAAAACTGGTCTGAGCAGTGAATACCAGACGTGTCCGGTCTGAATCCCGGACGTGCCCGGTATTTAAACTTTGGATTTTTTTGCTGCAATTTTTGGGAGATCTTCCTGGGTGTGTCTAGTACCTGTGGTTCAAAGTTCATAATTTTTGGACACAGTTTGATAGGGTTTTGGATTTTTCTCGTAAAACTAGCTGAGCAGTGAATACCAGACGTGTCCGGTCTGAATCCCGGACGTGCCCGGTATTTAAACTTTGGAGTTTTTTGCTGCAATTTTTGGGAGACCTTCCTGGGTGTGTCTAGTACCTGTGGTTCAAAGGTCATAATTTTTGGACACTGTTTGGTACTCCTTTTTGTTTTTCTCCTAGGATTGGTCACTGCAGTTTTCGATTTGCTTCGAGGCTCTTTTGAGTTCGAGTAGTGTCCCGCTGTGCTTCAGAAAGCATCCACCCTACATCTAGGGTCGTGGACTCTACCGAGTCCTTGTATTGCTTTTGGGGTGACTCTCTGGGACAAGGGCCTTCGATTTCCCAAGAAGAAATTTGAGGCTCCCATTCAACCCCCTCTGGTCGCCAATTCGGTCCTTCAACTTGGAGAAGGCCCAGGCTGAGCAGCGTGCATTCTTCGCCACGCTCAGTGACGTCGATGACTCGGATGACGACTCCGCTTCCTCAAGCGACGACGAGTCCGAGAAGAAGAAGAGGATCGAGGACAAGCTGAACGGCCTCTGCTTCTTCGCCGACAACGAGGGATTCTGCACCATGGCCCTCGACAAGGAGGTCAACGGCGAGCTGGAGGAGATTCCTCGGAACGACGACGACGACGACACCTCCCAGGTATCTCTGACCCCCGATGAGCTTTCTGCTGAGGTCGAGAAGCTTACTGCCACCATTCTTAGTCAAGATAAGCTGCTTAGGCGCGCTGCCAGAGAGCGCAAGGAGTTTAGGCAGAAGTGGGAGGATACAGTGAAGGAGCTTGAGTTTTCCAAGTCCACCGTAGTTGTCTCTGAGGAGGGTGAGTGCGAGATGTGCACCACACACATGACTGACCTTCTCACTTTGAGAGGTAAGTATGCTGTGTTGGTAGGAGAGGTGGATGAGCTTAGAGCTAGATCTTCGGTGCTTGGTGCGTGCAAGTCCTATGCGGGCTTGCAATCGGAGTTGGCAGAGAACAATGCCAAGATTGCATCTCTTGAAGAGGCCAGCTCGGGTAGCACTTGTGTGGCTAGGTGTGTTCTATGTGAAGGTTTGGAGATGGAGATAGCCAACGTGAAGCATGACAAGATGCAAACCGAGGAGGAAAACACATACCTTCGGACCATCTTGTTATGGGTGTCTAGTGGAGAGCCATAGCTTGGGATGATGATCTCCCAGTTCAAGCGTGCTTCTGGAGGTCCAGGTGTAGGTTTTGCTCAGGGTGTTGATGTTTCATCTTTCGGCAAGATTGGAGAGTCGAGTGGTCTTAACCCATGTGAGAAGCCCAACTCCACCACTACTCCCAAGCATACCAAGATTCCACCCAAAGAGCATCTCAAGCCTAACACCAAGGATGGGGTATTTGTTGAACCTCCGAGAGCACCACCTAAGAAACAATCATGGGCTCCAAAACCAAACCATCTCAAGAACAAGCTAGACACAATGCCACCTATCCAGGAGGAGCTTATGTCACAGAAGGGCAAAGTGATCCACACCCACTACCGTGAGTACCAACAACCCCCTATGAGAGTGGTGAGGTACCATTGTGAGCACTGTGGGAGAGATGGACACTTGAGTGAGTTTTGCTTTCGGCGCAAGAGAGAGGCGCGCCGTGCAAAGGAGATGAACAACACAGACATGTACCATCCTTTCCATGATGTACATGTGCCGAATGTTCAGAGGCGTGTTGTTAGGCCTAGAGGTCCAAAACCACAAGTTCCTAGGCCTAGGCCGCGAGGAGGTCATGCCCGGCGGGAGCCTGCTGTTGTGAGCTATGGACCCCGTGGCGGTGGCTTTGTAGTTGAGCGTTTTCCACCACCGCATTTTGAGTATCGCGATGGACGCTCCTCCCTTAGCGGACCACGTTTTCCTCTATGTGGTGATCGCTCTTCTCGTAGGCGTGCTAGGAATGGTTTTTCTGCTAACCGTTCTTTTGGGCAGCCGACCCAACACTGGTATTCTCCCTATTTCACTAACCCCAGTGTTGGACCGTATGCTCACCCTATGTCTTTTTATTGATGTAGGTAAAACGATTGGAGAACGTTTGGTTGGTGGATTCCGGTTGTTCGAGACACAAGACTAGAAACGCCAAGTGGTTCTCCAGTCTTAGTCCAGTCACCGGAAAGGAGTTTATGAAGGACCGAAAAGCTACCCGAAAGCGACCAGAGGGGGGGTGAATGGGAGCTTCAAAATTTCCTTACGGAAACTAGATGCCACTGTCCCAAAATCAACCCCAAAAGCGAACCCTAGAGCTTGCTAATGTCCACGACCCTAGATGTAGGGTGGATGCTCCCACGAAGCACAGCGGGACACTAGACAACCCTAGAAAGCCAACGCAAAAGACGAAACTCGAATCCAATCAAGAGCGAACGAACCGCGAACGAAACGGCGCGAAACAGCAACGACCAGACTCTGCCTGTGTCCGGTCAGCTGGGACCGGACGCGTCCGGTCGTCAGAAATCGGCTCTGGGAGCTCTCTGTTCGCGACCGGACTCACTAGTACGGAGCGTCCGGTTGTGAACAGAGCGTCCGGTCAGATCAAACAAACACGATGAACAGGAACCTAGGCGCGTCCGGTCAATCGATAAACACAGGGTCTGGTCATGAGTGTTCGGTCAAAACAGAAACTCTGTACGCAACGCTCAACGACCGGACGCACTGGTCAGCGTCCGATCACTTCGCGACCAGCGTCCGGTCACCCCGCAGCCCCTCTGTTCTTCTACCGATCCGACTCAAACTCACCCAAAACGCATCCTCTAGGGATCAAACTTGGTGAGTGAAGTCACAAGGAGATTAGTGAGCTATCTCTAAGAGATCATGGCTCGAACCTAACTCCAAATCGGTGAATCGAAGAATTTTGGGGGAAGTGAGAAAAAGTGACCCGAAATGAAAAATCGATCGATCTCCTAGACCGTGAGGTTAGAGGATGATTCCTTCTGTGGAAAGAAGTGCCTCACGATCTAGAACAACTTGGTTCAAACGGAATTGCAAAAGATGAACCGAGCAAAGAGATCAAGCGACGGGAAAATCGTGGAGCAAAAGGATTTCGTGAAGAACACAAGCAAAACGGAAATCACAGCCACGAACTCGAATTAAGGACGCAAATCAAGCCATCGATCTGTGCTCCAAGGTGAGGATACGGCCTCACTTCCTCAACTCAACAGTACACAGAGTGGAGTCTCTCTGCGGATCTCAACTAGCTAAAGCAGGGGATGGGAGAGCAGGAAACCCTAGCAAATGAAGGCACTAACTGAGATAGCTAAAACTGAGATAGCTGAGATAGGGAGGAGGGTGTCTCCCCTGAACTACTTATACTAACCTAGACTAAGTCTATTTCCTACTCTACCCCTCTCTAAACTAATTACAGAGCGAACCAGCTAAACCCTAAGGCTATTCTGGTCCAACCCGCGGTGGTAGGTAGATCCGACGGCCACGCCCGCTCGAACCGAAGCGTTGCCTCGACGCAACCTCTGGATCGCCGCCACGTGCCGCCCTCGCTCTGCACCCCCGGTTTTGTGGCCCAAACCGGGAAACCAGCCTTTTCCATCAGCCCCCGGTTTTGAGGCCCAAACCGGGAAACCAGCCTCCAGCCTGAGTTTTGTGGCCCAAACTCAGAAACCCGCAGCGCCCGAGTTTTGAGGCCCAAACTCGGAAACCGGCCCACGCCCAGGTTTTGAGGCTCAACCTGGAAACCGTCGCGCCCAGGTTTTGTGGCTCAACCTGGAAACCCAGCACCCAGGTTTTGAGGCCCAGACCTGGAAACCGTCCACCCGTTGGTTTTTCTCTGGCTCAACCAACAAACCGGCGTCGTAGAGGGGATGCACCTCCGTGCACCCCGTCCACCGACATGACCGCATTTCTTCACTTGTCGTCACCACAGGCTGCCAGCCACCACAGCTGATCCTCCGTCCTCTAGTCCCTCAGTCCAAGCCTCACGTCCGCCCTTCACTGTCCGATACATCGGCATGGCACGTCCGCCGCACGGCACGCCCATCCTTCATCGCGCCCAGTCCATCGGCACGACACGTCTCAACTTGACCTTCACCTGCCATCGATCACTGTCTCCGAGCTCGACACCTGCACAACACAAGCCAAAGAACATGCGCATCAAACCCGTTGACAATCACTCATCACTCAGAGACTCGGCATACACCCATGTATCCGCAGTTTATCACCTTCGGCGACAATAGCAAAGGTAAAGTGTTGTCTCGTGGGTCGGTGCGAGTTAATGAGCACTTTGTGTTGCGCGATGTTGCTCTTGTTTCTAACTTGCATTTTCACATTCTTTCTGTTTCGCAACTCTTTGATGATGACTATGAGATTCGTTTTAAACCGAATCTTAGTCGTATCTTGGATCCTTAGGGCAATCTTGTGTGTTTGATTTCGCTCTTTGGAAAAGTCTTTCGTGCGAATTTCTCGGAGTCTTTTGGCACTTCTCGTTGTCTTCTGGCTGGACCTTCCTCCTCTGATCTTTGGAAGTGGCATAGGAGACTTGGACATTTGAGCTTCGACTTGCTTGCAAGGCTTAGCTCACTTGGCCTAATCCGAGGATTGCCCAAGTTATCCATGGAGAAGGATCTTGTTTGCCATTCTTGTAGACATGGGAAGATGGTTGCCGCTCCCCACCATCCAGTGACTCAGGTCATGACCAAGCGCCCTGGAGAGCTTTTGCACATGGACCTTGTTGGTTCGGCTCGGGTGTGCTCAGTTGGGGGAAGTGGTATGTGCTTGTTGTTGTTGACGACTTTTCGAGATATTCGTGGATCTTCTTTTTGTCTAAGAAGACTGAGACTTTTTCTTTTGCTCACAATTTGATTTTGTGTCTTCAGAACGAGTTCCCTTTGAACTCGATGCGAGCTATTAGAAGTGATAATGGTTCCGAATTCAAGAATTCAGATTTTGAGAAGTTTTGTAACTCATTGGGTTTAGAGCATCAGTTTTCTTCCCCCTACACACCGCCACAGAATGGTGTTGTAGAGAAGAAAAATTAGACCCTTGTAGAGATGGCCAGGACGATGCTCGATGAGCATAGGACTCCTAGGCGATATTGGGCCGAAGCTATGAGCACTGCATGCTACATTTCCAATCGCATTTTTCTCTAAGCTTTCTTGAAAAAGACTTCTTATGAGTTGCGTTTTGGAAAACTGCCCAAGGTGAGTTATTTTAGAGTTTTTGGTTGCCACTGTTTTATACTTAAAAAGGGCAACCTGGACAAATTTGAGTCTCGCTCTTCTGACGGTGTGTTTTTGGGTTATGGCACTCATACTCGCGCTTATCGTGTACTTAACCTTGACACTAACTGAGTCATGCAGACATCTGATGTCACCTTCGACGAGACCATGGTTTGTCCTTCTTCTCGTTTTCAGTGTGCAGGTGATCATGAGGTTGGTGAGCCTCTTTTTGGTGATGAGGACGAGGGTGCTGAAGAGATGGATGACCCAGCACCACCTCCACCTGCTGTGCCGCAAAGAGCGGCCTCTACTACCACTCACGACCCCGATCCTTCTTCTTCGATGACTTGGGTGCCGTGGGATCCGCCACCTCGAGCGGTACCCTTTGTACCCGAGGAGGCGTCAGCTGCTGTTGAGGGGGAGGTATCTTCAGCTAGGGAGGCGCCACGACACATCCAGCGCCAACACCCGCCTCAACAGATGATCGGCAGCATCAGCGAACGTGTCACTCGATCAAGGTCACAACAAATCTCTCACTTTGCTCATTCTGCATTTGTTGCTGATTTTGAACCCTGAGATGTTGGACACGCTTTATTTGATCCGGATTGGGTCAATGCCATGCATGAGGAGCTTGAAAATTTTGAAAGAAATCGGGTTTGGGTTCTTGTTCCTCCTCCTCCTGAGTGTCATCCTATTGGGACAAAATGGGTTTTCAAAAACAAACAAGGAGAGGATGGTCATGTTGTGAGAAACAAGGCCAGACTAGTAGCCCAGAGGTATAGTCAGAAGGAGGGAATAGACTATGAGGAGGCTTTTGCTCCTGTAGCTCGTTTGGAGGCAATTAGGATACTCTTGGCTTTTGCTGCATCCAAAGGTTTTAAACTTTTTCAAATGGATGTCAAGAGTGCCTTCTTAAACGGTTACATAGAAGAGGAAGTATATGTGAGACAACCCCCCGGTTTCGAAAATCCCAAGTTTCCAAACCATGTTTTTAAACTTCACAAAGCTTTGTATGGTTTGAAACAAGCCCCTAGAGCCTGGTATGATAAGTTGAAAACTTTTTTGCTTGCTAAGGGTTTTAAAATGGGATGTGTGGATAAAACTCTTTTTCTCCTCAAGCAAGGCAATGACACTGTCTTGGTCCAGATTTACGTGGATGATATCATTTTCGGTGGTTCTTCTCACGCTTTGGTTGCCAAGTTTGCAGATACTATGAGCATGGAGTTTGAGATGAGCATGATGGGTGAGTTGACGTTTTTCCTCGGGTTGCAAATCAAGCAATCCCGAGAGGGGACGTTCGTGCACCAGGGCAAGTACACCAAGGACATCCTGAAGAAGTTCGACATGGGTGAGGCCAAGCCTCTTCCAACACCCATGCCGACCACGGCGGCCCTGGATGCGGATGTGGATGGAGAAGCTGTAGACCAGAAGGAGTACCGGAGTATGATCGGGTCGCTGCTGTACCTGACGGTGACACGCCCGGACATCCAGTTCGCGGTGTATCTTTGCGCACGATTTCAGTCGTTGCCGCGAACCTCTCACCGTCAGGCAGTCAAGCGCATTATGAGGTACTTATGCTTCACTCCTGAATTTGGGATTTGGTATTCTGCTTCCTCCACCCTTTCCCTTTGCAGTTATTCTGATGCCGAGTTTGCTGGTTGCTGACTTGATCGCAAGTCCACTTCTGGAACTTGTCAGTTTATTGGTTCTTCTCTTGTATCTTGGTCTTCTCGCAAGCAGTCTAGTGTCGCCCAGTCTACCACGGAGGCTGAGTATGTTGCTGCGGCTAGCTGTTGTTCCCAGTTGCTTTGGATGATGGCCACTTTGCGTGATTTTGGTCTGCGCTTTTCTCGTGTTCCTTTGCTTTGTGACAGCACGAGTGCTATTAGCGTTGCTAAGAATCCCGTGCTGCACTCTAAGACCAAACACATTGATGTGCACTTTCATTTTCTACGAGACCATTATGAGAAGGGTGATATCGACCTTCTCCATGTCGATACTCATCATCAGTTGGCTGATATTTTCACCAAGCCTTTAGACCAATCAACTTTTGCTAGGTTGAGAGGTGAGCTTGGTGTATGTTTCCCCTTTTAGATGGGGGAAACATTTTGGTTCGTGTATTATAGACTGGCTCTTTTCTTTTCAATTGGTATGCATCTTTGCATTTCATCTTGCATATTTACATTCAGAGCTTCATGTATATAATCCTTAGAATGTGACCATGCTCTGTCTAGTGTATGCTCTGATGCCTTATGATGATGCCTGTAGCTTATACTCTTTCTGATCACTAATACATGTTGTGAGCTGAGCTATTTTATGAATGGTGAATTTGCTTAATGAACATAAAACTTGTAAATGTTCACCATTGATATATGCAACTAGCATGTGTAGAATGTGTTGAAATCACTTGTGCTTCTCATATTTGCTAGGTTGCTAAGTCTCTAGTTCTGAGTCATTCACTTGCTTGGTCTGTTCATATTTTGTTTTCAATTTGAACCAAGTTAAGTGAATTGGAAAGATCGAGATGGGATTGCTTGTCAGCACATCATAGTTTCGAGACTGTTTCTCATTGCACTTTGAGTTAAACTTGAGCTGTGTAGTGTGTGACCAAAATTGTTGCTTTAAGCTTCTGACTGCTTCTGCATAGGCTTCGCACAGTTAAAAAGTTAAGCAATGATGAGCTTTCAACCTCTCGCAATCACATGCTAAAATTTGAACATGTGTAATTTTACCGTTGCAACTCCTATAAAATTTGGATACACAAGTCTATGTTTCATTCTATAGCATGATGGTTGAACTGAGCTAGGGGTAGTTCACCTTGTATACATGTCTAGCACTTGTTTGACTTCCTGTCTATACATGCTTAGTGCTATGTTAATGGTGAATACCGTTTGGCTAAAAACTGCTCTTTTTGCTCAAATGTTCAGATTTCGTATTTAGTGATCAGTTTTTTTGCCTTTGATAGCATTCTGTGCATTTTATGAGTCATCGGATTTGCACTTTGTCGAGCATCTTCTCATTCTATCGACTATATTCCTGAAGCTGCTAACTTGCATTTTGACTCATATGCATTTTGGAAGGGGGAGTTATTCTGTCAAGGAGGAGAAACTTGCTTGATGGTGCATTTTTCAACTAAGGGGGAGAAAATGTTGACAAATCATGTGCTTTCCGAGTTGAACTAAGGGGAAGAAATGATTTCTTGGTTGTGTGCACCATTTGAGGGGGAGTTGCTCATTGCTACGTTTTGGAGCTGGTAACAGTTGGTTCAGAGCATTTTTGGTAGCTAGTTGTGTTGAGCCTATGCCTCTTTCTTGAAGGACTAGCACTTTTGGTTTTGTGCTCTTCAATCGGTATCAAGCTTTCTTCAGTTGGTATCGAGCTTCCTCGCTCTGTTTTGCTTGAATTTCAGTTGATTCTTCAATTGGTATCAAGCTTTCCTGCTAGCGGTGTTGAGCCTGTTCTACCTCTTCTTGAGGGCTAGCTTTGCTTTGCTTGGTTGCGTTGAGCCGTTGCCCATGTCTTTGGGGACCAAGTTGTTTTGCTCTTTCCACTTGACCTTCTTCGGCTTTGCTATGCTTTTGGGTCATTTGGTCGAGTTCTCTCTTCTCCTTTCTTTCTTCTTCTATGTTATTATGATTTGTGTTGGTAGTTGACAATGCACTCATCAAGGGGGAGATTGCGGATACATGGGTGTATGTCGGGTCTCGAGTGATGAGTGATTGCCAACTGGGATAATGCGCATGTTCTTTGGCTTGTGTAGGTGTCGAGCACGGATACAGTGATCAAAGGCAAGGTGAAGGTCAAGTAGAGACGTGTCGTGCCGATGGACCGAGAGTGGCGAAGGGCGGACGTGAGGCTTGGACTGAGGGACCGGTGGCACGAGGATCAGCTGTGGTGGCTGACAGCCTGGGACAGCGACGAGCGAGGACTTGCGGGCACGGTGTTGCTTGGGTCGAGGACCTGGGGACATGTGTCGGTGGACGGGGTGCACGAGCGGTGCATCCCCTCTACGTCTCGGTTCGGTGGTTGAGCCACAAAAAAACCACCGAGTGGACGGTTTCCAGGTTTGGGCCTCAAAACCTGGGCGCTGATGGTTTCCGAGTTTGGGCCACAAAACTTGGGCTGAGGACATTTCCAGGTTTGGGCCTCAAAACCTGGGTGCTGCGGGTTTCTGAGTTTGGGCCACAAAACTCAGGCAATGGACGACTGGTTTCCCGGTTTGGGCCTCAAAACCGGGGGTTAGCTGTGAAGGCTGGTTTCCCGGTTTGGGCCTCAAAACCGGGGGCGAAGTCCCGGAAAAGGACAAGCAGAGCGGTGGCGGCACGTGGCGGCAATCGGTGAGGTTGCGTCGAGGCAACACTACCAGTTGTGCGGGCGTGGCCGTCGGATCACCATCTTCCTTGAGTTGGTCCAGAATAACCCTAAGGTTTAGCTAGCTCGCTCTGTAATTAGTTAGGGGTAGAGTGGGAATTAGAATTAGGATAAGTAGAGGGAGACACCCACCTCCCATCCAATCTCAGTCATTTGCTATTTTGCCTTCTAGGTTTTCCTGCTCTCCCCATCCTCTGCTATAGCGAACTGAGGTCCATAGAGAAGACAATCATACCTCTGTGTCCATGAGATTTTGAGGAAGTGAGACCGTAATCTCACTATTGTAGCGTGTGGTGGCCACACGGTTGCAAATTTGTGGTTGTGATTCATGTTTTGTTCGTGTTCTTCGCGGGTTGCTTTTCTCCACGTTTTTCCCGTTGATCGATCTCTCTACTCGGTGCATCTTTTGCAAATCCATTTGAACTGAGTTGTTCTAGATCGTGAGGCACTTCTTTCCACCGAAGGAAATCATCTCAAACCTCACGAGCTAGTAGATCGGTTGATTTTCATTTTGGATCAAGTTTTGCTCCTTTGTCCCGATTTCTTCCAATTCACCGACTTGAAGTAGGTTCGAGCCATGATTCCTTTAGGATAGCTCACTAACCTCCTTGGAACTCCTCATACTAAGTCTAAGCCTTAGTGCTTTTTATTCGGAGGAGATTGGGTGATTTTCGCGGAAGAACAGTTCTGGATCGGGACCATCGGACGCTCTGTTCTTGAGCATCGGACGCTGAGTTCTTCTCATCGGAGCGTCCGTTGCCACGTGTCATCTGACAGTGAGTTTTAAGGAGCATCGGACGCTGATCATCGGAGCCTACGTTGCCATCGGACGCGCCGGGGGTCTAGCATCAGACGCTAGGGTTTCATTGTAGCAGCGTTCGATGCCAATCGAGTAAGGTTCCAGAATGCTCCTGTTTGCATCGGATGCTTCCGATGCTCTGACATCGGACGCTGCCAGCTTCCGATGCAGATGTTTTTGCACTGATTCGTCCGTGGTTCGTTCGTCCGTTGTCAGTTTTGATTTCCGGTTTTTGCATTGGGTTTCTAGAGTCGTGTAGTGTCTCGCTGTGCTTCTTGGAAGCATCCACCCTACCTCTAGGGTCGTGGACACTTGCGAGCTCTAGGGTTTGTTCTTAGGGTCGATTCTTGGGACAGTCGCGAACAAGTTTCCGGTAGGAAATTTTGAAGCTCCCATTCACCCCCCTCTGGATGCTTTCTGGTAGCACCTTCGGTCCTTCAATTGGTGTAAAGATTTTGATAATAATATATCTTGATGTCTGCTAATTTAGTGTATCACTAGCTTTAGTAGGATTACCCCTTGTTCTGTAATGATGTCGTTTCAACCATATGGCAAGTTTCCACAAGAAGAAGATGCGGATACATGGGTGTATGCCGAGTCTCTGAGTGATGAGTGATTGTCAACGGGTTTGATCGCATGTTCTTTGGCTTGTGTTGTGCAGGTGTCGAGCACGGAGACAGTGATCGAGGGCAAGGTGAAGGTCAAGTTGAGACGTGCCGTGCCGATGGACTGGGTGCGATGAAGGATGGGCGTGCCGTGTGGCGGGCGTGCCATGCCGATGGATCGAGCAGTGAAGGGCGGACGTGAGGCTTGAACTGAGGGACCGGAGTGCCTGAGGATTAGCTGTGGTGGCTGGCAGCCTGGGACAGCGACGAGCAGAGACTTGCGGGGCTCGGTGTTGCTCGGGTCGAGGACCTGGGGACACGTGTCGGTAGACGGGGTGCACGGGCGGTGCATCCCCTCTACAGCTCCGGTTTGGTGGTTGAGCCAGGGAAAAACCACCGAGTGGACGGTTTCCGAGTTTGGGCCTCAAAACTCGGGTGCTCGGTTTCCAGGTTGAGCCACAAAACCTGGGCGCGGACGGTTTCCGAGTTTGGCCACAAAACTCGGGCGATGGGCCGGTTTCCGAGTTTGGGCCTCAAAACTCGGGCGCTGCGGGTTTCTGAGTTTGGGCCACAAAACTCAGGCTGGTGGGCTGGTTTCCCGGTTTGGGCCTCAAAACCGGGGGTTGCTGGAAAAGGCTGGTTTCCCGGTTTGGGCCACAAAACCGGGGGTGCAGAGCGAGGACGGCACGTGGCGGCAATCGGAAGGTTGCGTGGAGGCAACGCGGACGAGTTGTGCGGGCGTGGCCGTTGGATCTACCTACCACTTGAGTTGGTCCAGAATAGCCTTAGGGTTTAGCTGGTTCGCTCTGTAATTAGAATAGAGAGGGGTAGAGTAGGAAATAGACTTAGACTAGAATAGGATAAGTAGTCAGGGAAGACACCCTCCTCCCCTATCTCAGTTTTAGCCATCTCATTTGCTTCCCGCACTTAGGGTTTCCTGCTCTCCCATCCCCTGCTGTAGCTGAGATCCGCAGAGAGACTTGCAACTCTGTGTACTGTTGATTTTGAGGAAAGGAGGCCGTAACCTCCTTGTCGTAGCGTGTGTTTGCGCTTCGGCTTGCAATTCGTGGGTGTGATTCGCGTTTTGTTCGTGTTCTTCGCGGAATCCTTTTTCCCCACGATTTTCCCGTCGCTTGATCTCTTTGCTCGGTTCATTTTTCGCAATTCCGTTTGAACTGGTTTGTTCTAGATCGTGAGGCACTTCTTTCCACCGAAGGAATCATCCTCTAACCTCACGGTCTAGGAGATCGATCGATTTTTCGTTTCGGGTCAAGTTTTCTCCCTTCCCCCGAAATTCTTCGATTCATCGATTTGGAGATAGGTTCGAGCCATGATCTCTTAGAGATAGCTCACTATACTCTTTGTGACTCTTCTCACCAAGTTTGATCCCTAGAGGATTTGTTTTGGGTGAGATCGAGTCGAATCGGTGAACGAACAGCCTGAATCGGGGTGACCGGACGCTGCCTGTTCAACGACCGGACGCTGTCAGTAAGTCCGGTCGATGAACACCTTCGCCGTGTTCGGTTCGTGGCTTGACCGGACGCACCTTTCGCTAAGTGACCGGACTCGCTCATTGTACTGTTCACTTGGCTTGTATTTTGTGACCGGACGCACTGCTCTCGACCGGACGCTCGTCTCTGGTGAGTCCAGTCAGAAACAGTAAGCTCCGAAAACTATTTTTGCACGACCGGACGCGTCCGGTGGTCAGCGACCGGACGCAGGTAGAGTCCGGTCAGTGCTGGTTCGACGCGTTTTCGTCCGCAGTCTGTTCGTTCGTCTTTCGATTCGAGATTCGTTTGTTGCGTTGGATTCCTAACTTCGTGCTCTACAGAATTTGGGCTTCCCGCTTTACAAAATAGCCTGAATCCCCCTCGCGTTGCTCGGGGAAGGTTGAGGTTACCCAAAACCCATCCCGTCACTAGTTGACTTGCGTGAACTTGGGTGAGGAAGTTTTTGTGGTGCCTCACTGTGATCCCAGGGATCATCCACCTTCTTCCAAGGGTCGTGGGCATCACGTTTTTGGTAGTAGCTCTTGGGGATTGATTTTGGAACACTTGGCCAAAGTTTCGTGAGAAATTTTATTGGCTCCCATTCACCCCCCCTCTGGTCGCCTTGCTTTTGCATTCTCGGTCCTTCAATTGGTATCGGAGCAGGTTAAGGATCTTCCACCTTAGCCGGTTCCAAATCCACCGAAGGCGACATGGATCGCGGCGTGGGCAAACCGCCGTTTTTCGATGGGACGAACTATGCGTATTGGAAGATACGCATGTCGGCCTATCTGCAGAGTTTGGGTGCTTCCATCTGGGATATTTGCAACTCTGCCAATTACGTGGTCTTGGCTGCTCGTGAGACTCAGCATCAGATCGATGAGCACGAAGCCAATAGCCGAGCTCGTAATGCTCTCTTTTCGTGTTTGAGCATGGGAGAGTTTGATCGCGTTTCTCACCTCTCTACGGCTCGGGAGATTTGGGCCACCCTCATGCGTTTTCATGAGGGCACCTCTCAAGTCAAAACCCGACTCTACGAGTCGTTCAAGAGAGAGTATGAGAACTTTAGACATCAACCTGGCGAGAGCATAGAGAGTTTATTCGCTCGCTTTCAGGTGATTGTCAACAGGATGAGGGCTAACAAGGAGCAGTTGCCTTTCGACGATCATGAGAGAGCCTTGAAGCTTTTGCATACTCTTGATCGGTCGGTGTGGGATTCCAAAGTTCAGGCGATCATCGAATCGCCTAACTATGAGACCCTCACGTGCGACGAGCTCTTTAGTAAGCTCAAGTCCAGTGAGATTGATGCCATGTCGAGGGCTTCTTATGCGAATCCTTCTGGCCAGACTATGGCTTTGGTTTCTGGCTCTTCTGCTATCCCCTCTACTGGCTTTGCACTTTCTTCACTCTTTTCTGTCACAGAGGACCAGCTTGAGTCGTTGGGGGATGATGAGTTGGCAATGCTCACCAACCGGTTCACGCGGTTCCACAACAACCGCATGAACCGTCGCCGCGGTGGAGGACGCTCAGGATGCTATGAGTGCGGCGACCCCGACCACTTCATCGCCAACTGCTCCAAGAAGAAGCATTCATCTGGGAAGGGCGATCATGGGCACAAGTACGACTCCGGCAAGCGCAAGGAGAAGTACGTCCCCGCGAGGCACAAGCGGAGGGGCGGCTTCGACAAGGAGTACATCAAGAAGAAGTACTTGGAGAAGGCCCAGGCTGAGCAGCGTGCGTTCTTCGCCACGCTCAGCGACGTCGACGGCTCGGATGACGACTCCGCTTGCTCAAGCGATGACAAGTCCGAGAAGAAGAAGAGAATTGAGGACAAGCTGAACGGTCTCTGCTTCTTCGCCGACGACGATGGCTTCTGCACCATGGCGCTTGGTGATGAGGTCGATGGCAAGCTAGAACACACCCCTCGGGACGACGACGACGACACCTCCCAGGTATCCCTCACCCACGACGAGCTTTCTGCTGAGGTTGAGAAGCTTACTGCCGCGCTCCTTAGTCAGGACAAGTTGCTGAGGCGTGCCGCTAGAGAGCGCAAGGAGTTTAGGCAGAAGTGGGAGGACACGGTGAGAGAGCTTGAGTTTGCCAAGTCCACCGTGGTTGTGTCGGAAGAGGTTGAGTGTGAGTCGTGCACCACGCACATGACTGATCTTCTCACTTTGAGAGGAAAGTATGCTGCGTTGGTTGGAGAGCTGGATGAGATGAGGGCCAGACCCTCTTTGCTAGGTGCTTGCAAGACCTGTCCTGGCTTGCAAACCGAGTTGGCAGAGAAGAATGCCAAGATTGAGTCTCTTGAGAAGGCCAGCTCGGGTAGCACCTGTATGGCTAGGTGCGCTTTGTGTGAGGGTTTGGAGATGGAGATTGCGAATGTCAAGCATGGCAAGATGCAAACCGAGGAGGAAAACACATACCTTCGGACCATCTTGTCATGGGTCTCTTGTAGTGAGCCGCAGCTCGGGATGATGATCTCCCAATTTAAGCGAGCTGCTGGAGGTCCTGGTGTAGGTTTTGCTCCGGGTGTTGATCTTTCTGCTTTTGGGAAGATTGGAGAGTCGAGTGGTCTGAACCCTAGCGAGAAGCCCAACTCCACCACTACTCCCAAACTTGCCAAGCTTCCACTCAAAGAGCCTGCCAAGCCTACCACCAAGGATGGGGTGTTTGAGGAACCTCCGAGAGCTCCACCCAAGAACCAAGTGTGGCATCCCAAACCCAACCACCTAAAGAACAAACTGGATAAAATGCCACCTATCCAGGAGGAGTTGCCACAGAAGGGCAAAGTGATCCACACCCACAGCCATGATTACCAACAACCCCCTTTGCGTGCGGTGAGGTATCAGTGTGATTTTTGTGGGAGAGATGGTCACTTGAGCGAGTTCTGCTTTCGGCGCAAGAGAGAGGCGCGCCGTGCTCGGGAGATGGACAACCCGGACTTGTACCACCCTTTCCATGGTGGGCATGGGCCGAATGTCCAGAGGAGAGCTGCTAGGTCTGGAGGTCAAATTCCCAGGCCTAGGGAGAGGAGAGCTCAGAGGAGAGAGGCCAGGCCTAGAGGTCCAGAGTCTCAAGTGCCAAGGCGTAGGCCTCATAGAGAGCGTGCCCGGCGGGAGCCTGCAGTTGCAAGTTTTGGACCCCGTGACGGAGGCTTTGTAGTTGAGCGCTATCCCCCACCGCAGTTTGAGTATCGCGGTGAGCGCTTCTTCCCTAGCGGACCACGTTTTCCTGTGCGTGGTGATCGCTACCCCCGTAGACGTGCTAGGAATGGTTTTTCTGCTAACCGATCTTTTGAGCAGCCGGCCCAACACTGGTATTCCCCTTTCTTCACTAACCCCAGTGTTGGACCGTATGCTCACCCTATGTCTTTTTATTGATGTAGGTAAGGCGGTTGGAGGACATTTGGTTGGTGGATTCCGGTTGCTCGAGGCACATGACCGGAAATGCCAAGTGGTTCTCCAGCCTTAGCCCGGTCGCCGGAAAGGAGTACATAACCTTCGGCGACAATAGTAAAGGTAAGGTGTTGTCTCGCGGAACGGTGCGGGTTAATGAGCACTTTGTGTTGCGCGATGTTGCTCAAGTTTCTAACTTGCATTTTAACCTTCTTTCTGTTTCGCAACTTTTTGATGATGACTATGAGATTCGTTTTAAACCGAACCTTAGTCGCATCTTAGATCCTCAGGGCGATCTTGTATGTCTGATTTCGCCCTTTGGGAAAGTCTTTCGAGCGAATTTCTCGGAGTCATTTGGATCTTCTCGCTGCCTTTTGGCTAGTCCTTCTTCCTCCGATCTTTGGAAGTGGCATAGGAGGCTCGGTCATTTAAGCTTCGACTTGCTTGCAAGACTTAGCTCACTTGGCCTAATCCGAGGATTGCCTAAGCTTTCGATGGAGAAGGATCTAGTTTGCCATTCTTGTAGACATGGGAAGATGGTTGCCGCTCCCCACCATCCAGTGACTAAGGTCATGACCTCGCACCCTGGAGAGCTTTTACATATGGACCTTGTTGGTCCGGCTCGGGTGAGCTCGGTTGGTGGCAAGTGGTATGTTTTGGTTGTTGTTGATGACTTTTCGAGGTACTCGTGGGTCTTGTTTTTGACTGAGAAGACTGAGACTTTCTCCTTCGCTCGCAATCTGATTTTGCGTCTTCAGAACGAGTTCCCTTTGAACTCGATGCGAGCTATTAGAAGTGATAATGGTTCCGAATTCAAAAATTCGGATTTTGAGAAGTTTTGTAACCGCCTTGGTTTGGAGCATCAGTTATCTTCCCCCTACACACCGCACCAAAATGGTGTTGTAGAGAGGAAGAATCGGACCCTTGTTGAGATGGCCAGGACGATGCTCGATGAGCATAGGACTCCTAGGCGCTATTGGGCCGAAGCTATGAACACTGCATGCTACATTTCAAATCGCATTTTTCTGAGAGCTTTCTTGAAAAAGACTTCTTATGAGTTGCGTTTTGGAAAACTACCCAAGGTGAGTTATTTTCGAGTTTTTGGTTGCCATTGTTTTATACTCAAGAAGGGCAACTTGGACAAATTTGAGTCTCGTTCTTCTGACGGTGTATTTTTGGGTTATGGCACTCACACTAGAGCATATCGTGTACTTAACCTTGATACTAACCGAGTCATGGAGACATCAGATGTCACCTTCGATGAGACTCTTGTTTCTCCTTCTTCTCGTTTTGAGCGTGCAGGTGATCATGAGGTTGGAGAGCCTCTTTTTGATGACGAGGACGAGGGTGCTGAAGGTATGGATGATCCAGCACCCCCTCCACCTGCCGCGCTGCAAAGAGCGGCCTCGACGACAACTCACGGCCCCGACACCTCCTCTTCCTGGGGGCCGTGGGATCCTCCACCTCGTGCGGTACCTTTTGTACCCGGGGTGGAACCAGCTGCTGTTGAGGGGGAGGTCACTTCATCCCGGGAGGCGCCACGACATATCCAGCGCCAGCACCCCCCTCAGCAGATGATCGGCGACATCGGCGAGCGAGTCACTCGCTCCAGGTCACAGCACATCTCTCACTTCGCTCACTCTGCTTTTGTTGCTAATTTTGAGCCCCGAGATGTTGGACACGCTTTGACGGATCCGGATTGGGTCAATGCCATGCATGAGGAGTTAGAAAACTTTGAGCGAAATCGGGTTTGGGTTCTAGTTCCACCTCCACCTGACTGTAAGCCTATTGGGACAAAATGGGTTTTCAAAAACAAACAAGGAGAGGATGGCCACGTTGTTAGAAACAAGGCCCGGCTTGTAGCGAAAGGCTATAGTCAGAAGGAGGGGATAGATTATGAGGAGACGTTTGCTCCTGTAGCTCGTTTGGAGGCTATTAGGATACTCTTGGCTTTTGCTGCATCCAAAGGTTTCAAACTTTTTCAAATGGATGTCAAGAGTGCCTTCTTAAACGGCAACATAGAGGAGGAAGTTTATGTTGAGCAACCCCCCGGTTTTGAAAATCCCAAGTTTCCAAACCATGTCTTTAAACTTCATAAAGCTTTATATGGTTTGAAACAAGCCCCTAGAGCCTGGTATGATAGGTTGAAAACCTTTTTGCTTGCTAAGGGTTTTAAAATGGGATGTGTAGATAAAACGCTCTTTCTCCTCCGGCAAGGCAAAGACACGCTCTTGCTCCAGATTTACGTGGATGATATCATTTTCGGTGGTTCTTCTCACGCTTTGGTTGCCAAGTTTGCATATACTATGAGCAGGGAGTTCGAGATGAGCATGATAGGCGAGCTGACATTCTTTCTCGGGTTGCAAATTAAGCAATCCCGGGAGGGGACGTTTGTGCACCAGGGCAAGTACACCAAAGACTTGCTGAAGCGTTTCGATATGGGTGAGGCCAAGCCTCTGCCAACACCCATGTCGACGACGACTGCCCTAGATGCGGATGTGGAGGGAGAAACAGTGGACCAGAAGGAGTACCGCAGCATGATCGGGTCGCTGCTCTACCTGACGGCGACACGCCCGGACATCCAGTTCGCGGTGTGTCTGTGCGCGCGCTTTCAGGCGTCACCACGCACTTCTCACCGTCAGGCGGTGAAGTGCATCTTCAGGTACCTTCGTTTCACTCCTGAGTTTGGGATTTGGTATTCTGCTTCCTCCACCCTCTCGCTTTGCGGTTATTCCGATGCCGATTTTGCTGGTTGCCGTATTGAGCGGAAGTCCACTTCTGGGACTTGCCAATTTATTGGTTCTTCTCTTGTTTCGTGGTCTTCTCGCAAGCAGTCTAGTGTCGCTCAGTCCACTACAGAGGCTGAATATGTTGCTGCGGCTAGCTGCTGTTCCCAGTTACTCTGGATGATGGCCACTTTGCGTGATTTTGGTTTGAGTTTTTCTCGCGTGCCTTTGCTTTGTGACAGCACGAGTGCTATTAGCGTTGCTAAGAACCCCGTGCTTCACTCGAAAACCAAACACATTGATGTGCGCTTTCATTTCTTGCGCGACCACCAGGAGAAGGGTGATATCGACCTTCGCCATGTCGATACTCATCACCAACTGGCTGATATTTTCACCAAGCCTTTAGACGAATCAACCTTTAATCGGTTGAGGGGTGAGCTTGGTGTGTGTTTCCCCTTTTAGATGGGGGAAACCTTTTGGATCTTGTATAGACTGACTCTTTTATTTTGAGTTTCTTTTCTTTGCATTTTAGCATACGCATTTACATTCTGAGCTTCATGTTTATAATCACTAGAATGTAACTATGCTCTATCTAGTATGCTCCGATGCTTATATGGATGCTTGTAGCTTATGCTCTTCCTGATCACTAGTACATGTTATGAGCTGAGCTATTTTGGAATGGTGAATTTACTTAGTAACTTACAATCTAAAAATGTTCACCATTGAGATATGCAACTAGCATGTGTAGGATATGTTGAGTTCTCTCGTGCTTTTCATATATGCTAGGTTGCTATGTCTCTAGTTATGAGTCATTCACTTGCTTGGTCTGTTCATATCATGTATAAAATTTGAACCAAGTTTTAGTGAATTGAAAAGATCGAGATGGGATTGCTTGTCAACACCTCACGGTCTCGAGACTGTTTCTCATTGCACTTTGAGTTAAACTTGAGCCGTGTAGTGTATGACCGAAACCGTTGCTTTAAGCTTCCGATTGCATATGCATAGGCTTCGCACGGTTGAAAAGTTAGGCAAAGACAAGCTTTCAACCTCTCGCAATCACATGCTGAAATTAAACTTGTGTAATTTCACCGCTGTAACTCCAATATAAAAATGAAATCACAAGTATATGCTTCATTCCTATGCATGATGATTGAACTTTGCTAGGGGTAGTTCACCTTGTATACATGTTTAGCACTTGTCTGGATTCCTATCTATACATGTGTAGTGCTATTCTGATGGTTACTATCTTTTTGGCTAAAAACTGCTCACTTGCTCATATGCTTCATATTTCGTATGTGTGATCAGTTTGAGCCTTCGCTATTTGAGTGCTTAGTTGTGCCATTGGAGCTATACCGATTAGAGCATTTTTGCACTCTTTTGATTATATGCCTGAAGCTGCTAACTTGCATTTCTGACTTCATATGCATTTTAGAAGGGGGAGTTTTGTTGGCTCAAGGGAAGAGTTTGTGCTTGATAAGTGCATTTTCAACTAAGGGGGAGAGTTTTTGCAAATCATATGTCTCCTGGCGTTCAATTAAGGGGGAGCTTTTGCTAAGGGGGAGATTTTCAGATCTTTATGCTCTTCTCTTGTTGGACCTAAGGGGGAGTCCCTGGTTGCTTGCACTTGTCGAGGGGAGTTTGCTAGTTGTGTTGAGCCGTTGCCTCTATCTTGAGGGACTAGCATTTTGCCAATTTTTAGCTCCGATTTTCAATTGGTTTTCTGCTAGCGGTGTTGAGCCTGTTCTACCTCTTCTTGAGGGCTAGCTTTGCTTTGCTTGGTCGCGTCGAGCCGTTGCCCATGTCTTTGGGGACCAAGTTCTCGCTTCTTCCACTTGACCCTCTTCGGCTTTGCTATGCTTTTGGGTCATTTGGCTGAGTCCTCTCCTTCCTCCTTCCTCCTACCTTCTTCTTTCATTATGATTTGTGTGTGTAGTTGACAATGCACTCATCAAGGGGGAGATTGCGGATACATGGGTGTATGCCGAGTCTCTGAGTGATGAGTGATTGTCAACGGGTTTGATCGCATGTTCTTTGGCTTGTGTTGTGCAGGTGTCGAGCACGGAGACAGTGATCGAGGGCAAGGTGAAGCTCAAGTTGAGACGTGTCGTGCCGATGGACTGGGTGCGATGAAGGATGGGCGTGCCGTGCGGCGGGCGTGCCATGCCGATGGATCGAGCAGTGAAGGGCGGACGTGAGGCTTGGACTGAGGGACCGGAGTGCCTGAGGATTAGCTGTGGTGGCTGGCAGCCTGGGACAGCGACGAGCAGAGACTTGCGGGGCTCGGTGTTGCTCGGGTCGAGGACCTGGGGACACGTGTCGGTGGACGGGGTGCACGGGCGGTGCATCCCCTCTACAGCTCCGGTTTGGTGGTTGAGCCAGGGAAAAACCACCGGGTGGACGGTTTCCGAGTTTGGGCCTCAAAACTCGGGTGCTCGGTTTCCAGGTTGAGCCACAAAACCTGGGCGCGGACGGTTTCCGAGTTTGGCCACAAAACTCGGGCGATGGGCCGGTTTCCGAGTTTGGGCCTCAAAACTCGGGCGCTGCGGGTTTCTGAGTTTGGGCCACAAAACTCAGGCTGGTGGGCTGGTTTCCCGGTTTGGGCCTCAAAACCGGGGGTTGCTGGAAAAGGCTGGTTTCCCGGTTTGGGCCACAAAACCGGGGGTGCAGAGCGAGGACGGCACGTGGCGGCAATCGGAAGGTTGCGTGGAGGCAACGCGGATGAGTTGTGCGGGCGTGGCCGTTGGATCTACCTACCACTTGAGTTGGTCCAGAATAGCCTTAGGGTTTAGCTGGTTCGCTCTGTAATTAGAATAGAGAGGGGTAGAGTAGGAAATAGACTTAGACTAGAATAGGATAAGTAGTCAGGGAAGACACCCTCCTCCCCTATCTCAGTTTTAGCCATCTCATTTGCTTCCCGCACTTAGGGTTTCCTGCTCTCCCATCCCCTGCTGTAGCTGAGATCCGCAGAGAGACTTGCAACTCTGTGTACTGTTGATTTTGAGGAAAGGAGGTCGTAACCTCCTTGTCGTAGCGTGTGTTTGCGCTTCGGCTTGCAATTCGTGGGTGTGATTCACGTTTTGTTCGTGTTCTTCGCGGAATCCTTTTTCCCCACGATTTTCCCGTCGCTTGATCTCTTTGCTCGGTTCATTTTTCGCAATTCCGTTTGAACTGGTTTGTTCTAGATCGTGAGGCACTTCTTTCCACCGAAGGAATCATCCTCTAACCTCACGGTCTAGGAGATCGATCGATTTTTCGTTTCGGGTCAAGTTTTCTCCCTTCCCCCGAAATTCTTCGATTCATCAATTTGGAGATAGGTTCGAGCCATGATCTCTTAGAGATAGCTCACTATACTCTTTGTGACTCTTCTCACCAAGTTTGATCCCTAGAGGATTTGTTTTGGGTGAGATCGAGTCGAATCGGTGAACGAACAGCCTGAATCGGGGTGACCGGACGCTGCCTGTTCAACGACCGGACGCTGTCAGTAAGTCCGGTCGATGAACACCTTCGCTGTGTTCGGTTCGTGGCTTGACCGGACGCACCTTTCGCTAAGTGACCGGACTCGCTCATTGTACTGTTCACTTGGCTTGTATTTTGTGACCGGACGCACTGCTCTCGACCGGACGCTCGTCTCTGGTGAGTCCAGTCAGAAACAGTAAGCTCCGAAAACTATTTTTGCACGACCGGACGCGTCCGGTGGTCAGCGACCGGACGCAGGCAGAGTCCGGTCAGTGCTGGTTCGACGCGTTTTCGTCCGCAGTCTGTTCGTTCGTCTTTCGATTCGAGATTCGTTTGTTGCGTTGGATTCCTAACTTCGTGCTCTACAGAATTTGGGCTTCCCGCTTTACAAAATAGCCTGAATCCCCCTCGCGTTGCTCGGGGAAGGTTGAGGTTACCCAAAACCCATCCCGTCACTAGTTGACTTGCGTGAACTTGGGTGAGGAAGTTTTTGTGGTGCCTCACTGTGATCCCAAGGATCATCCACCTTCTTCCAAGGGTCGTGGGCATCACGTTTTTGGTAGTAGCTCTTGGGGATTGATTTTGGAACACTTGGCCAAAGTTTCGTGAGAAATTTTATTGGCTCCCATTCACCCCCCCTCTGGTCGCCTTGCTTTTGCATTCTCGGTCCTTCAGAAGAAACATTGAAGAACCTAGGGTGCCTGAACATTTATGATCCATCATTATCTCTGGAACTCTACCATCTCAAAGGTTTGTGTATACATACATATATATTATTCTAACCATGTGTAGATTGGAGAAAAGGTCACCGTCACAACAATTCAACTTCATCCCATGTGACGGATATTTATGCTATGCCACTCACAAATCCCAGTTGTGAGTCATGGTAAGTATGATTAAGGTGAGACAGTCTTGCTCATGGACTTTAAAATTTATGAGTAGTTATCTTTTTAATTTCATGCATTCCACTACATGTTTACTTTGAATCATCGTTGCATCCACTCCATTTAGTTTAGGTTTTATTTTATCAAATCCACATCATGTTTAGTTCCTTGTATGCATTCATGTCATCTGCATCTAAAAAGAAGAAATAAAAAATAATAATAAATAAAATAAAATATTCCTCACTGTGATCATACTCTTTCATCTCTCTCTGAATAAATCTCTTTTATACTTTCATGCTACCTTTGTCGATGCTAGTAAGTTTTGGTTTGGAAGTATTGATCATACTTCCATAGGCTTTTAAATTATGCTTGGTGCTTAGGTTAAATAGTCTACCTTAATCAAATTAGACATGGAGTCTAGTTTGAGTACTAAACTAACAAGTGCTCTAGATACTGGTTATTTGTTGGACTAACCCCTGCAGAAAACTCTCAAATACAATTTGGGAAAGTCCTGAGATGAATTCACATCAGAGATAAAACAAGGCATATGATGAACTACACAAAGAAGACTCAGCTCATTCATCATGGATGAAAGAACTGTGAGTATTAAAGTTTATTTAAGTCTTTCTTCTACTGCAAGTTATCTTTTGCCTTGAACCATGTTAGAATGCAGCCAACACATAAAATGCTAGTCTATGCTAAAGTAATCCTAAAATCACCTTTTCATTAGCATGGATGAATAACACATAAGTTGTGGATAACAACTCATGTTTCACATTCAGTGCAATCCTTCGGGTATGTGTCCACTAACATTTTGTAGGAGATGAGGTTTGCTTGTTCGTGGTGTCGTGTGAAATTAAAGATCCAAACCCCAACCCGTGGATAGACAAAACTCATCATCAGATAGGTCACCACTAATGTCAAAGGCAGCCAAGCTTTGAGCCATCCCAAGGCCTAGGCTAGGACACTGATGACGAGCGGGATATGATGCAACTCACCCCGTATGGGCCAATCTATGACTATGCTCATGATTGTCGAATACATCAACACCGATACCAACAACAAATATCAGGGTGACAATATGCCACTACATTATAACATACATCTGTGTGTCATCCAAAGGTAGTCTGTTGGTGGTTCATTATGAAGACAACCAGTGGAAGTTCTCCTCACTTCTATTCATTGCAACATAAGAGCTAGCTTGGGGATGAAGTGGTACGACTGCATCAACAACAAGGTCTACAAATTCAACTCATGAACATGTTGTTGAAGAAATATGGGCATCCACCTACCTCACAAGCCAGCTTGGGGGAGACACAATTCTGTTGTCTAGATTTGCTTCACGATCAAGGGGAGGAAGGAGAAATCCAGCTTCAGGTCACTTTGACCTCCTATTTACCACTTTGATCAGTACAAGCCACTAGTGCGAACACAAGGTTGATATGTGCCCTTGTGGTTCCCTTCTTGAGTGATGAGCGATCGGTCAACAGGCTCACTGGAAGGGGTGAGAGGCAACATGTGTCTCTTGGCTGTGTTGATGTGCAGGTGTGGAGCTCGGAGACAGTGGTCGAAGGTGAGGTGAAGGTCAAGTAGAGATGTGCCGTGCAGACGGACCGGGAGCGGTGAAGGGCAGACGTGAGGCTTGGACCGACGGACCGGGAGACCTGAGGACCAGCTGTGGTAACTGGCACGTGGCATCGATGAGCAAGAACACTTGGGGATGTGCGGTGCATCGGCCGAGTCAGGAGGAAGGCGATGGCGTCGTGACACTTAGCGAGAGGCCGAGAAGGAAGGCGAATGCGCTGTGCCCGGCGTGGAGGCTGGACATGCATCGGCATCGGTGCCGGTGGTCGGGGTGTTGAAGGACCAAGAATGCAATAGCAAGGCGACCAGAGGGGGGTGAATGGGAGCTCAAAAATTTCTCTCGAAACTTTGGCCTTTGTCCCACAAATCAACCCCCAAAAGCTTCGATCGAAACCATGATGCCCATGACCCTCGGAAGAGGGTGGATGATCCCTAGGATCACAGCGAGGCACCACAAGGCGATAGCAAACCAAAAGCCAAAAGCACAGACACAAGTTCGATCCTTAGAAACCGAGTCCCAAACATATATTGAAGCCTACGTCGAGAAATCCCAAAATATTGATGCTAACAAGTAGCAAGGATACTTAGAGAGGTTCCTAGGTGAACTAAGAAGCCAACCGAGAGGTCCAGAAACCAAGCGAAGAAGTCGGGAGAGCAAACGCACTAAAATTCAACAAGTAGCCGACTTCCGGACTATCCGCCAGTACGGTCCCGGACTGTCCGGCTCAACTGCGGACTGTCCGCGGGGGGATGGCGGACTGTCCGCCGGCCAAATCCCCGAAACAGCACTGTTGTTGCAAGTCTTCTGGACACTCCCGGACTGTCCGCGAGATCCAACTGCGGACTATCCACCGGTCACTCAAAAGCAAAACAGCCGAGGAACTCAGCCACCGGTCCGGCTCGTCCCCGACGCGTGGACTGTCCGCCGGTCAAACCGCGGACTGTCCGCGGATGATCAGAGAGGGCGAATTTGTTCGGCCCTTCTCCAAATCCTGCCAAATTCGAATCAAACCAAAATGCCTTGTTCCCAAACTTGGAGAAGATGATCACGAGGTAGATGGAAGACTATCCCCAAGAAATCATCCGCTCAAATCAACTCAATCACCAGGAAATTGAAAGGGAAGGAGTATGAACGAAAAAACGCCACGAAAACGAAATTGACCCGATCTACTTGTTCGTGAGGAGTTAGATGAATTCCTTCGGTGGAAATGATCTCCTCACTATAAAGAACAAGTTGATTCAAATGGATTTCGCAAAGACATAGTATAGAGGGAGATTGAGTGACGGGAAAATCGCGGAGAAACGAAGAACGCGAAGAACACGAACAAAACGCGAATCAAGTCATCGATCTGCAACCGTGTGGCTACCACACGCTACAACAGTGAGATTACAGTCTCACTTCCTCAAAATCTCCAGTACACAGAGGTATGGTTCTCTGCGGATCTCAGTTGCTACAGCAGGGGATTGGGAGAGCAGGAAAACCTAGAAGGCAAAGAGAAAATGGCTGAGATCGAATGCGAGGAGGGTGTCTCCCTCTACTTATCCTAATTCTAATTCCTACTCTACCCCTCTATAATTACAGAGCGAACCAGCTAAACCCTAGGGTTATTCTGGACCAACTCGAAGATGCTGGTGATCCGACGGCCACGCCTGCACAACTGGTAGCGTTGCCTCGACACAACCTCACCGATTGCCGCCACGTGCCGCCACCGCTCCGCTTGTCCTTTTCCCGGACTTCGCCCCCGGTTTTGAGGCCCAAACCGGGAAACCAGCCTTCACGACCAACCCCCGGTTTTGAGGCCCAAACCAGGAAACCAGCCGTCCATCGCCTGAGTTTTGTGGCCCAAACTCAGCAAACCCGACGCACCCAGGTTTTGAGGCCCAAACCTGGAAACCGTCCTCAGCCCGAGTTTTGTGGCCCAAACTCGGAAACCATCAGCGCCTAGGTTTTGAGACCCAAACCTGGAAACCGTCCACTCAATGGTTTTTCTGTGGCTCAACCACCAAACCGAGCCATCGAGGGGATGCACCGCCCGTGCACCCCGTCCACCGACACGTGTCCCTAGGTCCTCGACCCAAGCAACACCGTGCCCGCAAGTCTTCGCTCGTCGCTGTCCCAGGCTGTCAGCCACCACAGCTGATCCTCGGGCCACCGGTCCCTCAGTCCAAGCCTCACGTCCGCCCTTCGCCACTCTCGGTCCATCGGCACGGCACGTCTCTACTTGACCTTCACCTTGCCTTTGATCATTGTATCCGTGCTCGACACCTGCACAACACAAGCCAAAGAACATGCGCATTATCCCAGTTGACAATCACTCATCACTCAGAGACTCGGCATACACCCATGTATCCGCAATCTCCCCCTTGATAAGTGCATTGTTAACTACCAACACAAATCATAATGAAATAGAGGAAGGAAGGAAGAAAGAGAGAGAACTCGACCAAATGACCCAAAAGCATATGAAAGCCGAAGAAGGTCAAGTGGGAAGAGCAAAACAACTTGGTTCCCAAAGACATGGGCAACGGCTCGACGCAACCAAGCAAAGCAAAGCTAGCCCTCAAGAAGAGGTAGAGCAGGCTCAACACCGCTAGCGGGAAAACTTGATACCAATTGGAAAATCAACTGAAAATCAAGCAAAACAGAGCTAGCCCTCAAGAAGAGGCAGAACTGGCTCAACACCGCTAGCGAGTAAGCTCAATACCAACTGAAGAGAGCTAGATATCAGCTGAAGAGCATAAAAAAACAAAGGTGCTAGTCCCTCAAGAAAGAGGCAAAGGCTCAACACAACTAGCTACCAAAAATGCTCCAAACCAACTGTTACCAGCTCGAAAACACAGCAGTGAGCAAACTCCCCCTCGAATGGTGCACACAACCAGGAAATCTCGCCCTTTGTTCAACTCGGAAAATACATGATTTTCTCCCCCTTAGTTAAACACAGAAGGTACTCATGATTTGTCAATATTTTCTCCCCCTTAGTTGAAAATGCACCATCAAGCAAAACTCCCCCTTCCAAAATGCATATGAGTCAAAGTGCAAGTTAGTAGCTTCAGGAATATAGTCGATAGAGTATGAAGATGCTCGACAGAGTGCTGATCCGATGACTCATAAAATGCACAGAATGCTAGCAAAGGCTCAAACTTATCACTAAATACGAAATCTGAACATTTGAGCAACAAGAGCAGTTTTCAGCCAAAAAGGTATTCACCATGAAAATAGCACGAAGCATGTATAGACAGGAAATCAAACAAGTGCTAAACATGTGTACAAGGTGAACTACCCCTAGCATAGTTCAAACATCATGCTATAGAATGAAACATAGACTTGTGTATCCAAATTTTATCGGAGTTGCAGTGGTTAAATTACACAAGTTTAAATTTCAGCATGTGATTGTGAGAGGTTGAGAGCTTGTCATTGCCTAACTTTTCAACTGTGCGAAGCCTATGCAGAAGCAATCAGAAGCTTAAAGCAACAGTTTCGGTCATACACTACACAGCTCAAGTTTAACTCAAAGTGCAATGAGAAACAGTCTCAAAACTGTGATGTGCTGACAAGCAAACCCATCTCGATCTTTCCAATTTACTTAACTTGGTTCAAATTTTATCTCAGAATATATGAACATACCAAGCAAGTGAATGACTCAGAACGAGAGACATAGCAACCTAGCATATATGAAAAGCACGAGTGAATTCTACACATCCTACACATGCTAGTTTCATATCTCAATTGTGAACATTTTCAAGTTTTTTGTTCATTAAGCAGGTTCACCATTCAAAAATAGCTCAGCTCACAACATGCATTAGTGATCAGAAAGAGCATAAGCTACAAGCATCATCATAAAGCATCAGAGCAAATAGTAGACAGAGCATAGCCACATTCTAAAGATTATATTCATGAAGCTCTGAATGTAAATATGCAAGATGAAATGCAAAGATGCATGAAGAAACCAAAATGAAAAACACAAAGTCAGTTTATGATACAAGAGTCAAAATGTTTCCCCCATCTAAAAGGGGAAACACACACCAAGCTCACCTCTCAACCTAGCAAAAGTTGATTGGTCTAAAGGCTTGGTGAAAATATCAGCCAACTGATGATGAGTATCGACATGGCGAAGGTCGATATCACCCTTCTCATAGTGGTCTCGCAGAAAATGAAAGCGCACATCAATGTGTTTGGTCTTAGAGTGCAGCACGGGATTCTTAGCAACGCTAATAGCACTCGTGCTGTTACAAAGCAAAGGAACACGAGAAAAGCGCAGACCAAAATCACGCAAAGTGGCCATCATCCAAAGCAACTGGGAACAACAGCTAGCCACAGCAACATACTCAGCCTCCGTGGTAGACTGGGCGACACTAGACTGCTTGCGAGAAGACCAAGATACAAGAGAAGAACCAATAAACTGACAAGTTCCAGAAGTGGACTTGCGATCAAGTCAGCAACCAGCAAACTCGGCATCAGAATAACCGCAAAGGGAAAGGGTGGAGGAAGCAGAATACCAAATCCCAAATTCAGGAGTGAAGCATAAGTACCTCATAATGCGCTTGACTGCCTGACGGTGAGAGGTTCGCGGTGACGACTGAAATCGTGCGCGAAGACACACCGCGAACTGGATGTCCGGGCGTGTCACCGTCAGGTACAACAGCGACCCGATCATACTCCGGTACTCCTTCTGGTCTACAGCTTCTCCATCCACATCCGCATCCAGGGTCGCCGTGGTCGGCATGGGTGTTGGAAGAGGCTTGGCCTCACCCATGTCGAACTTCTTCAGGATGTCCTTGGTGTACTTGCCCTGGTGCACGAACGTCCCTTCTCGGGATTGCTTGATTTGCAACCCGAGGAAAAACGTCAACTCGCCCATCATGCTCTTCTCAAACTTCCTGCTCATAGTGTCTGCAAACTTGACAACCAAAGCGTGAGAAGAACCACCGAAAATGATATCATCCATGTAAATCTGGACCAAGAGAGTGTCATTGCCTTGCTTGAGGAGAGAGTGTTTTATCCACACATCCCATTTTAAAACCCTTAGCAAGGAAAAAGGTTTTCAACCTATCATACCGGGCTCTAGGGGCTTGTTTCAAACCATATAAAGCTTTGTGAAGTTTAAAAACATGGTTTGGAAACTTGGGATTTTCGAAACCGGGGGGTTGTCTCACATATACTTCCTCTTCTATGTAGCCGTTTAAGAAGGCACTCTTGACATCCATTTGAAAAAGTTTAAACCCTTTGGATGCAGCAAAAGCCAAGTGTATCCTAATTGCCTCCAAACGAGCTACAGGAGCAAAAGTCTCCTCATAGTCTATCCCCTCCTTCTGACTATACCCCTGGGCTACAAGTCTGGCCTTGTTTCTCACAACATGGCCATCCTCTCCTTGTTTGTTTTTGAAAACTCATTTTGTCCCAATAGGGTGACACTTAGGAGGAAGAGAAACCATAACCCAAACCCGATTTCTTTCAAAGTTTTCTAACTCCTCATGCATGGCATTGACCCAATCTGCATCAGATAAAGCGTGTCCAACATCTCGGGGTTCAAAATCAGCAACAAATGCAGAATGAGCAAAGTGAGAGATTTGTTGTGACCTTGATCGAGTGACACGTTCGCTGATGCTGCCGATCATCTGTTGAGGCGGGTGTTGGCCCTGGATGTGTCATGGTGCTTCACGAACTGATGTAGCCTCCCCCTCAATAGCAGCTGGTGCCTCCTCGGGTACAAAGGGTACCGCTCGAGGTGGCGGATCCCACGGCCCCCAAGTCGAAGAATAGGGATTGGGGCCGTGAGTCGTAGTAGAAGCCGCTCTTTGCGGCACAGCAGGTGGAGGTGGTGCTGGGTTGTCCATCCCTTCAGCACCCTCTTCCTCATCATCAAAAAGAGGCTCGCCAACCTCATGATCACCTGCACACTCAAAACAAGAAGAAGGACAAACCATGGTCTCATCGAAGGTGACATTTGATGTCTCCATGACTCGGTTAGTGTCAAGGTTAAGTACACGATATGCAGGAGTATGAGTGCCATAACCCAAAAACACACCGTCAGAAGAACGAGACTCAAATTTGTCCAGGTTGCCTTTCTTAAGTATAAAATAGTGGCAACCAAAGACTCTAAAATAACTCACCTTGGGCAATTTTACAAAACGCAACTCATAAGAAGTCTTTTTCAAGAAAACTCGGAGAAAAATGCGATTGGAAATGTAGCATGCAGTGCTCATAGCTTCGGCCCAATATCGCCTAGGAGTCCTATGCTCATCGAGCATCGTCCTGGCCATCTCTACAAGGGTCCGATTTTTCCTCTCTACAACACCATTCTGAGGGGGTGTGTAGGGGGAAGAAAACTGATGCTCTAAACCCAAAGAGTTACAAAACTTCTCAAAATCCGAATTTTTGAATTCGGAACCAATATCACTCCTAATAGCTTGCATCAAGTTCAAAGGGAACTCGTTCTAAAGATGCAAAATCAGATTGCGAGCAATGGAGAAAGTCTCGGTCTTCTCAGCTAAAAAGAAGACCAACGAATATCTCGAAAAGTCGTCAACAACAACAAGCACATACCACTTCCCCCCAACCGAGCTCACCCGAGTCGGACCAACAAGGTCCATGTGCAAAAGCCCTCCAGGGCGCGTGGTCATGACCTGAGTCACTGGATGGTGGGGAGCAAAAACTATCTTCCCATGTCTACAACAATAGCAAACAAGATCCTTCTCCATGGACAACTTGGGCAATCCTCGGATTATGCCAAGTGAACTAAGCCTTGCAAGCAAGTCGAAGCTCAAGTGACCAAGTCTCCTATGCCACTTCCAAAGATCAGATTAGGAAGGTCCAGCCATAAGACAACGAGAAGTTCCAAAAGACTCTGAGAAATCCGCACGAAAGACTTTCCCAAAGGGTGAAATCACACAAACAAGATTGCCCTGAGGATCCAAAATACGACTGAGATTCGGCTTAAAACGAATCTCATAGTCGTCATCAAAGAGTTGCAAAACAGAAAGAAGATTAAAATGCAAGATAGAAACAAGAGCAACATCACGCAACACAAAGTGCTCATTAACTCGCACCGACCCACGAGACAACACTTTACGTTTGCTATTATCGCCGAAGGTGATAAACTCCTTTCCGGCGACCGAACTAAGACTGGAGAACCAGTTGGCGTTTCCGGTCATGTGCCTCGAGCAATCGGAATCCACCAACCAAACATTCTCCAATCATTTAACCTACATCAATAAAAGGACATAGGGTGAGCATACGGTCCAACACTGGGGTTAGTGAAGTAGGAGAATACCAGTGTTGGGCCGGCTGCTCAAAAGAACGGTTAGGAGAAAAACCATTCCTAGCACGCCTATGGGAAGAGCGATCACCACGTAGAGGAAAACGTGGTCCGCTAAGGGAGGAGCGTCCATCGCGATACTAAAAACGCGGTGGGGGAAAGCGCTCAACTACAAAGCCACCACCACGGGGTCCATAGCCTACAACTGCAGGCTCCCGCCTGGCACGACCTCCTCGCGGCCTAGGCCTAGGAACTTGAGGTTTTGGACCTCTAGGCCTAGCAGCACGCCTCTGAACATTCGGCATATGTACATCATGGAAAGGATGAAACATGTCCGTATTGTTCATCTCCTTTGCACGGCGCGCCTCTCTCTTGCGCCGAAAGCAAAACTCACTCAAGTGTCCATCTCTCCCACAGTGCTCACAATGGTACCTCACCGCTCTCATAGGGGGTTGTTGGTACTCACGGTAGTGTGTGTGGATCACTTTGCCCTTCTGTGGCATAAGCTCCTCCTGGATTGGTGGCATCGTGTCAAGCTTATTTTTTAGGTGGTTGGGCTTAGGATGCCATGTCTGTTTCTTGGGTGGAGCTCTCGGAGGTTCAACGAACACACCATCCTTAGTGTCAGGCTTTAGAGGCTCTCTGGGTGGAATCTTGGTAAGCTTGGGAGTAGTGGTGGAGTTGGGCTTCTCACACGGGTTCAGACCACTCGACTCTCCAATCTTCCCGGAAGATGAAACATCAACACCCTGAGCAAAGCCTACACCGGGACCTCCAGCAGCACGCTTGAATTGGGAGATCATCATCCCAAGCTGCGGCTCACCACTAGACACCCATGACAAGATGGTCCGAAGGTATGTGTTTTCTTCCTCAGTTTGCATCTTGTCATGCTTCACATTTGCAATCTCCATCTCCAAACCCTCACAAAGAACACACCTAGACACACAAGTGCTACCCGAGCTGGCCTTCTCAAGAGACACAATCTTGGCATTCTTCTCTGCCAACTAGGATTGCAAGCCCGCACAGGACTTGCACGCACCCAACAGCGAGGATCTAGCCTTCAGCTCATCCACCTCTCCAACCAACGCCACATACTTACCTCTCAAAGTGAGAAGGTCAGTCATGTGCATGGTGCACATCTCGCACTCACCCTCCTCAGAAACGACCACGATGGACTTGGCAAACTCAAGTTCCTTCACCGTATCCTCCCACTTCTGCCTAAACTCCTTACGCTCTCTAGCAGCACGCCTAAGCAGCTTATCTTGACTAAGGAGAGCGGCAGTAAGTTTCTCGACCTCAACAGAAAGCTCGTCGGGGGTCAGAGATACCTGGGAGGTGTCGTCGTCGTCGTTCCGAGGGGTCTCCTCCAGCTCGCTGTCGACCTCCTTGCCGAGGGCCATGGTGCAGAAGCCCTCGTCGTTGGCGAAGAAGCAGAGGCCGTTGAGCTTGTCCTTGATCCTCTTCTTCTTCTCAGACTCGTCGTCGCTTGAGGAAGCGGAGTCGTCATCCGAGTCGTCGACGTCGCTGAGCATGGTGAAGAACGCACGCTGCTCAGCCTGGGCCTTCTCCAAGTACTTGGTCTTGATGTACTCCTTGTTGAAGTCGCCCTTCTGCTTGTGCTTCGTGGGGACGCACTTCTCCTTGCGCTTGCCGAAGTCGTACTTGTGCCCATGATCCGCCTTGCCGAAGGTCTGCTTGTTCTTCTTCGGGCAATTGGCGATGAAGTGGTTGGGGTCGTCGCACTCGAAACATCCCGAGCGTCCTCCTCCGTGGCGACGGTTCATGCGGTTGTTGTGAAACCGCGAGAACCGGTTGGCAAGCAAAGCCAACTCGTCATCCCCCAAAGACTCCAGTTGCTCCTCTGTGACAGAAAAGAGAGAAGAAAGTGCAAATCCTCCAGAGGAGTTAGCAGAAGAGCCAGAAAGCAAAGCCATTGATGGGCTAGAAGGATTTTCATAAGAAGCCCTCACCATGGCGTCGATCTCACTGGACTTGAGCTTACTGAAGAGCTCGTCGCACGTGAGGGTCTCATAGTTAGGCGATTCGATGATCGCCTGAACCTTGGAATCCCACACCGATCGATCAAGAGTATGGAGTAGCTTGAGAGCTCTCCCATGATCGTCGAAAGGCAACAACTCCTTGTTAGCCCTCATCCTGTTGACAATCACCTGAAAGCGAGCGAATAAACTTTCTATGCTCTCGCCAGGCATGTGTCGAAAGTTCTCATACTCTCGCTTGAATGACTCGTAGAGATGGGTTTTGACTTGAGTGGTTCCCTCATGGAAATGCATGAGGGTAGCCCAAATCTCCCGAGGCGTAGCGAGGTGAGAAACGCGATCAAACTCACTCATGCTCAAACATGAGAAAAGAGCATTACGGGCTCGGCTATTGGCATCATGCTCATCAATCTGATGCTGAGTAGCACGAGCAGCCAAGACCACATAATCGGCAGAGTTGCAAATATCCCAGATGGAAGCACCCAAACTCTGCAGATAGGCCGACATGCGTATCTTCCAATATGCATAGTTCGTCCCATCGAAAAACGGCGGTTTGCCCACGCCGCGATCCATGTCGCCTTCTGTGGATCTGGAACTGGCTAAGGTGGAAGATCCTTAACCCGCTCTGATACCAATTGAAGGACCGAGAATGCAATAGCAAGGCGACCAGAGGGGGGGTGAATGGGTGCTCAAAAATTTCTCTCAAAACTTTGGCCTTTGTCCCACAAATCAACTCCCAAAAGCTTCAATCGAAACCGTGATGCCCACGACCCTCGGAAGAGGGTGGATGATCCCTAGGATCACAGCGAGGCACCACAAGGCGATAGCAAACCAAAAGCCAAAAGCACAGACACAAGTTCTCCTTAGAAACTGAGTCCCAAACGTAGATTGAAGGCTACATCGGGAAATCCCCAAGTATTGATGCTAACAAGTAGCAAGGATACTTAGAGAGGTTCCTAGGTGAACTAAGAAGCAAACCGAGAGGTCCGGAAACCAAGCGAAGAAGTCGGGAGAGCAAACGCACTAAAACTCAACAAGTAGCCGACTTCCGGACTGTCCGCCAATACGGTCCCGGACTGTCCGGCTCAACTACGGACTGTCCGCGGGGGGGTGGCGGACTGTCCGCCGGCCAAATCCCCAAAATAGCACTGTTGCTGCAAGTCTTCTGGACACTCCCGGACTGTCCGCGAGCTCCAACGGCGGACTGTCCGCCGGTCACTCAAAAGCAAAATAGCCGAGTGTTGGTATAAATTAACGCACACTCTACTTTATCCGCAAGCGCACAGATAAGATCTACCGATGTAGCACTTCACCGAAGTAACCCAGTTTTAATATCGAACCCAAAGGAACAGATAGTGTTAAGTCTTTAAGTCTAACCCCTTAGTAGCTAACAAGGACGGAGAATCTAGAAGCATAGAGGGGATCACTAAGGCTATCTAATTCCAATTCAAGAGTGATATGTTCATATTATTCTTAGTGGGGAAGTTGCCATAAAGGTCACAAACAGAGTATGATTCTTTTATGCAAATGTATAATCCTACCGAGCCTACACACGGGTAAGTGGACTATAGAAGAATCAACAAGGCTATAAGAGTCACCCTTGCGAACTACCACTACTACGGGCGATATAGGAGGCATTTATGAGCTATCAAGTCTAAGCACCACGCTTACACTATCCAACTACTCTAACTCTAGCGCATCTAGAATTAAAGTACTCAAAAGAGAGTCTTAAAACCTTAAGAATAATAAGAACAATAACTCAAACTTAAATATAGACGTCGATTACCGAAACAATCGTTGAAGCAAGTCGATGAAGAACTTGAATCCATACGTACGAGATGAAGAAGTTGATCCGACAGGCCGGAGCTCCTTCTTGATCTCTTCCTCTCTCTCTCTCTTCGAATTCTAAAATAAGACTAGGTTCTAATCCTACTAGAGGGGTATCTAGTCTTCTACTTCATAGCTGGCTCTTGATTACAACTAGATGAACTAGATCTAATTCTAGATGAACTAGAAGAGATTCATCTAGAGGGACCTCTACTTCTACATTGGAACCCTAATTTCTGATGTGGAGATGAATAATGAAGAGGGAGATGCCTGGAGAGGGGGGTCTGGGGCTGCTTATATAGCCCTGAGCGATGAACCGTGGCCCTTGGATCAAACCGACTTAAGGTACGGCCGAGATGCATCCTGGAGGTCGGTGGAAGTAGCTTGCAGAAGACGAAAGCCAGCGGGCCCTAGGGGGACCGGTCGGTCATAGGGTGGGACCGGTAAGGTCCCACCTGGTAGCCTTTCGCGGTGGTCGACCTCCTGGTGTCTTCTTGCGTCCTCTGGAGTCTTCTAGAATAATCCTGACGTGGCGGTTGCGTTATCTCCCGTCGGTTTCCTTCTATAGGAAGCTATCGGTGCCGATTTCCTGGTTTAGTCCCTGTAGAATCATAACTCACCAAAACTCGTGGAATATTGTCAGTTGAAACCCTAAACCTTTGTTGGTGATTGAATTCATGCCCTTTTCATATTTATTTATCCTTTAATTTTGATAGTTAACCAGTGTCAACAATTCCCCCAAGCTTACCCTTTGCTAGTCCCTTAGAAAAACCAGAAATTAACAATGGATCAGGAGTTGCTACAATATCTTCACTTCCAACAAGTATACCTGCCGTTAAACAAAAATTCTTCAAAACATATCATGTTATTCTTCATGGGGCTTATTACTCTTACCTTAGATCCTGAATAATTGAGAGATTGAACGATCAAATCAAGCACTATGTCTCTAGTTCTTTCACTTCACCTTAATCCCGGAGTTTTAATTAATTTTCAAAAGCATTAATACATATGTTGTCAAATTAAACAATGGATCCAAAAAGAAAGTCAACCAACCATTGAATCAAGAAGTGCATGTGTATGGAAAAATGGAGTCGGATGCTCTTGTGAATATATTCAATCTCTTCTGTTTATCAGAGACATATGGCTATTCGGCTAATTCTACTGTCGGGCACGTGCCCATTTTTTCATTTTTTTTTCTCTCTTTTCTTTTTTTTCTTTTTTCTTCGAGGTTCCGGACACTTGTCCCTTTTTATTTCCTCGGGATCTATCTTTTTGAGGTTTCGGACACTTGTCCCTTTTTATTTCCTCGGATCTTTTTTTCATAGCCACATGTTTCCAACAAACTTCTGAGAGGGTAGCAATAGATAATTATGAGCATTTATATGAAAGATGGATGTGTAAGTGATCTCAATTCAATGGCATGATAACTTCCCACAGGGTCACAAAGCTTAATTTAACTTAATGCAATTATTAGTCATATTCATATTTAGAAATTTCCGGAACTTTAGTGTTGTTTAGAACAAGATAATAGCAGCTTAGATCATCACATGTCATATCCCAATTACCTAGACCTTAGATTAAGTATTTGCCATTCATGTATTTAATTTTATTTTAAGGCATCATTATTAATTAGGAGAACTCATGCTTTAAAGGCTAGGTACTTGAAAGAAATTAGATAGAGCAACTATTCATCATTTCCATGCAAAAGATTAGAGAGAGTAGATTCTTCTTTGGTCATCAACTTCTTAAAACAAACTAGACACACTATTTTATTTATTTAATCTAACACACTTTAAGATAAGAGCTAATAGCAGTAATAATAATAATAATAATAATAATAATAATAATAATAATAATAATAATAATAAAGACATACCTGATTCGTGAAGATAACGGGGGTGCGTCTCCCCCAAGCTGGTTCCCTTCATAGCGTTGAGCCTTCATGTGTCCATATATTTTTGTCTCTTTTTTAATTAATGGTGAGCCTTCATGTGCCCACATATTTTTATTCTTTTCTTTTTAAGGGTGAGCCTTCATGTGCTCACATATTTTTGGTGTTTTGAATTTATTTATAGAATGAAAAACTTAAGAGGATAAAGATACTTACGTGGATACATGGGGGTGCCTTCCCCCAAGCGGAATGTTGACGTAGTCGTTCGATCTTGCAATGTAGCAGACTGGCAGTGGATATGTCCTTCCTCTATTAGAGCTTTGATTGATGTCGATGTTTGTTGATACAGTGCTCCAACAGTGGATGGAGCATTCACTTGCTTGTTAGCTTTTCTTGGCCTTTCAAATCCTATGAAACTCAAATAGACAACAAAACTTGTGGAACAGATTAAGCATTAGCGGTTGGCCACTCAAGCCTTAGTTGTCTAGAATTTCAGTAAGATCTCTTTCTCAATATTTTTATGTTTTTATATTTTTATGATGCAAGAGAAAATGCAACAGGATGAATGCATATATGTTTATTATTATTATTATTATTATTATTATTATTATTATTTATGCCACCACGGTGAACATTCCTGTGGGTTTTTACATACCATAGAATTATTCACATGGGGCTTCATGGTTCATGATGTAGTGTAACAAATGCAATATTTTTATTTTCTTTTCTAATGCAATGCAGAAATTAAAATGTTTGTGAATTAAATATGATGATACAATAAATGACTAAGAATTAAATATGAGAAATATGTAGAAAAGTAAATATGAGGATAACTACCGATTTTACCTTTTGGCGAAGGTTCAGATATTTAGGTCCGACGAACCGGACCTTCACTTGGTTCAGACCTCCCAAGGTATGCCAGACGTTTGGAAAGTTGTTATTGATTGTACCTCTTAGGTGCAGACATTTTCTTCCATACTTTCTTGGTCTGAGTCTTCACTTCCTGTGGCTCACTGTCTTGAGGTTTCTCTCCTTTCTTTTCTAGGACAGTGGCGATAGCTTCTTCGTCATGATTGGCCTCTCTATTCTTGATAGTTTGTCTTCTTTGGCGTCGAGAGCAGCGTCTTTCACTTCTATTCTTCTTGGGTGCTTTATTAGGCATTTAGTTGATGAAGGTGCATCGTGTCTTTTCTCCAGGAAAGTGAAAATGAATTTCCTCTTGTAGATGATTGTACTTGTAGTGTAGAGGAATGGTCTTCCTAAGACGAGGTGGACATCATCGTCTTCTCATGTCGAGGATCAAGAAGTCTATGGGGACTTCCTGACCTCTAATTCTGACTACGACGTCTTCCATCATTCCTTCTTGTTTATACCTCTTGATATGGTGTCACTCTTGTTCTTCATTTGCCCAACAGTTTGAAGTGAAGCGTTAATTATGGAAGCATCTTGCTCAGTATGCATGTTCTTGTAGATCTAGGATCTTCACTCTATAGAATTTGGGAAGGATAAACTTCACCATGTTTGCTCAAGAGTGTCCTGCTCATAAAGACAAGGTAGAGATCAAGCGCATGGGCTCTGTTGGTGGGAAAACACCAACAGAACCAAAAGTTTTGTTTATTCTCCTCTAACCTTAGGCACATTGCACAAGACAAACTTGTTGTTTATGTGTTCTATTCAATCTTAACATGAGTGATAGGATGAGAGGATGAGCATGAAATTAGCATCTTAAAATATTTAACAGATCAGATTACTTAACCCAAGGAAGGATAATCTATGCATAAAGTGTCGATCTTTTCATAATTGAGATATATCATCTTCCAAAGGTTAGATGCACAACATTTTAGCTCATTTAGTTGAGACAGTGAGTTTCATGAGAGTAAAGCTAGGAACAAGGATCAAAGGACTGAATATGTTGAGTTGATTAGGTTGGATCAAGTAAGGTGCAACTTAAACATGTTTAGTTCTTTATTTATGTTCATACTAGAATGAAGAAGAAGCTTTTAAAGTGATGGTTACTTACCTTGAAATGTTACTTTGAAGAGTGATTGTGTCGAACCACCTTGTGGAAGCTTCTCTTGTCTAGCTGGCTTGTCTTCTCTTGTTTGTCTTACAGTGTGATTGAGAGGAGGAAGATCACAGTGGAATCATCTTTAGAGGTATTGACCTTCCTTCTCTTGTGTCAACTTATCAGTGAAGGTGTATTGCTTCTCGAGTATGCTGACTAGGATCCTCTCTCTTTCTTTTATTAATTCTGTATTATGAGGATGTAGGGACAGTTCCGCATTCTTCTCTTGTCAACCTTTCTTGTTTTCCATTAATCATTAGGTTGGCAAGAGACTTGAATTTCGAGCTGCTACTCGAGTGCCTCCATGATAGTCTTTGTCTCTTAGTGTCACAACTGAGACTTGTTCTCTGAATAGTGTCTAGATGATGGAGATCTTACCAGCTGTTCTTCTTGATTTTTCTAGCTCAGGTACTATCTCTCTATCTTCTAACTCTTGTGGTGCATTGGCTTCATCCTTCATGATGCCCTCCTCAATTCTTGGCAGTTGGCTCTCCCTTCGAGGTCTTCTCTTGGTTCTCTTTGGCTGTTCATAAGTGATGTAGATGTTGAAGAATCAGCAAAAGATCTAAGAGTTGACTTCTCTAGGTCCGACATAGATGATAACATTGATGGCGTTCAAGAACGATCTTCCAAGTATGAGTGGTGGATCATAATCTTCTCCTCGACTGGGACAATATCTAGTGGTTTGTGCTGATCAAAGTGGTGAGTAGGAGTTCAATATGTGTGGAAGCTGGTTTTCTCCTTCCTCCCCTTGATTGTGAAACACATCTAGACAACAGAATTGTCTCTCCCAGGCTGGCTTGTGATGTAGATGGATTCCCAAACAACATGCTCATGTGTTTGACTTGTAGATCTTGCTATTGTTGTAATGGTACCATCTTGTCTCTCAAGCTAGCTCTTGATTAGAAAAGAGGATAACTTCCCACTTCTTGTCTTGATGTCTTGGGTAATGATGGTTGCAGGCATAGGTTGTCTCATATGAGGTAAGTTGCATCCTGTTTGTTATCAGCGCCCAAGCAAGACTCAAAGCTAGGCTAGCACCACTTGTGATCTGAGAGTAGGCTTGTGTGTCTATGGTTTGGGTTTTGGATCTTCAATGTTCAGACCAAACCATGGATGAACACAATCTCTCTCCTGCGTAACGTTAGTGGATATATACTCGAAGGATTGCAAGAATTTGAAGCATGGGTGTTATCCACAACATATGTATTTTGCATCTATGCTAATAAAAAGATGTTTTTAGGATTGTTTTAGCATAGACTAGTATTTTACGTGTTGGATGCACTTTAACATGATTCAAGGCAAAAGATAACTTGTAGTAGAAGACAAAATAAATAAACTTTGATTCTCACAGTTCTTTCATCCATGATGAATGAGCTGAGTCTTCATTGTGCAAGAGTTGTTGAAGTTCATTGTACGCCTTGCTTCATCTCCAGTGTGAGTTCATCTCCGGACTTTCCCAAATTGATATTAAAAGTTTTCCTTCTGGGGTTAGTCCAACAAAATATCCAATATCTACTATAGCATACTATTAGTTCAGAAATCAACCTAGACACCACGTCTAATTTGATCTAGGAAGGCATTTTAACCTAAGCACCATACTTAATTTAAAAGCCTGTAGAGGTAAAATCAGCACACCTTTTAGCTCAAGAATCAAACCAAACACCATGTCTTACTTTAATTCATGAAAACAGTTAAACTAAGCTCCATGCCTAATTTAAAAGGTGTATGATAATACTTCAAAACCAAAGAATATACTATAGCAAATAAAGATAACATGAAAGCATTGTAGAGATTTATTCAGATGGTGATGAAAGAGTATGATTAGTGTATGAGCATATCCTAAAGGTAGGGACAACCAACATAGCAACATGGCAAGAAATATTCTTAGAAAGTCTCTTCCCCAAGCTTGGATTTTGCACAAATCAAGATTGGATGAATGTAATTCAATGTTGCATGATGATTGGTAGGACATACCTTGTGTTTGTTGTTCCTTCGTTCTTTTCTGCTCCAGACCTGGAAAGGTTAGTGACAAGAATACCTGAAGGAATATTTTCATAATTATATTTCTATGCTCATTACAAGGACAATGCAGCAGAAAGGTAAGCATAGCTTATAACCAGGTATTATGATGGGGTATAAGGATTCTACTAGCTATAGCATGCTCATGGGGTAGTGATAGATAAGAGTGGAATTCAAAAACAACATTCATAAGAATGAAAACAAAAATAATGAAAAGATTGGGACAAAAGGAAAAAGATAAAAGTATGATTACAAGGTTAAACTAAGACTTAAGTTGATCTACCGTTCCCCGGCAACGGCGCCAGAAATGCTTGTTGGTATAAATTAATGCACACTCTACTTTATCCGCAAGCGCACAGATAAGATCTACCGATGTAGCACTTCTCCGGAGTAACCCAGTTTTAATATCGAACCAAAGGAACGGATAGTGTTAAGTCTTTAAGTCTAACCCCTGAGTAGCTAACAAGGACGGAGAATCTAGAAGCATAGAGGGGATCACTAAGGCTATCTAATTCCAATTCAAGAGTGATATGTTCATATTATTCTTAGTGGGGAAGTTGCCATAAAAGGTCACAAACAGAGTATGATTCTTTTATGCAAATGTATAATCCTACCGAGCCTACACACGGGTAAGTGGACTATAGAAGAATCAACAAGGCTATAAGAGTCACCCTTGCGAACTACCACTACTACCGGCGTTATAGGAGGCATTTATGAGCTATCAAGTCTAAGCACCACGCTTACACTATCCAACTACTCTAACTCTAGCGCATCTAGAATTAAAGTACTCAAAAGAGAGTCTTAAAACCTTAAGAATAATAAGAACAATAACTCAAACTTAAATATAGACGTCGATTACCGAAACAATCGTTGAAGCAAGTCGATGAAGAACTTGAATCCATACGTACGAGATGAAGAAGTTGATCCGACAGGCCGGAGCTCCTTCCTGATCTCTTCCTCTCTCTCTCTTCGAATTCTAAAATAAGACTAGGTTCTAATCCTACTAGAGGGGTATCTAGTCTTCTACTTCATAGCTGGCTCTTGATTACAACTAGATGAACTAGATCTAATTCTAGATGAACTAGAAGAGATTCATCTAGAGGGACCTCTACTTCTACATTGGAACCCTAATTTCTGATGTGGAGATGAATAATGAAGAGGGAGATGCCTAGAGTGGGGGGTCTGGGGCTGCTTATATAGCCCAGAGCGATGAACCGTGGCCCTTGGATCAAACCGACTTAAGGTACGGCCGAGATGCATCCTGGAGGTCGGTGGAAGTAGCTTGCAGAAGACGAAAGCCAGCGGGCCCTAGGGGGGGGACCAGTCGGACATAGGGTGGGACCAGTCGGTCCCACCTGGTAGCCTCTCGCGGTGGTCGACCTCCTGGTGTCTTCTTGTGTCCTCTGGAGTCTTCTAGAATAATCCTGACGTGGCGGTTGCGTTATCTCCCGTCGGTTTCCTTCTATGGGAAGCTATCGGTGCCGATTTCCTGGTTTAGTCCCTGCAGAATCATAACTCACCAAAACTCGTGGAATATTGTCAGTTGAAACCCTAAACCTTTGTTGGTGATTGAATTCATGCCCTTTTCATATTTATTTATCCTTTAATTTTGATAGTTAACCAGTGTCAACACCGAGGAACTCAGCCACTGGTTCGGCTCGTCCCCGAAGCGTGGACTATCCGCCGGTCAAACCGCGGACTGTCCGCGGATGAACAGAGAGGGTGAATTTGTTCGGCCCTTCTCCAAATCCTCCCAAATTCGAATCAAACCAAAATCCCTTGTTCCCAAACTTGGAGAAGATGATCACGAGGTAGTTGGAAGACTATCCCCAAGAAATCATGCGCTCAAATGAACTCAATCACCGGGAAATCGAAAGGGAAGGAGTATGAACGAAAAAACGCCACGAAAATGAAATCGACCCGATCTACTTGTTCGTGAGGAGTTAGATGAATTCCTTCAGTGGAAATGATCTCCTCACTATAAAGAACAAATTGATTCAAACGGATTTCGCAAAGACGCAGTATAGAGGGAGATCGAGTAACGGGAAAATCGCGGAGAAACGAAGAATGCGAAGAACACGAACAAAATGTTAATCAAGTCATCGATCTGCAACCGTTTGGCTACCACACGGTACAACAGTGAGATTACGGTCTCACTTCCTCAAAATCTCCAGTACACAGAGGTATGGTTCTCTGCGGATCTCAGTTGCTACAACAGGGGATTGGGAGAGTAGGAAAACCTAGAAGGCAAAGAGCAAATGGCTGAGATCAAATGGGAGGAGGGTGTCTCCCTCTACTTATCCTAATTCTAATTCCTACTCTACCCCTCTCTAATTACCGAGCGAACCAGCTAAACCCTGAGGTTATTCTGGACCAACTCAAATATGCTGGTGATCTGACGGCCACGCCCGCAGAACTGGTAGCGTTGCCTCGACGCAACGTCACCGATTGCCGCCATGTGCCGCCACCGCTCCGCTCGTCCTTTTCTCGGACTTCGCCCCCGGTTTTGAGGCCCAAACCGGGAAACCAGCCTTCACGACCAACCCCGGTTTTGAGGCCCAAACCGGGAAACCAGCCGTCCATCGCCTGAGTTTTGTGGCCCAAACTCAGCAAACCCGATGCACCCAGGTTTTGAGGCCCAAACCTGGAAACCGTCCTCAGCCCGAGTTTTGTGGCCCAAACTCGGAAACCATCAGCGCCCAGGTTTTGAGGCCCAAACCTGGAAACCGTCCACTCGATGGTTTTTCTGTGGCTCAACCACCAAACCAAGCCGTCGAGGGGATGCACCGCCCGTGCACCCCGTCCACCGACACGTGTCCCCAGGTCCTCGACCCAAGTAACACCGTGCCCGCAAGTCTTCGCTCCTCGCTATCCCAGGCTGTCAGCCACCACAACTGATCCTTGGGCCACCGGTCCCTCAGTCCAAGCCTCACGTCCGCCCTTCGCCACTCTCGGTCCATCGGCACAGCACATCTCTACTTGACCTTCACCTTGCCTTTGATCACTGTATCCGTGCTCGACACCTGCACAACACAAGCCAAAGAACATGCGCATTATCCCAGTTGACAATCACTCATCACTCAGAGACTCAGCATACACCCATGTATCCGCAGGTGTGAGAACCACATCCCGTCTACGGCGCGGGTTTGGTAGTTGAGCCTCTAAAAACTACCCTCGACGGTTTCCGAGTTTGGGCCTCAAAACTTAGGGTGGCGAGTTTCCGAGTTTGGGCCTCAAAACTCAGCGTTGACGATTTCCAGGTTTGGGCCACAAAACTTGGGCTGGCAGGTTTCTGAGTTTGGGCCACAAAACACAGCCGGAGGACTGGTTTCCCGGTTTCAGCCTCAAAACCAGGGGGAGGTCCAAAAAGGACGGTCGATGCGTGGCGGCATGGAGAGGCTTGCGTTGCGGCGAAGCTATCCATGAGGATGGCATGGCGGTCGATCGGACGGCACGTGGTGGCATCCTGAGGCTTGCGCCGAGGCGAAGCTAAGGATGAGGAAGGCGCGTGGCCATCGGATCGCGACTTCGCAGAGTTGGACTGGAATACGCCTAGGGTTAGCCTGTTCGCTCCTGTATCTAGGGGTAGAAGGGGACTATTGTACTTAGGCTAAATAAGAGAGGCAACCCCTCCTGTCTCTCTCTATCCTGGCAGCCCTTTTATCTTGCAGGCTTTCATTCCCTTAGCCCTCGCTTAGGTTCTAATCATTCCACGTTGTGTGACGTAACGGCCCTAATCCCATGGCCCACTGATTACTGTCAACCACTGACAGACGATCCGTACAGCCAAGAGATCACGACCGGGTTCCGTCACTAGGCTACATCAGTGCCCGATGTCCGCAGGATCATCTCACAATTCAGTTACAATCTCTTGAACATTTTGACAAATAACATCGGAGTAAATAGCGGAAGACTTAGATAACAATAGTTTTACAAACCAGGGTTCAACATAAAATTAAGGTGAAGTTATTACAGACCATAGTTCAAATAGATAGAGTTGGCAGGGTAGCATATGACAACAACTAAGGATAAAGATACTTCACCCAGCCCGAGGGTGAATAATCACTCATCGGCCTCAGCGGCCTCTTCCTGAACAACAGTCACACAGCAGGGTCCAAGGCATACTGGGGAATCTGCCATACCTGCAACATGGGTAAAAGAACCCTGAGTACAAAGGTACTCAACAAGACTTACCCGACTAAAGAAAAAGGGAGAAGACTCAGGAATGAGAGGCTTAGGGTAGTCAAGGTAAGGCTTAAGCAAGATCAAGTATTTTGCAGAAAAGCATTTTTGTAAACCTTATTTTATTTTGAAAGATTTAGTATTCCTCAATTCTTCATCATTCATGATTCATTTTATATTTCAAAACATTCCTAGTTGAGAACCACTCCCTGTTGACAGTCAGTGACTAAGTCTCCATAACCGAGGAGCAGCGTTAATCCGGATAGATAATACTCAGCTGAGGGTCCCTATCCACACTGCATATGTAGCACCAAAGCTTGCATATGCCAACTCGTCTACCACGATTCCTCCAATCTTGGGCCCGGTCCTACGCCACCCGGAAGTACAGTACACCACTCCAATCCGGGACTTTAACCCACGTGGGTACATGCTACTTCCGCCATCTCTCCACTCCCAGTGCGCGGTTGTCGGTCCAATAAAGGATTCCTCGGAGCCGAAGCTTTCCGTAGTATGTGAATAGTTGCAAGTCCTAGTCAGCAGGCCCCCATACAGGTGGTCCCTAAAATTTTCCAGCCAGCGACAAGCACCTCGGGACTCTAACCCGAGAGTACAGGTCCTGTCAGTTTTCCAACCCTGTCCCGGTCGGTGTCAACTGTTGAGTCCCGGACTACAACATGACGGCACCGTACGCAAGGACAACCTCTCCTTCCCATTGACTAAGTACGGATCAGATACTCAGCCAATAGTGGGAGTAAAGCCAAATTCCCATAAACATTCTTAAAGTGATCACACTTTTGAAATTGGCATTTTTATTGCAAATCTATTGAATAGCATTGCTAAGCATTTTGCAAATAGTTTTGAAACAAGGGTATGTGTATCTTTTAGTGGGGGTAGATTATGCAAGTAATAGGTCATCACACAACTCCTATTACCTAATGCAATAGTTTGACTCAAAACATTTAAAGAAAACATTTATAAAAGCAAGGTAGGGTTAAATGCACCGGGGCTTGCCTTGGATGGCAAAAAGAGCACGCTCAGAGTAGGTATAGTTGTCGGAGCTCGGGGTCGCCTCGGGGACAGATCCTTCGGTGACTACCTCGACTTCAGGGCCTTCTTCGTCAACTATACGGATGCAATGATGAATGCTCATGAGAATGATGATATAGACTTATGGTGCAAGATAATACCACTGATTTTAGATTACTCTAGGCAAAGCATGATCGAAATCTAGGTTGAGCATAAAAGGTAACCATTTCTTCCTAAAGCAATTTTGATTAAACTAGCCCTTATTATAATTATCCTAAGCATCAACCAAACATAGGATCACAAACATCATAGACCAAAGGGGTATGAGTCTATGAACATCAAGCAATCCAAAAGTCACATCACAGGGCATTCAACGCTAACCCTAATCACTTTTTCTATTTTTCTTAATTATTTAAAAAGGTCATTTTATGAAGGTGCTCCAAAAATTACCAAATTAATCACACAAGTTCACTAGGGTACAAGTATATGGCAAAACAAATTTCATAATTTTTGGAGGTCATTAAGGTGCTCAAATAAATCTAGACATTTAATTAACAAAAGGCACTATTCCTTAATTAAAATAAAGCTCAAAAATCAACTTGCTCCAAATGCCTTCAAAATTTTACCAGAGACTCATCATGACATAACTAGCTTGCAAATTTTATCTCAAGATTTTTGGAGCTAAAGAACACTCTCCAAAAATACCAAAGTCTTCATTTTCCAATTAAAAGGGGAATTTTACATTTTCAAACCTTTGCACAAAACTCAAGTTTCATATTTTTCTAAAATACTTCAGAGCATAAAGAGTCTACCACAAAAATTTCAGAATTTTTGGATCAACACAGAAAATACCACAAAAAAGAGAAATCAGAGCACTATTCACATGTTGAAGAAAAAAAACAAAACGGCACTATTCTTCTCCCTCGCTCACCGGCGGCCGGCCGACGGCGGCGGCGCTGCTGCGCCGGCCACTGCGGGCACTCCGCGGCGAAACCGTGGGTAGGGACGGCATCAGGAGCTCACCGTGAGTCGATACGGAGACTCGGCGAGGCGAGGGGATGAACGGAGGGAGGTGGTCGACGGTGGCCGGCGGAAAGCTCACGGCGGCGATCGTCGACTCGGCGATTCTGCGTGACACAGGCAACCGCAAGGGGTCAGTTAGAGGCGCCAAGGGGTAAGGAAGGTGACGCGGGGGTCAGTGGAGGATGATCAAGGCTGGAGAAGGAGTATTTCACGATCCCGACCTCGACGGGATTTTCGCCGGAGATGGGAACGGCGAGCTACGCCGGGCGAATGGGGGCGGTAGCGACCAAATTGAAAAGTGGGGAAGCTGCGTGAGATCACGGCGGAGCTTTAGGGCTAGGTGGTTGAGCAAGGGGAGCTCTGGCTTGCTCTGGCTTCGGTGGCGGAGCTGAGTTCTACTCCGGCGGCCTCGTCGGGCCTTTTATAGCCGCGGCGAGAGGCTGGCGGAGCGTGCTCTGGCGAGGATAAAGTTGCTCAGCGCGTGCGCAATCGAGTGCAAGGCCAAGGGTCAGCGGAGTGGGTGTGCAGGGGCCGGGCGTTGTGTTCGCCGGCGGCGAACGCGTGGCGGCGAGGTCCTGCGGGCGGTGGGGGACGGTAGCGAGGTCAACTGGAGGTCAGACGCATGCGCAATGATGCACTGAACATCGGCGTGGAGTTGGTTTGGGCGGAGGGACATCGGACACGTGGCAAACGCGAACTCCGGCGAGGGCGCGCGGCCGGGCCCCCCCCCCTGGCTCGCCGTAGAAGAGGAACAGGGCTATGCCCTAGCTTTTGACTTTGAGCAGATTTTGTATTTTGCAAAATACTTTCAAAAATTGAACTGAGCAACAAAAACTCAAAACACCAAAGTTGTTCAGAAAAAAGAAATCTACAACTTTGTCAATATGAACATTTTCAAATTCGAAATAATTTTTGAACAATATTTGAAAACAGTAAAGGGGACACTTTTTCAAACTTGATTTAAATCAAAATTACTCTGGATTTCGAACTGAAACTTGAAAATCTGCAAATAAGAAAGTTGTTCCTTTTATCAAAACCTACAACTTTGCCATTATACACTTTTCCAGAAACTCATTAGTTTTTGAACTAATTTTGAAAACTGAAAAGGGGACAAAAGTTGGAATTTGAATGAATTTGAAATAACTCAAAACTTAGCACTGCAACTTGAAAAGTTGTAAATACCAAAGTTGTTTCTCTTGGCCAGATCTACAACTTTGCTTTTTGGACCAATCCCAAATTTTGAATAATTTTTGAATTACAAAAAGAGGGATAAAATCCAGGGTTTGGAAATCAGGGTTTTGCAAAGAGATTTGAAATCAAATTCAGATTTTTGAACTTTGGCCAACACAACAAAACTTCAAGATACCAAAGGAACAAGAATTACACAAAGCTAGTCACAGAGGTAAAATTACCATTTTGCCCTTAAAGAGAGAAGTGGGCTAATTAGGGTTTTGGCAATAGAGGGACTCACATAAAATGATGCACTTAGCAAAAATGCATACACATGAAATCATGATCAAGATGCTTAAAGATGATAATGATGATATGTCAAGTTAATTACATGCTAAACACCAGAGGTGTTACACGTTGCCTGTGATCCGCAGAGACGACTAATCATACCTCTGTGTATTTGGGATTTTGAGGAAACAAGACCATAATCTCGTTGCCTCCTCGTGTGGAGGAGTTTCGGCTGGAATTGCGATCGATTCACGTTTTGCTCTTGTGTCCTTCGCGTTTTGGTTTTTGCCTTCTCGAAGATTTGCTTCGTTCTCCCTCTCTGAGGAACGGTTTTCGATTCCACTTGAACTCACTTGTGCTAGATCGTGAGGCGCTTCTTTTCACCAAAGGAATTCTTGTCTAACCTCACAAGCTAGGAGATCGATCGGTTTTCGTTTTGGATCGTGCTCTTCTCCTTTTTCCCCCGAACTTATTTGATTCATCGATTTGGAGATAGGTTCGAGCCATGATCTCCTAGGAGTAGCTCACTATCCTCCTTGTGACTCCGCTCACCGAGTTTGAACCCTAGAGGTTTCAATTTGAGGGAGATCAAGTCAAATCGGTGGAGGAACAGTTCTGCGTTGGGGTGACCGGACGCACAGCTAGGGTTGACCGAACGCTCGTCAGTGAGTCCGGTCGTTGAAGGATTTCACAGTTTGTCCTGCTGCTACTTGACCGGACGCTCTCTCGCTCAGTGACCGGATGCGACCCTCGCACTGTTCACTGTTTTGGCTTTGTTGACCGTACGCTGACTAGGCTTGACCGAACGCTCCTTGGTGCAGAGTCCAGTTAGGAACAGAGAGCTCCTGAATCAGTGTTTCTCTGACCAGACGCGTCCGATCACATCTGACCGGATGCACCAGTGAGTCCGGTCAGTGCTGATCAGCACGTTTTCGTCCACGGTTCGTTCGTCCGTTGTCAGTTTTGGTTTCCAGCTTTTGCATTGAGTCTCCTGGGTTGTGTAGTATCCCGCTATGCTTATAGGAAGCATCCACCCTACATCTAGGGTCATGGATACTAGAAAGCCCGTGTCTTGCTTTTGGGGTGACTTTCTAGGACAAGTGCCATCTATTTCTCGAGAAGAAATTTGAGGCTCCCATTCACCCCCCCTCTGGTCGCCAATTCGGTCCTTCAATTGGTATCCGAGCTGGTTAAGGATCTTCTCTACCTTAATCGGTTTCGGATCCTAAGGGCGACATGGATTGAGGGAACGACAAGGCTCCCTACTTCGATGGGACGAACTATCCCTGTTGGAAGATTCGGATGCGTGCTTATCTCAACAGCATCGGATCTTCTATGTGGGAAATATGCGAGGATGCCAATTACATGGTCCTTGCGGCTCGTGTGGGTCAGCACCAGATTGACCAGCATGAGGTCAACTCTAAGGCCCGTAACGCACTTTTGGCAAACATCTCCCTTTCTGAGTTCAAGCGTGTTTCCGAGCTTCAAACTGCTCGAGAGATCTAAGTGAAGCTTCAGAGCTATCACGAGGGGACTGCTCAGGTCAAGACCAGACTCTTTGAGACTTACAAGCGAGAATACGAGAATTTGTTCAGATGGAGGGAGAGACGATTGATGCTATGTTCGCTTGTTTCCAAACGATAGTAAACAAGATGCGTGCCAATCGGGCCAACCTACCCTACGAGGATCATGAGAGGGCTCTCAAGCTGCTATATGCCCTAGATCGGAGGGTATGAGAGGTGAATGTGTCGACCATCATAGAGTCTCCATCCTATGACACCCTCACCGTGGATGAGCTATTCAGCAAGCTCAAGTCCACCGAGATCGATCACTTGACTCAGGCCAAGCTCGGAGGGAATGGCTTTGGTCTCAGGCAAGGGTGGATCGACTCTTTCTACTGATGCTTCACCACCTCTCTTTGCTTTGTCTTCTTTGCTTTCAGTGACAGAGGAGCAGGTGGAGGCATTGGACGATGACAAGCTCGCCCTCATCTTCACCCGGTTCTCGCGGTTTCACAACAACCGCTTGAATCGTCGGCGTGGTGGCGCACGTGAGGGCTGGTACGGGTGTGGAGACCCCGATCACTTCATCATGATCTGCCCCAACCGCAACTCCAGGTGCAAGGCCAAGCCGGAGAACAAGACCGGGAAGAAGAAGAAGGGCGGCTACCGTTAGGAGGATCTGGAGAGGGCTTTCGATGCTAGCAAGCATGCCTTCATCGCCTCCTTCAACAACGAAGAGAAGAGCTCCGACGATGACTCCAGCGATGATGGGTCCGAGCACAAGACTGAAGAACGCTTCAACGGACTCAGCTTCTTCGGCAACTCCACCAAGGGCTTTTGCACCATGGCCTTGGATGATGTCGACGAAATATGGTCGATAGTCTACCGAGGGGTATGCCCAAGGTAGTAGATTGAGCGGTGGAGGCGTGCGAGACGTCTGCAAAGCGTAGACACAGGGACGTGAGACGGCGATTTACATAGGTTCGGGCCGGCAAGTCGCCGTAATACCCTACATCCTGTGTTCTGGTGGCTGGTTTGTATTGATGGATTAGAATATGATGTGAGTTTGGAGGGGATCCCTGCTCGCCTTATATAGCCAAGGAGCAGGGTTACAACTTGTCGAATCCTAACAGATTACAATCGGTTCCTTTTGGCAAGGAATCCGGGTCTATCTATTCGGTTCTTCCTTGTCGAGCAAGTCATCAGGAGAGTCCTTGGCGGCCGTGACAGCCTGGTCATGGGCCACAAGGCCTTCTGGTTGGGCCGTATCTGCAGGAGAGCCCAAGTCATGCCATGGGGGTATACGAGTGTAATATACCCACAGCTAGTCCCCGAGCACTTTGTATCCATTGTGCTGGGTGTCGTGAAGTCTTCCGAGCAGGTTGAGTCTGGTCGCATGTTAGTGAAAGCGTCTTCCGACTAGGTCGCCTGGTCGCAGTTGCACTTGTAGTAGGCTTCCGACCAGGTTAAGCTGGTCGCGAACGTAGCAGCCAGAGCTGTAGCTAAAGCGCAGCCGTGTAGAGTATTTTGCGTCGTCCTGCAAAAAGGGATGCAAGGTGCTGCAAGAAAAATTTTGAAGATCTTTCATCTGGTGAAGTGTATCCACTTGGGACTTAGCTAGACACCAGTAGCCGACGGCGTTCCGGTTGAAGTCCGAGCTAGTCTGCATCAAGCTGTAAAAGAAAAAGATGAACAATACATTCACCGCTAGGTGAAGTGTATCCACTTAGTCCCCGAGCTTGGGAGTAGGTGCTGTAGGCACCTGGTGCCGAGCTTGTAATTTTTCTGCAACGAAACAAAGTCATTTTTACAACAGAAAAATGACGTGTGTACACGTAGTCCCCATGACTGTTGTAAGAAGCAGCATGGTTCTTGTAGCAGGGCCAAAATGAATGCATTAACACAAATACGAGGGGGAAGTCCCCGAGGGTAAAGTTGAAGATCTATGGTCGTCGGGAGTAACTATAGCACTGACCAGTGACTGTAGATTTTATTGCGCGTAGCCTGAAATGAATATTAGAACTGACGGGTATGGTCAGTCCCCGTGCGTTAGTATCGCATTTATCGGCATAGAATAATTAAAACCGAAGAAATAATGAAGGCGAACGGACAGGCCATTTTTACCAACCAACGACCCATCGGCCCATTAAGGCAGATGCGGGGACGGGTGCGCGCGTGCGGCTGCCGCAGGCGATGTGGCGGTCGTGGGGGTAATGGGCACGGGTTCCCAGGAACCCTCGAGCCAAAGGGTCGGGCCGCACCATATAAAAGGGGGGCACGGACGACGGCGGTTCCCCACTTGCTTCCTTTGCATTCACCTCGTAGCCCTCGTCTGCTCCACTTCCTTCTTGCGCACGAGCAATTCTGAGCACCAGTCCACTGTAGCAGCGGATCTAGATCCAGATCCACACCTCATCGCTGTCGATGGCGGGCGGAAGGCGCACTCGCGGAAGCACGACTAAGTCGAAGAAGGCGATGAAGGCGAAGTCAGACGACCGTATTGAGGTGCCGGTCTGGGCGCGTGGGTGGACGCGGAGCGTTCTCTGTCGGGAGAATCTGGAGGAGCTCATCTATGTCGGCCTGCTCCAGGACAGCGTCACCGACGGTTGGAGAGAGGCGTATCTGGAGGACTGGCCAACGCCGAACACCTCCGAGCTTGTCGTCTTCGAGGCATTTTTCAGGTGCGGGTTTGGCATCCCGGTCCACCCCTTTCTCCATGGCCTGCTGGAGTATTACCAGGTCGCGCTGTGCAACTTGACCCCGAATACAATGTTGCACATCACGGTCTTCATCCATTACTGCGAGGCGTATCTGGGCATCGAGCCCCACTTCGACCTCTTCCGTCATTTCTTCCGCCTGAAGATCAACGGCACCGGGTCATCGGATATCGTCGGGTCGGTGTACCTCCAACTGCGGGACGGAATGGCGGAGAAGTACATCGCGATGCCGCTGCCTTCAAAGGCGATGGAGTACAAGACCAAGTGGTTCTACATCCATCAGGAAGCATCGAGGCCGCCGTGCGACCCGGCCTTTGAGCCGAAGGTGCTGCCGTCGTGGTCGGAGTGTCCCGGCGCGGCGGCGATGGAGCAGGTGGAGGAGCTCCTGAAGCTAGTCGACAAATGGTGCGTCGACGGGGTGGCGGTGGCGTCGAACTTCATCAAGAGGCACTGCCAGCCCTACAAGGAGAGGGCACACCCAGCATACGAGTACGCTGGGGACGCAGATGATCAGACGCGGGAGGCGCCGGAGCCCCTGTCGGCGCAGGATGTGTTCTTGCGGGTCGAGGTTATGTTCGACCTGCAGAAAAGGAAGAAGCTAGAATATTTGCGGAAATTGTATTCCCTGGAGTACCCTCCGCCGAAGGTTAGTGTCTTTGTCATACATGTGTTCGTTAAATACGTAAGCGGATACTGAATGTCGAAAAATTGTAACATAGGGTCGGGAAGTATTCGTGTCACAAGCCCCATCGAAGGCGTGGCCGAAGGGCATTGATCCGCCACGGGAGGATGTCGACGACGGCGGTCGCGGTGCGGTGGAGGTTGACATGGAGGAGGTCGATAGCAGCAGGGAGGAGGGGAGCCGAGTCCCCGAGCCCCGGTCTGGGGGGCGGCAAGCCTGCCCTGACCCGAAGGAAAAGCGCCAAGCCGCCCCTGCGAAAAAGAAGAAGGTGTCGCTGGAGACCGGCGGTGCTTTCAGTATTGATGAGGCCGACGAGTTTGCCGCACGTGAGTTGACAACGCTATACTCCCTTTTGCTTAGTACGCCATCTGGTCGGAGTCCTGAATCGTGGAGTTGTCATCACAGAGGCGATGTAGGCGGACAAGGAGAAGCGTCTCCTGGCCGAGGAGAAGGCAAAGTCCGACGAGGAGGTGCGCAAGTTGCAGGCCATGCATGCCGGTGAGTCTTCTTGGTGAAGCGCAGTCGGAGGTGGTCGTCGTCTTACCCCTTGTTTGGCATTTGTAGTTTACCGGGAAAACGTGAAAATGCAATTTGCAGATCTGCAGCGACGTATCGATGGTTACCATGAACGCTTCTGGTCGCTGGCGGAGGAGGTGGCCCCGTTGGTGCAGTGCATCGATGACGAGCCTTTCTTCCCGTCGGAGAAGGAGCGGCGGATCGGCGACAATGTCGTTCAGAAGGCGCGTGGCTGTTGATGGTCCTTAAACACCTGTTTTACCATCAACATTTTACCCTAAACTTCACCAAAAAGGCATGAAATGTAGTGAAATAGGTTTCAAACTAACCAAATTCCACATGTCCATAGATTTTTATTTGAATGCAGGATTTGGACCAAATTTGCAGAATGGACCCACCAGGAGACGAGCCCACTCAGCAGGGCCCAAATGGGCCTAAGTGGGGTGGCGCCCGCCACCCCTAGGTGGCTCCCGCCACATGGAGAGGCCCAATTTCCCTCCTTGCCACGTCACTGATCCGTGTGACCTTCCCAAGGCCAAATCTTGGCCCTTGGTCACTAGGTCAGTGGCATCGGACGGCTCAGGAGGGAGTGGCGTGGATCAAGACCAAATGGCGGTTACATGGACATGCAACCGACCTAACCACCGCCTCTCTAGAGCTCCTGGATGCCGTTGAAGCAAGGGCGGTGCATCCAACGGTGATGGGGGTGGCGGCTGCCACCTAGGGCTGGCACCTGCCACTAGGGTTTGCCCTAGGTCGGCTTGCTGCCCCCTATAAATATCCCCCTCACTCCATAAGGCTATAAATACCCCTCTAAGGCTTCACTTCAGAAGACCACAACCAAGCAACACACAAGCAAGGGAAGCAAGGCTAGAGCCAGAGAGCTGATATCTTAGGGTTTAGCCAAGCTTAGGCAAGTAGGTAGCTAGTAGAGCAAGGCATCTATGCCCTCGCGGAAGCGCTGCTCAAGGCTTAGCTCAAGAGTAGACGCGTGCGAGTGATCGGTCCTGGAGCTGGGAAGAGTCTTCCTTCATCTCCAGTTCAGGTTTTGCTCTTGTTACTCAAGCACTTTACTATATTCTATTTCATCATTTCAAGTATTACTTTTTTCTACTTATCAGTATTGAGTGGTATACTTGATTGATTGCTTGAGTGCCTAGCTATCCTACAGATCAATTCACTTAGCCATAGTAGTTAATCTCTAGTGAGCTTAGTGTTTGATCTTTGCCAATAGGTTGCTTAGTTAGTTTAGTGTTTATCTTATTAATTCAAGTATTTGCTCTGACGTCCGCAAGGGTGTCTCTATTCAAAGCTAGGGTAGAGATAGTTAGAATATAGTTAAGCGTGGTGCTTAGTTATAGACTTACCTTCAGATACGGCTGGACCCCCGGATAGTTGTGGTAGCAAGCAGGTGGTGACAGCCCTATGCGCCTTGAATTCCACCACGTAGTGGGCCCAGTTTAACAGTAAGGCTCGTTGTGCTAGCGTTCAACCTAAGTCAGTGGTAAAGGCTAGTACGCCTCGATACTTGCTAAGATAGGAATAAAACTTTACTTAACTAGGTTGCTTTATTGACATTTGCCTGTCTTGTTTCGTAGTTATCTTGCTTCGTGGTCATCTAGGAGTAGTTATTAGTTAGTAGTTAGTTATCTTAGTTACCCTTAGTTACTCTCTATCTATCTATCCATCCGCCTTACCTTAGCCATCTATTTCATCCTTACCTATCCACCCACATATTCTTTCTAGCCTTTCATCATCTCCTCTCTCCTTTCCCTTTTCTTATTCTTCGACTCTCATCCCCTCCTTGACTCTACTCATACACCACCCTAGCCTTCCTTTGGGATCAAATAAATTGACACCTGGTACTCCCAGGGAAGTGCTACTACGATAGTTCTGTGCGCTTGCAGAATCTCCTCCTGGTAGATTGCATTCTCGCTAGTTAGCTCCTACTAGTGTTAGGACTGACAACCCCGCGTGGCATTAGTAGATAGCTACTTTAGCTACCCTATCCTAGGTGTAGTTAAGAACTACCAACAAGCATTTTTGGCGCCGTTGCCGGGGAAGGCAATCGGTGTATCGGTTGAGTCCGTGTCGAATTTATCTTCGCTCAAGCTCCCGCTTAGTGAATCCCATCTTACCCCATTCTTTCTTTCTTTAGTTCTTCTTATCTTTTTCCTTCATCTCCTTCAACTTCTTTCTTTCTTATCTCGTTCTCTCTTCACGATGGCCAACAAGACCATTCAAGAATTTTCTGTTCCTTCTGCCGCTAAGTTAGCGATAGGACCAGACGTGATCGATGCCAACCTCAATTTTGAGTTAAAACCGGCTCTGATCACGATGGTCCAAGCTAGCCCGTTCTGTGGCAAGGCTCATGAGGATGCCAATGCTCACCTCCAACAATTTTTGGAGATTTGCAGTACCTTCACCATTAAGGGGATAACCCAAGAAGCCATCCGTCTTCGTCTCTTTCCCTTTTCTCTTCTAGGAAAAGTGTAGCAATGGTTATATACCGATCACAACGCTGTAGACACATGGGACAATTGTTCCAATGCTTTTCTCGCTAAATTCTTCCCAATGAGCAAGACGAATGCTCTTCTCAACAAAATCTCCAGCTTTACGCAACAAGCCAAGGAATCTATTCCCGAGGCTTGGGAGAGGTTGCAAGAGTATGTCGCTGCTTGTCCGCACCATGGTATGGAGGACTGGCTATTGATCCAGAACTTCTACCATGGCCTAACCCCATTCTCTAGAAGCCATTTGGATGCCGCCAGCGGCGGTGCATTCTTTTCTCTGAATGTTGCAGATGCTAAGGCTCTCATAGAGAAGATGTTGTCGAACCAAGGATGGAATGACGAGAGACTACAGCCCCGTAAGCGAGGTATACATTCCCTTAAGGAGGCCGACATGATCGTGGCCAAGATGGACCTGTTGGCAAAGAAGCTGGACAACTGTGAGAAGATGAACCAACAAGAGAGTGTCCAATCTCTGGAATCCTACATGACTTGTGAAGTCTGTGGAGAAACCGGACATTCTGGGAGCCACTGCCCCGAGCTACATGAAGATTTGAACTTCATCAACAACAACGGTTTCTGTCAACAGAATCAAGGATGGAATCAGCCTGCAACTTCTCAAGGTAACAATTCATTCCCCCACTCTAATTTTCAGAATTCTGATAATTTCTCATTCTTGAAAAATTTAGTTTACTCACAAGGTAGAACTACTGATTTCTTGAATAAGAGATTAATGTCGAATGATAAAACCCTTGAGAATATAAATGCTAAATTGGAAGATTTCTCATCTGCTCTGAAAAATCAATTAAGTTTTAATAAGATATTAGAAACCCAATTAGCTCAACTTGCTGCTATCATACCATCTTTTGAAACTGGCAAAATTCCTGCTAAACCTGACATGGAAACTGCAAATATGGTTGAAATAAAATATTTTAACTATTATGAAGATCAAACCATGACTGTTAAAAAGGGTGATCCTGGTAGTCCCATAATTAGATGCTCAATCTTTGGTGAAGTCTTTAAAAATGCCATGTGTGATTTAGGATCGAGTGTGAACATTCTATCTAAAGATTTTTATGAAAACTCGTTCTTTCCTCCCATGTCATCCACATCTGCCTATGCTGTGCTAGCTGATCAGTCCACTTGCTATGTAGAAGGAATAGTAGATGATTTACCTGTTCATATTAGAGGCTCCTATATTCCTGCTGATTTCATAATACTAGATATGGGAAATAGGAAAGATGTGCCTTTAATTTTGAGTAGACCTTTCTTGAATACTATGAATGCCTGCATATATGTGGGGAGTGGTAAAATGCAAATGACATTAGGAGGGAGGAAGGAAATATTCTCCTTTTCCCGTGGTCCCGCATATGCCGCTAACATGCAGGTAGCAAAACCCATTCGTACCAAGAAGAGGCGCCCAAGAACAAGGTGGAACATAAAGGAAGAACCATCTTCTCCTGAGTTGTAATTCATATAACAAAGGAGAGGTGCCAAAAGAAGAAGAACCTAATGAACTACTAAGAGAAGAAGTGCCTAAGGAAGAAGAAGACCCACCTGATAAGGATGAAATTCCATGGACCTAAGGTATGGTTTTACTTTTATTTTTTCCCTTCAATTTTCCTTTTTTTTGAATAAATAACATATGTCATGCATGAAACTAAAAAAATAATAATAAATTAGTTTTCATTAGTTTTATGCATAGGTATATGTTAACTTAGTTAGAATAATAAAATATCATAATAGGATAGTTGCCCTTTTCACAACATTAGATAGTTTCCCTTTTTAATAAAATGAGAACAAGAGCTCCGACTGAGAAGAAGAAGATCCTTCACCAAGCAAGAAGCCAGCTGGGGGGAGACTCCCGCTCCAATAAGGTATGTCTTAAGCCTACACTTTAGATTTAGTGCTCAAATTCTATATCTTTTGAATGTCACATGCTTGCCTAAATAACCATTCCATGAACAAAATTGATAAAATCTGCTTAAACAAGTTGAAACCTATATAAGATTTGAAATATGTCATGCAAATGCTATTGTTATGGTTTGAATAACAAGTCTTATCTAAGTTGTAGCTTTTGTGGGTTGCACTTGCTTTAACTGAAATCATGCTTAGTGAATACAGTTAGTAAGAAATGGAGTAATTCTTTAAACTTGCTAAGGTGAAATTAGGACCTAATCTGGAGGATTTCTTTTAAAAATTATGAAAACCTTGCTAAAAGTTCCTCCTAGATTTTATCCCATCCCACCACCAGCCAAATATTCATTAGTCAAAACCACAAAGAGCTTTGTCTGTGTTGAGCTTTGTTAGACATCATAGATCTTAGTAGAGAAGCTTATGATATCTTTTGAATCAAGATTCACACACCCACAATAAATTGCCTACTCTCCACTTTGGAAGTTTGCAACCACCAAATAAATTGCTCATTCTCTACACTGGAGATATGCAATACCTTGCCAAACATCCCATTGCTAGTCTTATGCTATTCCTACACTGGGAATAAGCATTTCTCTCCCTTTCCCTACTCAATTCAAAAATCCTTTCCTGTAGATATCTGGGGAAATCTAGATCTAAAAAAAAGATATGAAAAAAGTGAGCAAAGTAGCTCAAGAGAGGACTATGTCCTAAGAAAATGTGAGGACACATCTTTTGTCTACTCACTATGTATCCAAAAAGAGAGAGAGAGAGAGAGAGAGAATTATCATTAGCTCTGGACCTCAGAAATTAACTAGGAAGGATTATGGAATATCTCTCTATACACTTCCACATAACCACACATGCACATCTTGATCATTTTTTATGATTTGCTGCTCCTTATGATCTGAGTGTCAAGCTTAGCAATAAACATTAGGCAATTTGCTCATGATTCTTAGCCTACCTATAACTCCACATATCATTCTTTAGAAATAGGAGAGGCTACATTTTGGCCTAAGTGAGGATTTAAACACCATTGAGTGATTGAGTGAATCTTGGAGGACTTAAGCAAGTTGTTATCTTTTGAAAACCTTGAAAAACCTCCAGACAAAATCATAGTCAAACCTAAGCAAGATAAAAGTTTCCTATCTACTAATTTATTTCACTCTTGCATGTTTGAAGTGAAAAGCTATAAGCCCCACATTGCTATGATTAATGATATATACTAAGTTATTTCTCACTATACAATATGCACTTGTATACATCTCAAGTTGCTATTTTTTTCATGCTCAACGCTTAAACCGCATTGTTGGTCGAGGACAAGCAACAGGTTAGCTTGGGGGAGCTTGTTGATGGTCCTTAAACACCTGTTTTACCATAAACATTTTACCCTAAACTTCACCAAAAAGGCATGAAATGTAGTCAAATAGGTTTCAAACTAACCAAATTCCACATGTCCATAGATTTTTATGTGAATGCAGGATTTGGACCAAATTTGGAGAATGGATCCATCAGGAGACGAGCCCACTCAGCAGGGCCCAAATGGGCCAAAGTGGGGTGGCGCCCGCCACCCCTAGGTGGCGCCCGCCACATGGAGAGGCCCAACTTCCCTCCTTGCCACGTCACCGATCCGTGTGACCTTCCCAAGGCCAAATCTTGGCCCTTGGTCACTAGGTCAGTGGCATCGGACGGCTCAGGAGGGAGTGGCGTGGATCAAGACCAAATGGCGGTTACTTGGACATGCAACCGACCTAACCACCGCCTCTCTAGAGCTCCTGGATGTCGTTGAAGCAAGGGCGGTGCATCCAACGGTGACGGGGTGGCGGCCGCCACCTAGGGCTGGCGCCCGCCACTAGGGTTTGCCCTAGGTCGGCTGGCTGCCCCCTATAAATACCCCCTCACTCCACAGGGCTATAAATGCCCCTCGGAGGCTACACTTCAGAAGACCATATCCAAGCAACACACAAGCAAGGGAAGCAAGGCTAGAGCCAGAGAGCTGATAGCTTAGGGTTTAGCCAAGCTTAGGCAAGTAGGTAGCTAGTAGAGCAAGGCATCTTTGCCCTCGCGGAAGCGCTGCTCAAGGCTTAGCTCAAGAGTAGACGCGTGCGAGTGATCGGTCCTGGAGCTGGGAAGAGTCTTCCTTCATCTCCAGTTCAGGTTTTGCTCTTGTTACTCAAGCACTTTACTATATTCTATTTCATCATTTCAAGTATTACTTTATTCTACTTATCAGTATTGAGTGGTATACTTGATTGATTGCTTGAGTGCCTAGCTATCCTACAGATCAATTCACTTAGCCATAGTAGTTAATCTCTAGTGAGCTTAGTGTTTGATCTTTGCCAATGGGTTGCTTAGTTAGTTTAGTGTTTATCTTATTAAGTCAAGTATTTGCTCTGACGTCCGCAAGGGTGTCTCTATTCAAAGCTAGGGTAGAGATAGTTAGAATATAGTTAAGGGTGGTGCTTAGTTATAGACTTACCTTCAGATACGGCTGGACCCTCGGATAGCTGTGGTAGCAAGCAGGTGGTGACAGCCGTGTGCGCCTTGAATTCCACCACGTAGTTGGCCCAGTTTAACAGTAAGGCTCGTTGTGCTAGCGTTCAACCTGAGTTAGTGGTAAAGGCTAGTACACCTCGATACTTGATAAGATAGGAATAAAACTTTACTTAACTAGGTTGCTTTATTGTCATTTGTCTGTCTTGTTTAGTAGTTATCTTGCTTCGTGGTCATCTAGGAGTAGTTATTAGTTAGTAGTTAGTTATCTTAGTTACCCTTAGTTACTCTCTATCTATCTATCCATCTGCCTTACCTTAGCCATCCATTTCATCCTTACCTATCCACCCACATATTCTTTCTAGCCTTTCATCATCTCCTCTCTCCTTTCCCTTTTCTTATTCTTCGACTCTCATCCCCTCCTTGACTCTACTCATACACCACCCTAGCCTTCCTTTGGGATCAATTAAATCGACACCTGGTACTGCCAGGGAAGTGCTACTATGATAGTTCTGTGCGCTTGCAGAATCTCCTCCTGGTAGATTGCATTCTCGCTAGTTAGCTCCTACTAGTGTCGGGACTGACAACCCCTGTGCCACTAGTAGATAGCTACTTTAGCTACCCTATCCTAGGTGTAGTTAAGAACTACCAACAGTGGCTTCTGGGGGCACTTCCAAGCGTACACCAAGGCAGCGGCGCAGAGTGTGGTGGCTCATGGCCTTGCCATTCTTCGTTCGCGTTATCCGCGGATGGAGATGTCGAGGCTGGGCGCTGGTTTTGCGGCGAACACGTCGGAGGCCGAGATGGAGCGTCTGGAGGAAGAAGCCAAGCCTGCCACCGAAGCCCTCGTCGGTGGTGTAGATTTGTTTGGAACTGGTCACCAGTAGTTTGTATATTAGGAGATAGTCTGTAAATAGACTCTTGGGCAAACTGAATCAAAACTTGAAGCGAGTCGGTGCGTTTTGTTCGTTCCCCCAATTCCGCAGACCTAATAGTCGTGAGCCGTAGCGATGAACAGTTTGGCCTTACGTTATCCCAGGATCCGTAGCGTAGAGCGCGGAGCTCGTTTGCGCGTAGGAGTCAAGGGCATCGCCCAAGGAACCTCTGCTGGAATCCCATAGCGCAGAGGGCAGGCGCTCGTGCACGCGTAGGTAGGTACCACGGCCAGGGTCTTTTCCGAGAGGATCGATCGTTGCGTGACATGGGTGAATGGAGACCGTTGTCGAGCACGTGGGTGGCGCGAATGTGAGGCACTGAGCTTATAACCTTAGAATTCTCAGCCCAAGGTAGCCTTTCCTTCATAGCGCAGAGGGCAGACGCTCATGCATGCGTAGAGAGGTCGGGACGTCCCTTGGGAGAGCTGCTGGTCACCGTAGCGCAGAGGGCGGGCGCTGATGCACGCGTCCGGTGGTGACAACAGCCCCGGATCCGAGTTTTTGTTAGCGTCAGTCAGGCTGCTTGGAGACCTAATGGAGAACGTGCGCATAACCGACGCTTACAGGCACTAGAACGTAAAGCCTCCGGAGGTCTCAGCACAAGCTTAGCCTTTCCTTCGTAGAGCAGAGGGCGGACGCTCATGCACGCGTAGAGAGGTCGGGACGTCACTTGGGGGGACTACTGGCCACCATAGCGCAGAGGGCGAGCGCTCATGCACACGTCCGACAGTGACAGTAGCCCCTGCTCTGAGACTCCTTTAGCATCAGGCAGGCTATTTGGCGAAATTGGCGAGCCGTCCAGAGATGGGTTGGAGAGATCCGAGAGCCGTCCGGAGATGGGTTGGAGATGTCGGCGAGCCGTCCGGCGACGGGTTGGAGATGTCGGCGAGCCGTTCGGAGACGGGTTGGAGAGGTCGGTGAGCCATCCGGAGACGGGTTGGAGGGGTTGGCGAGCCATCCGTAGATGGTTTGGAGGGGTCGGCAAGCCGTCCGGAGACGTTGCTTGATCTTTATTCATCATCGTAGGTGGGCAGTGCGGGCCGCTTAAGCGTAGAACTTTCTGAGGTGCTCAATGCTCCAAGAGTTAGGGACGTCGATGCCTTCGAGGTCGACGAGACGATAGGCGCCTGGTCAGGTGACCTCCTTCACCGTGTAGGGGCCGTCCCAATGTGAAGATAGTTTGTGCAGGCCGTCGGTCTTGAGTTTCCGCTTGAGGACGAGGTCGCCAACGACGAAGGATCGATCTTTTACGTTGCGGTTGTAGTAGCGGCGAACACCTTCGAGGTACTTGGCGGTGCGGAGGCAAGATGCCAGCCGTTCTTCTTCAAGGTGGTCGAGGTCGTCGCAGCGAGCCTGGTCGGAGGCTTTCTCATCGTAGTTTTCATCGCGCGGAGAGCGAAAGACGACATCGGCGGGGATGACGGCTTCGGAGCCGAAGACCATGAAGTACGGCAAAACGTTGGTGTTGCGGCTAGGCTGAGTCCGGAGACCCTAGAGCACAGAGGGGAGCTCGCGCATCTAGTGACCAGGGTGCTTTTTGTCCTTCTGGTAGAGGCGCTTCTTCAGGGCGTCAAGGATCATGCTGTTGGCGCGTTCAGCCTGGCCGTTGGCCCGAGGATGGGCAACAGAGACATACTTGACGAGGACGCTGTGACCTTCGCAGAAGTCCCAGAAAACGTTGCCGGTGAAGTTGGAGCCAAGGTCGGTGATGATGGAGTTCAGGAGACCGAAGCGATGAATTATCTCGTCTATGAAGGAGACGACGTTCTCGGCTATCGATTTGGTTATTGGGTTTGCTTCGATCAACTTGGAGAATTTGTCGACGGCGACGTAGATCCACTTGAAGCTTCCCGGAGCTGGTCGAAAAGGGCCGATCATGTCGAGTCCCCAGCTGGCGAAGGGCCACGAGGCCGGTATCGCTTGGGGCTCCTGCGTGGGAATGTGGGTTTGTTTGGCAAAGAATTAGCACCCTTCGCAGGTGCGGACGAGCTGTTCGGCGTCGGCGACCGCTGATGGCCAGTAGAATCTTGCATGGAAAGCCTTGCGTACCAATGTCTTTGCAGCTGCGCGGTTCCCACATTCTCCGCCGTGGATGTCGAAGAGGATCTCGAGGCCATCTTCTCTGGAGACGAATTTTTGGAGTACTTCGTTTCTGGAGTTTTTGCGCATGAGCGCACCGTCGACCAGGACGTAACTGTTAACGCGGCACTTGGCTTCCGTCTTGCCTACGGGAGCAAGGTTCTCCGAGAGATACTTGATGAAATCCTCGCGCTAGTCGGGCGGTGCCGTGGAGGTGGTTCCCACTAGTTGTCCTGTCGGCGGCGTCGTGGCATCCGATGATGAGGCGAAGCTTGAGTAGTCGGTGATGGAGGGCTCGAGCAGGTTGTGAACAAATACGCCGGCGGGGGCCGGACATCTTGATGACGCCAGCTTGGATAATTCATCGGCCGCCTGGTTCCGGTCTCGCGGTAGGTGGTGATATTCGACTTCGAAAAACTTATCTTCAAGCTTTCTGATGGCGGCGCAGTAGGCGTTCATCTTGTCGTTGGAGCAGTTCCAGTCCTTGTTGAGCTGGTTGATGACGAGGGTGGAGTCGCCGTACACCACGAGGCGCTCGACGGCTAGCTCGCTGGCGAAATGGAGACCATGGAGGGCGGCTTCATACTCGGCGGCGCTGTTGGAGGCTGGAAAGAGTAGTCATAAAGCGTAGCGGAGCTTTTCACCGGAGGGAGATGTGAAGAGGAGACCAGCGCCGGCGCCATGCAGGGTGAGGGAGCCGTCGAAGAAGAGGGTCCAATGTTCTGGTGCTTCTGGTGGTACTGGAGTTTGGATGTCCGTCCATTCGGCGACGAAGTCGGTGAGTGCTTGCGACTTGATGGTCTGGCGACCCTGGAAGGCGATGTCGTAGGAGCCGAGCTTGATGGCCCACTTGATGATGTGTCCCGTAGCGTCCTCATTGCGGAGAATGTCCCCGAGGGGGAATGCCGTGATGACGGTGACCCGCTCTGAGCTTTGGAAGTAGTGGCGTAGCTTGCGTGCAGTAATAAGGACCGCGTAGAGGAGTTTTTGTACCTGGGGGTATCGGGTTTTGGGGTCGTTCAATACCTCGATGACGATGTAGCAGGGTCGCTGGACGGGGTAGGAGTGGCCGGCTTCCTCGTGTTCGATGGCGATGACGGAGCTGACGACCTGGTTTGTGGCGGCGATGTAGAGCAGCAAGGGCTCCTTCTCCTTTGGTGCGGCGAGCACAGAAGGCTAGGTAAGATACTTCTTCAGGTCGGAGAAAGCGCAGTCGGCTTCAGCGTCCCAGACGAACTTTTCGCCAGCCTTGAGGAGCTTGAAGAAAGGTAGCCCCTTTTCGCCGAGCCTGGAGATGAAGCGGCTGAGGGACGCCATGCACCCGGTGAGCTTCTGGATGTCCTTCACGTTGGAGGGAGCTCGCATGCGGAGGACGACCGAAGTCTTGTCGGGGTTTGCGCGAATGCCGTCGTGGCTGACGATGTTGCTGAGGAGGTTTCCAGACAATACGCCGAAGATGCATTTGTTTGGGTTAAGTTTCCACTTAAACCTATTGAGGGTGAAAGCTCCAGTTTGGTTTTGGATAATTGATGACACCTATGTGAACTAACTATTGCAACGAGTGTTGTGGTATGAGATAGGTTGGTACACACCAAGTGATGGAGCTAGAGAATTATCATGGTGATGGAGGTGACCAAAAAGATGATATGCATATGCTCCGTCTTGGAAAAGAATAAATAGAAAAATAAAATCCTATGGCCTCAAGGCAAAGGTATAAAAATAGGATATTTATTTTACCGGTTAAGATACTATAGAGAGTGTGACCGGATTTAGGACAGATAACCGTACTATAAAGGGGAGAAATCTTTAATTGCAATGGTTATCTAGTGCCACTAAATGTGAGTCTCATCTGCATCCCTTTTAGTGCGCCTAGTGATGTGATGAGATGCATGAGGAAGCCTGAAAATTTATTTATGAAAATGCTAACTTTAGTGTCCAATTTATTTTGGAATATTACGTGGAAGTTAGCACCTGGAAAGGCTCGAAAAGGTGTTGGTTTTTATCAGTCTTTTATCCAGTTAAAAGCAGCTGCTAGTTTGAGTTAGAGCTGGTCCGTTTTGAGCTTTTGGACTGGTCCGTTTTGGCTTTCGTACTAGTCCGATTTCGCTCTGTGAGAGGGAGCAGACACAGGTCCGAACCTGCTGTTGGATAAAAAATAAAGAAAAAAAGGGCCGCTGGCATGCATGTTCTGTGATAGAGAGGGAACAGACTGGTCTGTTTTGACTTTCGGACTGGTCCGTTTTGGGCGTTGGTCCGATCCTGCTGCTGTCTTTTGCTTTGAAAAAGTGCTATGTGGGACCCTTTGAAATATAAAATGAGAGAGGGAAGCTTCCTCGTTGCTTCCTGCTGCTGCCTTTTGCATGAGAGAGAGAGAAAATGGGTGGTGGAGAGGTGGCTGCATGCTACGTTTGAGAGACGGGCTTCTGTGCATGGGGCCCTCTGTCGCTCGCCCGTTGGAAAGCCCCGTTGGGAGCAGCTGCCCGTTGGGGGCGCTGGGTGCTGGGGATAAGTCGCTTACCCCTTCGTTCCTTTCTCTCTCTGGTTCTCATTCTCCATTCTTGTATACAGAGAACCACGATCAGAGAAAGCTCTCTTCGTTCCTCTCTCTCACTCCCAGTGATTTGAGCTCGATTCCTGTGAGAGTTTGGGTGCTCTAACATCGATCTAGAGAGCTGAAAGAGATCCACCTTCCTCTCCTCTCCATTCTCAGCCCAGTGCTAATTTTCAGAGATGATTTTGAGAGAAACCCTAGGTGCATCTGAGATTGCATATTCTTGTGGCACTAGGTGATTATTGCAATTGTGGATTTCTTATTACTCTTGGTGATTGCCGTCACCTAGACGGTTCTTGGTGTTGGATTGATTGGTGAGGGGATTTGGTGATTGTGTCCACCCCCAATCAAGGTGACATTTGTGAGGGGTTGTTGTGGTTCCCCGGCGGAGTGCCAAATTCCAACTCTAGTGGATTGCTCGTGTCATTCAACTTCTCTCCATTGGTAGGTTCTTATGGCGCCTATTGAGAGGCTCGGTGTGTGATACCGATTAGCCACCAAACCACATGGTGTAGAGGGACACAACGGGGACTAGCTTGCCGGCAAGCAAGTGAACATCGGGAGAAAAATTAATTGTGTCATATCTTGTCTCCCGGAGAATTCAATTGATTGAAATATTTATTGTTAGAATTAATTATTGGTGATTGGCATCATCCACAACTCTTCACCGTCGGTATTGAAATTTATTATCTCTTCTTCATACTTGCTATTTATATACCCTGTGTAGTAGTAATAATATTTTGCAAGTAGAGTAACTAAGCTTTTTTAGTTGTTTTATTTTGCTCTCAAGATTGCTCACTAGTATAAAAGTAGTGACATAGTGTTGAAGCAATTTATTTATCTTGTTAGCTCTCTAACTAGATAAAGTAGAGACATAGCTTGTGTGCCATAGAGATATTAAATTACTAGAATTGCAAATAGGTGGCTTGCCTAACATTTAGAGCTAGAGCAAACTGCATTTGGCCTTTTGTAATACTAATACTTTGCTCTAGTGAGATTGTAGAATTTTTATTTAGGCTATTCACCCCCCTCTAGCCAATTAGGACCTTTCAAGTGGTATCAGAGCCGTGGTCACCATAATTAGCAAGGCTTAACAACCTCGGTGTCAAGAAATGGCTCAAATAGTGTTTAACCATGTGGGGGGCAATCCACCGTTCTTTGAAGGCACAAGCTCATTTGATTATTGGAAGAGAAAGATGAAAATGTATCTTGGTTTAATTCATCATAAAATATGGGAGGTCACCGAAAATGATTTTGTTGTGCTTGATGCCGCCTCAACCACACCAAGAGAGCAAGAGAACTTGCAATGCAATACTATGGCTCTCAACACTTTGTATAATGGTATGGATTCAAAAGTGTTTGAACAAATAAAAGATCTTGAGAGAGCAAGTGAAGTGTGGACAAGATTGGAAGAAACATATGAGGGCACTACAACCGTGAAGACGACAAAGCTTTATATGCTCAAGCATCAACTCTCTAATTTCAAGATGAAGGATAATGAGAGCATTCCAGAGATGTTCTACCGGTTGCAAGTGATTATTAATGATCTCAAGGCTTTGGGTGAGAAGACAAAAGATGAAGATTTCTCTGACAAATTTTTGATGTGCTTGCCCAAGAAATTCCAGATGTTGAGAACTATCATGTTTAGAGGAGGCTTGAAGGGCATCTCTCCAAATGAGGTACTTGGAGATGTCTTGACCGAGGAGGAGTACAACAAGGATAGTGATGATGAGAATGAAAAGAAGAAGGATGAAGACAAAAAGATGAAAAGTGTGGCTTTCAGGACCGAAGCTTCTTCCTCTAAGAACAAGGACAAGGGCAAGGCAAAGAAAGAAGAATCAAGTGAAGGAGAAGGCTCTACCACGGATAGTGATGATGAGAATCTAGCTCTCTTTGTTCGCAAGTTTGGCAAAATGATGAAGAAGAAGGGCTATGGTGCAAGAAAGAGAAGAGACAACTTCAAGAATAAGAACTTTGTGAGGTTATGTTACAAATGCTAGAGCCCGGATCATGTTGTTGCGGATTGCCCCTGTGCTAGTGATAATGAAGAAGATAAAAAGAAAAGCAAGAATGTGAAGAAAGACAAGAAGGAGAAATATGTATTCAAGAAAAAGAAGAAGGATGGTTCATATATTGTCACATGGGATAGTGATGCCTCTACCGATAATGATGATGATGATGACAAGGCATCCAAAAAGAAAGCATTGACTACCTTCACCAACAATAAGTCTTCTCTATTTGACTCACCATCATGCTTCATGGCCAAGGGCCCTAAGGTAAAATATGATGATAGTGATGATGATGATAGAGATGATAATGATAATGCTAATGCTAGTGATGATGATGATGAACCCACTACTAAATTTTTACCCTTGGGCAACGTCGAGAAACCGTTGCAATAGGCCCAATTTGGTTGCGAAATGTATGTTTTGCGACCAAATCGCGTTCATTGCCAATGGTTGCAAAATGTCGCGTTGTGAAAAGATGTTGCCGCCATTTCTAGTTTAACGTTGCGAGTGTTGGGCTCTATTGCAACCATATGTGTTCGTTGCCAAGCATTGCAATAGCATGATGTCACAACATTCACGGTCGTGGCAAGATAAGCACTTGCAACGTTCGGTATAGTTCCAATAGATTATTTTGCCACGAACATTGGCGTTGCAATCATTGTTTTTGCCACGAACTTTGGCGTTGTAATAGTTTTTTTTTTGCCACGCTAGTAATGTGTTGCGTAAGATGTTTTTGCCACGACCATTATGTCATGGCAACATAAGCACTTGCAACGCACATTCTCGTGGCAATATGTGGTTCATGCATCGATCGATAGCGTAGCAATATATACATTTGCCACGCACTTTGCCGTTGCAAAAACCTTTATTGCGACGATAGTTTTTTGTTGCCTAAATTGTTGTTGCCACGCTCGTCATGTCGTGGCAAGTACATCTTTTGCTACAGAAGTTTGTTCGATGCGACAAATCATGCTTTATTGCCACATTCATTAGGTCGTGGCAATATATCATTTGCCACACTATTTTATGCGACGCGATAGAATAGGTTATTGCCACACTCATGGTGTCGTTGCAATATTACCTTTTGCCACGTATTTGTGCTTGATGCAGTAATAGTTTTTGCCACAGTGCTCATATCATTGCATTATTATCTTTTGCCACGTAAACAAATTTATTTTGCAATGATGGAAGCATTTGTTCGTGATTTCAAAAATGGTCCTCATATAAGAAACAAATCATAAAAATCGATTGCACTGACATGTATTAATTATAAACAATCAACCATTAACTTGACAAAACCATTCAAACAGTAACTAAAATCATGCACAAGTGTACTCATGAATAATTCTCAACTTTTGTTAACTTTTGCAATGGAGGACTTCCTAACATATATACAGGACGACATGTAATCGTAGGAGCCCAACATGTCATGGATTGATTATGATCCTCACTCTGGAGTCTTTTCCCCCTGCTGACCAAAATAAGCAACATTTTTAGGTGATTAAACAATGACCGAATCTGAGAGGCAAGTTCAGAGATGTATAATTTGAGATGTAAACATCCAAAAGACATGAAAAAAGACATATTGGAAAGTTTATGAAAATCCCTACAACTCATTTATCACAGGGAATGTATGATTCCATATGAAAATATGCCTAACAAGGAAACCAATCAAATCTGTTCATGGCATATGCAAAACCTGACAATGAACTTATAAAATCTATAACTCTTAAACCATCAGTCCTATGATCATGAAAATTGAACAATAGCTAGACCCGTAGGTCAGCTATAACTTTTGTATTTATCATATATACAGAAAACATTATTTTCATCACGAAACTAATGGCATAAACAAAACTGTGCATGCAGTCCAAACAGCAAGACTACAATTATAGACAGAAAAGTGATAACAACTTCGAAGAAGCATAACTGGAGTTTTAGACATCCAACATACATGATTCTTGACTCTATGGAGCACTTACTAAATTATGTATAACTTTGTCATTTCCATCTCAAGATTTTTCTTCAGCTAACATGGACAAATAATGCATTGAAGGCATATGTGTCCTAATTTGGACAGATTCTGACCTTGCACTATAAACAGTTATAACTAGAGCTTCATATGTCCAAAAATCATGGTTGTAGAATTTTTAGAAAGCTTATCAAATTGTGAGAAACTTTCTTATAAACATCTAGAGGTAAATATAGTGTTAACAAGGTCATGTATTACAAACAATTCAAGCATGTATGAAATTGGGCAGTATTAGCCACCAAGATTGAAACAGCTATAGCTAAACATCCACACAGCTAAAAATAATATTTCTTAACTTTTTGAAACTGCCACTTATGTCTTTTGAACAAAGCATGATGCAAAGCTAAAATGAGTGAAACAATACAATCTTTTAATTCTGTTCAGAAAATGAACAAAGCAACACAGAGCATTTGACATTTTTATATCTCCAAAATTATGAAGCCTCAATTCATGAGTTAATAACCAGTGAACAAACATCACTCATGTAGCAGGTCACATCAAATGCAATTCAAATGGACCATGACAACACCTTGTATAAAAATAAGAAGCACACATTGTATGCATTACCCTATTCCTTATCGGATATCTTCTTTTGAGCAGATCCTGTTGACTGATATATGCCTTTGTGGCTGCCACATTTGTATTGTTGTCATTGAATAGATTTCTACCGACCGTAGTAGAGTTTTTATTGGAGCGAGTAGCTGCTGCTGCATATTTTTGTACAGTGAGAACGCTTTGTGGCTGAGTCTTCAAACATGAAAATGACCACTCTATTTTAGGTAGAGTTCAAGGTACATAGGTCAAGATTACATTGAGGATAGTGCAATAATGTCCTTACCTGCTGTAGGTCACCATCATTTTCATTTGCAACTTCACCAGTCTCATTTTGGTCAATATTGGTTGGTGCAATTTGATTATTGTCAGTCTTTTCCGGGGTAGCCTACACATGCACATATTGAGGTGAAAGATTAGTCACCTGTAAGTTTATTAGAAAAGGACAAACATTGTGAAATTAATATGAATTTATACCTCATTCATAGTTCCTTCTTTGTGCAGTGCTAGCATGTTAAGCATTTCTTGTTTCATTTCTTCTCTTAGCGCTATCTTTGCCTTTTCCAGTTCCTCTTGCATCTGTCTCTTATTTTCTTCTTTCTCCCTTTCTCTTTCTTCAGCTTCCTGTGCAAGCTGATATTTTAGCTTCTCAACCTCTGCATCAAAAGCAATTCTCTTCTCTCTCGCTGCAGCTTCAGCACGTGCATGTACTTCAAGGTTCTCTTTCATAAGTTCTTTGCGAGTTCGATACTTGGACAAGTATCCATGACCATGTATTTGGGATGATTTGTTTTGTGTGGTTTCTTTATAACATGACTGGAAAATCATGTTCTCCTCAGCTGTTGACAGTACTGTAGTACTATCAGGTTGGGCCTCAATCTCACACATTTTTAAGGTTGCGTTTTCCTAAACAACAAAATATGATTGGTTTGTGTGAGTGCTCTTCCATAGCATAAGATCATTTGGCTCTTCTCCATTTATCTTGTCTCTCTAGGATTCCAAAATATAATTGAACACACAAGTTTTGCATCATATAACTAAAGCACCAAATTAGTGTATTTAATTTTTATCTGGTCGAAGCTGCACTGTGAGAAGTTTTTTGAACCCATCAGGTGCTTGGTTTTTTTGCTTCTTATGATTCGAGGAGTTTTGGCTGCTAAGCTTCTGTAAAATGACAAGTGATATGTAATAATGCAATTTTGGTCCATGAATTTTGTTTGGTAAAGTAGATTCTATTAGAACCAACCTGGAATTCATCAGGTCCAAAATACAACAGCAAGTTATGCCACTCAAATAGGTGAAGCTCTTCAGGAAGATTTCTTATTCTATCACCATAATTGTTATATAACTTGTACGTGGCACTCAGAGATTGTCGCCATCCTTTGTACCGCTCCTGGGCGATGTGCAATATTTTCTCTTCTTGTTTTTCAATAGTTTCAATGTTGCTGAAGTTCCACCTAAGCTGTTTACAATAAGAAACAATCAAATGGTTAGTCCCAAAATTTTTTATGCATCACAGTAGTAGTAATGAAAAATAGTACGCATCGTACTAGTATTTCTTTAGCAATTTCCTTTTTTACACTTTCCTTTATTTCCTTCCAACTCCTTATTCCAATTAGTGGGGCCCATTTCCTTGTAAACAATACAATCTCATCAACAAAAGCACGTCGGTTCGGTCCAATCGGACCGCCACGTGATCCGAATTCGATGGTGAGTTTTTGAGTTCGTTCCTTAGCTCTCTTGGCTGCGACTAATAATCCTTTAATAGGGTCACGTCCTCTTTTCTTGCGCTCAGCTGAGCCATCCCCTTTGCACAAAATGAAAACAAAGATTTTGGTTAGCACACTGCATAAATATAAACTTGAGCAGGAAAAAAACATCATATATATAAACTTAATAACAGGAAGGCAACTAGAGATTGACAAGCTAATTAGACCAAAGTCATTAAATTCTAACATCTCATCACAAACCATTTCCCTCTCCCCTTTTCTTTCTTGCATGGCTCGGCCTACTTGAGGGTGGTGTCGTGTTGCTTCCATTACTTTCATCGGCTTCAATTGTGATGTCATCAGTGTCACGTTGCTCGACAAATGCCACTAATAGAAAAACAAATTTTTAGGTTCATACAAAAATTAGTAATAACAAAAAGAGATGGTTAAAGAAAAGGTAGAGATTACTAATTTCTGGAATGTCCCCTTTTGTCTTCAAATATTCCTTGTACGTGGTCAATGCATTTTCTCTAAAGTTATCTAACAATTCTGGAAGTCAAAAAAATGTTAGATAAGGTAATGTAAACAATATGAAAAAAAGTGCAGGCATCAGATGGTTTACTTTCTGCTCTTTCCTTTGGAAGGTTGTTAAGCCAAACCTTGGACTCATCGAATGGTTCATCCATAAAAGGCTCGTCATCTTGTTCTGGCTGTTGCCTTGGTCGCTTCAGGGGTGTTATGCTGACTTGCTGTGTGGGCTCTTGCTCCGGTGACAGTACTAATCTGATTTCCTTCTCGCTCTCATTGTCTTCTATCATACTCTCTGCATGTCTGTTGTAATCGACGGCCTGCAGTCTTGCTATATCTGTTCCACATCGCCTCTTGTAGTACAAAAAGTCACGCAAACCATACCCAAGCTGGTCCTTAATAGATATCAAGGTTGCCATTCTTATATCAGCCCTTTCTATTTTGAACATTTACATACTCATTTCCTGGAAGTCCCCACTTGCAATGTACATAAAGAGTCCAGACATCATCGCTGTCACTGCATACATCAAACATTGGAAACAAAAAAAAAATCATGTTTTAGAAAAAAATGTATTTGTGAATTTTAATACAAATATTCTTTATCACTTACTCTGTTATACTTGCCTAGAGCCTTTTTATGTATGTGTATGAGTTGATAGTCTGGTGGTGTTGCCATAAATATTTTTTTGAGTTTGTGCATTTTAGATAGCATGACATGTCAAGTACATTTGCGGTATAGAATCAGAGTATGTAGTACCAGTAAGTTGATCCTTTGAAAATTACAAACACAGATAGAGATTGGTGAAAAGGAGCATCATAAATTTAAATGAACTGCACTACTGTATGACAACAACGAATTGTGTTTGGTTGAGTTGATTCTTCCCATTTGTCATACATACATGATTTTTATCCCGTTGCAACGCACGGGCACTCATCTAATCATTCTTAAAAGCAATTATGTAAAAGCACTGTAATTCTCAATCATGTACAATCTTGTAGCAAGAAAGAAAGCGCTAGTAACTAAACTTGTACTCACAAACTTCCACCTCTAGCATTCATATGAACCACATAGCACCTCAGAGTACTCAACGCTTTTAAGATTTCAGGATTCAAAAAAGATACAAAATCAATCAAAAATTGTACCTTGAGATATATGGACGAGGGAACCCTTGTTCGTCTTCTATTTCGAGTGTGGCTTGGCTTGAGGAGCAGTCGTCGTCGTCGTTCTTGTTGGAGTTGACGTCGTCGGTTGCTTCCTGGTTCGAGGCGGTGACAACGGGGACATCCTCACTAGAGGCGGCGACGACGGAGACATCCTCGTCAGCGGCGGCGACGAGGGGGGCGTCTTGGCCACAGGTGTCATCGGTGTTCACGGTCTTCGAGGAGGCACCGTGTGGTTTGGGCGGCGACAGCGTCGGAGGTCTGGGAAGCGGCGGCGGGGGTTTAGATCCCCATCAAAAGATTTTTTTGGGGACCAGAAGTGGGGGGAGGCGCGGGAGTAATGAAGGGTTTTTTTTAATCCTAACTTTAATACGCTGCTAATGAGCGGGGTGCGCGGGGGGAGGTGGGAGGGAACTTTTGCGCTGAACTTTGGCGGGCTGGTCCGAAAAAAATTGGGTGGCGGGAAACAAATTTTATTTTTATGTGCATTATGTAGGAAATAAATTGATTTGGCATTTTAATTCTATAATGATACTTAAATATTACATTCATTTTAATTAGTTTATAATTTTTTGACATGATATGATTAGTAGTGCTAATAAGTAGTAGTAGTAGTAGAGATGGCAACGGTCGGAAAAACCCCTCTCCCGTTTTCGTAAATATGAAAGCGTAATTCCACAAATACGGAACGGACGGAAAAAAAAATATAAAACAAAACGGGTCGGAACGGGATTTTACCCGTCCGTTTTCAACCTTAAGTAGTAGCACGGTTATATAGTAGGAGCTGTAGTACTAGGATTACTACTAGGTGAGTATGATTAGTACTAGTAGTAGTACAGATTAGTATAGTAGGTGTACTAGCTAGTATGATTAGTAGTAGTAGGGATTAATAACAGGTAGAAGTAGTAGTAGTACTAGTAAGTAGTAGTAGTAGTATTAGTAGTAGCAGCAGCAGCAGTAGCAGCAGCACTAGCAGTAGCAGTGGTAGTGGTAGTAGTAGTCGTCGTCGTCGTAGTAGTAGTGGTAGTAGTAGGAGTAGTGGTAGTAGCAGTAGTACTAGTAAGTAGTAGTAGTACTAGGTGTACTTGTATGATTAGTAGTTCTAATAGTAGTAGTAGGACTAGTATGTAGTAGTACTACTCTCTTGTATTTCATGAAAACAAATGTCTTGGAGTAGAAGTTGTACTACTAGGATAAATTTATTTTAGGCAAATGATATTCAAAAATAAATTGTACACAAAACAAAATATTTGAAAAGATGAACTTATTTTAGGGACATGAAAATCAAAATTAAATTTTACACAAGAACAAAATATTTCAAAAATAAAAAAATTGCAGCATGTGGGCCGTAGGCTCTGCTAGGCTCAACCGAAAGAAGGATCACAGGATCAACCGCAAATAGGAGCCCAACAAAGCCCCGGCCCAACAAAGCTGTCAATAGGTGCCTGTTATAGTGAGTTCGAGGCAGCGCGCTGGCTCGTGCTTTTAAGCAGCGTTTCCTCTGTGTCAACTGGCGAGGTGGTACTAATGCATTTGGTCGGTTGTACTCGAAACCACATGCACGCCTGAACACTGCTAAGTTGAATGGGCCGGCCCATTTGCATGAACACTTGAAGACGTCCAAGTGAGTGGACTCAGTTGCCGCAGTCTCCACTCCCTTCTCCTTCCCCATCCTGTGACTGTCTCCCGTGACTCGGACGAGCAACGCGAGGCGAGGCCACCCCGACGCCGGTGACGATGGCCGGCGGAAAGCGCTCCAAGCAAGCCCGCAATCAGGAGCGCAACGAGAAGGGCCAGTTCGCCCCCATGCGCCAGATGTTGGATGTCCACTCCGACTCTGACGATGGCGATATGGCAGCCCCGACAGCGATGAAGGTTGCATCCACGGCGAGGAAGAATGGTGTCGTTAGAGAGTCCACGGGTGGCAAAGGGGTGCCGTCCTCGTCGAAAAAGGTACGCGCAAAATTCCCCCTTTCTGATTTAGGGTTTTGGGTTTTATTTGGGGGGGGGAGACGTAGTGCCAGGATTTAGGGTCAATGGTCGCTGCTGGACTGACATTGGGGCTAATCTGAGTATGTTTAGGTCGACCTCCCCCCTTTCCCAAATCCTCTGCCTGATTTAATTTGTCAATGCCATTTTAACTCTAGGCGAGCATGGGTTCGCTAGCGAAGGCCAAGTACAGCGAGCTCATCGTACTCTCCTCCAACGACGAAGAGTATGAGGAGGTGCGTGTGCCCCTGGTTAAGCGCATCAAAGGGGTGAGTTCAACCCAAACCCCGGTGCAGAAAAAGACCAAAGGGGAGTCGTCGAAGAACCCTAACCATAGCAACAATGGGAAGAAGAAGGTAAGTTCTGACGTTCCCCTCCTCGGCAATGAAAAAGGGTGTTTTCTGTTATGCATATGTATGTATATTCTTGTTATCTCTAGCTCATGTATATATGCTCCAAAAATGTTGCAAGTTATGTTGTTAAGTGTCTAATAAAATGCTCTATGTTATGATTTTGTTGCATGCCATGTTGATTATGGATAGGGATTCAATAACTTGCCTTCAAAGCACAATATAACACAGATATTTGAAAATACACTTCTTAGTACATGTATGTCTGTGTTATAAATTCACTTTTGTGTTATATTGTACTTCAAAAATACAATACGATGCCATGTACATGTTCGTCTTAGATTTTTTTTTGAAACTGTAAACTATCTTTTTTTACAAGGCTGTAAATTATCTCTTGATGTTATCTATGTCAGAAAAACAGCCAAGTCTCATACTCCCTTCGTCCCTAAAAAAGAGTCATTCTTGCTTTCCAAAAAGTTACTAAATCCGTGTCCGTTACATTGTGACTTGCTCAAGGCAAGTTACTGAATCGGTGTCCGTTACATTGTGACTTGCTCAAGGCAAGTTACTGAATCTGTGTCCATTAATTATATAGCTTGTTAAGTAACTATATGATACACTTGCTCAAATGCTTATTTTGGTTAATGGTGACCTGCAGGTACCCTATGACAGTGATGTGCAAGATTCATCGTTTCCCTTCTACGAGCAGGAGCAAGAGGATGAACTCGAACATGCCGCTTCCATGGCCCATTGGCTGTTTGAGACAGCAAAAAACGATGTCAATAAAAAGCTGAAGCGACGCACAAAGAAGATGTCCAATGCAGTTGATGAGTCCTTAGAGAACCTCTTGGTCGACTTCAAGTACAGCGTGCTAGAACCATTTGAGCAGACCAAGAAGTCTTCTTCTGTAAAGTTGCTGCGAGAGATGGTTCATGCAGCAAAGGCTGAACCAAAGCAACAGATCATTAGCCAGGCCTACAAGATGTGCAGTGACCTTGAAACGTGCTTCGAGACACTGTACGACGACATGGAGCATAGCGTGCTCAAAGGTCTAGAAGAGAAGATGACGAAGAAGAAGTAACTCTGGTCTGCGAAGCTTCTATTGTGCACTTTATGTGCTGCTGGTAGTGTATAAAATAATGAAAGAACTATGTGATCTTATCTGGTAGTTAGTTAGAACTAATGCAAGCTTAGGTTGTTATATACCTGTTGTCTGTATGCAGGTAGTTGAACTTTAGGTGTACTGATGTCATGGCCCTGCTTAGGTTGTTATATACCTGCTGTCTGTATGCAGGTAGTTGAACTTTATGTGTACTGATGTCATGGCCCTTCCAAGATGTTAGCTTCTCATTGTCTTGTATGATGGGATTCGGACAGTGCCATGCTGAACTTTAGGCAGTTCAACTTTATACAGTTATTGTCTATGGTCTGCATATCTGGTCTTCATTATACCTGCTATGATTGTGTGACATGAGCTGCTTCGGTATTACTTCAGGTTTGGCTGCTTCGGTATTGACATGGAACGTAGCCCACGCCAGGGATAGCTTGCAACCTTGATAGCATCTTCTTCCATAAAATACTAATCTGATTTCATGATCCGCATATATACATGAGCTAGTACTAACCTTACAAACCGTACAAACCTTGATTGCATCATGGACATACCGTACAGCCAAACGAAAAGCATCATGGACAAACCGTACAAACCATGATAGCATCAAAATTCCCACTGAGGGGGAGTCAGTCCTCCTTGATTATTACATGTTCATTGTATAATGATAAATGTTGAAAAAACCTATCTTGAGCTAAATTTACTAAAAAAAAAATCATCGTCTGAATCTTCTCCGGTATTACTAAATGGAGGGACAACGCCATCATCAACGTAAGTATCATCTGGGTCTTCATCTTCATCAAAAAAATCATCGTACATAGGTTCAGGCATTGCAGATGCAAGAGTCTGCTCAATAAGAGTAGCATCAACACTTTCCCCCTGAAGACCATCCCTACTCCAAGTTGTGACATCCTGTTTTTCTTGTTCAATATTCATATCTTCCTCTCCAAAAACAACCGAGTCTAAATCGAGCTCACGCACCACTTGAGTAAGTTCACCTTCAGGCTTGGCAAACATGTTTCTAGGCTGCATTTTAAGGACACTGCACAAATTTGGTTTCTTAGCATGTTTGACATAAAACACTTGCTCCGCTTGTGTGCTCAGGACGTAAGGCTCATCTGAATACCTGAAGCGAGTCATATCAATATCGATCACCCCATATTGATCCTTATTGTACCCTCTAGATTTGCTCTTACTTGCTGCAAGGACATCAAACCAGTCGCATTGAAACAACATTACTTCATTCCCACCATGAAAATCAAATTTTATTACTTATAACCGATCATGAAATTAAGCCAGAAAATAAAGCAACACATACATATGTATATGGTTATGACATAAATAAAACCAAATTTTATTACTTATAATCGATCATGAAATTAAGCCAGAAAAAAAAACACATACACATTTTAAAAAACAGCCTTATCATATATAGCGTACGACACTAATAAATTCAAATTTAAAAATTCATAACGTATAATGACAAATTTATAGGAAGTAACACATTATAATTAAGATGCACAATCAAAATTTATGCACGAACCGATACAACAATGACCATGATCGACGGTGCTGTCGCTAGGTCGGCAGCGTATATGCAGCGAGGGAGACGGGCACGACGCTGCAGCGAGGGCGAGGGCGATGACGCTGCAGCGACACCGACGGCGGCGGCACTGCAGCGAGGTCGACGGCGTGGATGCAGAGAGGGAGACGAGCACGACGCTGCAGCGAGGGCGAGGGCAATGACGCTGCAGCAACACCGGCGGCGGCGGCACTGCCGCGAGGTCGGTGGCGTGGATGCAGCGAGGGAGACGGGCACAACGCTGCAGTGAGGGCGAGGGCGATGACGCTGCAGCGACACCAACTGCGGCGGCAATGCAGTGAGGTCGACGGCATACTTGCACGAAGGGCGACGACGACGGATGATCGAGAGCGAGGGCGGCACTAAAGAAACACAGGGCGGCGGCGGCGTTTTAGAAAAAACGGCGTTTCAGGATGATCCCACGTAATTTTTATTAGATCTACTTTTTCTCATATATTTTCTTTAAATAATATAGGTCCATTTGCTAATTAAATCACAAACATCTATGATGTTTGGTGGTAAGTGCTTAGCCGAATCACCATGAGGTTTCAAGTTCAAATCCTATTCTTGACGATTTTTAATATTTTTGCTTATTTTGGTGGTACAGGTTCCAGGTTCAAGTCCAATTAGCGATGTTTTTTTAAAAATAGTTTTGCTTATTTTGGCGGTATAAAACTTAACTTATTGCAATGTTGCAATTTCTCATAGCTATATGTATAATTCTCCTGCAACGCAACCAATATTTATATGCTACAAAATATATGCGTTGCAATATAGATGAGCTTTCGCAACCTTGAATAAAAGCATTGCAATATACTTTTATTCTTGCAACGCCAATAAAACTACATGCAACGCAAAGCTGTTCGTGGCAAAAGTGATCACCTTATTACAACCATTCTATAATTGGTTGCGTTAATCACAAATTAGTCGTTGCAATATAGACGAGCTATCGCAACCATGAACTATAGCGTTGCATTATCGACTTATTATTGTAACGCCGATAAAATTGCCGGCAACGTAAATCAAACCGTTGCAAAAAAAGGACTAATTACCACCAATGTACGATTGGTTGCGATAGCACTTATTTTTCGCAACGCTCGACATACTTATGTCAACGAAACCGTTTACGTGGCAAGAAAAAGGATCTATCGCAACCAAATGTCCAAATGGTTGTGAAAACACCCCATCTTGCAACCAAATCCTGTCGTTGCGACAAAAACACGTGGCAAAAGGGTCAAAATCTAGTAGTGCTAGTATAGAACAACTTATGGACATGCTTGAACAAGCCGAATACCTTATTAGATCTAAAAGTAAGATGTGTAAAGAATTGTCCAAGAAGTTAAAAGATCTTGAACAATCCTTTAATGAGCTAAGTGCATCTCATGAGAGTCTAAAGGAAGACAATGAGGAACTTGATAAGGCTCACACTAAGCTTGAAAAAGCTCATTCTTTCCTCCTTAGTGAAAATAAAGAAAAGGTTGTTGTATCATGTGATGTGGGATTAGCTTGTGATATAATTGATGAATCTTTTTACAAACCTATTGTTATGTCACCATCTAATCCTTCATGTAGCACATCAATATCTACTTCTTCCTCATCTAGTGATGATTTTACTTGTGATGCTACATTAATGGTAGAGAATGATAACTTAAAGAAAGAGGTAGATAAGCTCACTACTGCTTTAGGTAATGCATATGGTGGTGATGCCCGCTTGCTAAAGTGCTTGGGTAGCCAAAGGTTCTCTCATGCAAAAGAGGGATTGGGCTACACCCCCAAGAAAGGCAAGGCGGCTTTTGTTACTCATAAAGCTAGCTTTGTAAGGAACAATGGTCGGTTTTGCTCTAGTTGCAAGCATGTTGGGCATGTAGAAAACCATTGCAAGAACAAAATGAAGAAACAAACCTTTGCATCTTCCATTATGTTTGATTCTTGCTATATGCTTACTAAAGGTGAGAATGGTATCAAGGTCAAGTACATTGGTGCACCCATGGTTGGCTTAAAGAAGAAGGCTATTTGGGTGCCCAAAAGCTTGGTCACTAACCTTGGAGGACCCAAACAAGTATGGGTACCTAAGAAACATTAAATTGTTTTGTAGGTCAATTACAAAGCCGGAGGAAGGCATTGGGTTCTTGATAGTGGGTGCTCTCAACACATGACCGGTGATAGTAAAATGTTCAATTCTATCTCATCAAGTGGCAATGACTATGATTCTATCACTTTTGGTGACAATAGCAAAGGCAAAGTAAAGGGGCTTGGTAAGATTGCAATATCAAATGAGTTGAGTATTTCAAATGTGCTACTAGTAGAGAGCTTGAACTTCAATCTATTGTCGGTAGCTCAACTTTGTGACCTTGGTTTCAAATGCATATTTGGTGTTGATGATGTAGAGATCATAAGTGTAGATGGTTCTAACTTGATATTCAAAGGCTCTTGATATGAGAACCTCTACTTGGTTGATTTTGGTGCTAGTGAAACTCAACTATCAACATGCTTGCTCACTAAATCTAGTATGGGTTGGCTTTGGCATAGAAGGCTTGGTCATGTTGGCATGAAACAATTAAACAAGCTAGTGAAGCATAACTTGGTTAGAGGCTTGAAAGATGTTGAATTTGAAAAAGACAAGTTATGTAGTGCATGTCAAGCCGACAAACAAGTTGGAAACACTCATCCTAAAAAGAGCATCATGAGTACTTGCAAAGCATTTGAATTGTTGCATATGGACTTGTTTGGACCAACTACTTACACAAGTATTGGGGGCAACAAATATGGATTTGTCATTGTGGATGATTTCACTAGATATACTTGGGTGTTCTTTCTTTGTGATAAAAGTGATGCATATTCAACTTTCAAATCTTTTGTCAAGAGGGTTTGCAATGAATTTGAAACAAATATCAAGAGAGTTAGAAGTGACAATGGTAGTGAATTCAAGAACACTAGAGTTGATGAATTATGTGATGAATATGGCATTAAACATCAATTTTCTCCCAAGTACACACCTCAATCCAATGGCTTGGTAGAGAGGAAGAATAGAACCCTTATTAATATGGCTAGATCAATGTTGAGTGAATATGATGTTAGTAATTCTTTTTGGGCCGAAGCAATCAACACGGCTTGCTACTACATCAATAGACTCTATTGCCATCTTATGTTGGAAATGACCCCATATGAACTCTTGAATGGAAGAAGGCCAAATATTGCATATTTTCGGTTTTTGGATGCAAATGCTATATTCTCAAGAAGGGCACTAGATTGAGCAAATTTGAGAAGAAGTGTGATGAAGGTTTCTTGCTTGGTTATTCTACAACTAGCAAAGCATATAGAGTATGGAATTTGGGAAGTGGTAAATTGGAAGAAGTTCATGATGTGGAATTTGATGAAACCACTGGGTCTCAAGAACAAGAAGAAAATCTTGATGATGTGAGAGGAACTCAATTAGTGAATGCTATGAAGGATATGAACATTGGTGATATTAGGCCAAAGCAAGTGATTGATATTCAAGATGACAAAGATCAAGTGTTCTCTTCTCCTATTGTGCAAACTAGTGGTTCTCTAGTGCAAGATCAAAAAGATGATGGTGCTAGTTCATCTCAAATTGCAAAAGATCATCCCCGAGACCATGTAATTGGTGATATTACAAGTGGTGTGCAAACAAGATCAAGATTAGCATCTTTCTGTGAACACTATTCATTTGTATCATCCACTGAGCCTACAAGAATAGATGAAGCTTTGGAAGATGTTGATTGGATAAATGCAATGCATGAAGAATTAAATAATTTTACAAGAAACCAAGTTTGGGAATTGGTAGAAAGACCAAAGAATCATAATGTAATTGGTACAAAATGGGTGTTTAGAAACAAGCAAGATCAAGATGACATAGTTGTGAGAAACAAAGCAAGACTAGTTGCTCAAGGTTACACTCAAATTGAGGGTCTTGACTTTGGTGAGACTTATGCACCGGTTGCAAGATTAGAGGCAATTAGAATCCTATTAGCCTATGCTTGTGCCCACAACATCAAGCTATATCAAATGGATGTGAAGAGTGCATTCTTGAATGGTTACATAAATGAGCTAGTGTATGTTAAACAACCTCCCGGTTTTGAAAATGAGAAGAAGCCCAACCATGTTTACAAGTTGAAGAAAGCTTTGTATGGCCTAAAGCAAGCACCTAGAGCATGGTATGAGAGATTGAGAGATTTCTTACTCTCTAAAGGGTTCAAAATGGGAAAGGTAGACACTACTCTCTTCACTAAAAAGATTGGAAGTGATTTGTTTGTGTTGCAAATCTATGTTGATGATATCATATTTGGCTCAACAAATCAAGACTATTGTGAAAAATTTGGGAAAATGATGGCAAATGAATTTGAGATGTCCATGATTGGAGAACTTAGCTACTTCCTTGGTCTCCAAATTAAAAAAATGAAGAATGGTACATTTATTAGTCAAGGAAAGTACATAAGGGACATGATAAAGAAATTCGGCTTGCAAGATGCTAAATCAATTAGTACACCTATGGGCACCAATGGTCATTTAGATAGTGATGCAAGTGGCAACATGGTTGATCAAAAGCTCTATCGGTCTATGATTGGAAGTTTGCTATATGTTACCGCTTCTAGACCGGATGTCATGTTTAGTGTGTGCATGTGTGCAAGATTTCAAGCCTCTCCAAGAGAAATTCATTTGAAGGCTACAAAGAGAATTTTGAGGTACTTGAAGCATACACAAAATGTTGGATTGTGGTATCCGAAGGGGTCAAACTTTGAATTGATTGGATATTCGGACTCCGACTATGCGGGTTGCAAAGTGGATAGAAAGAGCACTAGTGGCACATGTCAATTACATGGAAGATCTCTTGTGTCATGGTCATCAAAGAAGCAAAATAGTATGGCACTCTCTACCGCCGAAGCCGAATATATTAGTGCCGGTAGTTGTTGTGCTCAATTGTTGTGGATGAAAGCTACTTTGGATGATTTTGGGATCCAATTCAAGGAAGTGCCATTGCTATGTGATAATGAAAGTGCAATCAAGCTTACCAATAACCTAGTTCAACATTCTAGAACCAAGCAAATTGTCATTAGACATCATTTTATTAGAGATCACCAACAAAAAGGGGATATATCAATTGAGAGTGTTGGCACCGATGATCAACTAGTGGATATATTCACTAAGACACTTGATGAGAAAAGATTTTGCAAGTTGAGAAATGAATTGAACATTCTTGATTTCTCCAATATGAGTTGAGCACACCCCACATATATATGACATGCCTCTCCTTCGACAACGTAAGGTAAAGTTGGTTGACATAGCATTCATACATTTGTAAGGACATGCTAAGTGCATATAGACATACAAGTGATAATTTAGGATCATTCATGGAAACAAAATGAATTTTATGTATATATGTTACCACTATTGCTTTCTATGTTTACATGATCTAGTGGTGGCATATGACATGTTTGTGGGCTTGCAAATCTAGTGTTGAATCTAGAATATGAGCTCAAGATGTGTAACTTAACGTGGTCAAGATATCCCTCCTACTTGAGAGGTGTGACGAAAGCTTGACCTTGGATCAAACCTAGTTACATATTCTAAGCAAGTAATCTAGATTGAACCAATGTGAAATAACTTTCTTTCCAAATCAAATGAACTTGCTATTTCTCTCCAACTAATATGAACCTTTTTGAGCAATTGTTGACAAAGGGGGAGAAATAAGTCACAAAGATAGATATGATCATGGAAAGGGATAAATTAAAAATTAAAATTTGAGCACATAAATAGGGGGAGCAAGCTCATAAATAAGTTGTTTGCATTTGTATGTGCATATTCATATGAAATGGTGCATTGTAAACTTTAAATTTGATCTACATGTTTGATTGGTGTATGCTAGTACTACAAATTGTATGGTGATTGAAATACTAGTATGCATTGGTTGGTAACTAGACTTTCATGCTTTCAAGTGAATCAAGTGCTCTCTTTACTTATAATGTTGATCTCACGGGGTACTTGAGTTTTTAATGTATGTCTAGTTACCTATGGTGCTAAAGATGGTATATATTCGTAACTCCGATGGTATCACGCTTCAAAGGTCCATTCTATATACTTTAGCATCATTTGATAGTAGTAGCTCACCCACAATTCCTATCTATGCATATGTGAACAATTGTACCAAACTCTATATCACATATGCAGGGGGAGCTAGTACTATTAAAACCAAATTTGAAATGCTTGTCCATCTCTTATTAATGATTTAAATGCATGGGCAAACATCTCAAGTTCACAAATTAAATTGATTTCATATCTTTGTGATGGTTGTCATCAATTACCAAAAATGGGGAGATTGAAAGCTCTAGTTTGGTTTTGGATAATTGAGGACACCTATGTGTAGTAACTATTGCAACGAGTGTTGTGGTATGAGATAGGTAACACACCAAGTGATGGAGCTAGAGAATTATCATGGTGATGGAGGTGACCAAAAAGATCATATGCATATGCTCCGTCCTGGAAAAGAATAAAGAGAAAAATAAAATACTATGGGCTCAAGGCAAAGGTATAAAAATAGGATATTTATTTTACGGGTTAAGACACTATAGAAAGTGTGACCGGATTTAGGATAGATAATCGTACTATAAAGGGGAGAAATCTTTAATTGCAATGGTTATCTAGTGCCACTAAATGTGAGTCTCATCTGTATCCTTTTTAGTGCGCCTAGTGTTGTGATGAGATGCATGAGGAAGCCTGAGAATTTATTTATGAAAATGCTAACTTTAGTGTCCAATTTATTTTGAAATATTACGTGGAAGTTAGCACCTGGAAAGGCTCGAAAAGATGTTGGTTTTTATCATTCTTTTATCCAGTTAAAAGCAGCTGCTAGTTTGAGTTAGAGCTGGTCCGTTTTGAGCTTTCGGACTGGTCCATTTTGGCTTTCGTACTGGTCCGATTTTGCTCTGTGAGAGGGAGCAGACACAGGTCCGATCCTGCTGTTGGATAAAAAATAAAGAAAAAAAGGGCCGCTGGCATGCATGTTGTGTGATAGAGAGGGAACAGACTGGTCCGTTTTGACTTTCGAACTGGTCCGTTTTGGGCGTTGGTCCGATCCTGCTACTGTCTTTTGCTTTGAAAAAGTGCTATGTGGGACACTTTGAAATATAAAATGAGAGAGGGAAGCTTCCTCGTTGCTTCCTGCTGCTGCCTTTTGCATGAGAGAGAGAGAAAATGGGTGGTGGAGAGCTGGCTGCATGCTACGTTTGAGAGACGGGCTTCTGTGCATGGGGCCCTCTGTCGCTCGCCCGTTGGAAAGCCCTGTTGGGAGCAGCTGCCCGTTGGGGGCGCTGGGTGCTGGGGATAAGTCGCTTACCCCTTCGTTCCTTTCTCTCTCTGGTTCTCATTCTCCTTTCTTGTATACAGAGAACCACGATCAGAGAAAGCTCTCTTCCTTCCTCTCTCTCTCAATCCCAGTGATTTTAGCTCGATTCCTGTGAGAGTTTGGGTGCTCTAGCGTCGATCTAGAGAGCTGAAAGAGATCCACCTCCCTCTCCTCTGCATTCTCAGCCCAGTGCTAATTTTTAGAGAGGATTTTGAGAGGCTAGTGGATTGCTCGTGTCATTCAACTTCTCTCCATTGGTAGGTTCTTGTGGCGCCTATTGAGAGGCTCGGTGTGTGATACCGATTAGCCACCAAACCACATGGTGTAGAGGGACACAACGGGAACTAGCTTGCCGGCAAGCAAGTGAACCTCGGGAGAAAAAATAATTGTGTCATATCTTGTCTCCCGGAGAATTGAATTGATTGAAATATTTATTGTTGGAATTAATTATTTGGTGATTGGCATCATCCACTACTCTTCATCGTCGGTATTGAAATTAATTATCTCTTCTTCATACTTGCTATTTATATACCCTGTGTAGTAGTAATAATATTTTGCAAGTAGAGTAACTAAGCTTTTTAGTTATTTTATTTTGCTCTCTAGATTGCTCACTGGTATAAAAGTAGTGACATAGTGTTGAAGCAATTTATTTATCTTGTTAGCTCTCTAACTAGATAAAGTAGAGACATAGCTTGTGTGCCATAGAGATATTAAATTACTAGAATTGCAAATAGGTGGCTTGCCTAACATTTAGAGCTAGAGCAAACTGCATTTGGCCTTTTGTAATACTAATACCTTGCTCTAGTGAGATTGTAGAATTTTTATTTAGGCTATTCACCCCCCTTTAGCCAATTAGGACCTTTCAGAGGGCCTTAAAGGTTGCCTCAAGGTCGGAGATGAGCGTGTCGATGGTGTGAGTCTTGACGACGACGTCATCCATGTAAGCTTCGACCTTCTCCCGGATGAGGTCCTTCAAGCAATCCTGGATCACACGCTGGTACGTAGCTTCGGCATTCTTCAGCCCAAACGACATGGTCGTGTAGCAGTAGGTGTCGAAAGGCGTGATGAACGCCGTTTTAATTTGATCTTCTACCTTCAAGGAAATTTGATGGTAACCAGAATAGCAATCGAGAAAGGAGAGAAGTTCGCACCCGGCAGTGGAGTCGACGACCTCGTCGATGCGAGGGAGGAGGAAGGGGCCTTTAGGGCAATGCTTATTGAGGTCGGTGTAGTCAACGCACATACGCCATTCTTTATTCTTTTTGAGTACAAGAACCGGATTGGCCAGCCAATCTGGGTGATACACCTCTTTGACGAAACCGGCAGCTAGGAGCCGGGTGAGCTCTACCCTAATTGCCTCCTTCCTATCTGGCGCGAAGCAACAGAGCTTTTGGCGAACCGGCCTGGCGGTTGAGGAGACGTTCAGGGAGTGCTCGATGAACTTCCGTGGAACTCCAGGCATGTCCGCTGGTTTCTAGGCGAACATGTCGACGTTGCTCCGTAGGAAGCTGATGAGCGCGTCTTCCTATTTGGGGTCGAAGTTATTGCCGATGACGGCAGTCTTCTCCGGAGCGCCGTCCACCAGGGCCACCTGCTTCGTGTCCTTCGACTTTTTGCTGGAACACTGGTCGGAGGTCTCTGGGATCTCGAGATCGTCGGGGCGGAGCTTGGCGGCATCAGCGATGCAGTCTTGGACACCCTAGAGCTGTTGGTGTGTTTCAGCAGAGTTGATTGTCTCCTGCTCGCACTCGTACGCCACCTGGAGATTTGCCAGAGGCTGAGGACACCTTTCTTCGTCGGGATCTTGAGCACGAGGTAGGCGTAATGTGGAACAGCCATGAGCTTGGAGAGCGCTGGGCGACCGAGGATGGCGTGGTAGGCGGTGTCGAAGTCGGCGACGAAGAAGGTGATGTACTCCTCGCGGAAGTGGTCGGGCATGCCGAACTGCACTGGGAGGGTGATCTGCCCGACGGGCATGGACGGTTTCCTTGGCACGATGCCCCAGAAAGGGAAGTTCGCCGGGGAAGAGGTCCCGTTTGGAGTAGTCGAGCTCACGGAACGCCGATGCGAAGATGATGTTCAGAGCGCTCCCACCGTCGACGAGGACCTTGTGGTAGCGGCAGCTGGAGATCACCGGGTCGATGACGAGAGGAAAACACCCTGGGTACTTGTCGTCCGACCACTGGTCCTCCCTGGAGAAGGTGATGGGGCGCTCTGACCAGTCGATGTAGCGGACGTTGGCGGGGTCGTCGGTGATGGCCGCCACGGAGGCGATGTCGCGGCGTACTTGGCGTCGCTTTTGCTCGGTCTCGATGACGATGTTGCCGCCGAAGATGGAGAGTGTCCTCGCCGGTGCTCGGAAGGTGGGCTCATGAGCATCGGCGTCCTTGTCCTTATCGTTGTCGTGTCACGGCCGCTTGTCGTCGCTTCCGCGAACGTTACGGGCGATGGTGTCGCACTCGCGCATGGAGTGCTTGGCGCCTTTGTGGAGAGGACATGGGCCATTGAGGAACTTCTCGTAGTCGTTGTCGTAGGTGCGTTTCGGCCGAGTATTGGTTTTGGCGATGTAGCGACGGTAGCGCCGACGGTGATCCGTCCTCTGACGGGAAGATTTCGGGCGATCATGACGGCGACCCCGATCGTCGTGGCGGTCGCGGTGCCCGGAGCGGTGGTGGCGTCCTTCATTGTGCCGTTCATTGCGGCGATCATCATCACGGCGACGCTCCTGGGATCGTGACCGGCGACGCGGGCATTCATGGTGGCGATGGGCGTCGTCGGCGTCGGCGTAGGAGTTGGCGATCGTCATTAGTTCGGTGACCGTGGCTACCTTCTTTCGGATGATCTTGTCACGAAGCTCCTTGTGGCGCAGACCGTTGGAGAACGTGGAGATGGCTTCTGCGTGGCGATCTCTGGAATCGTGAGGCGCATGTTGGAGAATCGTCGGATGTAGCTCCGGAGGCTTTCGTCACGCTCCTAGTGGACGTTTTGGAGGTCATAGCGTGTTCCTGGTTGGACGCAGGTGGCACTGTACATCTTGACGAAAACTTCCTTCAACTACTCCCAGGTGTCGATGGAGTTCTCGGCGAGCTTGTGGAGCGAACTGTTGGTTGAAGACGACAGCATGACAGGGAGGTACTTGGCCATCACGTCAGATCCTCCTCCGACTGCTTGAATGGCGATTTCGTACGTGGTGAGCCACTGCTCTGGGTTGGCTTTTTCGTCGTACTTGTGTACCGTGGTGACCTTGAAGCCCTGAGGCCATTGGACGGCTCGGAGCCGGGAGGTGAAAGGGCGTGGCCCTGTCGAGGCGTCGGGAGCCGGAGCTTGATCGCGGGCTCGATTGCCTTGGGACACATCCTGGTCACGATGTGGCGGCGATCGCCGTCGGCGCGAGGGTGTGGGCTTGGTGGCGTCCCGTTGTACGATGATCCGGATGGTGAGGGATAGCGCCCCTTTTCGTTGCACTGCACGGCAGCAGCCTTGACGTGGGCGACAACCTTCTGTAGCTCCGGGGTTACCGGAAGCTTGGAGAGTTCGTTGTAGACGACGGCGAGGTTGGCGCTTGGGGTCGAGTAAACGGGTTGATCATCGACCCTATCGAATTCATAGATGAGGTCACGGCCTCCAGCATTGTCACGATCCTGGCGTCGGTCGTCGTCGCGATGCTCCCGGTCGCGGCGCTCCTAGTCGCGTCGTTCGTCGTCACGCCGGCGCCGTCGGTCGATGTTGCGTTGCTCCCGATTGGCGCGTTCGCCTTCTGTTTCGTTCGGCGGTGGAGGACTGTCGGCGGAGACGTTGAAGATGCTGCTGCCGTGATACAGTGGGAAGTCGACCTCGGATTCGATGGAGATAATGGTCGTAGACCGCGTGGAGGTGGAGCCGTTTGTCGTGGTAGATCCGGACACCGAAGTCGCCGAGACGGTGTCGCTGGATATCTCTTGGAGAGTCACCATGTCGACGATTGGAGCTGGAGTCGTCCGTGCGTGCACGCTGGTCGGAGGCATCTAGTCGGAACTAGAAGACTGAAGCTGGTCAGAGAGCTGTCGCAGCGCCTGATGCTGATATTGAAGGACCGAGAATGCACTAGCAAGGCGACCAGAGAGGGGGGGGGTGAATGGGAGCTCAAAAATTTCTTTTGAAACTTTGGCTGATTGTCCCAAAATCAACCCCCAAGAGCTACGACCGAGAACGTGATGCCCACGACCCTTGGAAGAGGGTGGATGATCCCTTGGATCACAGCGAGGCACCACAAAGCGACAGCAAACCAAACACTAAAGGTACCGGCTCAAGTTCAACCCTCAAAAACCAAGTCTCGAACGTGGATAGTTGGCTACGTCGAGAAATCCCCAAATAACGATGCTAACAAGTAGCAAAGATACCTAGAGAGGTTCCTTGGTCAACTACAAGGCCAAACGAGAAGTCCAAAAACCAAGCGAGGAAGCCGGGAGAGCAAACGCACAAAATCGGAAGCTTCAGCAGGATCCCGGACTGTCCGGCAGTATGGTCGCGGACTGTCTGCCCAGTGGCGGACTGTCCGGGCTCAGGTCGTGGACTGTCCGCCGGCCATGAGAGCAAAACTGCAGTGTTGCTGTGGTTCTCTGGACGGTTGCCAGACTGTCTGCGGCTTTGAACTGCGGACTGTCCGCCGGTCAACCAATACTGAATCAGCCGAAGAACACAGCCACTGGTCCGGCTGCTCCCCGACGCCCGGACTGTCCGCCAGTCAGGTGGCGGACTGTCCGCGGCTGTCCAGTGAGGGCGATTTTGATCGCCGTTCACCCAAATCACTCCCAAATCGATTCAAACCAAAATCCCTTGATCCCAAACTTGGAGAGGATGATCACGAGCTAGTTAGGAGACTATCCCCAAGAAATCATCCGCTCAAATCAACTCAATCAACGGGAAATCGAAGGGGAAGGTGTATGAACCGAAAGAGCGCCACGAAAATGAAATCAACCCGATCTACTTGTTCCTGAGGAGTTAGATGAATTCCTTTGGTCGAAATGACCTCCTCACTATAAAGAACAAGTTGATTCAAACGGATTTCGCAAAGACGCAATAGAGAGGGAGATCGAGTGACGGGAAAATCGCGGAGAAACAAGGAACGCGAAGAACACGAACCAAAACACGAATCAAGTCATCGATCTGCAACTGTGTGGCTACCACACGCTACAACAGTGAGGTTACGGCCTCACTTCCTCAAAATCTCCAGTACACAGAGGTATGGTTCTCTGCGGATCTCAGCTAGCTACAGCAGGGGATTGGGAGAGCAGGAAACCCTAAGTGCAAAGAGCAAATGACTGAGATAGATGGGGAGGTGGGTGTCTCCCCCTACTTATCCTAATTCTAACTATTCCTAATTCCCACTCTACCCCTAACTACTTACAGAGCGAACCAGCTAAACCCTAAGGTTATTCTGGACCAACTCGATGGTAGGTGGATCCGACGGCCACGCCCGCACAACTGGTAGCGTTGCCTCGATGCAACCTCACCGATTGCCGCCACGTGCCGCCACTGCTCTGCGTCCTCTTCACGGACTCCGCCCCCAGTTTTGTGGCCGAAACCGGGAAACCAGGCCTTCACGTCCACCACCGGTTTTGAGGCCCAAACCGGGAAACCAGCCGACCAAAGCCTGAGTTTTGTGGCCCAAACTCAGCAAACCCGCAGCACCCAGGTTTTGACGCCTAAACCTGGAAACCGTCCTCAGCCCGAGTTTTGTGGCCAAACTCGGAAACCCGCAGCACGCCCAGGTTTTGTGGCCCAAACCTGGAAACCGTCCACCTGATGGTTTTTCTCTGGCTCTACCACCAAACCGAAGCTGTAGAGGGGTGCACCGCCCGTGCACCCCGTCCACCGACACGTGTCCCTAGGTCCACGACCCGAGCAACACCATGTCCGCAAGTCTTCGCTCGTCGCTGTCCCAGGCTGTCAACCACAAAACCGAGCCATAGAGGGGATGCACCGCCTGTGCACCCCGTCCACCGACACGTGTCCCCAGGTCCTCGACCCAAGGAACATCGTGCCCCACATGTCTTCGCTCGTCAATGTCCTAGGCTGTCAGCCACCACAGCTAATCCTTGGGCCACCGGTCCCTCAGTCCAAGCCTCACGTCCGCCCTTCGCCACTCTCGGTCCATCGGCACGGCACGTCTCTACTTGACCTTCACCATGCCTCTGATCACTGTATCCGTGCTCGACACCTGCACAACACAAGCCAAAGAACCTGCGATCAAACCCGTTGACAATCACTCATCACTCGAGACTCTGCATACACCCATGTATCCGCAATCTCCCCCTTGATGAGTGCATTGTCAACTACACGCATATCATAATGGAAATAGAAGAAGGAAGAAGGAGAAGAGACAACTCAACCAAATGACCCAAAAGCATAGCAAAGCCGAAGAAGGTCAAGTGGAAAGAGCGAGACAACTTATTCCCCAAAGACATGGGCAACGGCTTGACGCAACCAAGCAAAGCAAAGCTAGCCCTCAAGAAGAGGTAGAATAGGCTCAACACCGCTAGCAGATACCAATTGAAAAATCAAAGCAAAATGCTAGTCCCTCAAGACAGAGGCACAGAGGCTCAACGCAACTAGCAGAAAGCTTGTCATCGACTGAAAAGCTCGATACCAACTTAACCCAACTGAAGCAAAGATGCGACTGCTAGTCCCTCAAGATAGAGGCAAAGGCTCAACACAACTAGCAAAGCGCTCCGAACCAATTGGAAATTTCAAAAATTCAGCACGAGCAAACTCCCCCTTGCAAGGTGCACACAACCGATTCCTCTCCCCTTAGTGAAACATGGGAGGCATGATTTGTCCAAATTTTCTCCCCCTTGGTTGAAAATGCACCATCGAGCAAAAGGAACTGAAAACAATTTTCTCCCCCTTAGAAAATGCGCCAACAAAAGTGCCTACAAGAGAAGTTCTCCCCCGTCCAAAATGCATATGAGTCATAATGCAAGTTAGCAGCTTCAGGAATATAGTCAAGAAAATGCTCTAAACAGTATAGCTCCAATGACTCACTGGAAAGCATACAAGCTAGCGAAGGCTCAAACTGATCACCAAATATGAGTTATGAACATATGAGCAAAGTGAGCAATTTTTAGCCAAAATGGCATTCACCATCAAAATAGCACAAAACATGTATAGACAGGAAATCAGTCAAGTGCTAAACATGTATACAAGGTGAACTACCCCTAGCATAGTTCAATCATCATGCTATAGAGTGAAACATAGTCTTTTGTATCCAAATTTTACCGGAGTTGCAGCGGTTAAGATTACACAAGTTAAAATTTCAGCATGTGATTGCGAGAGGTTGAATGCTTGTCATTGCCTAACTTTCCAACTGTGTGAAGCCTATGCAGAAGCAATCAGAAGCTTGAAGCAACAGTTTTGGTCATACACTACATAGCTCAAGTTTAACTCAAGGTGCAATGAGAAACAGTCTCGAAACTGTGATGTGTTGACAAGCAATCCCATCTCGATCTTTTCAATTCACTTAAAACTTGGTTCAGATTTTATTGACAGAATATGAACAGACCAAGCAAGTGACAGACTTAGAACTAGAGACATAGCAACCTAGCATATATGAAAAACTCGAGTGAATTCAACACATCCTACACATGCTAGTTGCATATCTCAATGGTGAACATTTTCATGTTTAAGTTCATTAAGCAGGTTCACCATTCAAAATAGCTCAACTCACAACATGTATTAGTGATCGGAAAGAGCATAAGCTACAAGCATCAGCAGAAGCATCAGAGCATACTACATAGATCATAATCACATTCTAAAGATTATATACATGAAGCTCAGAATGTAAAAGCGTATGCTGAAATGCAAAGGAAAACAAAGCAAACGAGAAAATAGTCAGTCTATTATACAAGATCCAAAATGTTTCCCCCATCTAAAAGGGGAAACACACACCAAGCTCACCCCTCAACCGATTAAAGGTTGATTGGTCCAAAGGCTTGGTGAAAATATCAGCCAACTGATGATGAGTATCGACATGGCGAAGGTCGATATCACCCTTCTCATAGTGGTCTCGCAAAAAGTGAAAGCGCACATCAATGTGTTTGGTCTTCGATTGAAGCACGGGGTTCTTAGCAATGCTAATCGCACTCGTGCTGTCACAAAGCAAAGGAACACGAGAAAAGCTCAGACCAAAATCACGCAAAGTGGCCATCATCCAAAGCAACTGGGAGCAGCAACTAGCCGCAGCGACATACTCAGCCTCCGTGGTAGACTGGGCGACACTAGACTGCTTGCGAGAAGACCACGATACAAGAGAAGAACCAATAAATTGGCAAGTCCCAGAGGTGGACTTGTGCTCAATGCGACAACCAGCAAAATCGGCATCGGAATAACTGCAAAGGGAGAGGGTGGAGGAAGCTGAATACCAAATCCTGAACTTAGGTGAAAAACAAAGGTACCTGAAAATGCACTTCACCGCCTGACGGTGAGAAGTGCGTGGCGACGCCTGAAAGCGCGCGCACAGGCACACCGCGAACTGGATGTCCGGGCGTGTCGCCGTCAGGTAGAGCAGCGACCCGATCATGCTTCGGTACTCCTTCTGGTCCACAGCTTCTCCATCCTTGTCCGCATCCAGGGCCGTCGTGGTCAACATGGGTGTTGGAAGAGGCTTGGCCTCACCCATATCGAACCTCTTCAGCAAGTCCTTGGTATACTTGCCCTGGTGCACAAACGTCCCTTCTCGGGATTGCTTAATTTGCAATCCGAGAAAGAAAGTCAGCTCGCCCATCATACTCATCTCGAACTCCCTGCTCATAGTATCTGCAAACTTGGCAACCAAAGCATGAGAAGAAACACCGAAAATGATATCATCCACGTAAATCTGGACCAAGAGAGTGTCTTTGCCTTGCTTGAGGAGAAAGAGCGTTTTATCCACACATCCCATTTTAAAACCCTTAGCAAGCAAAAAGGTTTTCAACCTATCATACCAGGCTCTAGGGGCTTGTTTCAAACCATATAAAGCTTTGTGGAGTTTGAAAACATGGTATGGAAACTTGGGATTTTCAAAACCGGGGGGTTGTTCAACATAAACCTCTTCTTCTATGTAGCCATTTAAGAAGGCACTCTTGACATCCATTTGAAAAAGTTTGAAACCTTTGGATGTTGCAAAAGCCAAGAGTATCCTAATAGCCTCCAAACGAGCTACAGGAGCAAAAGTCTCCTCATAGTCTATCCCCTCCTTCTGACTATAGCCCTTCGCTACAAGCCTGGCCTTGTTTCTAACAACGTGGCCATCCTCTCCTTGCTTGTTTTTGAAAACCCATTTTGTCCCAACAGGCTTACAGTCTGGAGGAGGTGGAACTAAAACCCAAACCCGATTTCTCTCAAAGTTCTCTAACTCCTCATGCATGGCATTGACCCAATCCGGATCCGTCAAAGCGTGTCCAACATCTCGGGGCTCAAAATCAGCAACAAAAGCAGAATGAGCAAAGTGAGAGATTTGAGACCTGGACCGAGTGACACGTTCGTCAATGTTGCCGATCATCTGCTGAGGGGGGTGTTGGCGCTGGATGTGTCGTGGCGCCTCCCGTGCAGAAGTGATCTCCCCCTCAACAGCAGCTGGTGCCTCCCCGGGTACAAAAGGAACCGCTCGGGGTGGCGGATCCCACGGCCCCATGAAGAAGAAGTGTCGGGGTCGTGAGTCGTAGTAGAAGCCGCTCCTTGCGGCACAGCAGGTGGAGGGGGTGCTGGATCATCCATACCTTCAGCACCCTCATCCTCGTCATCAAAAAGAGGCTCACCAACCTCATGATCACCTGCACGCTCAAAACGAGAAGAAGGACAAACCATGGTCTCATCGAAGGTGACATCGGATGTCTCCATGACTCGGTTAGTGTCAAGGTTAAGTACACGATAAGCGCGAGTATGAGTGCCATAACCCAAAAACACACCGTCAGAAGAGCGAGACTCAAATTTGTCCAGGTTGCCTTTCTTAAGTATAAAACAGTGGCAAATAAAGACTCTAAAATAACTCACCTTGGGGAGTTTTCCAAAACGCAACTCATAAGAAGTCTTTTTCATGAAAGCTCTGAGAAAAATGCGATTGGAAATATAGCATGCAGTGCTCATTGCTTCGACCCAATATCGCCTAGGAGTCCTATGCTCATCGAGCATCGTCCTGGCCATCTCTACAAGGGTCCGATTCTTCCTTTCTACAACACCATTTTGTGGCGGTGTGTAGGGGGAAGAAAACTGATGCTCTAGACCCAAGGAGTTACAAAACTTCTCAAAATCTGAATTCTTGAATTCGGAACCATTATCACTCCTAATAGCTCGCATCGAGTTCAAAGGGAACTCGTTCTGAAGACGCAAAATCAGATTGCGAGCAAAGGAGAAAGTCTCGGTCTTCTCAGCTAAAAAGAAGACCCACGAATATCTCGAAAAGTCATCAACAACAACAAGCACATACCACTTCCCCCCAACCGAGCTCACCCGAGCCGGACCAACAAGGTCCATGTGTAAAAGCTCTCCAGGGCGCTTGGTCATGACCTGAGTCACCGGATGGTGGGGAGCGGCAACCATCTTCCCATGTATACAAGAATGGCAAACAAGGTCCTTCTCCAAGGATAACTTGGGCAATCCTCGGATTATGCCAAGTGAACTAAGCCTTGCAAGCAAGTCGAAGCTCAAATGTCCAAGCCTCCTATGCCACTTCCAAAGATCAGAGGAGGAAGGTCCAGCCAAAAGACAATGAGAAACTTCAGACGACTCCGAGAAATTCGCATGAAAGACTTTTCCAAAGGGCGAAATCATACAAACAAGATTGCCCTGAGGATCCAAAATACGACCGAGATTCGGTTTAAAACGAATCTCATAGTCGTCGTCAAAGAGTTGCGATACAGAAAGAAGGTTAAAATGCAAGTTAGAAACAAGAGCAACATCGCGCAACACAAAATGCTCATTAACTCGCACCGACCCACGAGACAAAACCTTACCTTTGCTATTATCGCCGAAGGTGATAAACTCCTTTCCGGCGACTGGACTAAGACTGGAGAACCACTTGGCGTTTCCGGTCATGTGCCTCGAACACCCGGAATCCACCAACCAAACGTTCTCCAATCGTTTTACCTACATCAATAAAAAAGATATAGGGTGAGCATACGGTCCAACACCGGGGTTAGTGAAATAAGGGGAATACCAGTGTTGGGCCGACTGCTCAAAAGAACGGTAAGCAGAAAAACCATTCCTACCATGCCTACGGGGGAACCGATCACCACGTTGAGGAAAACGTGGTCCGCTAAGGGAAGAGCGTCCGTCGCGATACTCAAAACGCAGTGGGGGAAAACGCTCAACTACAAAGCCACCGCCATGGGGTGCATAGCCTACAACTGTAGGCTCCCGCCGAGCACGTCCTCTCTGTTGCCTAGGCCTGGGAACTTGAAGTTCTGGACCTCTAGGCCTAGCTACTCTCCTTGGAGCTCTCCTCTGAACATTCGGCACATGTACATCATGGAAAGGATGGTACATGTCCGGATTGTTCATCTCCCTAGCACGGCGCGCCTCTCTCTTGCGCCGAAAGCAGAACTCACTCAAGTGTCCATCTCTCCCACAATGCTCACAGTGGTACCTCACCACTCTCAAAGGGGGTTGTTGGTACTCACGGTAGTGGGTGTGGATCACTTTGCCCTTCTGTGGCATAAGCTCCTCTTGGATGGGTGGCATGGTGTCAAGCTTGTTCTTGAGGTGGTTTGGTTTTGGAGCCCATGATTGTTTCTTGGGTGGAGCTCTCGGAGGCTCAACAAAGACCCCATCCTTGGTGTTAGGCTTGAGAGGCTCTTTGGGTGGTATCTTGGTAAGCTTGGGAGTAGTGGTGGAGTTGGGCTTCTCACATGGGTTAACACCACTCGACTCTCCAATCTTCCCAAAAGATGACATATCAATACACGGTGCAAAACCAACACCAGGACCTCCAGCAGCTCGCTTGAATTGGGAGATCATCATCTCGAGCTGTGGCTCACCACTAGACACCCATGACAAGATGGTCCGAAGGTATGTGTTTTCCTCCTCGGTTTGCATCTTGTCATGCTTCACGTTCGCAATCTCCATCTCCAAACCTTCACAAAGAACACACCAAGCCACACATGTGCTACCTGAGTTGGCCTCTTCAAGAGACACAATCTTGACATTCTTCTCTGCCAACTCAGATTGCAAGACAGGACAAGTCTTGCACGCACCCAACAGCGAGGGTCTAGCCTTCAGCTCATCCACCTCTCCTACCAACGCCACATACTTACCTCTCAAAGTGAGAAGGTCAGTCATGTGCGTGGTGCACATCTCACACTCCTCCTTAGTGACAACAACGGTGGACTTGGCAGATTCAAGTTCCTTCACCATATCCTCCCACTTCTGCCTAAACTCCTTGCGCTCTCTAGCGGCACGCCTAAGCAACTTGTCCTGACTAAGCAAGGCGGCAGTAAGCTTCTCGACCTTAGCAGAAAGCTCGTCGTGGGTGAGAGATACCTGAGAGGTGTCGTCGTCGTCGTCGTTCCGAGGGGTGTCCTCCTGCTCACCATCGACCTCCTTGCCGAGAGCCATGGTGCAGAAGCCATCATCGTCGGCGAAGAAGAAGGGGTCGTTGAGCTTGTCCTCGATCCTCTTCTTCTTCTCGGACTCGTCGTCTCTTGAGGAAGCAGAGTCGTCATCCGAGTCGTCAACGTCGCTGAGCGTGGCGAAGAACGTACGCTGCACAGCCTGGGCCTTCTCCAAGTACTTGGTATTGATGTACTCCTTGTTGAAGCCACCCTTCCGCTTGTGCCTTGTGGGGACGCACTTCTCCTTGCGCTTGTCGGAGTCGTACTTGTGCCCGTGATCGCCCTTCCCAGTTGAGTGCTTCTTCTTGGGACAGTTGGCGATGAAGTGGTCGGAGTCGCCGCACTCATAGCATCCTGAGCGTCCTCCTCCGCGGCGAGGGTACATGCGGTTGTTGTGGAACCGTGAGAACCGGTTGGCGAGCATTGCCTACTCGTCATCCCCCAAAGACTCCAGCTGGTCCTCTGTGACAGAAAAGAGTGAAGAAAGTGCAAATCCTCCAGAGGGGTTAGCAGAAGAGCCAGAAACCAAAGCCATAGTCGGGCCGGAAGGATTTTCATAAGAAGCCCTCGACATGGCGTCAATCTCACTAGACTTGAGCTTACTAAAGAGCTCGTCGCATGTGAGGGTCTCATAGTTAGACAATTGGATGATCGCCTGGACCTTTGAGTCCCACACCGACCGATCGAGATGATGCAAAAGCTTCAAAGCTCTCTCATGATCATCGAAAGGCAACAGCTCCTTGTTCGCTCTCATCTTGTTGACAATGACCTAAAAGCGAGCGAATAAACTCTCTATGCTCTCGCCAGGCATATGTCGAAAGTTCTCATACTCCCGCGTGTGCGACTCGTAGAGACGGGATTTGACTTGAGTGGTTCCCTCATGGAAGCGCATGAGGGTCGCCCAAATCTCCCGAGCCGTGGGGAGGTGAGAAACACGATCAAACTCAGACATGCTCAAACAGGAGAAAAGAGCGTTACGAGCTCAGCTATTTGCTTCGTGCTCATCGATCTGAAGCTGAGTAGCACGAGCAGCCAAGACAACGTAATCGGCCCTATTGCAAATCTCCCATACAGAAGAGCCCATGCTCTGAAGATAAGCTGACATGCGTATCTTCCAATACGCATAGTTCGTCCCATCAAAGAACGGCGGTTTGCCCACGCCGCGATCCATGTCGCCTTCTGTGGATCTGGAACCGGCTAAGGTGGAAGATCCTTAACCCGCTCCAATACCAATTGAAGGACCGAGAATGCACTAGCAAGGCGACCAGAGGGGGGTGAATGGGAGCTCAAAAATTTCTTTCGAAACTTTGGCCGATTGTCCCAAAATCAACCCCCAAGAGCTACGACCAAGAACGTGATGCCCACGACCCTTGTAAGAGGGTGGATGATCCCTTGGATCACAGCGAGGCACCACAAAGCGACAACAAACCAAACACTAAAGGTACCGGCTCAAGTTCAACCCTCAAAAACCAAGTCTCGAACGTGGATAGTTGGCTACGTCGAGAAATCCCCAAATACTGATGCAAACAAGTAGCAATGATACCTAGAGAGGTTCCTTGGTCAACTACAAGGCCAAACAAGAAGTCCAAAAACCAAGCGTGGAAGCCGGGAGAGCAAACGCACAAAACCAGAAGCTTCAGCAGGATCCCGGACTGTCCGGCAGTACGGTCGCGGACTGTCTGCCCAGTGGTGATCTGTCCGGGCTCAGGTCGCGGACTGTCCGCCGGCCAAGAGAGCAAAATCGCAGTGCTGCTGAGGTTCCCTAGACGGTTGCCGGACTGTCCGCGGCTTTGAACTGCGGACTGTCCGCCGGTCAACCAAAACCGAATCAGCCGAAGAACACATCCACTGGTCCGGCTGCTCCCCGACGCCCGGACTGTCCGCCGGTCAGGTGGCGGACTGTCTGCGGCTGTCCAGTGAGGGCGATTTTGATCGCCTTTCACTCAAATCACTCCCAAATTGATTCAAACCAAAATCCCTTGATCCCAAACTTGGAGAGGATGATCACGAGGTAGTTAGGAGACTATCCCCAAGAAATCATCCGCTCAAATCAACTCAATCAATGGGAAATAGAAGGGGAAGGTGTATGAACCGAAAGAGCACCACGAAAACGAAATCAACCTGATCTACTTGTTCGTGAGGAGTTAGATGAATTCTTTTGGTCGAAATGACCTCCTGACTATAAAGAACAAGTTGATTCAAATGGATTTCGCAAAGACACAATAGAGAGGGAGTTCGAGTGATGGGAAAATCGCAGAGAAACGAGGAATGCGAAGGACACGAACCAAAACGCGAATCAAGTCATCGATCTACAACCGTGTGGCTACCACACACTACAACAATGAGGTTATGGCCTCACTTCCTCAAAATCTCCAGTACACAGAGGTATGGTTCTCTGCGGATCTCAGCTAGCTAAAGCAGGGGATTGAGATAGCAGGAAACCCTAAGTGCAAAGAGCAAATGACTGAGATAGATGGGGAGGTGGGTGTCTCCCCCTACTTATACTATATCTAACTATTCCTAATTCCCACTCTACCCCTAACTACTTACAGAGGAAACCAGCTAAACCCTAAGGTTATTCTGGACCAACTCGATGGTAGGTGGATCCGACGGCCACACCCGCACAACTGGTAGTGTTGCCTTGACGCAACCTCACTGATTGCCGCCACGTGCCGCCACCGCTCTGCGTCCTCTTCACGGACTCCGCCCCCGGTTTTGTAGCCGAAACCGAGAAACCAGGCCTTCACGTCCACCCCCGGTTTTGAGGCCCAAACCGGGAAACCAGCCCACCGAAGCCTGAGTTTTGTGGCCCAAACTCAGCAAACCCGCAGCACCTAGGTTTTGAGGCCTAAACCTGGAAACCGTCCTCAGCCCGAGTTTTGTGGCCAAACTCGGAAACCCGCGGCACGCCCAGGTTTTGTGGCCCAAACCTGGAAACCGTCCACCTGATGGTTTTTCTCTAGCTCTACCACCAAACCGAAGCTGTAGAGGGGATCCACCGCCCGTGCACCTCGTCCACCGACACGTGTCCCCAGGTCCACGACCCGAGAAACACCATGTCCGCAAGTCTTCGCTCGTCGCTGTCCCAGGCTGTCAGCCACCACAGCTGATCCTCGGGCCACCGGTCCCTCAGTTCAAGCCTCACGTCCGCCCTTCGCCACTCTCGGTCCATCGGCACAGCATGTCTCTACTTGACCTTCACCATGCCTTTGATCACTGTATCCGTGCTCGACACCTGCACAACACAAGCCAAAGAACCTGCGAGCAAACCCGTTGACAATCACTCATCACTCGAGACTCGGCATACACCCATGTATCCGTAGATATGTAGGGACCGCGCCGCGTAGCCCATAGGGCATGGTTGTTGGGGACGAAACATGGCGACGAGCCGGACGTAGATCCGATCTAGGGCGGCGGGCGGGCCGAGCGTTGGAGACTCCCGATGGTGTACCTGAAAACTGTTGAAGGCAAGGTCGGTCGGAAAGCTGTATATGTGCTCCTCAATGGCGTCGATGCACTCTGCGATTCCTTGATTGGCCCGGTCGATGGCTTCGATCAGGTCGTCGCAGGGGATGATTCTTCGAGGGTGATGTGTCAGCGTGGCGACGGGACGAATGGGCGGCAGGGCGCCCGGCGTAGGGAGCTGCGCAGGTTCCATGGTTTTTGGAGCGGGGACGTGGTCACCGGCGGTCCAGATCATAGATCCGATCTGGAAAGTTGTGCCGGCCTCCGGGAGAACCATGGATCGAGGGAAGGTGACCGCTTGGCAGATCATGGTGTCGTAGCACACACCCCCTACCTGGCGCGCCAACTGTCGATGAAATATGGTCGATAGTCTACCGAGGGGTATGCCCAAGGTATTAGATTGAGTGGTGGAGGCATGCGAGACGTCTGCAAAGCGTAGACACAGGGACGTGAGACGACGATTTAGACAGGTTCGGGCCGGCAAGTCGCCGTAATACCCTACGTCTTGTGTTCTGGTGGCTGGTTTGTATTGATGGATTGGAATATGGCATGAGTTTGGAGGGGATCCCTACTCGCCTTATATAGCCGGGGAGCAGGGTTACAACTTGCTGAATCCTAACAGATTACAATCGGTTCCTTTTGGCAAGGAATCTGGGTCTATCTATTCGGATCTTCCTTGTCGAGCAAGTCATCAGGAGAGTCCTTGGTGGCCGTGACAGCCTGGTCGCGGGCCGCGAGGCCTTCTGGTTGGGCCGTATCTGTAGGAGAGCCCAAGTCATGCCATGGGGGTATACGGGTGTAATATCCCCACAGACGTGGAGGACCGCATGTGCCAGGTCAAGGACGCCGACACCGACGACGACGATGACGCTTCTGAGGTATCATCTTACTGGTGAGCGCGATACCTTGGCCGTCATAGTTCTCGCTCAGGACAAGCAACTCAAGTGTGCTGCTAGAGAGCGCAACGAGTTTAAGGCCAAGCTAGGTGAGGCGCTCAAGGAGCTTTAATTTGCTAGGTCAGAGGTGAAGGTGGTCGATGAGGAGGAGTGTGAGGAGTGCACGATGCACATGGCAAACTTTGCCACCATACAAACCAAGTATGCCTCCTTGATTGAGGTGTATGATGAGCTGAAGAGTAGGCTAGACTTGGTTAGTGATTGCAAAAAGTGTCCCCTCCTCAAGAAGGAGCTAGAGGAAGTGAAGGCGAGGCCTTCTTTGCTTGGTGCGTGCAAGTCTTATCCAGGCTTGCGAACTGAGTTGGCAGATGTTAGTGCCAAGCTTGCTGAAGTCATGAAGGCCAGCTCAGTTAGCACCTTGTCCACTCCATGTGAGTGATGTGCAGCGATGGAGCTTGAGATTGCCAACTGTTGGCATGACAGGATGCAAACCGAGGAGGAAAACACATACCTTCGGTCCATCCTGAGTTGGGTGTCATGCAGCGAGCCACAGTTGGGCATGATGATCAGTCAGTTCAAGAGGGGAACTGATTATTCGGGAGTAGGCTTTGCTTCAGGTGGGAAGGGCGCTAACATGTTTGACAAGATAGGTGAGTTTAGCGGAGTGAACCCATGTGAGAAGCCATCTGCTATCCCTAAGCTCACAAAGATCACCCCACCTGAGCCTCCCAAGCCTATCACCAAGGATGGAATCCTTGATGAACTTCCCGTGGCTCCACCTCGCAAGCAAGTGTGGGTTCCCAAACCTAACCATCTTAGGAACACACTTGACACCCTTCCTGACGTCTCTAGTGATCCCCTTCCGAGAGGCAAGCAGCCAGCCAGAGTGAATAACCCTCACAACCATAGGAACCAACAACCCAAGAGAGTGGTGAGGTTTGAGTGTGAGTACTGTCACCACGAGGGTCACCTAGCTGAGTTTTGCTTTCGGAGGAAGAGAGACGCTAGGAGGGAGTTGGAGCTGAACAATTAGGCCAGGCACCACCCTCTCCATGGTGTGCAAGATCAGGGAGTTCAGAGGCAGAGGGCTAGGCCTGGAGGTGCACCCCCTCAGGGAGCTAGGCCCCAGGCAGCTAGACCACGGGGTGGTGGTCGTGCCCGTCGCGGTTCTGGTCGTCCTCAATACGATCATGAGCCGGGTGTAAGAGGCTTTGCTGCTCCGTCCCATAGCGGACCACCTTTTCAACATGGTGGTGATCGCTTTGCTCAGATGGGACATGGAGGTGAGTTTGGAGGTTTTCCGTTCCATAGCGGACCACCCTTTCAGTTTGGTGGTGATCGCTATCCACCCATGGGACGAGGACAGTTTGGTGTTGCTAGTAACACTTTTTCTGGGCCTATGACACAACACTGGTATCCTTCTCAGTATACTAACCCTAGTGTTGTGTCATATGCTTATTTCCTACCTTTCTATTGATGTAGGAACTTCGGCTGGAGAACATGTGGCTCATGGATTCCGGGTGTTCATGCCACATGACCGGAAAGAAGGAATGGTTCTCCAGCCTAGACCCCATTGTGCATAAGGAGCACATCACTTTCGGGGATAGTGGTAGAGGTAAGGTTGTTTCTCATGGAGCCATTCGACTTTATGAGAACTTCGTACTCAAGGATGTTGCTTTGGTTTCTAACTTGCATTTCAATTTCCTTCCTGTTTTGCAACTCCTTGAAGACGATTTTGAAGTGCGCTTTAAGAAAGGCCTTAGTCGAGTTTTGGATTCTCAGGGAGATCTTGTTTGTTGGATCGTCCCTTTTGGCCGTGTTTTCAGAGCTGATTTTTCTCGTTCTATCGGCTCCGCTAGATGTTTGATGGCTGGTCCTTCTTCTGATCTGTGGAAGTGGCATAGGAGGCTTGGTCACTTGAGCTTCGAATTGCTTGCAAGACTTAGCTCACTTGGCTTAATCCAAGGATTGCCCCAGCTTAAGTTTCAGAAGGACCTTGTTTGCCATCCTTGTCGTCACGGGAAGATGGTTGCTGCTTCTCACCCACCTGTTAATCAGGTGATGAACAAGCAACCCGGTGAGCTTTTACACATGGACACTGTTGGTCCAGCTCGGGTTTGCTCAGCGGGTGGGAAGTGGTACGTTCTAGTGATCGTTGATGATTTTTTGAGGTACTCTTGGGTGTTCTTCATGGAGGCTAAGGGCGAAGCTTTTTCTTTTGCTCAAGACTTGATTTTGTGGTTGAAAACTAAGTTTCTCCCTGATACTATTAGAGCTATTCGTAGCGATAATGGTACTGAGTTTGTTAACTCACAGTTTGCCTCTTTCTGTTCTTCTCATGGAATCGAGCATCAGTTCTCTTCTCCTTATGTCCCCCAGCAGAACGGTGTGGTTGAGCGCAAGAACTGGACCCTTGTTGAGATGGCCAGGACGATGCTCGATGAGCATAGGACTCCTAGCCATTTTAGGGCCAAGGCGATCAACACCACTTGCCATGTTTCAAATCGCATCTTTCTTCGTGCTTTCATGAAAAAGACTTCTTATGAGTTTGGAGGCTTTCCGTTCCATAGCGGACCACCCTATCAGTTTGGTGGTGATCGCTATCCACTCATGGGACGAGGACAGTTTGGTGTTGCTAGTAACACTTTTTCTGGGCCTATGACATAGCAGTGGTATCCTTCTCAGTATACTAACCCCAGTGTTGTGTCATATGCTCATTTCCCGCCTTTCTATTGATGCAGGAACATCGGCTGGAGAACATGTGGCTCATGGATTCCGGGTGTTCATGCCACATGACCGGAAAGAAGGAATGGTTCTCCAGCCTAGACCCCGTTGTGCATAAGGAGTACATCACTTTCGGGGATAGTGGTAGAGGTAAGGTTGTTTCTCATGGAGCCATTCGACTAAATGAGAACTTCATACTCAAGGATGTTGCTTTGGTTTCTAACTTGCATTTCAATTTGCTTCCTATTTTGCAACTCCTTGAAGACGATTTTGAAGTGCGCTTTAAGAAAGGCCTTAGTCGAGTTTTGGATTCTCGGGGAGATCTTGTTTGTTGGATCGTCCCTTTTGGCCGTGTTTTCAGAGCTGATTTTTCTCGTTCTATCGGCTCTGCTAGGTGTTTGATGGCTGGTCCTTCTTCTGATCTGTGGAAGTGGCATAGGAGGCTTGGTCACTTGAGCTTCGACTTGCTTGCAAGACTTAGCTCACTTGGCTTAATCCAAGGATTGCCCAAGCTTAAGTTTCAGAAGGACCTTGTTTGCCATCCTTGTCGTCACGGGAAGATGGTTGCTGCTTCTCACCCACCTTTTAATCAGGTGATGACCAAGCATCCCGGCGAGCTTTTACACATGGACACTGTTGGTCCAGCTCGGGTTTGCTCAGCGGGTGGGAAGTGGTACGTTCTAGTGATTGTTGACGATTTTTTGAGGTACTCTTGGGTGTTCTTCATGGAGGCTAAGGGCGAAGCTTTTTCTTTTGCTCAAAACTTGATTTTGAGGTTGAAAACTAAGTTTCCCCCTGATACTATTAGAGCTATTCGTAGCGATAATGGTACTGAGTTTGTTAACTCATAGTTTGCCTCTTTCTGTTCTTCTCATGGAATCGAGCATCAGTTGTCTTCTCGTTATGTCCCCCAGCAGAACGGTGTTGTTGAGCGCAAGAACCGGACCCTTGTTGAGATGGCCAGGACGATGCTCGATGAGCATAAGACTCCTAGCCATTTTAGGGCCGAGGCGATCAACAACACTTGCCATGTTTCAAATAGCATCTTTCTTCGTGCTTTCATGAAAAAGACTTCTTATGAGTTGCGATTTGGACGGGTACCCAAGGTGTCTCATTTTAGAGTGTTTGGGTGCAAGTGCTTTATCCTGAAGCAAGGCAATTTGGACAAATTTGAATCTCGTTCTGCTGATGGTGTGTTTCTTGGTTATTCTTTGCATTCGTGTGCTTATCGTGTTCTTAACCTTGAGACTAACCGGATAGTGGAGACCTGCGAGGTCACATTCGACGAGACTATGCCTTGTGTTTCTTCTGCTTTTGATGTTGCAGGAGAACAGGAGCTTGGAGAGACGATCTTTGTGGAGGAGGAGTAGGATGATGCCGATTGGGGTGATCCCAAACCAACTCCACTTGCTGCCCCCGTCGACCCTGCGATGACTACTTCAGCTCGAGGACCCGATCCCACTACTTCTTCTTGGGATCCTCTTGAGCCACCTCTCCAGTGAGCACCAGCTGCACCTGAGGGAGCGACAACATCTGGCGAGGGGGAGGCGACTTCGGTGAGGCAGGCGCCCTGAAGCATTCAGCAGGCTCATCTCCCGCAGCAGATGATCGGTGGCATCGACCAGTGAGTCATGCGGTCGCGAGCATATGAGATCTCACACTTTGCTCATTCTGCATTCATTGCTTCTTTTGAGCCCAAAGATGGTGGACACGCTCTTTCTGATCCTAACTGGGTTAATGCCATGCATGAGGAGTTAGAGAACTTTGAGCGAAACCAAGTTTGGACCCTAGTTCCGCCTCCACCAGAATGCCACCCTATAGGTGCCAAATGGGTTTTCAAAAACAAACAGTGTGAGGATGGGACGGTAGTGAGGAACAAGGCTAGGCTAGTAGCCCTGGGTTTTTGCCAAAAAGAGGGGATAGACTATGAGGAAACCTTTGCCCCTGTAGCCCGTTTAGAAGCCATTAGGATCCTTCTAGCCTTTGTTGTTTTGAAGGGTTTTAAGCTATACCAAATGGATGTCAAGAGTGCTTTCTTGAATGGGTATATAGAGGAAGAGGTCTATGTAAGACAACCGCCTGGTTTCGAGAGTCCTATGTTTCCAAACCATGTTTTACAACTTTTGAAAGCTTTGCATGGATTGAAACAAGCCACGAGAGCGTGGTATGAGCGTTTGAAAACCTTTTTGCTCTCCAAGGGTTTTAAAATGGGACGGGTAGATAAGACTCTGTTTCTCCTCAAGCAAGGCAATGACACCCTTTTAGTTCAGATTTACGTGGATGATATCATCTTTGGTGGCTCCTCTCATGCACTTTTTGCCAAGTTTGCAGATACTATGAGCAGGGAGTTTGAGATGAGTATGATGGGTGAGTTGACCTTCTTCCTCGGGTTGCAAATTAAGCAAACCCGAGATGGGACATTCGTGCATCAAGGCAAATACACAAAGGACATCCTAAAGAAGTTTAACATGGGCGAGGCCAAGCCTCTTACAATGCCCATGGCGACGACTATTGCAATGGACATGGACCAGGACAGAGAGGCTGTTGACCAGAAGGACTACAGGAGCATGATCGGCTCCCTCCTGTACTTGACGGTAGCGAGGCCAGACATACACTTCGCAGTGTGTCTTGAAGGACCGAGAATGCAATAGCAAGGCGACCAGAGGGGGGGTGAATGGGAGCTCAAAAATTTCTCTCGAAACTTCGGCCAATTGTCCCAAAATCAACCCCCAGAAGCTAAGACAGAAACCGCGATGCCCATGACCCTTGGAAGAGGGTGGATGATCCCTAGGATCATAGCGAGGCACCACAAAGCGATAACAAACCAAACGTCAAAAACACCGGCACAAGTTCAACCCCTAAAAACCAAGTCCCAAACGTAGATGGAAGGCTACGTCGAGAAATCCCCAAATACCGATGCTAACAAGTAGCAAAGATACCTAAAGATGTTCCTTGGTCAACTCTAGGGCCAAACAAGAAGTCCGAAAACCAAGCGGAAAAGTCGGGAGAGCAAACACACTAAACTGGAGGCTTCAGCCGATTCCCGGACTGTTCGGGGTCTAGACCGCGGACTGTCTGCCCAACGGTAGACTGTCCGGGTTCTGATGGCGGACTGTACGCCGGTCAAAAGTGCAGAAACGCACTGTTGCTGAAGTCTGCCTGTCAATAGCGGACTGTCCGTGCCTGTCGATAGCAGACTGTCCGCCGATCACCCGAGGCAAAGCACAACCGAGCCGCGCGACCACTGCTCGGTCGGAGCCCGACGCGCAGACTGTCCGCCGGTCAAACCGCGGACTGTCCGCGACCCACCAGTGAGGGCGATTTCGGTCGCCCTTTACACACAACCTCCCAAATCCGAATCAAATCACAATCCCACGTTCCCAAACTTGGAGAGAATGATCACGAGGTAGTTAGGAGACTATCCCCAAGAAATCATCCGCTCCAATCAACTCAATCACCGGGAAATCGAAAGGGAAGGAGTATGAACGAAAAAGCGCCACGAAAACGAAATCAACCCGATCTACTTGTTCGTGAGGAATTAGATGAACTCCTTCAGTGGAAATGATCTCCTCACTTTAATGAACAAGTTGATTCAAACGGATTTCGCAAAGACGCAGTAGAGAGGGAGATCGAGTGACAAGAAAATCGCAGAGAAATGAAGAACACGAAGAACACGAACAAAAACGCGAATCAAGTCATCGATCTGCAACCGTGTGGCTACCGCACGGTATAATAGTGAGATTGCGGTCTCACTTCCTCAAAATCTCTAGTACACAGAGGTATGGTTCTCTGCGGATCTTAGTTGCTACAGTAGGGGATTGGGAGAGCAGGAAAACCTAGAAGGCAAAGAGCAAATGACTGCGATGGGATGGGAGGTGGGTGTCTCCCTCTACTTATCCTAATTCTATTTCCCACTCTACCCCTAAAAATTACAGAGCGCGCCAGCTAAATCCTAGGGTTATTTTGGACCAACTCAAGGTAGATGATGATCCGACGGCCACGCCCTCACAACTGGTAGCGTTGCCTCGACGCAACCTCACCAATTGCCGCCACGTGCCGCCACCGCTCTGCTTGTCCTTTTCCCGGACTTCGCCCCGGTTTTGAGGCCCAAACCGGGAAACCAGCCTTCACGACCAACCTCTGGTTTTGAGGCCCAAACCGGGAAACTAGCCGTCCATCACCTGAGTTTTGTGGCCCAAACTCAGAAACCCGTAGCGCCCAGGTTTTGAGGCCCAAACCTGGAAACCGTCCTCAGCCCGAGTTTTGTGGCCCAAACTCGGAAACCATCAGCGCCCAGGTTTTGAGGCCCAAACCAAGAAACCGTCCACTCGGTGGTTTTTTTGTGGCTCAACCACCAAACCGAGTCGTAGAGGGGATGCACCGCCCATGCACCCCATCCACCGACACGTGTCCCCAGGTCCTCGACCCAAGGAACATCGTGCCCCACATGTCTTCGCTCGTCAATGTCCCAGGCTGTCAGCCACCACAGCTGATCCTTGGGCCACCGGTCCCTCAGTCCAAGCCTCACGTCCGCCCTTCGCCACTCTCGGTTCATCGGCACGGCACGTCTGAAGTACCGAGAAAGCACTAGCAAGGCGACCAGAGGGGGGGTGAATGGGAGCCAATAAAATTTCTCTCAAAACTTTGGCCAAATGTCCCAAAATCACTTCCCGAAAGCTAGGACAGAAACAGTGATGCCCACGACCCTTGGAAGAGGGTGGATGATCCCTAGGATCACAGCGAGGCACCACAAAGTGATAGCAAACCAAATGGCAAAAGCACCGGAGCAAGTTCAACCCTCAAAAACCAAGTCTCGAACGTAGATAGACGGCTACGTCGAGAAATCCCCAAATACCGATGCTAACGAGTAGCAAGGATACCTAGAGAGGTTCCTTGGTCAACTACAAGGCCAAACGAGAAGTCCGAAAACCAAGCGAGGAAGCCGGGAGAGCAAACGCACTAAAACGCAACCTTCAAGCAATTCCCGGACTGTCCGGCCCTGGGGTCCCGGACTGTCCGCGGTACTGCCGGACTGTCCGCGAGCGAGTGGCGGACTTTCCGCCGGCAGGACTCCCAAAAACGCAAAGGTTCTGAAACCTCCCTGAGTGATACCGGACTGTCCGCGGATCACTACGGCGGACTGTCCGCCGGTCAAACAAACACAAGACAGCCGAAGGACACGGCCACTGAACTGGCTCGTCCCCGACGCGCGGACTGTCCGCGCCTGGGGTGGCGGACTGTCCGCCAACACCCTGTGAGGGCGATTTCGGTCGCCCTTCACCCAAATCTCTTCCAAATCGATCCAAATCAAAATCCCTTGATCCCAAACTTGGAGAAGATGATCACGGGGTAGTTAGGAGACTATCCCCAAGAAATCATCTGCTCAAATCGATTCAATCACCAGGAAATCAAAAGGGGAAGACCAAGAACGAAAAAGCGCCACGAAAACGAAATCAACCCGATCTACTTGTTCATGAGGAGCTAGATGAATTCCTTCAGTGAAAATGATCTCCTCAATATAAAGAACAAGTTGATTCAAACGGATTTCGCAAAGACGCACGAGAGAGGGAGATCGAGTGATGGGAAAATCGTGGAGAAACGAAGAACGCGAAGAACACGAACCAAAACGCAAATCAACACATCGATCTGCAATCGTGTGGCTACCACATGCTACAACAGTGAGGTTACAGCCTCACTTCCTCAGAATCTCCAGTACACAGAGGTATTGTTCTCTGCGGATCTCAGCTAGCTGCAGCAGGGGATTGGGAGAGCAGGAAACCCTAGAAGCAAAGAGCAAAATGGCTGAGATAAATGGGGAGGTGGGTGTCTCCCCCTACTTACCCTAATTCTAACTATTCCTAATTCCCACTCTACCCCTAACTACTTACAGAGCGAACCAGCTAAACCCTAAGGTTATTCTGGACCAACTCGATGGGTAAGTGGATCCGACGGCCACGCCCGCACAACTCGTAGCGTTGCCTCGACGCAACCTCCCGATTGCCGCCACGTGCCACCACCGCTCTGCGTCCTTTTCCTGGACGTCGCACCCCCGGTTTTGTGGCCCAAACCGAGAAACCAGCCTTCACAGCCAACCCCCGGTTTTGAGGCCCAAACCGGGAAACCAGCCGACCGAAGCCTGAGTTTTGTGGCCCAAACTCTGCAAACCCGCAGTACCCAGGTTTTGAGGCCCAAACCTAGAAACCGTCGTCTGCCCGAGTTTTGTGGCCAAACTCGGAAACCATCCGCGCCCAGGTTTTGAGGCCCAAACCTGGAAACCGTCCAACCGATGGTTTTTCTCTGGCTCTACCACCAAACCGAGCCGTAGAGGGGATGCACCGCCCATGCACCCCGTCCACCGACACGTGTCCCCAAGTACTCAACTCAGGCAACACATGACCGCAGGTCTTCGCTCGTCACTGTCCCAGGCTGTCAGCCACCACAGCTGATCCTCAGGCCACCGGTCCCTCAGTCCAAGCCTCACGTCCGCCCTTCGCCACTCTCGGTCCCTCGGCACGGCACATCTCTACTTGACCTTCACCTTGCCTTTGATCACTGTATCCGTGCTCGACACCTGCACAACACAAGCCAAAGAACATGCGCATCATCCCAGTTGACAATCACTCATCACTCAGAGACTCAGCATACACCCATGTATCCGCAATCTCCCCCTTGATGAGTGCATTGTCAACTACCAACACAAATCATAATGAAAGGAAGAAAGAAGAAGGAAGGAGAGAGAGAGAACTCAACCAAATGACCCAAAAGCATAGCAAAGCCGAAGAAGGTCAAGTGGAAAGAGCAAGACAACTTGGTCCCAAAAGACATGGGCAATGGCTCGACGCAACCAAGCAAAGCAAAGCTAGCCCTCAAGAATGAAGGACCGAAAATGCTAAAGCAAGGCGACCAGAGGGGGGGTGAATGGGAGCCTAAAATTTCTTCTCAGAAATTACGGCCTCTGTCCTAACAAAATCAACCCCAAGAGCAAAGCCGACACACGTGATGTCCACGACCCAAGAGAACGGGTGGATGTTCCCTAGGAACACAGCGGGACACCACAAAAGCTCCCTCTTCCAAATCCACACAAGTCAACTAGTGACAGGATGGAGTTTGGGTAACCTCAACCTCCCCCGAGCAACGCGAGGGGGATTCAGGCTTTTTCGCAAAGTGGGAAGCCCGATTTCTGTAGAGCACAGAGTCAGGAATCCAACGCAAAAAGCGGATCTCAAATCGGAGCTCGAACGCAAAAGATACGGACGAAAACGCGTTCTGTCAGCACTGACCGGACTCTGAGGTGCGTCCGGTCAGGAACGATCGGACACGTCCGGTCAACAGAAGCCCGATTTGGGAGCTCTCTGTGTTGGACCGGAGTCTACGTGGAGGAGCGTCCGGTCAATACCAGAGCCAGCATCCGGTCACTACTACTCGATGAACAGTAGTAGCAGCGCGTCCGGTCAGAGCACAGCAGGTGCGTCCGGTCAAGCTCACGCAGAGTATCTCGCTCGGCCTTCAACGATCGGACGCAAGAGGACAACGTCCGATCGGTTCGAGGCGTGCGTCCGGTCACCTCGCGCGAGCTGGACAGCGCGGGTGTTCAACGACCGGACTCTGAGTCGGTGCGTCCGGTCGCTATTAGGCAGCGTCCGATCACCCCGACCAGTCCCCTGTTCGTCCACCGAATCGACCCGATCTCCCTCAAATCAAAAGCACTAGGGCTCTAACTTCGTGTGAGGGATCACAAGGATGTTAGTGAGCTACTCCTAAGAGATCATGGGTCGAACCTAACTCCAAATAGGTGAATCGAAGAAAACAGCGAAGAACGGGCAAGAACTTGGTCCCAAAACTAAATCCGCCCGATCTGTGAGTTCGTGAGGTATTAGAGAAATTCCTTTGGTAGAAAGAAGATTCTCACAAAACTACACAAGATGGTTCAAACGGATTTGTGGATCTTCCCTCGAAACAAGAATTCTCATGAAGATCGAAAGAGGGGAAAACGTGCAAACGCGAAGAACAAAATCGCAAGACAAATTAAAGCACGAGTTTGATCCTTGGACTCAGAAGAATGGATGATTCATTAAGCACTTGGTGTCGGGCTACAAGCCAATCCTAGCAACACAAAGCTTGGATGGCGAAAAGCTCAAGAACAAGAGTCGGTCTCTCCCTAACCCTAGCCTTCTCTCACAGGAACAAAATGAGAGAGACACCACCGAGAATTCCCCAAGGATGTGGCTGCCCTAGCAGCCCCCTTCATATATATAGGCGCACGTCCGAAGACCAAAACGCCCTTACATTAAGCACTCAACCCAAATACCCCCCAGGGGTAAAACCGTCCAGACTTGACAGTTTCGATCCGACGGCCACGCCCGCACATCCGGTAGCTTCGCCTCGACGTGACCTCCCTGATGCCACCACACGCCACCACCGTCGACCGCCGCGCCTTCTCACCGATAGCTTCGCCGCAACGCAAGCCTCTCGGTGCCGCCACGCGTCGACCGTCCTTTCGGACCAACCCCCGGTTTTGAGGCCCAAACCGGGAAACCGTCCACCCCGAGTTTTGAGGCCCAAACTTGGAAACCCGCAAGCCCAGGTTTTGAGGCCCAAACCTGGAAACCGTCCACCCCGAGTTTTGAGGCCCAAACTCGGAAACCCGCGCGCCCAAGTTTTGAGGCCCAAACCTGGAAACCGTCGATGGTAGCTTTTTGAGGCTCAGCTACCGAACCCGCACCGTAGACGGGATGTGGTTCGCACACCCCGAACACCGGCACCGATGCCGATGCATGTCCAGCCTCCACGCCGGGCACAACGCCTTCGCCTTCCTTCTTGACTTGGCCGACGGCAGTTGTGCCGCACGCAAGCCCGTGTCCGACCTCCCGCCAAGTGACACGACTCCAGCGCCTTCCTCCCGACGCGGCCGATGCACCGCACATCCCCATGTGCTCTCGCTCGCCGATGCCACGTGCCAGCTACAACAGCTGGTCCTCTGGCCCTCTGGTCCGTCAGTCCAAGCCTCACGTCCGCCCTTCATCGCTCTGGGTACATCAGCATGGCACGTTCGCCGCACGGCACGCCCATCCTTCACCGCTCCCGATCCGTCAGCACGGCACGTCTCTACTTGACCTTCACCTCGCCATAGACCACTGTATCCGAGCTCCACACCTGCACATCAACACAGCCAAGAGACACATGTCGCACACGCACACCAACACAGAAACACCACACAACTCAACGCCACCGGTTAGTCATAAACAATAAGCGCATAGCTAGATATGGACTAAACCGGGTAAAAGCCACAAACCTTCCTTATCAATGTCAATCATTCATCATATATGTTCTCAAAGAAGAGACAGAACGGGCTCAACACCGCTAGCAAATACCAATTGAAAAAGCGCAAAATGCTAGTCCCTCAAGATAGAGGCACAGAGGCTTAACACCACTAGCAAGAAAGCTCGACACCAATTGAAAATCTGAAAGGTGAATGCTAGTCCCTCAAGAAAGAGGCAAAGGCTCAACACAACTAGCAAAAATGCTCCGAACCAATTGGAAATTTCAAAAACTCATCATGAGCAAGCTCCCCCTTGCATGGTGCACACAACTGATTCCTCTCCCCTTTGAACATGGGAGGTATGATTGTCCTAATTCTCCCCCTTAGTTGAAAATGCACCATCAAGCAAAAAGAACCGAAAGCAATTCTCTCCCCCTTAGAAAATGCACCATCAAAAGTGCCAAACAAGAGAAGTTCTCCCCCTTCTAAAATGCATATGAGTCAAAATGCAACTTAGCAGCTTCAGGAATATAGTCAAGAGAATGCAAAGATGCTCTAAACAGTATAGCTCCAATGACTCACTGGAAAGCATACAAGCTAGCGAAGGCTCAAACTGATCACCAAATATGAAATATGAACATATGAGCAAAGTGAGCAGTTTTTAGCCAAAAGTATTCACCATCAAAGGAGCACTGAACATGTATAGACAGGAATTCGAACAAGTGCTAAACATGTATACAAGGTGAACCACCCCTAGCAAAGTTCAATCATCATGCTGCAGAATGAAACATAGACCTGTGTTTTCAAATTTTAATCGGAGTTGCAGCAGTGAAATTACACAAGTTCAGAATTCAGCATGTGACTGCGAGAGGTTGAAAGCTTGTCATTGCCTAACTTTCCAACTGTGCAAAGCCTATGTAGAAGCAATCAGAAGCTTAAAGCAACAGTTTCGGTCATACACTACACAACTCAAGTTTAACTCAAAGTGCAGTGAGAAACAGTCTCGAAGCTGTGATGTGTTGACAAGCAATCCCATCTCGATCTTTTCAATTCACTTAACTTGGTTCAGATTTTCAACAGAATATGAACATGCCAAGCAAGTGAATGACTCAGAACTAGAGACATAGCAACCTAGCATATATGAAAAGCATGAGTGAACTCAACACGTCCGACACATGCTAGTTGCACATCTCAATGGTGAACGTATTTAGATTTTAAGTTCATTAAGCAGGTTCACCATTCAAAAATAGCTCAGCTCACAACATGTATCAGCGATCAGAAAGAGCATAAGCTACATAGCATCAACATAAGCATCGGAGCATACTAAAACAGAGCATAATCACATTCTAAAGAGTATATACATGAAGCTTAGAATGTAATAGCGTATGCTGAAATGCAAAAGAAAACAGACAAACGAAAAAGAGTCAGTCTATCGTACAAGAACCAAAATGTTTCCCCCATCTAAAAGGGGAAACACACACCAAGCTCACCTCTCAACCAATTAAAGGTTGATTGGTCCAAAGGCTTGGTGAAAATATCAGCCAACTGATGATGAGTATCGACATGGCGAAGGTTGATATCACCCTTCTCATAGTGGTCTCACAGAAAATGAAAGCGCACATCAATGTGTTTGGTCTTCGAGTGAAACATGGGGTTCTTAGCAACGCTAATCGCACTCGTGCTGTCACAAAGCAAAGGAACACGAGAAAAGCTCAGACCAAAATCACGCGAAGTGGCCATCATCCAAAGCAACTGGGAACAGCAGCTATCCGCAGCAACATACTCAGCCTCCGTGGTAGAATGGGCGACACTATACTGCTTGCGAGAAGACCATGATACAAGAGAAGAACCAATAAACTGGCAAGTCCCCGAAGTGGACTTGCGCTCAATGCGACAACCTGTAAAATCGGCATTGGAATAACCGCAAAGGGAGATGGTGGAAGAAGCAGAATACCAAATCCCAAACTCAGGAGTGAAGCATAAGTACCTCATAATGCGCTTGACTGCGTGACGGTGAGAGGTGCGCGGCGAAGACTGAAATCGTGCGCAAAGACACACCGCGAACTGAATGTCTGGGTGTGTCGTCGTCAGGTAGAGCAGCGACCTGATCATACTCCGGTACTCCTTCTGGTCCACTGCTTCTCCCTCCTTGTCCGCATCCAGGGCCGTCGTGGTCGACATGGGTGTTGGAAGAGGCTTGGCCTCACCCATATCGAATTTCTTCAGAATGTCCCGGGTGTACTTGCCCTGGTGCACGAACGTCCCTTCCCGGGATTGCTTGATTTGCAACCCGAGGAAAAACGTCAACTCCCCCATCATGCTCATCTCAAATTCCCTGCTCATAGTATCTGCAAACTTGGCAACCAAAGCATGAGAAGAACCACCGAAAATGATATCATCCACGTAAATCTAGACCAAGAGAGTATCAGTGCCTTGCTTGAGGAGAAAGAGCATTTTATCTACACATCCCATTTTAAAACCCTTAGCAAGCAAAAAGGTTTTCAACCTATCATACCAGGCTCTAGGGGCTTGTTTCAAACCATACAAAGCTTGGTGAAGTTTAAAGACATGGTTTGGAAACTTGGGATTTTCGAAACCGGGGGGTTGTCTAACATACACCTCCTCTTCGATGTAGCCGTTTAAGAAGGCACTGTTGACATCCATTTGAAAAAGTTTAAACCCTTTGAATGCAGCAAAAGCCAAGAGTATCCTAATCACCTCCAAACGTGCTACAGGAGCAAAAGTCTCCTCATAGTCTATCCCCTCCTTCTGACTATATCCCTGGGCTATGAGTCTGGCCTTGTTTCTCACAACATGGCCATCTTCTCCCTGTTTGTTTTTGAAAACCCATTTTGTCCCAATTGGGTGGCACTCAGAAGGTGGAGACACTAGAACCCAAACCCGATTTCTCTCAAAGTTTTCTAACTCCTCATGCATGGCATTGACCCAATTCGGATCCGTCAAAGCGTGTCCAACATCCCGGGGTTCAAAATCAGCAACAAATGCAGATTGAGCAAAGTGAGAGATTTGCCTTGACCGGGTGACGCGTTCGTCGATGTTACCGATCATCTGCTGAGGCGGGTGCTGGCGCTGAATGTGTCGTGGCGCCTCCCTTGCCGAAGTGGCTCCCCCTCAACAGCAGCTGGTGCCTCCTCCGGTACAAAGGGTACCACTCGAGGTGGCGGATCCCATGGCCCCCATGAGGAAGAGGTGTCGGGGTCGTGAGTCGTAGTAGAAGCCACTCCTTGTGGCACAATAGGTGGAGGGGGTGCTGGATCATCTATACCTTCAGCACCCTCATCCTCGTCATCAAAAAGAGGCTCACCAACCTCATGATCACCTGCACGCTCAAAATGAGAAGGACAAACCATGGTCTCGTCGAAGGTGACATCAGATGTCTCCATGACTCGGTTAGTGTCAAGGTTAAGTACACGATAAGCTCGAGTGTGAGTGCCATAACCCAAAAACACAATGTCAGAAGAACGAGACTCAAACTTGTCCAAGTTGCCCTTTTTGAGTATAAAACAATGGCAACCAAAAACTCGAAAATAACTCACCTTGGGCAGTTTTCCAAAACACAACTCATAAGAAGTCTTTTTGAAGAAAGCTCGAAGAAAAATGTGATTGGAAATGTAGCATGCAGTGCTCATAGCTTCGGCCCAATATCGCCTAGGAGTCCTATGCTCATCGAGCATCGTCCTGGCCATCTCTACAAGGGTCCGATTCTTCCTCTCTACAACACCATTCTGTGGCGGTGTGTAGGGGGAAGAAAACTGATGCTCTAAACCCAAAGAGTTACAAAACTTCTCAAAATCCGAATTCTTGAATTCAGAACCATTATCACTCCTAATAGCTCGCATCGAGTTCAAAGGGAACTCATTTTGGAGACGCAAAATCAGATTGCGAGCAAAGGAGAAGGTCTCGGTCTTCTCAGCTAAAAAGAAGACCCACGAATATCTCGAAAAGTCATCAACAACAACAAGCACATACCACTTCCCCCCAACCGAGCTCACCCGAGCCGGACCAACAAGGTCCATGTTGAAAAGCTCTCCAGGGCGCTTGGTCATGACCTGAGTCACCGGATGGTGGGGAGCGGCAACCATTTTCCCATGTCTACAAGAATGGCAAACAAGATCCTTCTCCATGGATAACTTGGGCAATCCTCGGATTAGGCCAAGTGAACTAAGTCTTGCAAGCAAGTCGAAGCTCAGATGACCAAGTCTCCTATGCCACTTCCAAAGATCAGAGGAGGAAGGTCTAGCCAAAAGACAACAAGAAATTCCAAATGACTCCGAGAAATCCGCACGAAAGACTTTCCCAAAGGGCAAAAGCACACCAACAAGATTGCCCTGAGGGTCCAAAATACGACTGAGATTCGGTTTAAAACGAATCTCATAGTCGTCATCAAAGAGTTGCGAAACAGAAAGAAGGTTAAAATGCAAGTAGAGACAAGAGCAACATCGCGCAACACAAAGTGCTCATTAACTCGCCCCGACCCACGAGACAAAACCTTACCTTTGCTATTGTCGCCGAAGGTGATAAACTCCTTTCCGGCGACCGGACTAAGACTGGAGAACCACTTGGTGTTTCCGGTCATGTGCCTCGAACCCCCGGAATCAACCAACCAAACGTTCTCCAATCATTTTACCTACATCAATAAAAAGACATAGGGTGAGCATACGGGCCAACACTAGGGTTAGTGAAGTAAGAGGAATACCAGTGTTGGGCCGGCTGCTCAAAAGAACGGTTAGCAGAAAAACCATTCCTAGCTTGCCTACGAGAGGAGCGATCACCACGTTGAGGAAAACGTGGTCCGCCAAGGAAGGAGCGTCCATCGCGATACTCAAAACGCGGTGGGGGAAAACGCTCAACTACAAAGCCACCGCCACAGGGTCCATAGCCTACAACTGCAGGCTCCCGCCGGGCATGTCCTCTCTGCAGCCTAGGCCTGGAAACTTGAGGTTCTGGACCTCTAGGCCTAGCAGCTCTCCTTGGAGCTCTCCTTTAAACATTCGGCACATGTACATCATGGAAAGGATGGTACATGTCCGGAGTGTTCATCTCCCTAGCACGACGCGCCTCTCTCTTGCGCCGAAAGCAAAACTCACTCAAGTGTCCATCTCTCCCATAGTGCTCACAATGGTACCTCACCGCTCTCAAAGGGGGTTGTTGGTACTCATGGTAGTGGGTGTGGATCACTTTGCCCTTCTGTGGCATAAGCTCCTCCTGGATCGGTGGCTTGGTGTCAAGCTTGTTCTTGAGGTGGTTCGGTTTTGGAGCCTATGATTATTTCTTTGGTGGAGCTCTTGGAGGTTCAACAAAGACCCCATCCTTGGTGTTAGGCTTGAGAGGCTCTTTGGGTGGAAGCTTGGTAAGTTTGGGAGTAGTGGTGGAGTTGGGCTTCTCACTTGGGTTCAAACCACTTGACTCTCCAATCTTGCCAAAAGATGACACATCAACACCCCGAGCAAAACCTACACCAGGACCTCTAGCAGCTCGCTTGAATTGGGAGATCATCATCCCGAGCTGTGGCTCACCACTAGACATCCATGACAAGATGGTCCGAAGGTATGCGTTTTCTTCCTCGGTTTGCATCTTGTCATGCTTCACGTTTGCGATCTCCATCTCCAAATCCTCACAAAGAACACACCTAGCCACACATGTGCTACCTGAGTTGGCCTCTTCAGAGACACAATCTTGGCATTCTTCTCTGCCAACTCAGATTGCAAGACAGGACAAGTCTTACACGCACCCAACAGCACGGGTCTAGCCCGGAGCTCATCCACCTCTCCTACCAACGCCGCATACTTACCCCTCAAAGTGAGAAGGCCAGTCATGTGCGTGGTGCACATCTCACACTCCTCCTCATCGATGACAACCATGGTGGACTTGACAGATTCAAGTTCCTTCACCGTATCCTCCCACTTCTGCCTAAACTCCTTGCGCTCTCTAGCGGCACGCCTAAGCAACTTATCCTGACTAAGAAGCACGGCAGAAAGTTTCTCGACCTGTAACACCTCTGGTGTTTAGCATGTAATTAACTTGACATATCATCATTATCATCCTTAAGCATCTGGATCATGATTTCATGTCTATGCATTTTGCTAAGTGTATCATTTTAGGTGAAGTACCTCTATTGCAAAAACCCTAATTAGCCCACTTCTCTCTACAAGGGCAAAATGGTAATTTCACCTCTGTGACTAGCTTTGTGTAATTCTTGTTCCTTTGGTGTCTTGAAGTTTTGTTGTGTTGGCCAAAGTTCAAAAATCAGAATTTGATTTCAAATCCCTTTGCAAAACCCTGATTTCCAAACCCTGGATTTTATCCCTCTTTTTGTAATTCAAAAATTATTCAAAATTTGAGGTTGGTCCAAAAAGCAAAGTTGTAGACCTGTCAAAGGGAAACAACTTTGGTATTTACAAATTTTCAAGTTGCAGTACAAAGTTTTGAGTTATTTCAAATTCATTCAAACCCCAACTTTTGTTCCCTTTTCAGTTTTCAAAATTTACTTAAAAACTAATGAGTTTCTGGAAAAGTGTTTTATAGCAAAGTTGTAGGTTTTGATAAAAGGAACAACTTTCATATTTGCAGATTTTCAAGTTTCAGTATAAAATCCAAAGTAATTTTGAATTGATTTAAATTTCAAAAGTGTCCCCTTTTCTGATTTCAAATATTGTTCAAAAACTATTTGGATTTTGAAAATGTTCTTATTGGCAAAGTTGTAGATCTCATTTTTCTGAGCAACTTTGGTATTTGGAGTTTTTGTCACACTGTTCAAATTTTGGGAGCAATTTGCAAAATTCAGAAACTGGCCAAAATTCAAACCCTAGCCCCTACACTGTTCTTCTTCCCGTAGAGCCAGGGGAAAGGGGGGGCCCGGCCATGGCGCCGGCGCTGCGCCTACAGCGCATGCGGCTGCTCCCCACGCGCCCTTATCCTGCCGCCGCTGTCTCCCTGTTCCCTCCGCGCCCGCACGCGAGCGCTGACCCTCGCTCTCGGCCCCTACAGTGCCCAGCGCGCCGCCGCCGCGTGGCCATTGCCGGCCGAGCTTGCGCCCGAGCCCCGGCTGCACGCCAGCTTATCCGCCAGAGCGCAATCGAGTGCGCACGCCCCCGCAAACCTCACCCGCGCAACCCCGAGGTCTCTACCGGCCCCTGGCCGTGCCTATAAAAGCCCCGCCGGAGCCCGACCTCCCTCACTCATCTCCGCCACCGTGGCCAGGCCAGTCCAGTGCCTCCGCCGCTCCACCACCTAGCTCAGAAGCTCCGCCTTGAGCTCGTGAAGCTTTCCCACCCTTCAATTTCATCTCTACCGCCCTCAATCGCCCGGCGTAAGCTCGCCGTTCCCATCTCCGGCAGAAACCCGGCGAGCTCGGGTTCGTGAAATTCGCCGTCTCCGGCCATGATCATCCCTCACCGACCCCCGGGTCGTGTTCCTCGGTTCCGTGCGACTCTAACCCGGCCCTTGCGGTCTCGTGTGTTGAGCAGGATCGCCGGATCGCCGGAGCGCCGCCGCGGTCGTCTCTTCCTCGAGCCTCACCCTCGAGCGCGTGTCGAGCCTCACCCTCGAGCGCGTGTCGAGCCTCACCCTCGAGCCCTGCCTCCGACCCGTGGTAAGCACCCGAGGCCTCCGGCCTCTGCTTCCACTCCGTCTCGCCCGAGCCCAAGCCTCGACGAGCGCATGCTCTCCGCTTCGCCCGAGTCAGGCCTCGGACGGAGGCTTACTTCTCCGTCTCGCCCGAGCCTCCGGGCCAGGCCTCGGACGAAGCTGTCGCTTCCGTCTCGACCGAGCCCGTCTCGACCGAGCCCCGCGCGATTCGCCCGAGCCCCGCGATTCGCCGAGCCCGGCCTAGAAGGAGCACAGTGCTCTTCTCTTTTTCTGAGAGTTGTGAATAGTGTTCTGTTTTCTCTTTTTTGTGTGAATTAATCTGTTGTTCCTTAAATGCTAAGAAAATTATGGTATGCTCCTTGCACTGTGTAGTATTTTATAAAAATATGAAACTTGACTTTTCCGCAAGAATTTGAAAATGTAAAATTCCCCTTTTAATTGAAAAATGAAGGTTTTGGTATTTTTGGAGAGTGATCTATAACTCCAAAAATCTTGAGATAAATTTTTGAGACCTTGTTATAACAAGCTGAACCTCTGGTAAAATTTTGAAGTCTTTTGGAACAAGTTGATTTTTGAGCTTTTATTTAAATAGTTGAATAGTGCCTTTTGTTAATTAAATGTCTAGATTTAATTAAGCACCTTAATGACCTCCAAAAATTATGAAATTTGTTTTGCCATCTATTTATACCATAACAAACTTATGTGATTAATTTGGTAATTTTTGGAGCATCTTCATAAAATGACCTTTTTAAATAATTAAGAAAAATAGGAAAAGTTGATTAGGGTTAGTGTTGAATGCCCTGTGATGTGACTTTTGGATTGATTGATGTTCATAGACCCATACCCCTCTGGTCTATGATGTTTGTGATGCCTTATGATGTTTATGCTTAGGCTTAATAAAGGTTGCTTAATTAAATTTGTTAATATTGCTAAAAGGGATAAGTAACCTATTGTCCACTTTAACCACCACTCATACTTTGCTAAGCTATACTCTAGTTTTATCCTATGTACTTTGTTCATACTAGCATACTCATGTGCATGCATCATTGCATACGTATAGTGACCGAGGAAGAAGGCCCTGAAGTCGAGGTAGCCACCGGAGGATCTGTCCCCGAGGCAACCCCGAGCCCCGTCAACTGCACTGCTGACCCCGAGTCTGCTCTTTTTGCCATCCAAGGCAAGCCCCGGTGCATTTAACCTTTTCCTTGAATTTATAAATGTTTCCTTAAATGTCTTTGAGTTAAATTATTGCATTCGGTTGATAGGAGTTGAGTGAAATCCTATCTGATGCATTATCTACCTTGACCAATGATACACCCGATACCTGCTTTTCAAAAACTATTTGCAAAATGCTTAGCAATGCTATATGATAGATTTGCAATAAAAATGCCAATTTTAAAAGTGTGATCACTTTAAGAATATTTATGGGAATTTCTGGTTTACTCCCACTATTGGTTAAGTATCTGATCCGTACTTAGTCAATGGGAAGGAGAGGTTGTCCTTGCGTACGGTGCCGTCATGTTGTAGTCCGGGACTCAACAGTTGACACCGACCGGGACAGGGTTGAAAAACTGAAAGGACCTGTACTCTTGGGTTAGAGTCCCGAGGTGCTTGTCGCTGGCTGGAAAAATTTAGGGACCACCTGTATGGGGGCCTGATTGACTAAGACTTGCAACTATTCACATACTATGGAAAGCTTCGGCTCCGAGGAATCCTTGATTGGACCGACAACCGCGCACTGGGAGTGGAGAGATGGCGGAAGTAGCATGTACCCACGTGGGTTAGAGTCCCGGATTGGAGTGGTGTACTGTACTTCCGGGTGGCGTAGGACCGGGCCCAATCTTGGAGGAATCGTGGAAGACGAGTTGGCATATGCAAGCTTTGGTGCTACATATGCAGTGTGGATAGGGACCCTCAGCTGAGTATTATTTATCTGGATTAACGCTGCTCCTCGGTTATGGAGACTTAGTCACTGACTGTCAACAGGGAGTGGTTCTCAACTAGGTCTGTTTTTGGAAAGTAAAATAAATCAAGGTTTATGATGGAACAAGGAATATCTGAGTCTTTTCAAAATAAGGAACAAGGTTTGAAAAATGCTTTTCTGCAAAATACTTGAACTTGCTTAAAGCCTTACCTTGACTACCCTAAGCCTCTCATACTTGAGTCTTCTCCCTTTTCTTTAGTCGGGTAAGTCTTGTTGAGTACCTTTGTACTCAGGGTTCTATTACCCATGTTGCAGGTATGGCAGATTCCTCAGTATGCCTTGGACCCTGCTGTGTGACTGTTGTTCAGGAAGAGGCCGATGAGGCCGATGAGTGATTACTCACCCTCGGGCTGGGTGAAGTATCTTTATCTTTAGTTGTTGTCATATGCTACTCTGCCAACTCTATCTATTTGAACTATGGTCTGTAATAACTTCACCTTAACTCTGTCTATTTGAACTATGGTCTATAATAACTTCACTATTTATGTTGAACCCCGGTTTGTAAAACTATTGTTATCTAAGTCTTCCGCTATTTACTCCGATGTTATTTGTCAAAATGTTCAAGAGGTTGTAACTGAATTGTGAGATGATCCTGCGGACATTGGGCACTGATGTAGCCCAGTGGCGAACCCGGTCTTAATCTCTTGGCTGTACGGATCGACTGTCAGTGATTGACAGTGATCAGTGGGCCATGGGATTAGGGCCGTTACGTCACACGACCTCAGCAGAAAGCTCGTCATGGGTCAGAGATACCTAGGAGGTGTCGTCATCGTCATCGTCGTTCCGAGGGGTGTCCACCAGCTCGCCATCGACCTCCTTGCCGAGGGCCATGGTGCAGAAGCCCTCGTCGTCGGCGAAGAAGCAGAGGCCGTTCAGCTTGTCCTCGATCCTCTTCTTCTTCTCGGACTCGTCGTCGCTTGAAGAAGCGGAGTCGTCATCCGAGTCGTCGACGTCGCTGAGCGTGGCGAAGAAAGCACGCTGCTCAACTTGGGCCTTCTCCAAGTACTTGGCCTTGATGTACTCCTTGTTGAAGCCGCCCTTCCGCTTGTGCCTTGCGGGGACGTACTTCTCCTTGCGCTTGCCGGAGTCGTACTTGTGCCCATGATCGCCCTTCCCAGATGAGTTCTTCTTCTTGGGACAGTTGGCGATGAAGTGGTTGGGGTCGCCGCACTCGTAGCATCCTGAGCGTCCTCCTCCGCGGCGATGGTTCATGCGGTTGTTGTGGAACCGCGAGAACTGGTTGGCGAGCATAGCCAACTCGTCATCCCCCAAAGACTCCAGCTGCTCCTCTGTGACAGAAAAGAGAGAAGAGAGTGCAAAACCTCCAGAGGGGTTAGCAGAAGAGCCAGAAAGCAAAGCCATCGACAGGCCAGAAGGATTTTCATAAGAAGCTCTCGCCATGGCATCGATCTCACTGGACTTGAGCTTACTGAAGAGCTCGTCGCACGTGAGGGTCTCATAGTTAGGCGATTCGATGATCGCCTGAACCTTGGAATCCCACACCGACCGATCGAGAGTATGCAAAAGCTTGAGAGCCCTCTCATGATCGTCGAAAGGCAACAACTCATTGTTAGCCCTCATCCTGTTGAGCGAATAAACTTTCTATGCTCTCGCCAGGCATATGTCGAAAGTTCTCATACTCTCGCTTGAACGACTCGTAGAGACGGGTTTTGACTTGAGAGGTTCCCTCATGGAAGCGCATGAGGGTAGCCCAAATCTCCCGAGCCGTAGCGAGGTGAGAAACCCGATCAAACTCACTCATGCTTAGGCATGAGAAAAGAGCATTACGGGCTCGGCTATTGGCATCGTGCTCATCGATCTAAAGCTGAGAGACACGAGCAGCCAAGACCACATAATCGCCAGAGTTTCAAATATCCCAGATAGAAGCACCCAAACTCTGCAGATAGGCTGACATGCGTATCTTCTAATACGCATGGTTCGTCCCATCGAAAAACGGCGGTTTGCCCACGCCGCGATCCATGTCGCCTTCTGTGGATCTGGAACCGGCTAAGGTGGAAGATCCTTAACCCGCTCTGATACCAATTGAAGGACCGAGAAAGCACTAGCAAGGCGACCAGAGGGGGGGTGAATGGGAGCCAATAAAATTTCTCTCGAAACTTTGGCCAAATGTCCCAAAATCACTTCCCGAAAGCTACGACAGAAACCGTGATGCCCACGACCCTTGGAAGAGGGTGGATGATCCCTAGGATCACAGCGAGGCCCCACAAAGTGATAGCAAACCAAACGGCAAAAGCACCGGAGCAAGTTCGACCCTCAAAAACCAAGTCTTGAACGTAGATAGACGACTACGTCAAGAAATCCCCAAATACCGATGCTAACGAGTAGCAAGGATACCTAGAGAGGTTCCTTGGTCAACTACAAGGCTAAACGAGAAGTCCGAAAACCAAGCGAGGAAGCCGGGAGAGCAAACGCACTAAAACGCAACCTTCAGGCAATTCTCGGACTGTCCGGCCCAAGGGTCCCGGACTATCCGCGGTACTGCCGGACTGTCCGCGAGCGAGTGGCGGACTGTCCGCCGGCAGAACTCCCAAAAACGCAAAGGTTCTGAAACCTCCCTGAGTGATCCCGGACTGTCCACGGATCACTACGGTGGACTGTACGCCAGTCAAACAAAGACAAGACAGCCGAAGAACACGGCCACTGAACTGGCTCGTCCCCGACGCGCGGACTGTTCGCGCCTGGGGTGGCGGACTGTCCGCCAACACCCAGTGAGGGCGATTTCGGTCGCCCTTCACCCAAATCTCTTCCAAATCGATCCAAATCAAAATCCCTTGATCCCAAACTTGGAGAAGATGATCACGGGGTAGTTAGGAGACTATCCCCAAGAAATCATCCGCTCAAATCGATTCAATCACCAGGAAATCGAAAGGGGAAGACCAAGAACGAAAAAGCGCCACGAAAACGAAATCAACCCGATCTACTTGTTCATGAGGAGCTAGATGAATTCCTTCAGTGAAAATGATCTCCTCAATATAAAGAACAAGTTGATTCAAACGGATTTCGCAAAGACGCACGAGAGAGGGAGATCGAGTGATGGGAAAATCGTGGAGAAACGAAGAACGCGAAGAACACGAACCAAAACGCAAATCAACACATCGATCTGCAATCGTGTGGCTACCACATGCTACAACAGTGAGGTTACGGCCTCACTTCCTCAGAATCTCCAGTACACAGAGGTATTGTTCTCTGCGGATCTCAGCTAGCTGCAGCAGGGGATTGGGAGAGCAGGAAACCCTAGAAGCAAAGAGCAAAATGGCTGAGATAAATGGGGAGGTGGGTGTCTCCCCCTACTTACCCTAATTCTAACTATTCCTAATTCCCACTCTACCCCTAACTACTTACAGAGCGAACCAGCTAAACCCTATGGTTATTCTGGACCAACTCGATGGGTAAGTGGATCCGACGGCCACGCCCGCACAACTCGTAGCGTTGCCTCGACGCAACCTCCCGATTGCCGCCACGTGCCGCCACCGCTCTGCGTCCTTTTCCCGGACGTCCCACCCCCGGTTTTGTGGCCCAAACCGGGAAACCAGCCTTCACAGCCAACCCCCGGTTTTGAGGCCCAAACCGGGAAACCAGCCGACCGAAGCCTGAGTTTTGTGGCCCAAACTCAGCAAACCTGCAGCACCCAGGTTTTGAGGCCCAAACCTGGAAACCGTCCTTAGCCTGAGTTTTGTGGCCAAACTCGGAAACCATCCACGCCCAGGTTTTGAGGCCCAAACCTGGAAACCGTCCACTCGATGGTTTTTCTCTGGCTCTACCACCAAACCGAGCCGTAGAGGCGATGCACCGCCCGTGCACCGCGTCCACCGACACGTGTCCCCAAGTCCTCGACTTAGGCAACACATGACCGCAGGTCTTCGCTCGTCGCTGTCCCAGGCTGTCAGCCACCACAGCTGATCCTCAGGCCACCGGTCCCTCAGTCCAAGCCTCACGTCCGCCCTTTGCCACTCTCAGTCCCTCGGCACGACACGTCTCTACTTGACCTTCACCTTGCCTTTGATCACTGTATACGTGCTCGACACCTGCCCAACACAAGTCAAAGAACATGCGCATCATCCCAGTTGACAATCACTCATCACTCAGAGACTCGGCATACACCCATGTATCCGCAACGTCTCTACTTGACTTTCACCTTGCCTTTGATCACTGTATCCGTGCTCGACACCTGCACAACACAAGCCAAAGAACATGCGCATTATCCCAGTTGACAATCACTCATTACTCGAGACTCGGCATACACCCATGTATCCGCAATCTCCCCCTTTATGAGTGCATAGTCAACTACCAACACAAATCGTAATGGAATGGAGAAAGGAAGGAAGAAGGAGAGAGAACTCGACCAAATGACCCAAAAGCATATCAAAACCGAAGAAGGTCAAGTGGAAAGAGCAAAACAACTTGGTTCCCAAAGACATGGGCAACGACTCGACGCAACCAAGCAAAGCAAAGCTAGACCTCAAGAAGAGGTAGAACAGGCTCAACACCGCTAGCAGGAAAGCTCGATACCAATTGAAGGATCAACTGAAAATCAAGCAAAACAGAGCTAGCCCTCAAGAAGAGGCAGAACGGGCTCAACACTAAAGGACCGAAGATGCTACCAGAGGGGGGGGGTGAATGGGAGCTTCAATTTTCCTACCGGAATCTTGTCGCCACTGTCCCAAGAATCAACCCCAAGAGCAAACTCTAGAGCTCACAAGGGTCCATGACCCTAGAGGTAGGGTGGATGCTTCCAAGAAGCACAGCGAGACACTACACGACTCTAGAAACCCAATGCAAAAGCCGGAAATCAAAACCGACAACGGACGAACGAACCGCGGATGAAACTGCGCGAAAACAGTCGCATCGGACGCTGGCCTAGCACCGGACGCGTCTGATGCAAACAGTACCTCTCTGGAACCTTACTGGACTGGCATCGGACACTGCTATAGTGAAACCCTAGCGTCCGATGCTTGACCCCCGGCGCGTCCGATGGCAACGGACGCTCCAATGGTCAGCATCCGATGCTCCTTAAAATTCTCTCTCAGACGACACATGGCATCGGACGCATCTGCTTGTATGAACCAGCGTCCGATGGTCCCGACATCAGCGTCCGATGCTCCAGACCAGAACTGTTCTTCCGCGAAAATCACCCGATCTCCTCCGAATCAAAAGCACTAAGGCTTAGACTTGGTATGAGGAGTTCCAAGGAGGTTAGTGAGCTATCCTAAAGGAATCATGGCTCGAACCTAACTCCAAATCGGTGAATTGGAAGAATTCGAGAAAAAGGAGCAAAACTTGATCCAAAATGAAAATCATCTGATCTACTAGCTCGTGAGGTTAGAGATGATTTCCTTCGGTGGAAAGAAGTGCCTCACGATCTAGAACAACTCAGTTCAAACGGATTTGCAAAAGAGGCACCGAGTAGAGAGATCGATGAATGGGAAAAACGTGGAGAAAAGCAACCCACGAAGAACATGAACAAAACGCGAATCACAACCACGAATTTGCAACCGTGTGGCTACCACACGCTACAATAGTGAGATTACGGTCTCACTTCCACAAAATCTCACGAACACAGAGGTATGGTTCTCTTCTTTGTGGATCTCAGTTCGCTACAGCAGGGGAGAGGGAGAGCAGGAAAACCTCGAAGGCAAAATAGCAAAATGACTGAGATACAATGGGAGTTGGGCGTCTCCCTCTACTTATCCTAATTCTATTTCCCACTCTAACCCTAACTAATTACAGAGCGAGCCAGCTAAACCCTAGGCTTATTCTGGACCAACTCGTGGTAGGTGGTGATCCGACGGCCACGCCCGCACAGCTGGTAGCATTGCCTCGATGCAACCTCACCGATTGCCGCCACGTGCCGCCTCCGCTCTGACCGTCCTTTTTCTGGACTTCGCCCCCGGTTTTGAGGCCCAAACCGGGAAACCAGCCTTCACGACCAACCTCCGGTTTTGAGGCCCGAACCGGGAAACTAGCCGTCCATCGCCTGAGTTTTGAGGCCCAAACTCAGAAACCCGCAGCACCCAGGTTTTTTGGCCCAAACCTGGAAACCGTCCTCAGCCCGAGTTTTGTGCCCCAAACTCGGAAACCATTAGCGCCCAGGTTTTGAGGCCCAAACCTGGAAACCGTCCACTCGGTGGTTTTTCTGTGGCTCAACCACCAAACCGAGTCATCAAGGGGATGCACCGCCCGTGCACCCCGTCCACCGACACGTGTCCCCAGGTCCTCGACCCAAGCAACACCGTGCCCGCAAGTCTTCGCTCGTCGCTGTACCAGGCTGTCAGCCACCACAGCTAATCCTCGGGCCACCGGTCCCTTAGTCGAAGCCTCACGTCCGCCCTTCGCCACTCTCAGTCCATCAGCACGACACGTCTCTACTTGACCTTCAGCTTGCCTTTGATCACTGTATCCGTGCTCGACACCTGCACAACATAAGCCAAAGAACATGCGCATTATCCCAGTTGACAATCACTCATCACTCAGAGACTCGGCATACACCCATGTATCCGCAATCTCCCCCTTGATGAGTGCATTGTCAACTACCAAGACAAATCATAAATGGAATAGAGAAAGGAAGGAAGAAGGAGAGAGAACTCGACCAAATGACCCAAAAGCATATCAAAACCGAAGAAGGTCAAGTGGAAAGAGCAAAACAACTTGGTTCCCAAAGACATGGGCAACGACTCGACGCAACCAAGCAAAGCAAAGCTAGCCCTCAAGAAGAGGTAGAACAGGCTCAACACCGCTAGCGGGAAAGCTCGAAACCAATTGAAGGATCAACTGAAAATCAAGCAAAACAGAGCTAGCCCTCAAGAAGAGGCAGAACGGGCTCAACACCGCTAGCGAGGAAGCTCGATACCAACTGAAGAAGCCATGATATCAACTGAAAAGCATAAAAACAAAGGTGCTAGTTCCTCAAGACAGAGGCAAAGGCTCAACACAACCAGCTACCAAAAATGCTCCGAACCAACTGTTACCAGCTCGAAAACTCCCCCTCGAATGGTGCACACAACTAGGAAATCTCCCCCTTAGTTCAACTCGGAAAGTACATGATTTATCAAAATTTTCTCCCCTTAGTTGAACATAGAAGGCACTCATGATTTGTCAATATTTTCTCCCCCTTAGTTGAAAATGCACCATCAAGCAAGTTTCTCCCCATTGACAGAAGAACTCCCGCTTCCAAAATGCATATGAGTCAAAATGCAAGTTAGCAGCTTCAGGAATATAGTCGAAAGAATGAGAAGATGCTCGACAGAGTGCTGATCCGATGACGCATAAAATGCACAGAATGCTAGCAAAGGCTCAAACTGATCACTAAATATAAAATCTGAACATTTGAGCAAAATGAGCAGTTTTCAGCCAAAAAGGTATTCACCATCAAAATAGCACTAAGCATGTATAGACAGGATGTCAAACAAGTGCTAAACATGTATACAAGGTGAACTACTCCTAGCATAGGTCAACCATCATGCTAGAGAATGAATCATAGACTTGTGTAGCCAAATTTTATCGGAGTTGCAGCGGTTAGATTACACAAGTTCAAATTTTAGCATGTGATTGCGAGAGGTTGAAAGCTTGTCATTGCCTAACTTTTTAACTGTGCGAAGCCTATGCAGAAGCAATCAGAAGCTTAAAGCAACAGTTTCGGTCATACACTACAGAGCTCAAGTTTAACTTAAAGTGCAATGAGAAATAGTCTCGAAACTGTGATGTGCTGACAAGCAATCCCATCTCGATCTTTCCAATTCTCTTGACTTGGTTCAAATTTAAAAACAGAATATGAACATACCAAGCAAGTGAATGACTCAGAACTAGAGACATAGCAACCTAGCATATATGATAAGCACAAGTGATTTCAACACATTCTACACATTCTAGTTGCATATCTCAATGGTGAACATTTTCATATTTTAGGTTCATTAAACAAGTTCACCATTCATAAAATAGCTCAGCTCACAACATGTATCAGTAATCAGAAAGAGCATAAGCTATAAGCATCATCATAAAGCTTCGGAGTATACACTATACAGAGCATAGTCACATTCTAAGGATTATATACATGAAGCTCTGAATGTAAATATGCAAGATAAAATGCAAAGATGCATGAAGAAACCAATTGAAGAACAGAAAGTCAGTTTGTGATACAAGAACCAAAATGTTTCCCCCATCTAAAAGGGGAAACACACACCAAGCTCACCTCTCAACCTAGCAAATGTTGATTGGTCTAAACACTTGGTGAAAATATCAGCCAACTGATGATGAGTATCGACATAGCGAAGGTCGATATCACCCTTCTCATAATGGTCTCGCAGAAAATGAAAGCGCACATCAATGTGTTTGGTCTTAGAGTGCAGCATGGGGTTCTTAGCTACGCTAATAGCACTCGTGCTGTCACAAAGCAAAGGAACGCGAGAAAAGCTCAGACCAAAATCACGCAAAGTGGCCATCATCCAAAGCAACTGGGAACAACAGCTAGCCGCAGCAACATACTCAGCCTCTGTGGTAGACTGGACGACACTAGACTGCTTGCGAGAAGACCACGATACAAGAGAAGAACCAATAAACTGGCAAGTCCTAGAAGTGGACTTACGCTCAATCCGGCAACCAGCAGAATCAGCATCTGAATAACCGCAAAGGCAGAGGGTGGAGGAAGCAGAATACCAAATCCCAAATTCTGGAGTGAAGCATAAGTACCTCATAATGCGCTAGACTGCCTGACGGTGCGAGGTGCGCGGCGATGACTGAAATCGCGCGCAAAGACACACCGCGAACTGGATGTCCGGGCGTGTCGTCGTTAGGTACAGCAACGACCCGATCATACTCTGGTACTCCTTGTGGTCCACAGCTTCTCCATCCACATCCGCATCCAGGGCCGCCATGGTCGGCATGGGTGCTGGAAGAGGCTTGGCCTCACCCATGTCGAACTTCTTCAGGATGTCCTTGGTGTACTTGCCCTGGTGCACGAACGTTCCCTCTCGAGATTGCTTGATTTGCATCCCGAGGAAAAATGTCAACTCGCCCATCATGCTCATCTCCAACTCCCTGCTCGTAGTGTCTGCAAACTTGGCAAACAAAGCGTGAGAAGAACCACCGAAAATGATATCATCCACGTAAATCTGGACCAAGAGGGTGTCATTGCCTTGCTTGAGGAGAAAAAGCGTTTTATCCACACATCCCATTTTAAAACCCTTAGCAAGCAAAAAGGTTTTCAACCTATCATACCAGGCTCTAGGGGCTTGTTTCAAACCATATAAGGCTTTGTGAAGTTTAAAGACATGGTTTGGAAACTTGGGATTTTCGAAACCGGGGGTTGTCTCACATACACTTACTCTTCTATGTAGCCGTTTAGGAAGGCACTCTTGACATCCATTTGAAAAAGTTTAAATCCTTTGGATGCAGCAAAAGCCAAGAGTCTCCTAATTGCCTCCAAACAAGCTACAGGAGCAAAAGTCTCGTCATAGTCTATGTCACACCCGGTTTTAAGAAAAAAACCAGGTATACACCATATGTGAGCCCAGGAAGTCAAATTTCACATATAGCTACAAATAAAAGGGTAATACCGAAAGACAATGCACATATATAACGTATATAAAACAAAAGAACATAACCTTAAAGAGCAGACAGCGGAAAGACACTCCGATCTTCAGATGGAGACACCAACTTCACAGGGACAATTGACTAGTTGACCACAAGCCTAAGCTTCTCCAAAGCTTAACTCTCTGGGCTGTGGGGAAAAGCAAGAGTGAGTCCATGTCGAACTCCACAAGTATAGCAACAAGTGATATAGATCCCAAGTTTCATGATCAATGTAACATAAATAATGAGTAGTATAAAACGGTAAATAATGAACATGTTAACCAACAAAAGTCATCATCTTTACGTCTTCAAGGCCACTCGTGTCCTTGAGCAAGGCTGATATATCAGTTTAATAAACTTTGCGCAAAGGTGTACACTTTCACTGCGAGACGTGAATTGCCCTTTCGCCTAAGGGAGCCAGCCTCTTAACCCACTTCCAAGGAAGGTCGGCAGGGTTCACGATGAAGCCTTTCAAAGGTTTGTCTAACAAGTTAGGGCCGCTAGGTTTCATTAGTCAGTCTGGGTGATTCAACCAGCCGCACGGGATTCCCAGTCTGCTATCCCCCATTTGCGCCACACGGGTAACCTCTAACAAGCTAGAAAAGGTCCTTATACTGAGCTAAAGCCAGAGCCATATAACCCCCAACAGTTGCACTGTAAATCCTGAAGGTGCTCGTACATATAATTTCTTAAGTTGCTAATAAGTCATTTTTATCATTCGATGCATACATTAATTAAGTAACATGATCATGATTGCGAAAAGAAAACTCGATTGCTATACTTGCCTTAACTCAAGATCCTTCTTCTGTTGACTTGTATACTTCCAAAGGTTGACTCTTGATCACGATCTCTAGATCACAAACCTCTTCTTGATTCACCAACGTACAACTCACCGACTGGACATACGATCACAGAACACCACACAAGCATCCAATACCAATCATGCAAAGCAAAACAAAGCCTATGATTAGAATAGTACATTATTCATAAGAAAACAAGATAAAGAGTTTTGAAAACTGATCTACGGTTCGCTAGGATCACACAGACGCAAAAATCACGCTAATCGGAGCTATAACAGAAAAGATATGAACTAAACAAGATTAAAGATACTAATTACTAGGTTAGATTTAACTCAAATTTTAATTACAGAAAACAATACTGAAAGTTATATAGTTAGAAAGAACTTTTCGAAACGAATCTAACGCAAGTTGAACGGACTAAATCGGAGTTAAAACGAAGAAGTTATGGGCTTTTGAATCTGGTGGTAGTTTTGTAAATAAATTAAACTTCGAATTTGCAGATTTAAATAAATAAAACAAAATTTGAAAACTGGCTGGATTGCGCCTCATTTTGGTAAAAGCGCAGGGGTGTGGATGGAATTTTGTCAAGACTCATTGAACAGTGCTGATGGGTTGAGGCCCAAGAAGTTATAGGGCCCTTTTGTAAAAACTCCTGCGAAGGGGTATGGGAGGTTGGGAGCCGTCCGATCTATTTTGGATGCGCCAGATTAGATCGGAGGGAATAGGGCGGCGCAGGCAACCGGATTTGGGGCAGGCGCAGAGGCTCACGGCGGCTCCATGGTTAAGGAGCTCGGCTCCTCGCCGGAGTTCAGGAAGACGGCATGTCCGGCGACCACGGGCTACAAGGATGGCACAGGAAGGTAGAGTAGACCAAGGCGAACACGTCTGAGCTATTGATTGCAACGGAGAATGAACGGGAGCGACGGGAGACGAGTCTTGGCGGCTCGGACATCACCAGCGAACTCGATCGGACAGTACAGCGAGAGAGAGAGCTCAGGCGGGGCATCAGCGTCTTCCTTACCTTCAAACGAACCTTGAAGACCGAGTCTATTTGATGGAGAAGGAGCAGAGAGGGGAACTCAACAAGGCTACGATGCTCTAGGGTTTCGGGCGACGGCGCGAGCTCTGGCCACGATGGCGGCTAGCGTTTAAGGGTTTGGGTGGAAGCGGGGCATACAAGGGCTAGCCTTTTATAGCCCGCAGGACGTGGCCAGGTCAGATTCGGATGGCGCTGGAGCTTCGGGTCGAAGCAGAGTCCATGGCGGACACGACCTGAGGTGAGGGATGACACTGACAATGCGGGCCCACCTGTCATCGAGAGGAAATGCAGGGCCCACCCGCCAGTCGGACAAGGGGAGAGGAGGGAGCTCCCGCACGGGCTTTGCCCTAGTTGGGCCACTGCGAGGGAGAAAGAAGCTGGGCCAGGCGTTTGGGCCACGGGGAAGGGGAAAGGCCGAAAGAGGGAGGGAGAGGTTCGGCCTGGTGCAGGCCTTCGGGCCAGATAGGGAGAGAGGGGTGGGATGAGGGTTTTTGTTCTTTTTCTTTTATTTCAAAACATTTCTCAAAACAATTTCAAAACCAGTTTGAAGTCTTTTGAACTTTTGAATTTGATCCTTGAGAGATTAAACAGATTTTGAAATCTTGAACTTTTCCAAACTTTTTGAAAAACAAGAAGTCTTTATTTTCAAAACCCTTTATAGAAAATTCTTTTTTCTTTAAATTGTTTTAAAACCATTTTGAGCTCAAATTTGAATTTTAGCCAAAACCACACATCACAAAAACTCAAATGCTCCAACATGAATGCACAAACATGTTTCTAAAACCCTAGATAAATTTTAATTTAGAGGAAATTTTTATTTCCCTATATTTTATGAGCACAAAAATTCATAAATAAATCATTTTAACTCTAATTTCAGAAATGCAAATTTCAGGGTGTGACAAATCTACCCCCCTTAAGAGAATCTCGTCCCGAGATTCGGAAGAGACTCAGAGCACAGGAGAGAAATGAGAAAAGATCTTGATAACGCTTTTACTTCACACTTGCATACCGAGATTATCAAACCACTGATGTTTCATGATCATAACTTGTGAACAAAGATTTTCATGAAAGGATTATTACACTTGATTATCCCAAACTTGTCTTGATCGCTAACTTGATTGGCTTACAACTCAAAGAGATGTGGAAACTTGATTTGTAGTCGTTCCTTGGTTTCCCACATTGCTTCTTCTTCACTTAGGTTACTCCACTGAACCTTACACACTTTAAACATTCTTCCATTAAAAGTTCTCCAGACTGTTTCTAGAATCTTGACCGGATATCCTGCGTTTGCCAGATGGTCTGGTGTATCGATTTCCACTGAAGATGTTTGCCCATCTGTGTTCTTAGCTATATACTCATCATTATCCATGATAGCATCCTTAGTCTGCATTCCATTGTACAAGTCATCAGCTTTCTCAGATTGAAGTTGACAACCGCGATACTTAATTCTTTTCCCTGACGGTGCAGTTAGAAACATTGTGCACTGAGTACCATGAATTACTCCTTTGTGCGCACACAACCATCCATTACCTAGAACCATAGGAATATCGAGTGACTCCAAAACAATGAAGGTTACGGTAAAGTTTTCCTTGTTTATGACGAGACTGACGTTCGGGCATATCTAATCTGCCTGTATTTCTCCAGCTAGGGTATGAACTATCAAGGGCCTCTTTGTTGGACACTTCGTCATCTTGTTCCTCTCTAACCACTCGACGGAGATGAAAGAGTGCGAAGCACTGGGATCAAACAGAGCAAAAGCTTGTGTTGTGCTCGCTTGAATGTAACCACCAACCATTTTTGTAGCTCCTTGAATGTTATCCATATCCATATTGCTCAACCTTCCATTGACATAATTGCGCTGTGCTCTACTTGCTTCAGTAAGCTTCTTTTTGGCCTTCCTTTTTCGCTTTCGTTGTTGTGGATTCTGACTCGGATCACTCCCATCTTGAACTTCAACATTGTTGTTTTGATAGCGCTCAGCTTCATTGTACTCGTGATCATCAGTGAGAGGTGGCATATAGGGATCCTGATTCACGGTGTGCCACATTTCCTGTCATCAGGTGACCAACAAAAGCAACATGAGCAAAGATAGATGATCATACTCATGAAGTACCATAAGAGACAACTCACAACTTCAACATCTGTTGATCAAAGCACTACCCCCTTAAGAAAGGATCAACTAGAGAACACAAAAGGGTAGCCTGCATATTATTTCCAGCATGTTGACAGCCATAACCAACTTCTCATATCCCGGAAAAATTCATATGCAAAGGTAAGAACAAGAATTCTGAAATTTCTCGCGAGTAGCAAAACAGCAGTGCAACAAAACAGCCATAACTCAGGCTCTGTTTATCCAATGAAGTTTTAGTTTACCTTTCTGGAAATCTTATGAAATTCTCTACAACTTTCATGTAGAACACTTTTCCAGACAGCACGGATGTATCAACTTGTGAATTTCATAACTCCAAAACCATAACAGTTATCAGGGTGGTTCTTGCGCTCAGAGAAAGATCATAAAGTCTACTTGTGTCCATAATTGTTCCATGATTTTTGAACATCCAAAAACAGAGATATAAGCTGACAAAGACAGACTGCTCTGGAAGGATAGGATAGAGGGAACAAAAGAAACAGAAACCCAACTTTCTATGCATAAACCTTAAGCCTATCAACTAAACCTAAATGAGATTGTGAGGAAGCCCACCAAATAATTGCACTCATTACAAAGATCCAAAACAAACATTATCATAATATCAACTCAACAGAGCAATAAAGGTTCACACTTCAAACAGTGACTCGACTTGCGCTACTATCGTCTTCTTCATATAGAGGGCAAAGATTCTAAGCTCCACTTCTGACGAAGCAAGAAGGTAGTAAGAGAAGATTTTAAAAGAGTATCAAGACAAGGAGTGAAAGGGAGAACAAGGTTTTTAAAATTAAGCAACAAGGAGAAGACGAATGACAAGGGTAGAGGTACAACAGAGAAGTAAATACCAAGGTCGATAGAACAAGAGTTCTATAGCAATTTTTAAAACTTTAAAACGTCCAGTTTCTAACTAGGCTTGCGTCCTACAGTCAGCATTGCTCCGATACCACTTTGTCACACCCGGTTTTAAGAACAAAACCAGGTATACACCATATGTGAGCCCAGGAAGTCAAATCTCACATATAGCTACAAATAAAAGGGTAATACCGAAAGACAATGCACATATATAACGTATATAAAACAAAAGAACATAACCTTAAAGAGCAGACAATGGAAAGACACTCCGATCTTCAGAAGGAGATACCAACTTCACAGGGACAACTGACTGGTTGACCACAAGCCTAAGCTTCTCCAAAGCTTAACTCTCTGGGGTGTGGGGAAAAGCAAGAGTGAGTCTATGTCGAACTCCACAAGTATAGCAACAAGTGATATAGATCCCAAGTTTCATGATCAATGTAACACAAATAATGAGTAGCATAAAACGGTAAATAATGAACATGTTAACCAACAAAAGTCATAATCTTTACGTCTTCAAGGCCGCTCGTGTCCTTGAGCAAGGCTGATATATCAGTTTAATAAACTTTGCGCAAAGGTGTACACTTTCACTGCGAGACGTGAATTTCCCTTTCGCCCGAGGGAGCCAGCCTCTTAACCCACTTCCAAGGAAGGTCGGCAGGGTTCACGATGAAGCCTTTCAAAGGTTCGTCTAACAAGTTAGGGCCGCTAGGTCAGTCTGGGTGATTCAACCAGCCGCACGTGTCGGTGTTTCGTACCCGGGGGTATCACACCAACGAGTAATATGATCGCGTGCTTCTCTTCCTGGATGGTGATGCAAGAGGACACAAGGATTTATCCTGGTTCGGGAAAAAAGGCCCTACGTCCAGCGGGGGGGGGGGAATGTTCTTGTATTACTTGCACCTAAGTGCTTGTACAGGGGCGAATACAAGCTTGGTGAGCGTGGACCGGGGTCCGGACTTAAGTGTATGGGTGTAAGGCGCTCTAACGTGTTTGTCCCCGTCTCTCTCTCTCTCTCCCTGGTGAAGGGCCCTGGCGTCCCCTTTTATAGAACAAGAGGAGGCCAGGGCTTACAGGATGGACGGGCTTACACAAGATGGACATGTATAGCGCTCGGTATGGCGGAGGGTAGGAACTCTGTCTTGTCGAGGCTACTGTAGCCAACGTGGGCGTTGCTGTAGAGGCGTCCTTGAAGCGTGGCCTCCACCCCGGGCGCGGTCATGGAGGCGTGGCGGAGTGGAAGTCGTACAGCGCCCATTCCGGCTTGTACAGGACGTAGCGGGGTCCCTCCAGGTCTTGGAGTAGCTGTCTTCCAAGAGTGAGAGAGCTTTTCAGGGCTCGAGGGGCGTGGTGCCGGCCTCGAGGTGGTGCCACGGGGGCTCGAGGGGCGCGGAGCCGGCCTCGAGGTGTTACAGTGCAGGGCTCGAGGGGCGCGTAGCCGGCCTCAATGGGTTACAGTGCATGGCTCGAGGGGCGCGTAGCCGGCCTCGAGGGGTTACAGTGCATGGCTTGGCCGAACAGTGCTGTACTGGTGCCCTTTTGCCCATGCTTGTGGTGAAAACGAGACTTGACCTTTACACCGAGTTACTGTGGTACATGCTGTGCACTAGTGGACATGACCGGAGTAGGTGAAGGCATTAAATGCGTGGTATGGGGCTGGTACGGCTGTCTGTACCGCTCGAGGCCCGTGCGTTAAGGCTCGAGGTGTAGGGGCACGCTCGCCCGAGGCCTGGAGGGCTCGGGCGAGACGGAGAGCGATCGTGCTCGCCCGAGGCCTGGCTCAGAGGGCTCGGGCGAGGCGGAGAAAGAGCGTTCGCCCGAGGCCTGGCTGGGAGGGCTCGGGCGAGACGGAGATGGGGCGTTCGCCCGAGGCCTGGCTGGGAGGGCTAGGGCGAGACGGAGATAGAGCGTTCGCCCGAGGCCTGGCTGAGAGGGCTCGGGCGAGACGGAGAGCGAGCGTTCGCCCGAGGCCTGGCTGGGAGGGCTCGGGCGAGACGGAGATTGAGCGTTCGGGTGTTTGCGTTGATTGGGGGTACCCCTTTTTTGTACCACCGACAGTAGCCCCCGAGGCCACGGGGGAGTGGTTGGAACTCCCTCGTGGGCTTTTTGCGAGTGTTAGTGGTGTTGGAGTGTCGAGTCCCCGAGTTTTGGATCCTTTTGAAGAAACCTCCGTCACTGGGAAACCTTCTGCCTGCTGGGCGCGCCTTTCTTCTTTGTCGTGGGAAACTCTGCCCGAGGCCTGGCTCGGAGGGGCGTTCGTCCGAAGCCTGAAAATCTCATGCTCACACAAAGGAAAAAGATCAGTCGCAACTGCTCGAGTTATTTAACCCTCTTTCGTCGAGGGGTGCCAGGCTGAGCCGACCGTCCGGCTAGCTATCCGGTACGCTGGCTACCCTGGCTTGTCATCCCGCTGAACCCTTTCGAAAGGATGCGGGGTGGGATGCCTCGTACTACCACGAATGGATTGGGCGAGTATCGAGGTTCCCGGTGAGCTGGTAACAGGGGAATCCAAGTGAGAGCTCGTGCCCCGTTCGATAGGGGTCGACTGTGGCCCGGAGGCGGTCTCATAAAGCATGGGTGCTCAGTCTGCAGGAGTGTCGGGTCCATTCGATAGGACCCGGTGGCTCGATGCCTCCCTTCGAGGGGATCTCACTGCACGTCGAGCTCCCCGCCTTGGATACACGTGAGGGGCCTCGAGGGCTCGGCCCTCGAGTAATGCCGTGAGTGGCGCCCCTTGGTGTCCCTGACTCGGGTGCTCGAAGCCGGCTGTCGAACCCTTTTCGAGGGCCAGCCTTCGCTGCTTCGAGACTTAGGGCCGGGGCCCGTTTTTACCTTTGTGAAGAAGCCTTCGTCGGGAGTGGAGTTCGTGGCACCAAGACAACGGTCAGGAGGTCGGAGCGGTGGCCGCGGAGGGCCCCGGTAGTTGAGCGAATGCGGAATCGCTGGGTGTACCTGTCAACCGGCTTGAGACGCGGTTAGATAGGCACATTAAAGGTATTCGGTTACCTTTTTTGCCATCTGGAGACGGCGCCGGTATGTCGAGGAGGACATGCTGCCTCCTGATGCGGACGGCGGTGTAGGGGCCCTTCCTCCTCCTGGCTCGGACGTCAAGGCTGAGCGTGCGGCAGAAGATCCTGGGGAGGAGTACCAGACCGCGGCCTGCGTGCCAAGTTTGGGTGTCGAGGCCCTTGTAAAAATTCGTGTCAAAACTTTTGGGCCGTCGAGGCCAGATATACGCGTATGACTTATTTATTTAATGAAGCTGTTTTCTTTTCAAATTTATTCGATCATCTCTTTTCGTCGCGAGCTCGAGCTTTTACCGGCTTAGTCTGTGTTCCTTCGACATGCATCACGAGTTCCTCGAGGGGAGGCGTAGGTAGGGTACCATAGCCCTGGGGCGTAGGTGGTCGTCTACGTCGACGCCCCCCGACTCTTGGAGGCTCGAGGCATTTTAGGGACTTAGACGTTGCTAGTGCGCTCGAGGCGCGAATTGAGATGAGGGTCGAATTTTTGAAAAGAAAGGCGTGCTTTTTCCGGGGTCTGAGGGGGGATGCCCGCTGACAGGCCCCGAGGGAGGCTCGTCCCTGAGCAAGGCAGGGTCGAGGCTACCTTTGATTTGAACGAAATAAAGAACATGGAAATGAACTTTTATTCATTGAAGATGCGACGTGTGCACAAAATACGAGAAATGAACGAAGCCTCGAGGCTTTAGGGATAGAAAACGACGTAGCTATTCGACGCTCCGAGCTGGAGTCGGGCTCGGGGTTGTTTTCGTGGGGAAGCGCTGAAGGTCGAAGGCCGAGCCCCCGAGTCCGGTTCGAGGAGGGGCGTCGAAGGTCGAGCCTCCGAGTCCGGCTCGAGGACGGGCGTCGAAGGGACGTCGAGCCTCCGAGTCCGGCTCGAGGAGGGGCGTCGAAGGGGCGTCGAGCCCCCGAGTCCGGCTCGAGGTGGGGCGTCGAAGGGACGTCGAGCCCCCGAGTCCGGCTCGAGGAGGGGCGTCGAAGGGACGTCGAGCCCCCGAGTCCGGCTCGAGGTGGGGCGTTGAAGGTCGAGCCCCCGAGCCCAGCCCGAGGAGTGACGTCGAAGTCGAAACTCCCACGTCCGGCTCGAGGGGCGGCGTCGTGCGTGGGTGCCAACTTAGCCAGCTCGTCTGCGGCGGGCGCCCACACGCACTTCTTCGTCGTCGTCGTCCTCGTCGTCGCGCCTTGCCTTCTGTCCTTCGCCTTGGGCCGCGGAGTGGCCAAAGAAGGCCCCCACTGCCTCGTTGCCGGAGGCGAAGCTGGTGACCTGATCCATCAAGTCTTCGATCGTCCTGGGACGGTAGCGCCCTAACTCGTGGACCAGCTTTTGGCACGTCGTGCCTGCGAGGAACGCTGAGATGACCTCCTCATCAGGCATGTGAGGGAGCTCAAGGCGTTGCTTCGAGAACCGCCGAGCGAAGTTGCGGAGGGGTTCGTCCGCTGCCTGCCTGCAACATCGCAGATCCCAGGAGTTGCCTGGGCGCGCACAAGTCCCCTTGAAATTCCTGTCGAAGACCCTGACTAGGTCGGCCCAGTCATGGATCTGATCCGGCGGGAGCCCCTCGAGCCACCGGCGGGTGGTGTCCGAGAGGTAAAGTGGGAGTTGGCGTATGATCACACGGTCGTCGCCCTTCGCTCCGCCCAGTTGGCAGCCTAGGCGGAAGTCTGAGAGCCAGAGCTTGGGCTCGACCTCCCCGTCATACTTTACGACGTTGGTCGGTGGTCGAAAGCGGTCGGGGAGGGTCGAGCTACGGATGGCTCGGCTGAAGACCCTGGGGCCCGGGGGCTCGAGGGTTTGCCGGCTGTCCGCGACCCGCTTTTGGGCTAGTCTAGCTTGAGGGGCGTCCGGCTGGCGGACCGACGTCTCGTGCTTGCTGCGGGGTGCGTCTGCTGGCTTCTCCGAGGCTGCCCTGCGCTGGCGCGAGGCCGAGCTCTCGGCTATCTGCACAGCGGCCGTTTCGAGGAGGCTCTTTACTTCCCCAAGCATGCGTCTGGCGTCGGGGTTGGAGACGGCGGGCAGATCGCGGAGCAGCATTGCGGCCGCCACCATGTTTTGCCCGGCTCGCAGGAAGCACACATCGGGGCGTGCTGGCGCCCCGTCCCCGAGGGTCCGTCGGTGGGCATCTCGAGCCCGACCTCGAGCTCCGGCTCCTCGAGGCTGGGGTGGTTCCTGCATCAGAGTTTGCTGGAGCTGCAACAGGCGTTGTCGTTCCTCCTCGGTCTTGGGGATTGCCTCCCGCACCTGTGCGAGTTGCGCCGCCCGGCTGTCGTCGTGTTGAGGCGGTGCAACCGAGGCCGAGGATTTGCTTCTTGCCTGAACGCGCGAACCGCCCGCCGTAGCCACGTCGTTGGGCGCTCCGAGGTTGAGCGTCGGCCTGACGTCGTCGTCGTCGTCGTCGTCCTCGGCCTCGCTCACCACCCCCTCGAGCTGGAAGCACTCCCTGGTGGGATACCAGACGTGCCGGTCCGCACGTGTGACGGACGCGAACTTGCCGGGGGAGCGCGCCCGCGCCCTGGAGGTCGCCGGCCGCGTGCCGGGCAGGTCTCCCTTCGGGGATTCTGCGCCAGCCGCGGGGAAGTGGGCGTACGCCGCCGGCACCGCCTGTGCCCGGCGACAATGGTGACCACGACGCCGCTCGCGAAGTGGCGACGCGTGGTGGTGCAGACGACGCGTCATGCCCCCCGCGCGGGGTGGTGTGACACGCCTTCCGCTCGGGCCCTCCGTGGAGAGAGGGGTCATCTCGTTGCCGTTGCCGGCGGCTAGGGACTCAAGGTTCCCGAACCACACGACGGCACCGGCACAGAACGAAGGAGTCGAAGAAGCCATCCAGGAGATAGCGAGAAAATGTCTCGGACACGCGCGCCCCTACCTGGCGCGCCAACTGTCGGTGTTTCGTACCCGGGGGTATCACACCAACGAGTAATATGATCGCGTGCTTCTCTTCCTGGATGGTGATGCAAGAGGACACAAGGATTTATCCTGGTTCGGGCAAAAAAGGCCCTACGTCCAGCGGGGGGATGTTCTTGTATTACTTGCACCTAAGTGCTTGTACAGGGGCGAATACAAGCTTGGTGAGCGTGGACCGGGGTCCGGACTTAAGTGTATGGGTGTAAGGCGCTCTAACGTGTTTGTCCCCGTCTCTCTCTCTCTCCCTGGTGAAGGGCCCTGGCGTCCCCTTTTATAGAACAAGAGGAGGCCAGGGCTTACAGGATGGACGGGCTTACACAGGATGGACATGTATAGCGCTCGGTATGGCGGAGGGTAGGAACTCTGTCTTGTCGAGGCTACTGTAGCCAACGTGGGCGTTGTTGTAGAGGCGTCCTTGAAGCGTGGCCTCCACCCCGGGCGCGGTCATGGAGGCGTGGCGGAGTGAAAGCCGTACAGCGCCCATTCCGGCTTGTACAGGACGTAGTGGGGTCCCTCCAGGTCTTGGAGTACCTGTCTTCCAAGAGTGAGAGAGCTTGTCAGGGCTCGAGGGGCGCGGTGCCGGCCTAGAGGTGGTGCCACGGGGGCTCGAGGGGCGCGGAGCCGGCCTCGAGGTGTTACAGTGCAGGGCTCGAGGGGCGCGTAGCCGGCCTCGAGGGGTTACAGTGCATGGCTCGAGGGGCGCGTAGCCAGCCTCGAGGTGTTACAGTGCATGGCTTGGCCGAACAGTGCTGTACTGGTGCCCTTTTGCCCATGCTTGTGGTGAAAACGAGACTTGACCTTTACACCGAGTTACTGTGGTACATGTTGTGCACTAGTGGACATGACCGGAGTAGGTGAAGGCATTAAATGCGTGGTATGGGGCTGGTACGGCTGTCTGTACTGCTCGAGGCCCGTGCGTTAAGGCTCGAGGTGTAGGGGCACGCTCGCCCGAGGCCTGGAGGGCTCGGGCGAGACGGAGAGCGATCGTGCTCGCCCGAGGCCTGGCTCAGAGGGCTCGGGCAAGGCGGAGAAAGAGCGTTGGCCCGAGGCCTGGCTGGGAGGGCTCGGGCGAGACGGAGATGGGGCGTTCGCCTGAGGCCTGGCTGGGAGGGCTCTGGCGAGATGGAGATAGAGCGTTCGCCCGAGGCTTGGCTGGGAGGGCTCGGGCGAGACGGAGATAGAGCGTTCGCCCGAGGCCTGGCTGGGAGGGCTCGGGCGAGACGGAGAGCGAGCGTTCGCCCGAGGCCTGGCTGGGAGGGCTCGGGCGAGACGGAGATTGAGCGTTCGGGTGTTTGCGTTGATTGGGGGTACCCCTTTTTTGTACCACCGACACACGGGATCCCCAGTCTGCTATCCCCCATTTGCGCCACACGGGTAACCTCTAACAAGCTAGAAAAGGTCCTTATACTGAGCTAAAGCCAGAGCCATATAACCCCCAACAATTGCACTGTAAATCCCGAAGGTGCTCGTACAGATAATTTCTTAAGTTGCTAATAAGTCATTTTTATCATTCGATGCATATATTAATTAAGTAACATGATCATGATTGCGAAAAGAAAACTCGATTGCTATACTTGCCTTAACTCAAGATCATTCTTCTGTTGACTTGTATACTTCCAAAGGTTGACTCTTGATCACGATCTCTAGATCACAAACCTCTTCTTGATTCATCAACGTACAACTCACCGACTGGACATACGATCACAGAACACCACACAAGCATCCAATACCAATCATGCAAAGCAAAACAAAGCCTATGATTAGAACAGTACATCATTCATAAGAAAACAAGATAAAGAGTTTTTAAAACTGATCTACGGTTCGCTACGATCACACAGACGCGAAAATCACGCTAATCGGAGCTATAACGGAAAAGATATGAACTAAACAAGATTAAAGATACTAATTACTAGGTTAGATTTAACTCAAATTTTAATTACAGAAAACAGTACTGAAAGTTATATAGTTAGAAAGAACTTTTCAAAACGAATCTAACGCAAGTTGAACAGACTAAATCAGAGTTAAAACGAAGAAGTTATGGGCTTTTGAATCTGGTGGTAGTTTTGTAAATAAATTAAACTTCGAATTTGCAGATTTAAATAAATAAAACGAAATTTGAAAACTGGCTGGACTGCGCCTCATTTTGGTAAAAGCGCAAGGGTGTGGATGGAATTTTGTCAAGACTCATTGAACAGTGCTGATTGGAGTGCGGGTTGAGGCCCAAGAAGTTATAGGGCCCTTTTGTAAAAACTCTTGCGAAGGGGTATGGGAGGTTGGGAGCCGTCCGATTTGTTTTGTATGCGCCAGATTAGATCGGAGGGAACAGGGCGGCGCAGGCAACCGGATTTGGGGCAGGCGCAGAGGCTCACGGCGGCGCCATGGTTAAGGAGCTCGGCTCCTCGCCGGAGTTCAGGAAGACGGCATGTCCGGCGACCACGGGCTACAAGGATGGCACAGGAAGGTAGAATAGACCAAGGCGAATGCGTCTGAGCTATTGATTGCAACGGAGAATGAACGGGAGCGACGGGAGACGAGTCTTGGCGGCTCGGACATCACCGGCGAACTCGATCGGACAGTACAGCGAGAGAGAGAGCTCAGGCAGGGCATCAGCGCCTTCCTTACCTTCAAATGAACCTTGAAGACCGAGTCTATTTGATGGAGAAGGAGCAGAGAGGGGAACTCAACAAGGCGACGATGCTCTAGGGTTTCGGGCGGCGGCGCGAGCTCTGGCCACGATGGCGGCAAGCGTTTTAGGGTTTGGGTGGAAGCGGGGCGTACAAGGGCTAGCCTTTTATAGCCCGCAGGACGTGGCCAGGTCGGATTCGGACGGCGCTGGAGCTTCGGGTCGAAGCAGAGTCCATGGCGGACACGACCTGAGGTGAGGGATGACACTGACAATGCGGGCCCACCTGTCATCGAGAGGAAACACAGGGCCCACCCGCCAGTCAGACAAGGGGAGAGGAGGGAGCTCCCGCACGGGCTTTGCCCTAGTTGGGCCACTGCGAGGGAGAAAAGAAGCTGGGCCAGGCGTTTGGGCCACGGGGAAGGGGAAAGGCCGAAAGAGGGAGGGAGAGGTTCGGCCTGGAGCAGGCCTTCGGGCCACATAGGGAGGGAGGGGTGGGATGAGGGTTTTTGTTCTTTTTCTTTTATTTCAAAACATTTCTCAAAACAAATTCAAAACCAGTTTGAAATCTTTTGAACTTTTGAATTTGATCCTTGAGGGAAACAGATTTTGAAATCTTGAACTTTTCCAAACTTTTTGAAAAACAAGAAGTCTTTATTTTCAAAACCCTTTATAGAAAATTCGTTTTTCTTTAAATTGTTTTAAAACCATTTTGAGCTCAAATTTGAATTTTAGCCAAAACCACACATCACAAAAACTCAAATGCTCCAACATGAATGCACAAACATGTTTCTAAAACCCTAGATAAATTTTAATTTAGAGAAATTTTTTATTTCCCTATATTTTATGAGCACAAAAATTCATAAATAAATCATTTTAACTCTAATTTCAGAAATGCAAATTTCAGGGTGTGACAGTCTATCCCCTCCTTCTGACTATCCTCACAACATGGCCATCCTCTCCTTGTTTGTTTTTAAAAACCCATTTTGTCCCAATAGGGTGACACTCAGGAGGAAGAGGAACCAAAACCCAAACCTGATTTGTAACGCCCCAAGATTGGGCCCACGCAACAGCCGCCACATAATTATGGATCAACAACCCATAATCATGTTAAGGCTAAAAAGTAAAATAAATAATTCCAGTGGTACAAGAGAAACTACAGCGGAAGCTTTATTAATATGAGAAAGTGAGTTATAATTTATATATTTCTCATGTACATTTATTTAATAATAAAGAAATATTGTACAATATTTATTCATATCTCCTATAATTCCCCGCGCATCCTAAACAGCGTTGTTTTGATCATGAACTTTAGATTCTGCGTCCAATAACACCCAAAGCTAGATATGAGTATAAAATACTCAGTAAGAAATATATTGTTCTAAATTATTTTCTAGGAAATTATCGTATAAGTAAATAAAGGATTATAAAGAATGACTTTAATAAAAAATTACAAATATCTAATTATTTTAAATGTTGGTTTTTCTCTGCAGAGGTCCAATCACTAACATTACATCGTGTTTTATGTCACGATGAGGCCTGAGCTTTTCCTATGGACAACCTGAAAAATGATACTTTAATGCACGTGCCACACCATACAGGTGAAAGATAGTCCCGGCTACATGACTAGATTTACTAGACACTCCCGGTAACTCTAATAAGTATCGATTGCCCACGTCACTATCAACTCTACCGTTAGTGATCGACTATTATCTTCATACATTTTACTTGAATAAAAATATCTCATCATGGCATAATTTCAGATAATAATTGTACAAAAATTAATAATAAGTAATACAATAAAATTTATTATTTCAAAAGATTGAATAAATACGGCTTGTAAATAAAAGTATACATAATTAAGGTGTTGACGCAGCTTGCCTCTTGTCAAGAAGAATATTACTTTATAGATCGGCAGTATAACGACCTTGCTCTTTATACAAAATTTGGCGAAGTCGATACTTGGAAACCAGAATATAACTTGATGATTATCCGAACTATAGTATCCCTTATACTAGTGATTAATATTGACACTAGAATAACTATATAGTGTATATGTGTACGTGTGAGTGGATGTGTATGTCGTGTGTGTACTAGTGATGGAGGCTTGTGTATGGCCGGGTCAAATGGCCGATCGTCCTATTTATAGGCCTGGTAAGCTTGGCCATCATGAATGGTAAATGAATAAATAAATTACTTTATCCTCATCTCGAGTTTAATTGGCGTGCAAGACATATCCATCTACCTGATAGATATAAGAAATTTTGTTGGCTCTTTACCTTGGACCCACATGGAAGTAACTCAAATGGTTTCTCCAATTCAGTAAAAACCAGATACTACTACTAGGTGCTGTGGGCTCTAGAGGTCAAATACTAGTGTTCCTACGTGTGCCTGACGTGGAGGATAAGAGCCGGATATAATTTGATTTTTATTTAATTTTTGAAACTATGGTTGCATTAAATTTTGATTAATTTTACTATGGGCTAATGTTGACTAAGAAAAGGGCATATATATCCTCATGTTTGGATAGATCTTGATAAGAGGGTCCACGTATAATCCTTTTAACAAATTTCTTTTACCATGTGAAATACATGTATAAATATGTAGGCAACACCGGAATAAAAATATATAAAATATAGTGCAATTCATTAGTTTGGCCGTCATTGACGGTGGGATAATTGACTTTATAAAATTAAATACTTATGGAGTTAACCATGATTTTTTTATAGATAATATAAGTTTAAAATAATCAAATTATCTTTTCGATAATTATTTGGTTCCTCACATTCTACCCTCCTTAAAGAAATTTCGTCCCGAAATTTTTACTGACCATTATGTAAAAATATAAGGGAAGTTTTTACGAATATCTTCTTCCTTTTCCCATGTGGCTTCCTTTTCAGTGTGATTACTCCATTGTATTTTAACAAATGGGATAGTTCGTTTTCGCAATTTAGGGTCAATGGATCCCAATATACGAATAGGATATTCCTGATATGCGAGGTCATCCTGCAGTTGTATTTGGGGTATATCAATTCTATCGGTTGGCTCTCGTAAGCATTTTCGCAGCATTGAGACATGAAAGGTATTGTGAACTCCTTGTAAATTTGGTGGCAAACCTAATTGGTAAGCAACTTTTCCAATTCGTTTTGTTATTTGATATGGTCCAATATATCGCGGACTCAATTTTCCTCGAATACCAAATCGTTTGATTCCTTTCATTGGTGAGACTTTTAAATATACCCAGTCACCTTCGCCAAATTCTAAATCTCTCCTTTTATTATCAGCGTAACTTTTTTGTCGACTTTGGGCAATTTGCATCCGATTTCTTATAATGTTAACGTTTTCTTCAGTCTCTTGAATTAAGTCAGGTCTAAGAAGTTTTCTTTCACCTACTTCGTTCCAACAAATTGGAGTTCGACATTTTCTTCCGTACAGGGCTTCGTATGGTGCCATTTGAATAGTTGATTGGTAACTGTTATTATAAGCAAACTCCGCCAATGGTAAATGTTTGTCCCATGACCCTCCGAGTTCAATGGCACATGCTCGCAACATGTCTACAATAATTTGATTAATTCTTTCTGTTTGTCCGTCCGTCCGAGGGTGATATGCAGTGCTAAAATTTAGTTTTGTCCCCATTGCTTTATGTAAACTTTTCCAAAATTTAGATACGAAACGGGGATCTCGATCAGAAATAATAGCTATTGGTACACCATGTAGTGACACAATGTCTTTAATATATATTTCTGCAAGTTTTTGCAATGAATAGGTTTGTTTGATTGGAAGGAAGTGTGTTGTTTTAGTTAGTCTATCCGCAATTACCCAAATAGAATCGTGTCCATTAGTTGTGCATGGTAAACCAACAATGAAATCCATACTAATTTGCTCCCATTTCCACACTGGAATTTCTAAAGGTTGTAAATAACCACCTGGCCTTTGATGTTCCGCTTGTACTCGTTGGCATACGTCACATTTTGCAACAAATTTAGCTACATCTCTCTTCATGTTATTCCACCAAAAGGTACCTTTTAGTACTTCCGGGATGTATAGTATAAGGAGTTGCGTGTGGCTCTTTTAATATTTCCTCTCTTATTTCTTGATTATTTGGAACACATAATCGATAGCGAAACCAAATTGATCCATCTTCATGGATTTTGAATTCCAGTGATTTTCCACTTTCAATTTCTCCTTTTATCCTTTGTAAGAATTTATCATTTTCTTGATCTGCTTTAATCCTTCCTTGCAGAAGTGGCTGAATTTTTAATGCATACAACTGGAATCTTGGGTCCTTTATTTTGACCATTATTTCCAAATTTTCTAAATCTCTTTGTATTTCTATTTTATCTATAATTACTGTAGCCAAGTTACATGAGGCTTTTCTACTAAGCGCATCGGCAACAACATTAGCTTTTCCTGGATGGTACTTTATTTCAATATCATAGTCCTTTATTAATTCCAACCAACGTCTTTGTCTCATATTAAGCTCCTTTTGAGTGAATATGTATTTGAGATTTCTATGATCCGTGTAGATTTCACAGTGTTCACCATACAAATAGTGACGCCAAATCTTAAGTGGAAATACTACAACAGCTAATTCTAAGTCATGTGTCGGGTAATTCTTTTTATGTGGTCTTAGCTGACGAGAAGCATAAGCTATTACTTTATCTTTTTGCATTAACACACGTTCTAAACCCATTTTTGATGCATCACAATAAATTATGTAACCAATCCCACTTCTTGGTAAGGTAAGTATTGGAGTAGAAACTAACTTCTTCTTTAGTTCTTCACAACATTTATTACATTCTTCGGTCCACTTAAATGTTGTTCCTTTACGTGTGAGTTTTGTTAATGGTGCTGATAAATTTGCAAAGCCCTGGATGAACCGCCTGTAATACCCTGCCAATCCGAGAAAACTTCGTATTTCTATTATAGTTGTTGGTTGCTTCCATTCAATAACTGTTTGTACTTTTGTGGGGTCTACGGAAATTCCACTTCTAGATATTACATGTCCCAAGAATGATACTTTGTCCAGCCAAAATTCACATTTCTTTAATTTAGCATATAACTTGTTTTGTCGTAATATTTCAAGAACTATTCTTAAATGATTCTCATGTTCTCTTTCACTTTTTGAATAAATTAGAATGTCATCGATGAATACAATTACAAATTGGTCCAAATATGGCTTGAAGATCCGATTCATTAAATCCATAAAGGTTGGTGGAGCATTTGTTAATCCAAAAGGCATTACTAAATATTCATAGTGACCATATCTTGTTCGGAATGCACTTTTTGGTGTATCATCGCTTTTGATTTTTACTTGGTGATATCCAGATTGTAAATCTATCTTAGAGAATACTTTGCCCCCTTGGAGTTGGTCAAATAAATCATCAATCCTTGGTAGAGGATATTTATTCTTGATCGTTATCTTGTTTAATTCTCGATAATCAACACAAAGTCGTAAACTATCATCTTTCTTCTTTACAAAGAGCACTGGGGCTCCCCATGGTGATATACTGGATTGAATGAATCCTTTATTTTCCAATTCTTCAAGTTGTTTCTTTAGTTCTTTCATTTCAGTTGGAGCCATTCGGTAAGGTGGTTTAGCAATTGGACTTGAACTAGGAATTAGATCAATACCAAACTCTACTTCTCTATCGGGTGGCATTCCGGGTAGTTCATCAGGAAATACATCTACATACTCTCTTACCACAGGAATATCCTCGATAGTCTTTGTGCTAGCGTTAATGGTTGTGAGAATGCCTATGCTTCTATTTCCTTGATACACAATTTCATGATGATTTGGTGGTTTAAATATTACTCTTTTTCCATGACAGTCAATGAATGCCCAATTCTTGGATAACCAATCCATGCCTAAGATAGCATCAAACTCTATCATCCCTAATACCACAAAATTGGCCAAAAAATACTTTCTTGCTACCTCTATTGGGCATGATTCATATATGTATCTTGAAGTCACATTTCTCACTGGAGTTTCAATTTCAGTTTTAGCGGGAACTAACTTATCTTGCATGGTATGCTTATTAATAAAACATTCTGATATGAATGAATGTGATGCACCAGAATCAAAAAGTATTATTCCGTAGTGAGAGGCGATGGGAAGGATACCTGTCACCACGTTATTGGATGTCTCAGCACTACTCATGGTTAAATTATAAACTCGAGCTTGGTTGCCTCCCTTAGCTTTTCCTTGTTTATCTTGCTGCTTCGCTGGTGCATTGTTTGTTGCAGATGCTGGTAGATACATAGGTTTTTGTGGGGCTAGTATTCTGAATGGAGTAGGTCTTGATTGAAAATTTGTGTGATTATTGGGAGTGCGCTTTGAGTAAGGACATTGATAGAACATATGCCCTTTTTGACCACATTCAAAGCAATGACCCTTGCTATTTTTACACTGTCAAGTAAAATGATTCCCTTGGCAAATTTTGCACTTCGGGTAAGATGCACTTTGGTCTGACCTATTACTGTTAATCTGTCCAAAGTTCTTTGACTTCTTAAATTTATTCCCCGAATTATCTTGGTAATATTTTCTCTTGGTTTCAGTTACAGTTCTTTCCTCTTGATATGATTATTCTGCAATGTATGCTTTGTTCACTACTTCCCGGAGTATATTCAACTCAAACACTTTTACACGACCACAGATTACAGGATTAAGTCCATCTTCGAATCTTTGTGCCTTTTTAGTTTCATTTTGTGCATACTCAGGAGCAAAACTGATGAGTTTTGAGAATTCAATTTCATATTCAACTACTGTCTTTGTACCTTGTTTAAGATCAAGGAATTCTCGTTCTTTTGCCCTTAGTATACTGTTTGGAAAATATTTTTGGTAAAAAGCTTTCTTAAATATTTCCCAAGTGAGACTTGTACCTTCAGGGTATGATTTTCTATGTGCATTCCACCATTCAAAAGCACCTTCTTTAAGCATAAAGGTAGAATATGCTCGCTTTTCTGTATATCTGAACATTTGACAACATCAAAGCATTTCTCCATGTTAGTTATCCAATTCTTAGCTATAAGTGGATCTGTTGTGCCGATAAAAGTAGGGGGGTTTAAGACGATGGAAATCTGCATTATGATTGGGATTTCCTCCTTCAAATGATTCATTCATCCTTGGCACATGTTGGCTAAGTTGTTGAATTAACACATTTTGTTGTTGTTGTTGTGTCTCATGTTGTTTTCCCATCGTTGCTATTAGTATTTGTGGTACTTGTGCCATTTCCGCAGGCCAATTTTCAGGAAAATTCGGAATTCCATGTTCATGTATGGTGTCATGACCGAACGTATCAGCGGTATTATCCTTACTATTGTCATTAGAATGATTTTGCGCCATCTGATTCATCTTTAAAAATTATAACAATATGGTAAATGTACAAATTTACAATATTATTATTCTAGACGATGTACATACATACACAACAAAGTTGTAGGGAGAGGTGCTATACAGCAAAATTCTATATCTTATTCTATATAGTTGATGGTCATAACACAAAGAGGTGTTCTAACCCAAAATTCCTCCTTGCATATTTTAATAGGTCAACACACTACAATTCAAAAGAAACTTTATTCATTATTTGGGCTAAACAGAATCTCCTCTCCTCAGGATCCTCATCTTCATCCTCTACGTTGATAATGTTTGAGGGTTGGGTATATTCTTCCCCTGTACCAGAATCATCTGATGCAAGCATTGGGAGAGAATCACCGGGCGAAATATGTTGCTCGTCAAGAGTCTGATAAAACTCATACAAACTTTGTGCAACTTGAGCGCGTTTCTCGCAAATACGAGTGCGCCAACCCCAAACATTGTCGATTTGATTTTCTAAGGACATATTTTCCTCAAGATCTAAAGTGTACGAGTGATATTGAGCGACGACATGTCATAGTTCATGAACTTCATTACAATTGTAGTCATGGAGATGGATTGGAAGATGGTGTTGCATTTCACGGATTGCAGCTATAGCAGCTCTCTTGATTGCTTCAGACTCAATACTATGTACTCCAAAAAAAAGTGTGAAAAGGATGATCTAAAGGTCCATTTCTTGGTCTATACTGAACATAGATAAAAGCTTTGAAAGTATTTTCGTTTTCAGTACAACCAACATATGGAGCTGGGAAGCCAAAATCAGTAGAGATAGTGTCAATCAGCTGCTTAAAGTCAAAAGTGTATTCCTTTACATCTGCCATCTGCGGCAAGGAATATCAATTGAGACTTATATCCCAGATGCATAAAAATTTTAAATTTAAAGGTAATAAAATTTACACAAAACATATCGCATAACTATTAAAATATTTCCCAACCACGCATCCTAGTGCTCCGATACCACTTAAACTGTCACGCCCCAAGATTGGGCCCACGCAACAGCCGCCACATAATTATGGATCAACAACCCATAATCATGTTAAGGCTAAAAAGTAAAATAAATAATTCCAGTGGTACAAGAGAAACTACAGCGGAAGCTTTATTAATATGAGAAAGTGAGTTATAATTTACATATTTCTCATGTACATTTATTTAATAATAAAGAAATATTATACAATATTTATTCATATCTCCTATAATTCCCCGCGCATCCTAAACAATGTTGTCTTGATCATGAACTTTAGATTCTGCGTCAAATAACACCCAAAGCAAGATATGAGTATAAAATACTCAGCAAGAAATATATTGTTCTAAATTATTTTCTAGAGAATTATCGTATAGGTAAATAAAGGATTATGAAGAATGACTTTAATAAAAAATTACAAATATCTAATTATTTTAAATGTTGGTTTTGCTCTGCAGAGGTAGTCCAATCACTAACATTACATCGTGTTTTATGTCATGATGAGGCCTGAGCTTTTCCTATGGACAACCTGAAAAATGATACTTTAATGCACGTGCCACACCATACAGGTGAAAGATAGTCCCGACTACATGACTAGATTTACTAGACACTCCCAGTAACTCTAATAAGTATCAATTGCCCACGTCACTATCCACTCTACCGTTAGTGATCGACTATTATCTTCACACATTTTACTTGAATAAAAATATCTCATTATGGCATAATTTCAGATAATAATTGTACAAAAGTTAATAATAAGTAATACAATAAAATTTATTATTTCAAAAGATTGAATAAATACGGCTTGTAAATAAAAGTATACATAATTAAGGTGTTGACGCAGCTTGCCTCTTGTCAAGAAGAATATTACTTTATAGATCCTTGCTCTTTATACAAAATTTGGCGTAGTCGATACTTGGAAACCAGAATATAACTTGATGATTATCCGAACTATAGTATCCCTTATACTAGTGATTAATATTGACACTAGTATAACTATATAGTGTATATGTGTACGTGTGAGTGGATGTGTATGTCGTGTGTGTACTAGTGATGGAGGCTTGTGTATGGTCAGGTCAAATGGCCGATCGTCCTATTTATAGGCCTGGTAAGCTTGGCCATCATGAAAGGTAAATGAATAAATAAATTACTTTATCCTCATCTGTAGTTTAATTGGCGTGCAAGACATATCCATCTACCTGATAGATATAAGAAATTTTGTTGGCTCTTTACCTTGGACCCACATGGAAGTAACTCAAATGGTTTCACCAATTCAGTAAAAACCAGATACTACTACTAGGTGCTGTGGGCTCTAGAGGTCAAATACTAGTGTTCCTACGTGTGCCTGACGTGGAGGATAAGAGCCGGATATAATTTGATTTTTATTTAATTTTTGAAACTATGGTTGCATTAAATTTTGATTAATTTTACTATGGGCTGATGTTGACTAGGAAAATGGCATATATATCCTCATGTTTGGATAGATCTTGATAAGAGGGTCCACGTATAATCCTTTTAACAAATTTCTTTTACCATATGAAATACATGTATATATATGTAGGTAACACGGGAATAAAAATATATAAAATATAGTGCAATTCATTAGTTTGGCCTTCATTGATGGTGGGATAATTGACTTTATAAAATTAAATACTTAAGGAGTTAACCATGATTTTTTTATAGATAATATAAGTTTAAAATAATGAAATTATCTTTTCGATAATTATTTGGTTCCTCACACGATTTCTCTCAAAATTTTTTAACTCCTCATGCATGGCATTGACCCAATCCGGATCAGATAAAGCATGTCCAACATCTCGGGGTTCAAAATCAGCAACAAATGCAGAATGAGCAAAGTGAGAGATTTGTTGTGACCTTGACCGAGTGACACGTTCGCCGATGCTGCCGATCATCTGTTGAGGCGGGTGTTGGTGCTGGATGTGTCGTGGCGCCTCCCGAGCTGAAGATACCTCCCCCTTAACAGCAGTTGGTGCCTCCTCGGGTACAAAAGGTACCGCTCGAGGTGGCGGATCCCATGGCCCCCAAGGCGAAGAAGAGGGATCGGGGCTGTGAGTCATAGTAGAAGCCGCTCTTTGCGGCACAACACGTGAAGGTGGTGCTCGGTCATCCATCCCTTCAGCACCCTCGTCCTCATCATCAAAAAGAGGCTCTCCAACCTCATGATCATCTGCACGCTCAAAACGAGAAGGACAAACCATGGTCTCGTCGAAGGTGACATCAGATGTCACCATGACTCGGTTAGTGTCAAGGTTAAGTACACGATATGCGCGAGTATGATTGCCATAACCCAAAAACACACCATCAGAAGAACGAGACTCAAACTTGTCCAGGTTGCCCTTTTTGAATATAAAACAATGGCAACCGAAAACTCTAAAATAACTCACTTTGGGCTGTCTTCCAAAATGCAACTCATAAGAAGTCTTTTTCAAGAAAGCTCGGAGAAAAATGCGATTTGAAATGTAACATGCAGTGCTCATAGCTTCAGCCCAATATCGCCTAGGAGTCATATGCTCATCGAGCATCGTCCTGGCATCTCTACAAGGGTCCGATTCTTCCTCTCTACAACACCATTTTGTGGCGCTGTGTTGGGGGAAGAAAACTGATACTCTAAACCCAAAGAGTTACAAACCTTCTCAAAATCCGAATTCTTGAATTCGGAACCATTATCACTTTTAATAGCTCGCATTGAGTTCATAGGGAACTCATTCTGAAGATGCAAAATCAGATTACGAGCAAAAGAGAAAGTCTCAGTTTTCTCAGCTAAAAAGAAAAACCACGAATATCTCGAAAAGTCTTCAACAACAACAAGCACATACCACTTCCCCCCAACCCGAGCTCACCCGAGCCGGACCAAAAAGATCCATGTGCAAAAGCTCTCCAGGGCGCTTGGTCAGGACCTGAGTCACTGATGGTAGGGAGCGGCAACCATCTTCCCATGTCTACAAGAATGACAAACGAGATCCTTCTCCCTGCACAACTTGGGCAATCCTCGGATTAGGCCAAGTGAACTAAGCCTTGCAAACAAGTCGAAGCTCAGGTGACCAAGTCTCCTACGCCACTTCCAAAGATCAGAGGAGGAAGGTCCAGCCAAAAGACAACGAGAAATTCCAAACGACTCCGAGAAATTCGCACGAAAGACTTTCCCAAAGGGCGAAATCACACAAACAAGATTGCCCTGAGGATCCAAAATGCGACTAAGATTCGGTTTAAAACGAATCTCGTAGTCATCATCCAAATATTGCGAACAGAAAGAAGGTTAAAATGCAAGTTAGAAACAAGAGCAACAGCACGCAACACAAAGTGCTCATTAACTCGCACCGACCCATGAGACAACAATTTACCTTTACTGTTGTCACCGAAGGTGATAAACTCCTTTCCGGCGAACGGACTAAGACTGGAGAACCACTTGGCATTTCCGGTCATGTGTCTCGAACACCCGGAATCCACCAACCAAACGTTCTCCAATCGTTTTACCTACATCAATAAAAAGACATAGGGTGAGCACACGGTCCAACACTGGGGTTAGTGAAGTAGGGAGAATACCAGTGTTGGACCGGCTGCTCAAAAGAACAGTTAGCAGAAAAACCATTCCTACCACGCCTACGGGGAAAGCGGTCACCACGCTGAGGAAAACGTGGTCCGCTAAGGGAGGAGCGTCCATCGCGATACTCAAAACGCGGTGGAGGGAAATGCTCAACTACAAAGCCACCACCACGGGGTCCATAGCCCACAACTGTAGGCTCTCGCCGGGCACGACCTCCTCTCGGCCTAGGCCTAGGAACTTGAGGTTTTGGACCTCTAGGCCTAGCAGCACGCCTCTGAACATTTGGCACATGTACATTATGGAAAGGATTGTACATGTCTGTGTTGTTCATCTCCTTTGCACGGCGCGCCTCTCTCTTGCGCCGAAAGCAAAACTCACTCAAGTGTCCATCTCTCCCACAGTGCTCGCAATGGTACCTCATCGCTCTCAAAGGGGGTTGTTGGTACTCACGGTAGTGGGTGTGGAACACTTTGCCCTTCTGTGGCATAAGCTCCTCTTGGTTGGGTGGCATGGTGTCTAGTTTGTTCTTGAGGTGGTTTGGTTTTGGAGCCCATGATTGTTTCTTGGGTGGAGCTCTCGGAGGTTCCACAAAAACACCATCCTTGGTGTTAGGCTTTAGAGGCTCTTTGGGTGGAATCTTGGTAAGCTTGGGAGTAGTGGTGGAGTTGGGCTTCTCACATGGGTTCAGACCACTCGACTCTCCAATCTTCCCAAAAGATGAAGCGCACTCAACACCCTAAGCAAAGCCTACACCTGGACCTCCAGCAGCACGCTTGAACTAGGAGATCATCATCCCAAGCTGCGGCTCACCACTCGACACCCATGACAAGATGGTCCGAAGGTATGTGTTTTCCTCCTCGATTTGCATCTTGTCATGCTTCACGTTTGCGATCTACATCTCCAAACCCTCACACAGAACGCACCTAGTCACACAAGTGCTACCCGAGCTGCCTTCTCAAGAGATACAATCTTGGTATTCTTCTCTGCCAACTCAGTTTGCAAGCCAGCACATGACTTGCACTCACCCAACAGCGAGGATCTAGCCTTAAGCTCATCCACCTCTCCTACCAACGCCACATACTTACCTCTCAAAGTGAGAAGGTCAGTCATGTGCGTGGTGCACATCTCACACTCGCCCTCCTCAGAAACGACCACGGTGGACTTGGCAAACTCAAGCTCCTTCACCGTATCCTCCCACTTCTGCCTAAACTCCTTACGCTCTCTAGCAGCACGCCTAAGCAGCTTATCTTGACTAAGGAGAGCGGCAGTAAGTTTCTCGACCTCAGCAGAAAGCTCATCGAGGGTCTGAGATACCTGGGAGGTGTCGTCGTCGTCATCGTCGTTCCGAGGGATGTCCTCCAGCTCGCCGTCGACCTCCTTGCCGAGGGCCATGGTGCAGAAACCCTCATCGTCGGCGAAGAAGCAGAGGCCGTTCAGCTTGTCCTCGATCCTCTTCTTCTTCTCGGACTCATCGTCGCTTGAGGAAGCGGAGTCGTCATCCGAGTCATCGACGTCGCTGAGCGTGGCGAAGAACGCACGCTGCTCAGCCTGGGCCTTCTCCAAGTACTTCGTCTTGATGTACTCCTTGTTGAAGCCGCCCTTCCGCTTGTGCTTCGCGGGGACGTACTTCTCCTTGCGCTTGCCGGAGTCGTACTTGTGGCCATGATCCGCCTTGCCGAAGACTTGCTTGTTCTTCTTCGGGCAATTGGCGATGAAGTGGTTGGGGTCGCCGCACTCAAAGCATCCTGAGCGTCCACCTCCGCGGCGAAGGTTCATGTGGTTGTTGTGGAACCGCGAGAACTGGTTGGCGAGCAAAGCCAACTCGTCATCCCCCATGAACTCCAGCTGCTCCTCTATGACAGAAAGAAGAGAGGAAAGTGCAAAGCCTGCAGAGGGGTTAGCAGAAGAGCCAGAAAGCAAAGCCATCGACGGGCCAGAAGGATTCTCATTAGAAGCCCTCGCCATGGCATCAATCTCACTGGACTTGAGCTTACTAAAGAGCTCATCGCAAGTGAGGATCTCATAGTTAGGTGATTCGATGATCGCCTGAACCTTGGAATCCCACACCGACTGATCAAGAGTATGGAGTAGCTTGAGAGCTCTCTCATGATCGTCGAAAGGCAACAACTCCTTGTTAGCCCTCATCCTGTTGACAATCACATGAAAGCGAGCGAATAAACATTCTATGCTCTCGCCAGGCATATGTCGAAAGTTCTCATACTCTCGCTTGAATGACTCGTAGAGACGGGTTTTGACTTGAGTGGTTCCCTCATGAAAACGCATGAGGGTAGCCCAAATCTCCCGAGCCGTAGCGAGGTGAGAAACACGATCAAGCTCACTCATGCTCAGACATGAGAAAAGAGCATTACGGGCTCGGCTATTGGCATCGTGCTCTTCGATCTGATGCTGAGTCACACGAGCAGCCAAGACCACGTAATCAGCAGAGTTGCAAATATCCCAAATGGAAGCACCAATACTCTGCAGATAGGCCGACATGTGTATCTTCCAATACGCATAGTTCGTCCCATCGAAAAATGGCGGTTTGCCCACGCCGCGATCCATGTCACCTTCTATGGATCTGGAACCAGCTAAGGTGGAAGATCCTTAACCCGCTCCGATACCAATTGGAGGACCGAGAATGCAATAGCAAGGCGACCAGAGGGGGGTGAATGTGAGCTCAAAAATTTCTCTCGAAACTTCGGCCAATTGTCCCAAAATCAACCCCCAGAAGCTAAGACAGAAACCGTGATGCCCACGACCCTTGGAAGAGGGTGGATGATCCCTGGGATCACAACGAGGCACCACAAAGCGATAGCAAACCAAACGTCAAAAACACCGGCACAAGTTCAACCCCCAAAAACCAAGTCCCGAACATAGATGGAAGGCTACGTCGAGAAATCCCCAAATACCGATGCTAACAAGTAGCAAAGATACCTAGAGAGGTTCCTTAGTCAACTCTAGGGCCAAACAAGAAGTCCGAAAACCAAGCAGAAAAGTCGGGAGAGCAAATGCAATAAACTGGAGACTTCAGCCGATTCCCGGACTGTCTGGGGTCCAGACCGCGGACTGTCTGCCCAACGGCGGACTGTCCGGGTTCTAATGGCGGACTGTCCGCCGGTCAAAAGTGCAGAAACGCACTGCTGTTGAAGTCTCCCTGCTCGGGCCCGGACTGTCCGCGCCTGTCAATAGCGGAGTGTCCGCCGGTCACCCGAGGCAAAGCACAGCCGAGCCGCGCGACCACTACTCGGTCAGAGCCCAACGCACGGACTGTCCACCGGTCAAACCACGGACTGTCCGCGACCACCCAATGACGGCGATTTCGGTCGCCCTTTACACACAACCTCCCAAATCCGAATCAAATCACAATCCCACGTTCCCGAACTTGGAGAGAATGATCACGAGGTAGTTAGGAGACTATCCCCAAGAAATCATCCGCTCAAATCAACTCAATCACCGGGAAATCAAAAGGGAAGGAGTATGAACGAAAAAGCGCCCCGAAAACAAAATCGACCCGATCTACTTGTTCGTGAGGAATTAGATGAATTCCTTCGGTGGAAATGATCTCCTTACTATAAAGAACAAGTTGATTCAAATGGATTTCGCAAAGACGCAGTAGAGAGGGAGATCGAGTGACGGGAAAATCGCGGAGAAATGAAGAACGCGAAGAACACGAACAAAAACGTGAATCAAGTCATCGATCTGCAACCGTGTGGCTACCACACGCTATAACAGTGAGATTATGGTCTCACTTCCTCAAAATCTCCAGTACACAGAGGTATGGTTCTCTGCGGATCTCAGTTGCTATAGCAGAGGATTGGGAGAGCAAGAAAACCTAGAAGGCAAAGAGCAAATGACTGAGATGGGATGGGAGGTGGGTGTCTCCCTCTACTTATCCTAATTCTATTTCCCACTCAACCCCTAACAAATTACAATGCGAGCCAGCTAAACCCTAGGGTTATTCTGGACCAACTCAAGGTAGATGATGATCCGACGGCCACACCCTCACAATTGGTAGCGTTGCCTCGACGCAACCTCACCGATTGCCGCCACGTGCCGCCACCGCTCTGCTTGTCCTTTTCCTGGACTTCGCCCCCGGTTTTGAGGCCCAAACCGGGAAACCAGCCTTCACGACCAACCCCCGGTTTTAAGGCCCAAAACAGGAAACCAGCCGTCCATCGTCTGAGTTTTGTGGCCCAAACTCAGAAACCCGTAGCGCCCCGGTTTTGAGGCCCAAACCTGGAAACCGTCCTCAGCCCGAGTTTTGTGGCCCAAACTCGGAAACCATCAGCGCCCAAGTTTTGAGGCCCAAACCTGGAAACCGTCCACTCGGTGGTTTTTCTGTGGCTCAACCACCAAATCGAGCCATAGAGGGGATGCACCGCCCGTGCACCCCGTCCACCGACACGTGTCCCCAGGTCCTCGACCCAAGGAACATCGTGCCCCACATGTCTTCGCTCGTCGCTGTCCCAGGCTGTCAGCCACCACAGCTGATCCTCGGGCCACCGGTCCCTCAGTCCAAGCCTCACGTCCGCCCTTCGCCACTCTCGGTCCATCGGCACGGGACGTCTCTGCTTGACCTTCACCTTGCCTTTGATCATTGTATCGGTGCTCGACACCTACACAACACAAGCCAAAGAACATGCGCATTATCCCAGTTGACAATCACTCATCACTCGAGACTTGGCATACACCCATGTATCCGCATGTCTGTGCGCTCGCTTTTAGGCGCCCCCTCGGACTTGCCACAAGCAGGCGGTCAAGCGCATCATGAGGTACCTCCGATACACTCCCGAGTTCGGATTTTGGTACTCTTCTTCTTCGACCCTTTCTCTTTGTGGTTATTCCGATACGGATTTTGCCGGCTGTCAGCTTGAGCGCAAGTCTACTTCTAGGACTTGTCAATTTCTTAGCTCTTCACTGGTTTTGTGGTCTTCTCGCAAGCAGTCTAGCATTGCCCACTCTACTACTGAAGCCGAGTATGTTGCCGCTGCTTCTTGTGCTTCGCAGCTTTTATGGATGGTTGCTACTTTGCATGATTTTGGTCTAGATTTCAGTCGGGTTCCTTTGCTTTGTGATAGCACTTCTACCATTAGTGTAGCAAAGAACCCCGTTCTTCACTCCAAGACCAAACACATCGATGTTCGCTTTCACTTTCTTCGTGATCACTACGAAAAAGGCGACATTGATCTTAGGCATGTAGACACCCATAACCAGCTTGCGGATATTTTCACCAAGCCTTTGGATCTCTCAACTTTTGCTAGGTTGAGAGGTGAGCTTGGTGTGTGTTCCCCTTTTAGATGGGGGAAGCATTTTGGTTGATGTACCATAGACTGACTCTCTGATACCCTTTTTGTCTTGGGTTGTTTTGTTTTTTCTCTGATACTCTCAATCTTTTGTCTTTGCTCCGATTTTCTCAGTCTAGCTTTTCTGCTCCGATTCTTATAGATTGACGTCGACATGCATTTCATCATGTATACATTTTGCATTTTTTGAGCTTCATGTCTATGTTCTTTAGAATGAATTTATGCTCTCATTAGTGTATGCTCCGATGTTATATGATGATGCTTGTAGCTTAGGCTCTTTTTTATCACTGATACATGTTATGAGCTGAGCTATTTTTACAAATGGTGAATATGCTTAATGAACATAAAATTTGAAACTTGTTCACCATTGAGATTGGCAACTATCATGTGTTGAGGTCACTTGTGCTATTTCATATATGCTAGGTTGCTATGTCTCTAGTTCTGAATCATTCACTTGCTTGGTTTGTTCATATTCTGCTAATTTTGAACCAAGTCTAAGTGAATTTAAAAAGATCGAGATGAGATTGCTTTGTCCGCACATCACGATATCAAGACTATTTCTCATTGCAATTTGGCTGATCAGCACATCATGGTGTGGTGACAATTTGCAATTTCTGCGCTTCACTTGTTGAGGTGGAGTTCTTTTAGTGAGGGGGAGCTTTTCTGCTTCATTTCGATTTGACCTTCAATTGGTTTGGAGCTTTCAGCTAGTTGTGTCGAGCCTCTGTGCTAGTGTCTTGAGGGACTAGCTGTTTTCACCAGTTTTTGTTTGATTGTGATTGGTATCGAGCTTTCTGCTAGTCGTGTTGAGCCTTTGTGCCTCTATCTTGAGGGACTAGCAGTTTTGCATTCTTATGCGTTTATTCAGCCTCATTTGGTATCGAGCTTTCAGCTAGTGGTGTTGAGCCCTTTCTTGGCTCTTCTTGAGGACTAGCTTGATTTTGACTTGGTTGCGTTGAGCCATTGCCCATGTCTTTGGGAACCAAGTCTTTCGCTCTGATTGATCGAGTTTTGCTCTTCATTGAGTTGTTGCTCCGATCCTTTGCTTGGTTGTGTCAAACCGTTGCCCATGTCTTTGGGGACGAAGCTTTGCTTATTTCGATTTGTCCCTCTTCGGCCTTTATCTTGGCTTTTTGGACATCTTCAAGTAAGCTTCTTCTTCTATCTACTTCTATTTTCTTTTCTTCTTTGATTATGGTTACAATGTTTTGACGATGCACTCATCAAGGGGGAGATTGTGAACACAAGGTTGATATGTGCCCTTCTGGTTCCCTTCCTGAGTGATGAGCGATCGGTCAACAGGCTCACCAGAAGGGGTGAGAGGCAACATGTGTCTCTTGGTTGTGTTGATGTGGAGGTGTGGAGCTCGGAGACAGTGGTCGAAGGTGAGGTGAAGGTCAAGTAGAGATGTACCGTGCCGATGGATCGGGAGCGGTGAAGGGCGGACGTGAGGCTTGGACCGACGGACCGGGAGACCTGAAGACCAACTGTGGTAGCTGGCACGTGGCATCGACGAGCAAGAACACATGGGGATGTGCGGTGCATCGGCCGAGTCGGGAGGAAGGCGATGGCGTCGTGACACTTGGCGGGAGGCCGAGAAGGAAGGCGAATGTGATGTGCCCGGCGTGGAGGCTAGACATGCATCGGCATCGGTGCCGGTGGTTGGGGTGTGAGAACCACATCCCGTCTATGGCGCAAGTTTGGTAGTTGAGCCTCTAAAAACTACCCTCGACGGTTTCTGAGTTTGGGCCTCAAAACTCGGGGTGGCAGGTTTCCAAGTTTGGGCCTTAAAACTCGGCGTGGACGGTTTCCAGGTTTGGGCCACAAAACCTGGGCTGGCTGGTTTTTAAGTTTGGGCCACAAAACTCAGCCAGAGGACAGGTTTCCTAGTTTTGGCCTCAAAACCGAGGGGGGTCTAAAAAGGACGGTCGACGCATGGCGGCGCGGAGAGGCTTGCGTTGCGGCGAAGCTATCCGTGAGGAAGGCGCGACGGTCGACAGGACGACACGTGGCAGCATCCTGAGGCTTGCGTTGAGGCGAAGCTAAGGATGAGGAAGGCGCGTGGCCGTCGGATCGCGACTTCGCAGAGTTGGACTGGAATACCCCTAGGGTTAGCCTGTTCGCTCCTATATCTAGGGATAGAAGGGGACTATTGTACTTAGGCTATAAATAAGAGAGGCAGCCCCTCCTCTCTCTCTATCCTGGCAGCCCTTCTCTCTTGCAGGCTTTCATTCCCTTAGCCCTCGCTTAGTGTTGGGACGGTACCCAGACCGCAGGCGCCTCCAACCCGCAATTAACGAAGGATGACGGAGCTTTCGTGTGAAAGGGAGCGTTCGTGCAGAAGCACGCGTTTCGGCTCGTTGATCGAAGGATGACGGAGCTTTCGTGCGAAAGGGAGCGTTTGTGCGGAAGCACGCGTTTTGGCTCGTTGACCGAAGGATGACGGAGCTTTCGTGCGAAAGGGAGCGTTCGCGCGGAAGCGCGCGTTTCGGTCGCTGACCGAAGGATGACAGAGCTTTCGTGCGAAAGGGAGCGTTCGCGCGGAAGCACGCGTTTCGGCTCGCTGACCGATGAATGATGGAGCTTTCATGCGAAAGAGAGCGTTCGCGTGGAAGCACGCGTTTCGGCTCGCGGACCGAGGGAAGGCGGAGCTTTTGTGCGAAAGGAGCCCGGCGTTTCTGGCGGGAGTTTTCGCCATTCATGACTTTGGTTTTTCATAGGTTTTCGCAGGTCGCCGGAAACCTGGGTCAAAGGGAACGAGCCCACCGGTCTGGAAAAGGAGGCGGGGGACGCTGGGCCCGCCAGAGGGCGAAGTTACGATGATGCCCCTTGTGCCGAAAGAGGCGGCGTAATGCCATGGAGTAGTTGAGTAGGGCATGATTGTAATTGTGACAGAGTGGTTGGAAGGGCTTTCTTGTACTTTCAAACTGATCTGGATTGATATAAAAAGCTCCCAGCCTCCCAAGGGAGGGAGGGAGAGAGAACACTGTTCACTTAACCTGATTCTCTCTCTTACTACGTTTACTTCCACTTTCGTTCTGTGCATTCGCTCATGCGACAACCTACTGTTTCGGGGTCTCGGTCCCCAAACAACATTGGCGCCCACTGTGGTTGTCGCTCGAGCTTACCATGCCACCGAGGAAGGCGCCGAAGACGGTCGACAATACCGAGACGGTTGCCGCGAACAAAGATGGCCATGGCACAATCATGACATCCGCTTTAACCACTCAAATACCACCAAATACAGCCCAAAACTCCCAACGCCGGAAGGGAACGTCCAAGACGAGCCCGGCAACGAAGAAGACAACGATGATGAAGTTACTAGGCATGCCCAAACAATCAGAATGTTGACGGAGCAGCAAGAAGAGATCGAAAGGTTGGTTCAGCAAAGAGATCAGTTGCAGCAGCAGCTTGCGGCAAAAGCAAGAGAAGAAGAAACTTGCGACGCGCTTCGTCAGGAAGAGGCGCAGAGGAGGCAACTGGAAAAGGAAATTCAAGAGATGAGAAAAGCTGGAGGAGGACCGATTCCAATAATTCAAGACAATGTGTTCGTACCGAGGCGAGAGTAGCCACCAGCTTTCGACAACGCAATCGACGAAACCTCCCCGCTTTCAAGAGAATTGCAAGCCCATCTATGGCCACTCAACTACAAACCGCGCATTCCGACTTTCGACGGTAAAGCGAACCCACGCAAGTTCTTGGCAAGCTACGAGACAACTGTTTTTTTGGCAGGTGGAGACAATCAAGCCTTGGCAAAATCCTTTATCCTAGCAGTTGAAGACGTGGCTCACGATTGGTACATGACCCTCAAGCCACTATCCATTTACTCATGGGCCTAGTTGAAGGCCGAATTGCTCGCCATTTTCCAAGGGTTCCGGCCAGACATCAAGACAACGCGAGACCTTATGAACTGCACACAGCAAGACAATGAGCCTCTATCCAAATACCTCAAACGTTTCATTCAACTGAAAGCTCAAGCTCCAAACATGCCAGAAGCCGCGGTAATTGCAGCAGCCACCGAAGGCTTGGGAACCGGGCAGTGTGCTGCTCACTTGTCTAGAGAACCACCAAAAACTGTCAAGGAATTGTTCGATGTGATGAACTCATATGCAAGATCAGATGATGATTTTCGGCGGCGCAAAGCCGCCCACATGACGCAGAGACAAGCAACGAAAGCAAGTCGACCGCCGCAAGTGCTGAATCAAAGGATGGTCAGACCTTTCCGAACAATCAACACTCTGTAGGAAGAACCAGCGCAGTCAGCAGCGGGCATGGAGAGGCCGGACATGGCCAACTTTCAGCCCCAAAGGGGATTCGATCAACCATTCCGCGGAGGGCGTGGCGGAAGGACAGGACGTGGCGGCCGAGACGGTAGAGGCCGCGGAAGAGGAGCCAAGCCTCCGTACTGTGTCATCTGCGATGGCAATTTCGGTCACACCACCCGAGACTGTAAATACAGCAAGATGGCGAAAGAGCTAAAGGACAAGGATCAAGCTTCAGCTTTTGGCGAAAGCTCCTAGCACGTTTTTCACAATTCGCAGGACCTGGCAACAGGAGCGGTAGCGTGCTGCAACTACGCAAGCACACCTATGCATCCCTCGCAGTACATGCCTCCTTAGAATTCGCATTGGTACAATCCGGCATATTAGGGTTACCAGTTCCCGGTTTTCGCGCCACAGTCGGTGGTAGTTTTGTCACCCATGCACTATCAGCGCCAGCCAACACCGCCACCAGCGCTTCCAGCTCAAGCCCAGCCCCAGGGGCAGCAAGCACAACCAAGTTACCAGCAGGGGCAGGAGATAGAAAACGAAACTAGCGCAATCAACAACATCCTCCCGTCAAGAGGCCACATTTTTGCCATCACGGGCGGATCCAACTTGGAGCACGAAAGTAAAAGGGCAAGAAAGGACTATCATCGAAGAGTTCAAACGGTATCGCCAAGGCTTCCGCTAAACAGGCCAGCGTGGTCATTAGCGCCAATATGTTTTGATGAGTCAGACTTCAAAGTTCGCGATTACCCGCATTGTGACGCTTTCGTCGCCACGGCCAACGTGGCCGGTTTCACCTTGCATAACATCTTGATTGACACCGGAAGCTCAGCAAACATCTTATTCGTCAAAGCTTTCAAAGCGATGGGATTCGATAGGCTCAGTTTGGACCCCGCAGGTAATTCGGTGTACGGTTTCGGGGGAAGAAAGATCGACGCCATCGGCAAGAAGCAAATCCCTGTATCTTTCGCTGAAGGGGAAAAAGTCCGCACCGAAACTCTGGCATTCGACATCGTAAACATAGACTATCCATACACCGCCATTTTCGGCAGAGGTTTCACCAACAAGTTTAATGTCGTCATCAAGCAAAGTTACTTGTGCATGAAAATGCCATCTCCTTTCGGCATTATCACTGTACACGGAGATCAGCAAGCCTCTAGAAGAATTGAGGGAAGACCAACTCCAGGCTACAGCCTCATAAATGAGGTGGCAAATAAAGACGAAATGCAAGCAATCACTGAAGAGCGCGCTATCGTTAGCTCATTCGAGTACAAGGTCGGGGCAGCTAAGGAGATGATAAGGATCCCACTCGCGGTTTCCAGGCCCGAAAGAACTGTGCACATTGGGTCAAGCATGCCGGAAGAAGAAAGGAACACTTTGGCATCTTTCCTCGCGAACAACAATGACATTTTCACTTGGTCAGCAAACGACTTGCAAGGAGTCAACAGAGATGTCGCCCAGCACAGTTTGAACGTCGCAAGCGGGGCTAAGCCCAGAAAGCAAAAACTGAGAAAGATGTCAAACGAAAGGGCAGACACGGCGAAAGCCAAAGTGCAGAGGTTACTCGACGCGGGAGTAATCCGACCAGTTCAGTACCCTGAATGGCTAGCGAATGTTGTCGTGGTGAAAAAGAAAAATGGAAAGTGGCGAATGTGCGTCGATTTCACCGACCTCAACAAATGCTGCCCGAAGGATCCGTATCCTTTGCCTCGCATCGACAAACTCGTCGATATAGTAGCTGGCTGTGAAATAATGAGTTTGCTAGATTGTTTTTCAGGTTATCACCAGATATGGCTCCATCCCGATGACGAGGAGAAAACCAGTTTCATCACCCCAACAGGCACATATTGCTATCGCCGGATGCCGGAAGGGTTGCAGAACGCAGGCCCAACATTCTCGCGGATGACCGACAAGGTTTTCGAAAGCCAGAAGCAAAAGAAGAACTTGTTGGCTTATGTTGACGATATAGTGGTCAAGAGTGACAGGCAAGAAGACCATCAGGAAGACTTACTCGACACTTTCGGCAACCTTCGAAAAAGCGGCTTGATGCTAAACCCTGACAAGTGCATTTCGGCATCAAGAAAGGCAAGCTCCTTGGTTGCCTGGTATCGGCAAGGGGAATTCAGGCCAATCCCGACAAAATAGTCGCGATCATCAACATGCAACCGCCCTCAAGCCGAAAGCAAGTGCAGAAATTGACAGGAAGGCTGGCTTCTTTAAACAGATTTATTGCAAGGTCCGCCAAAAAAGGGCTTCCTTTTTTCAGAACTCTGCGTAGCTCCAACCCTTTTGATTGGGGGGAAGAACAGTGGCAGGCTTTCCAGCAGCTAAAGGAGTACCTAACAAAGCTAACCGCATTATCCAGACCGTCGCCGGAAGCGATACTCTTGTTGTATCTCGCATCATGTCACTCCATCGTGAGCGCAGTTTTGGTGGAAGAAAAGGAACACAAAAACAAAATGACACAGTTCCTGATCTTCTTCGTCTCTGAGGCCCTTTCAGGATCAAAACTGAACTACTCAGAGCTGGAGAAGATAGCATATACGGTGGTAATGGCTTCTACAAAGCTAAAGCACTACTTTCAGTCTCACCACATCATAGTCCTATCGGCTCAGCCATTGGAAGCCCTGTTCCGCAACAACGAAGCTATCAGCCGAATTGGCAAGTGGGCGGCGGAGCTAAACGAATACGTGATCGATTTCCAACACCGGTCCGCAATCAAGTCACAGGCGTTGGCGGACTTCATAGCAGACTGGACTCCCGCCGCTTTCGACACAACTCTCGAATTCGAGGAGCCCGTGTGGACAGTAAACTGTGACGGCGCATGGGGAATGGCTGGAGCCAGAATCTCGGCGATCCTAACACCACCAAGGGGACCGAAGGTCAGATTTGCTGCAAGGCTGCAATTCCTCACAACCAACAACACCGCTGAATATGAAGCCGTGCTGTTAGGATTACGAAAGCTCCGAGCAATCGGAGCGAGAAGATGCATAGTCAAGTCAGATTCCCAAGTCGTCGTTGGTCATGCCGAAAAGGATTTCATAGCAAGAGAACCAGAGCTAGCCAAGTATCTGGCAGCAATCAGAAGAATGGAGAAGCATTTCGCTGGTTTCACCTTACGTCACATTCCAAGAGCCGAAAACACAGAGGCAGACGAACTGGCCAAAGCTGCAGCACAAAATCTGCCATTACCACCGGACGTTTTCTACCAAGTGCTTTCGGCCAAAGCTGTGAAAGAAGAGGAAGACCATCCAAGTTCGGTGCATGCTATCATCAGTGATGACTGGAGGTCGCCGATATTCGCTTACCTAGCCGGAACATACGGGCCGGAGTCCAGGAAGGATGCCGAAAGGATGGCCAACAGAGCGAAAGGTTACTCAATCATCGGAGAGCAGCTGTTCAAAAATGGGATAACAGCCCCCCTTCTGAAATGCATAAGCAAATGTGAGGGCATTCAGCTACTCGAAGAAATGCACGCCGGAATGTGCGGAGCGCACAAAGGGCCTCATGAAATAGCGCACAGAGCAATGAGGCAAGGATTCTACTGGCCTTCCGCCGCATCAGACGCCAAAGAGCTGGTCAAATGTCGCAAAGGTTGCCAGATGTTCGCCAAAAACCAGAAAGCCCCAACAAATGAAACTACGCCGATAGTACCGACCTGGCCTTTGCATAGATGGGGCATTGACATAGTCGGCCCGCTACCAGCAGCTCCGGGCAACCTGCGCTTTGCAGCGGTAGCTCTCGAGTATTTCACCATGTGGGTGGAAGCAAAGGCTCTTGCAAGCATAACTTCCACCTCGCTAACCAAATTCGTCTGGCAGAGGATAGTTTGTCGTTTCGGTGTTCCCTCCTTCATCACCTGCGACAACGGGAAGCAGTTCGACTGCGCTGAATTCAGGAGTTTCTGCAATGAACTCAGCATCAAGCTTAATTTCGCCTCAGTAAATTACCCACAAGCAAACGGGGCCGTCGAGAGAGCGAATGGCCTAATCTTTTCGGCAATATCAAAAACCTTGCACAACTCGCCGAAAGGCAAGTGGGCCAACACCTTAACAACGGCTATATGGGGACACAACATTTCACGATCCAGAGCTACCGGCTTCACCCGGTTCAGATTGCTTTACGGCGAGGAAGCAGTCACCCCGGAAGAGGTAAAACTGGGCTCCTTCCGAACCGAAATGGCCCCAACAACTCAAGAGCAAAGACACCTCGAACTCGACACCGTCCAAGAAGTAAGATTGCAAGCCGCAGATAATCTTGAAAAGTACCATGCCCAAATGAAGCACCATAGGGACAAGACGATAGTCTGAAAGGATATCAAGCCTGGAGACATGGTCACCATTCGGCAGCCGGACAAGCAAGGTAAGCTGCAATCGCAATGGCAAGGCCCTTTCATCGTGGCAAGCATGGCAGCACCCGGTGTATTCCGGTTGATGAACGACAAGGGCGAAGAATTAGCCCACACATGGAACGCGAGCAATCTGCGCCGCTTTTACCCATAATTTATCTTTTCGAGCACTGATGTAAATTTCTGTTTCTTCTTTCACCATTTTTGTAATCAGAGGTCGGTTGCACTCTTTTTCCTTGCCCGGGAAGCCCTTCATCGGGGTGCGAGGTTTTTTAACGAGGTAGCCGAATGTAACTGCAACATTGCGAAAGTAACCGTAATTCCCCTAAAAATATCGCGCGGCTCCTTAAAGGACGAAGTCAACCAAGCATAAGGTTGAGACATTCGTCATTAAAATGTCATGAAAGAGAATGTCGGGGAGGTGGGCGAAAGAGATCCCTCACATCCGTCGACAACCTCAAAAAACCTGTGGGCCAGGTAAAAAAACGACCCTCCGACAAAACGAGAGGGCGGAACGAAAGCCTGCGGGCTATGCAAAAACCGACCCTCCGACAAAACGAGAGGGCGGAACGAAAGCCCGCGGGCTATGAAAAAACCGACCCTCCGACAAAACGAGAGGGCGGAACGAAAGCCTGCGGGCTATGCAAAAACCGACCCTCCGACAAAACGAGAGGGCGGAACGAAAGCCTGCGGGCTATGCAAAAACCGACCCTCCGACAAAATGAGAGGGCGGAACGAAAGCCTGCGGGCTATGCAAAAACCGACCCTCCGACAAAATGAGAGGGCGAAACGAAATCATGCGGGCTATGCAAAAACCGACCCTCCGACAAAACGAAAGGGCAGAACGAAAGCCTGCGGCCTATATAAAACCGCTCCCGCCAGCAAAAGGTGGAGAATGGTAGCAGAGGCCAAGTTGAGCAGCCCTCGTAGGGCGACAAGAAGGACAGCTGGCAAGCATCAACAGCCGCAGAAGCATAAATGCCGTATTAACTTTTCAACCACCAAATGCTCAAAAGTACAGCCAAGGGAGTAAACGCAGCCCTCCCATAGCAGGGGCAAGGCGATATAAATAGACACCAACATGCAAGACCCCCAGCCATCCAAAACCATAGAATCTTTTCAAATATCAGTCCCAAAAAGTTAGCTCAAAAGCAATGTGCGAATAGGAAGCACCAGGAATCGTGGTTTCGCTTTTATGATTGTGTCATCGGCATCGCGCTTAGTGTCACCAATCCAGTAACTTTAGGCGAAAGGCTTATCCAACGGCACATACATCTCAAGCTGCGGTTAGAAGGCGAGCGAAAGCAAGCGCGCTGCTAGATGACACCAACAGCAATATCGTAATCATAGTCGATTATAAAACCCCCCTACCTCGTCGCACTTGTAAAGATACTTTCGTCAAAAGAATTATCAAGTGTCAAGGCTACCGCCCCTCGTCTAAGTGTGTGGGAGCGGGCGCGTCTTTACTATCGGCCGAGGGGCTAGCACCGAAAGCACCCTCGCGCGAATGCTACCGCCCCTCGTCTAAGTGTGTGGGGGCGGGCGCGTCTTTACTATCGGCCGAGGGGCTAGCACCGAAAGCACCCTCGCGCGAATGCCACCGCCCCTCGTTTAAGTGTGTGGGGGCGGGCGCGTCTTTACTATCGGTCGAGGGGCTAGCACCAAAAGTACCCTCGCGCGAATGCCACCGCCCCTCGTTTAAGTGTGTGGGGGCGGGCGCGTCTTTACTATCGACCAAGGGGCTAGCACCAAAAGTACCCTCGCCCGAATGCCACCGCCCCTCGTTTAAGTGTGTGGGGGCGGGCGCGTCTTTACTATCGTCCGAGGGGCTAGCACCGAAAGCACCCTCGCACGAATGCTACCACCCCTCGTCTAAGTGCGTGGGGGCGGGCGCGTCTTTACTACCGGCCGAGGGGTTAGCACCAAAAGTACCCTCGCGCGAATGCCACCGCCCCTCGTCTAAGTGTGTGGGGGGCGGACGCGTCTTTACTACCGGTCGAGGGGTTAGCACCAAAAGTACCCTCGCGCGAATGCTACCGCCCCTCGTTTAACTGTGTGGGGGCGGGCGCGTCTTTACTATCGGCCGAGGGGCTAGCACCAAAAGAACCCTCGCGCGAATGCCACTGCCCCTCGTTTAAATGTGTGGGGGCGGGCGCGTCTTTACAATCGGCCGAGGGGCTAGCACCGAAAGCACCCTCGCGTGAATGCTACCACCCCTCATCTAAGTGCGTGGGGGCGGGCGCGTCTTTACTACCGGCCGAGGGGTTAGCACCAAAAGTACCCTCGCGCGAATGCCACCGCCCCTCGTTTAAGTGTGTGGGGGCGGGCGCGTTTTCACTACCACCCTTCAACAAAAGCAATCGCGCCAGAAATATGGTATAAAGGTAACATGTACGCATGCATGGGTTTCCGGCCATCCAGTGGGCGGCCACAACCCCCTAGCCAGATGAACGAAAAGGAATCAAGTCCTCACTCTCAAAAGCAAACGAATACACATATGGCGATGATAGCACCGAAATAATAGCAATCTCAACAACCCCCTGCTTCTCAATTGGTTCTCAGATTTCAGGCAAGTTTGTACAATGCACTCACACTCGCAGATCTTCCCAGCGAGCGAAAAACTTGCAAACTACTCCTGCGAGCGAAATAAGACGCTAAATCGCCGCGCATCTGGCGAAAGCACGACGTCTTCACGCTCCACTTTAACAAACGGGGCGACTTCGAGGACCGACGGCGCTCGCGACGCCTCGCGTCTCTTCTGCCTCGTCTCAAGTTCGCGCCGATCAAAGTTTTCATAAAAAGCGCGTAAACGCTCCTCCGTGCGCTTAAGCTTCTTAGCACGCTTATTCAGATAAGACGAAAGCGACGCCGTCGGAAACCTAGAGCGAAAACTCCTCCACAAGTCACCGCCGACACAGATATCAACTGATCTAATCATTAACGGGCAGATGTCGAGAACGTCCGGTGTTCCCGCATCCGTGCCCTATTCAAAATACAACATTCAAGTTTAAGTTCAAAGTTTTACACAAGAAGTTTGGCGAGCATACTACCAACACATAAAGTGGGCCCTAAAAATCATTCATCTACCGCTTCTTGAGAGGCATTCGTGTCGCGGGAAGCAGCAGCGGCTGAGCTCTCGGGGACCTCCTCATTAGGCTAGGGCGGGCTTGTTTTGTCTTCCGGCTCGGCCTCGCACGCTCGCTTCTCCGAGATAAAATCCGTGAATACCTTTCGGATATGCGCATTCTCTTTCGGAGTCTGCATCAGGGGCCATAGCGCGGAAAGAGGCGTCATTCATCCCACAAAAAGAAAGAGAGGGAGAGAAACATTCAAGTGAAAGCATAAGCAATCATCAGAAGATACCTTCTCGCGGGCCATAGCGGACTGCATAAGCGACATATCGTTCCTGCCGGCCAACCAGAATTCATCAAAGAATCTCTTGCCTAGGACTTTCGCCGCTTCGGGAGTGCGCCAATAGTAGTCCACCTCCCTGACCGAAAGGTCCACGATATGCGAGCAACCGGCGTCAACGAGGTTGTGGCCAATCACCTTGATGCCCGTGACGACGGCGTAATCCCGGCTGAGGGCCATATGCCCCTCAAGCGACTCCATTTCAGTCCGGATCTAGCCGACAAGGCTATCAATGTTATGCTCAGAGGGACCTTCCGCCTCGACGCCGATGCTGCGAAGGCACTCGCGGAAGCGAGATGCGGCCTTCCCAGCGGAAGTAAGAAGCACCTTTTCCCTTTCGGCTTGGGCGGCATTCAGCTGCGAAAGCTCTTTCTTGAGGCTCTCAATCTCTCTCTGGTTGGCTTTCCTGGTGGCGCGCTCATCGTCGGCCTTCTTGGTCTGCATTTGAAGATCGGTACCGAGCTTCTTTACCTGTACATCAAGATTCTTCAGTTGCGTGTCAACGTCCTGTTTTTCGCGTTCTATCTTGCGAATGTAGAGATCCCTCTGGTTACTCTGGCTACGAGCGACAACGGCAGCCTACGAATAGCAGCGAAACATGATCAGAAGCATAGACCGAAAGAGCCCCAAAGCCAGTGGCGAAAATTTAAAACTTACGCTCGCTAGGTGGAAAGATAGAGCGTCGTCGAGTTTCAGGCTGCTGACTTTCAACAGATCTCTTTCGATCTCTGGCACGACGAAAGCCTTTTGTGAGAACTCCACAAACTTAGTGGCTTCCTCGCTGCTGCCAGGAAGGATTCCAGTCCGACGGTAGTCAAGTCGGCAAGCGAGTTGGGCGTCCGAAGGCGCACCTAAAGAACGAGCAACGCGATAAGATTCCTCTTTCGCCTCGTCAGTATCATTCGACAAGCTCAAGCCAGTATATAAGCGCGGGTTCTCGTAGTCTGATGGCACCCCGTCGAGAACCAGCCGTCCATAACCCAAAAGCTGCCCCTCCACCATTTCCTGTGTCAGTCGAATGCAACGCGGCGAAAGGCGTAGCTTACCTTTGTCAACAGCAGCAGGGGCGGGCATTTTCAAGGACGCGCTCTCCTTTTCAGCAGCAGTCCTTTCGCCTAGCGCCCGTACAGAGGTGTCTGGGCGCAGAGTTTTCGCTTTCTTCGCCGGACGCTCCGTGGCATCGGGCGGACCAGCGGGTTTCCGGGCACCGACCTTCGCGAAGGTCGGCATCTCAGCAACCGAAGTATCGTCATCGAAGTCTGTGTGCGAAAGAGGCATGTTCGTTTTCTTCGGAGCCATTCCCGCAGCGTATGATGCGCTCTATAAAAAAACGTAAAAACGTAAAAAAGCGTGTACCGATAAGCAAATAAGACGATTAATCGTAAGTCTCGAAATCGGTAGCAAGATGTGACAGTTGCATTCAAGCACACGCGACGCGAAAACAAAACAAATACAAAAGCAGAAACTAACCACCCTCGGATTATCGAAAGGATCAACGTTGGGGATTGACTCCAAGGCTCCCTTCTGGCTCTTAAGCATCGGCTTCGCAATTAGACGGCCAATGCGAATATCTCCAACCTCAGCAACCTTTCGCCGAGGAATCACACCACTGCGCCCTCCACGCCGAGCCACGCCTTTGCCTTTCGCCCTCGGGTTTCCGGTCTCTCCCTCGCTTTCGTCAACCAGAGGTCTTTCGGCATACGTGATGCCCATCGTGTCGAAAGCTCGGTTCAAGCGGCGGCTTCGGCCAAGATTACCGAGTTGGAACTCGCTTTCCTTTCGCAGATACAGCCCACAAATCTTCCTCGCTTCACTTTCAATATGCTTCATAGAGTGATCATCGTCAGAGAAATTCGCGGGTTTCTCTAGCAGCAGAAGAGGGCCCCGATACCCGTCATTGTTAGAAAAGCTTTCAAAAGAAGTCACGCTGCAGAGCGGATTCATCCCGATCGCCATCCATTCCTCCACCAGGTCCTGGCTAATCTGGAATCGGGCTGTGAGCGCGAAAGCGTCTCCGCACCGAATAGCTTCCTCGTCACCCAGCACAACAGGCGGAAGGTGTCGTCCGGGGCATCTCACCAAAACTGACACAAGCGGAGAGCCTTTCTTCTCCCCTTTACTTAGTTCAGCGGCGACAGTTTCGTCTGAGCAAACGCGATAGTAGAACCAGGAGCGTTTCCATTCTGGCCATTTGTTCCGGTAAGTGAGCGAAATGGAAACGCTGCCCCGAGTCTTCCGCGGAACAAAGTTGATGCATCCAATTTCACTGGGCAGTTTACCTCCCAGGAAGGGGTCGTCCACTACCGTCGGTCGGCGGTGAATATCATAAAACCGCACAAAAACATCCACCCGCGGTTTACAGCCAAGCATTTTCATAGCTTGCACGAATACACCGAGCCTGACGAAAGCGTTCGGCGTCAGCTGGTGGAGTTGTACCTCGAACCCCGAAAGGACGTCCGAGACGAAATCTTCAACTGGAAAATCCAAACCGGCGGCGAAATAGTCATGAAACACAACAGCCTCGTTGGCCCGCGGAATCGGCACCTCTTCGTCTCCAGGGAACCGACAGTTCGCTAGGTGATCTTTCCTCAGAGGCCCTTTGTCAGCCAGAGCATGCAAACCAGCAGCTATCACCCGCGAAATGCCGAGAAAAAAGCTACAATCCGTCGGCACCGAAACCACGCCGGAGTCCCCGTCGTCAGACAAGCTCCCACTGTGACTTGGAATCAGCGGAGCCTCCCCGGATCCAACCGAAATGTTAGCACTACTTTCGCGGCGGACGGGTTCAGAGGTGTCACCACTTTCGCTAGAGCTCGAAGTCGACGAGGAACTGGAAGACGCCATCTAACTTGGCGCGAAAGACGAATGAACAACGCAGGCATACGAAAAGGAGAAAAGAAAATAGCAGTGACAGTACGCAAGTTGAAAGAGCTAGGTCCAAGAGCGAAGCAAGCCGAATAGAAACAAAAGCATGAGTGAGTTACATACCGAAATCTTCGCTCGGCGAGTGATTGAAGGAAACACCAGTAGCTTTCGCTGAAAGTGAATGACGCGAGGCCTTACAAGCGAGCAGAAACGAGGCGGGGACGCGTCAACTGGTCAGGTAGTTTCCCCCGCCCGAAGCCCTCAGCCTTTTATAGGCGCGGCTAGCACACGATTATCGAGGAAGACGAAAAGACACCCGAGCACAGTTTACGAAGCATCGCATCGGCCTGACAGACGTCGTGTCAGAGGTGACAAGATGTCCCATAAAAAAAACTCGGTTTCGAAACGAAACAAAGGTTTTTTGGGCGGGCGTAGGCGCCTTGCGAAAGGACACGGTCGAACGGCGCAAGCTTACGAATCTGACCGTGAGGGGCTATTGTTGGGATGGTACCCAGACCGCAGGCGCCTCCAACCTGCAATTACCGAAGGATGACGGAGCTTTCGTGCGAAAGGGAGCGTTCCTACGGAAGCACGCGTTTCGGCTCGTTGACCGATGGATGACAGAGCTTTCGTGCGAAAAGCAGCGTTCGTGCGGAAGCACGCATTTTGGCTCGTTGACCGAAGGATGACGGAGCTTTCGTGCGAAAGGGAGCGTTCGCGCAGAAGCAAGCGTTTCGGTCGCTGACCGAAGGATGACTGAGCTTTCATGCGAAAGGGAGCGTTCGCGCGGAAGCACGCGTTTCGGCTCGCTGACTGAAGGATGATGGAGCTTTCGTGCGAAAGAGAGTGTTCGCGCGGAAGCACGCGTTTCGGCTCACGGACCGAGGGAAGGCGGAGCTTTCGTGCGAAAGGAGCCCGGCGTTTCCGGCGGGAGTTTTCGCCATTCATGACTTTGGTTTTTCATAGGTTTTAGCAGGTCGCCGGAAGCCTGGGTCAAAGGGAACGGGCCCACCGGTCAGGAAAAGGAGCCAGGGGACACTGGGCCCGCCAGAGGGCGAAGTTACGATGATGCCCCTTGTGCCGGAAGAGGCAGCGTACGACCATGGAGTAGTTGAGTTGGGCATCATTGTAATTGTGACAGAGTGGTTGGAAGGGCTTTCTTGTACTTTCAAACTGATATGGATTGATATAAAAAGCTCCCAGCCTCCCAAGGGAGGGAGAGAGAGAGAACACTGTTCACTTGACCTGATTCCCTCTCTTACTACGTTTACTTCCACTTTCGTTCTGTGCATTCGCTCGTGCGACAACCTGCTATTTCGGGGTCTCGGTCCCCAAACAACACTTAGGTTCTAATCATTCCTCGCTACCTGTGATCCGCAGAGACAACTAATCATACCTATGTGTATTTGGGATTTTGAGGAAACGAGACCATAATCTCGTTGTCTCCTCGAGTGGAGGAGTTTCGGCTAGAATTACCATCGATTCGCGTTTTGCTCTTGTGTTCTTCGCATTTTGGTTTTTGCCTTCCCGGAGATTTGCTTCGTTCTCCCTCTCCGAGGAATGGTTTTTGATTCCACTTGAACTCACTTGTGCTAGATCACGAGGCGCTTCTTTTCACCAAAGGAATTCATGTCTAACCTCACGAGCTAGGAGATCGATCGGTTTTCAGTTTGGATCGTGCTCTTCTCCCTTTTCCCCCGAACTTCTTTGATTCATCGATTTGGAGATAGGTTCGAGCCATGATCTCCTAGGAGTAGCTCACTATCCTCCTTGTGACTACGCTCACCGAGTTTGAAACCTAGAGGTTTCAATTTGAAGGAGATCAAGTCAAATCAGTGGACGAACAGTTCTGCGTCGGGGTGACTGGATGCACGGCTAGGGTTGACCGGACGCACGTTAGTGAGTCCGGCCGTTGAAGGATTTCGCAGTTTGTCCTGCTACTACTTGACCGGATGCTCTCTCGCTCAGTGACCGAACGTGACTCTCGCACTGTTCATTGTTTTGGCTTTGTTGACTGGACGCTGACTAGGCTTGACCGGACGCTCCCTGGTGCAGATTCCGGTCACGAACAGAGAGCTCCCGAATCGGTGTTTCTCTGATGGGACGCGTCTGATCACATCTGACCGGACGCACCAGTGAGTCCGGTCAGTGCTGATCAACACATTTTCGTCCACGGTTCATTCGTCCGCGGTTCGTTCGTCCATTGTCGGATTTGGTTTTCGGCTTTTGCATTGAGTCTCTTGGGTTGTGTAGTATCCCGCTGTGCTTCTAGGAAGCATCCAGCCTACATCTAGGGTCGTGGATACTAGCAAGCCCGTGTCTTTCTTTTGGGGTGGATTTCTGGGACAAGGGCCATCTATTTCTCGAGAAGAAATTTGAGGCTCCCATTCACCCCCCCTCTGGTCTCCAATTCGGTCCTTCAACTAGACGCTACCCCAATTAAGAAGAAGAATATGATCCACCACTTATTCTTGGAAGATCATTCTTGAACACCTTTAATGTTGTCATCTATGCCAGACCTAGAGAAGTCCACTTTTGGATCTTTGACCAAAAGATTCGATGCTTCTTCAGCAACTACACCACTTATTAGCAGTCGAAGAAAACTAAGAGAGGATGTTGACTCAACCAACAAACGAGAACCAACTGCCAAGAATTGAGGGGGACATCATGAAGGATGAAGCCACTGCACCGCAAGAATTAGAAGATGGAGAGATAATACCCGAGTCTACAAATCAAAAGAATAGCTGACAAAGTCTGGACCAGTTGAGAACAAGACTCAGCTGGCCCACTATGAGATAGGCAAGAGAAGACAAGCCATTCATGAATAACAACCAGCTAGACAAGAGAAGCTTCCACAAGGTGGTTCGACACAATCACTCTTCAATAATAAAGGTAACATCTCAAGGTGAGTAATCACTATTGAAAAAGCTTTCTCATTGATTCTAGTATGCGCATAAATAAAGAACAAAACATGTTTAAGTTGCACCTCACTTGATCCAACCTTATCAACTCAACATGTTCAGTTCTTTGCTCTTTGTTCCTAGCTTTACTCTCTTGAATCTCACTATCTTAACCAAATGAGCTAAAATATTGTACATCCAACCTTTGGAAAATGATATATCACAATCATGAAAAGATCGACACATTATGCATAGATTATCCTTCCATAGGTTATGCAATCTGATCTGTTAAATATTTTAAGATGCTACTTTCATGCTCATCTTTTGATCCTATCACTCATGTTAAGATTGAATAGAACACATAAACAACAAGTTTATCTTGTTCAATGTGTCTAAGGTTAGAGAGGAATGAACAAAATTTTTGTTTTTGTTGGTGTTTTTCCACCAACAGAGCACATGCACTTGATCCATAACTTGTCTTTATTAGTAGGACACACTTTGAGCAAAACATAGAGGAGTTTGTCAAGTCCCAAATTCTATAGAGTGAAGGTCCTGGATCTACAAGAACATGCACACTAAGCAAGATGCTGCCAGCTTCCATAATTAATGTTTCAGTTTAAATTGCTGGACGAATGAAGAACATGGGTGACACCATATCAAGAGGTGTAGTTATCAAAGTCTACATATTGGGATCAAATGATGCACCTCAGGAATGAACATGGTGAGAAGTCTTGTTCAAGGGACTTAAAACATTGAATCCTCACTGAGAGGTAAAATCGGTAGTTATCCATATTTATCTTCTCTACATTAGTTTCCATTTTTGCATGTTTACTTTCCATCATCATTTCTCCATATCATATATACTTTTCTACATTAGCATTGCATAAAAAAGAAAAAAAATATTTTACTTATTGCACTACATCATAAAACCTAAAGCCCTATGTGAATAATTATGTGGTATATAACAACCCACATGAAATATTCACCATGGTGGCATATAAAAATAAAAATGCATTCATTTTGTTAAACTGTCATCGCATTGAAGAAAATATAAAAATATAAAAATATTGAGAAAGAGATCTTACTAAAACTATAGACAACTAAGGCTTGAGTGGTCAACCTCTAACACTTAATTTGTTCCTTAAGTTCCATCCACTGTTGGAGCATTGTTTCAACAACCATCAATCAAAGCTCTGATAGAGGAAGTACATATCCACCGCCAGTCCGCTACATTTCAAGATTGAACGACTACGATAATATTTAGCTTGGGGGAAGGCACCCCATGTATCCAGGTAAGTATCTTTTGAAAGACCAAGAATTCTACCAAAAAGCGACCAGGGGGGGTGAATGAGAGCCTAAAAATTTCTCTCAAAACTCTGGCCTTTGTCCCAAAAATCAACCCTAAAAAACTTCGACCGAAACATGATGCACATGATCTTTGGAAGAGGACGGAAGATCCCTAGGATCACAACGAGGCACCACCAAACAAGAGCAAGCCAAATGCCAAGAGCTCCAGCTCAAATTCGACCCCAAAAACCGACTCCCGAACGTAGATGGAAGGCTATGTCGGGAAAACTTTAAATACCTATGCTAACAAGTAGCAAAGATACCTAGAGAGGTTCCTTGGTTAACTCTAGGGCCAAACGAGAAGTCCAAAAACCAAACCGCAAAGCCGGGAGAGCAAACGCACTAAAAATCAGCACTTAGCCGAATCCCGGACTGTCCGCGGATACGGCCCTGGACTGTCCGCGAATGGTTGGCAGACTGTCTGCCGGCCAAATGAACAAAACAACACTACTGCAGAAACCTCCCCGGGTGATCCTGGACTGTCCGCGGATCACAACTGCGGACTGTCCGCCGGTCAAAATTCGGCACTATTCACTGAGACACGCAGCCACTGGACAGGCTGAGTCCCGACGCGCGGACTGTCCGCGGTACCAGGGGTGGACTGTCCGCGACCCTGTAGAGAGGGCGATTTCAGTCACCCTTCACCCAAATCTTCCCAAATCTGATCAAAATCAAAATCCCACGTTCTCAAACTTGGAGAAGATGATCATAAGATAGTTAGGAGACTATCCCCAAGAAATCATCTGCTCAAATCAACTCAATCCACGGGAAATCGAAAGGGAAGGTGTATGAACCGAAAAAGCGCCACGAAACTTGAATGGACCCGATCTACTTGTTCGTGAGGGTAGAGATGAATTCCTTCGGTGGAAATGTTCTCCTCACTTCAAAGAACAAGTTGATTAAAGTGGATTCGAAAAAGACGCAGCGAGGAGGGAGATCGAGTGATGGAAAAGTCATGGAGAAACGAAGAACACGAAGAACAAGTTCAAAACGCGAATCGAGACCACGAATTGCCAGCCGAAATTTGTCCCCACAAGGAGACAACGGGAATCCGGTCCCGTTTCCGCAAAATCCAAATACACAGAGGTATTGTTCACCGTCTCCGCGGATCTCATTAGCTACAACAGGGAATGGGAGAGCAGGAAACCCTAGAATGAAAATAGCAATGGCTGAGATGGTCTGGAGGGAGGGGTGGCCTCTCCTTATATAGCCTAATACAATTATTCCCCTTCTACCCCTACTGCTAATGAGCGAGCAGGCTAACCCTAGGGGTATTCCTGACCAACTCGAGGTAGGTGGTGATCCGACAGCCACGCCTGCACAACTGGTATCTTCACCTCGACGCGACCTCACCGATTGCCGCCACGTGCCGCCACCGCTCTGCTCGTCCTTTTCACGGACCTTCCCCCGGTTTTGAGGCCGAAACTGGGAAACCTGGGCCATCCCCCGGTTTTGAGGCCAAAACCGGGAAACCTGTCGTGCGTCGCCTGAGTTTTGTGGCCCAAACTTAGAAACCCGTCAGCGCCCAAGTTTTGAGACCCAAACCTGAAAACCATCCTCAGCCCGAGTTTTGTGGCCCAAACTCGGAAACCGGCCGCACCTAGATTTTGAGGCCGAAACCTAGAAACCGTCCACTCGGTGGTTTTTCTTTGGCTCAACCACCAAACTGAGCCGTAGAGGGGATGCACCGCCCGTGCACCCCGTCCACACGCTAGTCTTCACTTGTCGTTGTCCCAGGCTGTCAGCCATCACGGCCGATCCTCAGGCCATCGGTTCGTTAGTCCAAGCCTCGCGTTCGCCCTTCACCGCTCCGAGTCCATCGGCACGACACGTCTCTACTTGACCTTCACCTTGCCTTGGATCACCGTATTCGTGCTCAACACCTGCACAACACAAGCCAAAGAACATGCGCATCATCCCAGTTGACAATCACTCATCATCTCAAGATCCGGCATACACCCATGTATCCACAATCTCCCCCTTGATGAGTGCATTGTCAACTACCAACACAAATTATATGAAGGTAGAAGAAAGAAGGAAGAAGAAGGAAGCGAACTCATTCAATCGACCAAAAATGAAGCAAAGCCAGAAGAAGTCGATTGGAGTGAGCGAGACAACTTTGTTCCCAAAGACATGGGCAATGGCTCAACACTACCAAGCAAAGCAAAGCTAGCCCTCAAGAAGAGGTAGAACAGGCTCAACACCGCTAGCGAAAAGGTCAGAACAAGAAGGACAAAGAAGCTAGTTCCTCCAGAAAGAGGCAAAGACTCAACACAACTAGCAAAATCCATTCCAACCAATTGAAAAACCGCACAAGCTAAATGTCGCTCCGAACCAATTGTACAGCTCGTCCGAGCAAAAACCGAGCAAACTCCCCCTTCAATAGTGCACACAACTAGGGCATGATTTGTCAAAATTTCTCCCCTTAGTTGAAAATGCACACAACAAGGTAAAAATGCATATGAATCACAAATGCAGGTTAGCAGCTTCAGGTATATAGTCCATAGAGTGAATAGATGTTCTAAACAGTGCTGATCCGATGTCTCAACAAGAATCACAAATGCCAGCAAAGTCTCAGACTGATCACAGAATACGAAATATGAACATATGAGCAAAGTGAGCAGTTTCAAGCCTTTCAGAAAAGAGGTTCACCACCAAAAATAGCACTAAACATGTATAGACAGGAAGTTACACAAGTGCTAACCATGTATACATGGTGAACTACCCCTAGCAAAGTTCAATCATCATGCTATAGAATGAAACATAGACTTGTGTTTTCAACAATTATCAGAGTTGCAGCGGTTTTTTTACACAAGTTTAAAATTTCAGCAAGTGATTGCGAGAGGTTGAAAACTTGACATTGCCTAACTTTTCAACCGAGCTAAGCTTATGCATAAGCAATCAGAAGCTTGAAGCAACAGTTTCGGTCTTACACTACACGGCTCAAGTTTAACTCAATGTGCAATGAGAAACAGTCTCGATACCGTGATGTGCTGTCAAGTGGTCCCATCTCGATCTTTTCAATTCACTTAGACTGGGTTCAAATTTTAACAAAAAATAATCATACCAAGAAAGTGAAAGACTCAGAACTAGAGACATAGCAACCCAGCATATATGAAAAGCACAAGTGACTTCAACACATTCCACACATGCTAGTTGCCAATCTCAATGGTTAACATGTTTCAAATTTTATGTTGAATTAATCATATTCACAGTTCTAAAAATTAGCTCAGCTCACAACATGTATCAGTGATCAAAAGGAGCCTAAGCTAAAGGCATCATACAACATCGGATCATACACTAACTAGTGCATAGATTCATTCTACAGATTATAGACATGAAGCTTGAAAAGATAAAGATGCAAATATGATGAAAAGCGGAAAATAACCAAGAACAAAACAAAAGAAGTCAGTCTATGATACACGAACCAAAATGTTTCCCCCAACTAAAAGGGGAAACACACACCAAGCTCACCTCTCAACCTAGCAAAGGTTGATTGGTCCAAAGGCTTAGTGAAAATATCTGCCAACTGAAGATGAGTATCGACATGGTGAAGGTCGATATCACCCTTCTCATACTGGTCTCGCAAGAAATGAAAGCGCACATCAATGTGTTTGGTCTTAGAATGCAGCACGGGGTTCTTAGCGACGCTAATCGCACTCGTGCTGTCACAAAGCAATGGAACTCGAGAAAAGCTCAGACCAAAATCACGCAAAGTGGCCATCATCCACAACAACTGGGAACAGCAGCTGGCCGTAGCAACATATTCAGCCTCTGTGGTAGACTGAGCGACACTAGACTGCTTGCGAGAAGACCAAGATACAAGAGAAGAACCAAAAAATTGACAAGTCCCAGAAGTGGACTTGCGCTCAAGTCGGCAACTAGCAAAATCAGCATCCGAGTAACCACAAAGGGAGAGGGTGGAAGAAGCAGAATACCAAATCCCGAACTCAGGTGTGAAACAGAGATACCTCATAATGCGCTTGACCGCCTGACGGTGAGAGGTGTGCGGCGACGACTGAAATCGAGCGCAAAGACACACCGCGATCTGGATGTCCGGGCGTGTCGCCGTCAGGTACAGCAGCGACCCGATCATATTCCGGTACTCCTTCTGGTCCACAGCTTCTCCATCCTTGTCCGCATCCAGGGCCATCGTGGTCGACATGGGTGTTGGAAGAGGCTTTTCCTCACCCATATTGATCTTCTTCAATATGTCCTTGGTGTACTTGCCCTGGTGCACAAACGTCCCCTCTCGGGATTGCTTGATTTGCAACCCGAGGAAAAACGTCAACTCGCCCGTCATGCTCATCTCAAATTCCCTGCTCATAGTATCTGCAAACTTGGCAACCAAAGCATGAGAACAACCACCGAAAATGATATCATCCACGTAAATCTGAACCAATAAAGTGTCATTGCCTTGCTTGAGGAGAAAAAGAGTTTTTTCCACACATCCCATTTTAAAATCCTTAGCAAGCAAAAAGGTTTTCAACCTATCATACCAGGCTCTAGGGGCTTGTTTCAAACCATATAAATCTTTGTTCAGTTTAAAAATATGGTTTGGAAACTTGGGATTTTTGAAACCGGGAGGTTGTCTCACATACACTTCTTCTTCTATGTAGTCGTTTAGGAAGGAACTCTTGACATCCATTTGAAAAAGTTTGAAACCTTTGGATGCAGCAAAAGCCAAGAGGATCCTAATTGCCTCCAAACGAGCTACAGGAGCAAAAGTATCCTCATAGTCTATCCCCTCCTTCTGACTATACCCCTGGGCTACAAGTCTGGCCTTGTTTCTCACAACATGACCATCTTCTCCTTGTTTGTTTTTGAAAACCCATTTTGTCCCAATAGGGTGACACTCAGGAGGAAGAGGAAGAAGAACCCAAACCCTATTTCTCTCAAAATTTTCGAGCTCCTCATGCATGGCATTGACCCAATCCAGATCAGATAAAGCATGTCCAACATCTCAGGATTCAAAATCAGCAACAAATGCAGAATGAGCAAAGTGAGAGATTTGTTGTGACCTTGATCGAGTGACGCGTTCGTGGATGTCGCCGATCATCTGTTGAGGTGGGTGTTGGCGTTGAATGTGTCGTGGCGCCCCCCTGGCTGAAGTAATCTCCCCCTCAACAGTAGCTGGTGCCTCCTCGGGTACAAGCAGTACAACCCGAGGTGGTGGATCACACGGCCCCCATGTAGTAGAGGAAGAAGGGTCGGGGCCGCGTGCGGTCGTGGTCGAAGTCGACCCAATCGGCGCAGCAGGTGGAGGAAGTGTTGGATCATCAATCCCTTCAACACCTTCTTCCTCATCATCAAAAAGAGGTTCGCCAACCTCATGATCACCTGCACGCTCAAATCTAGAAGAAGGACAATGCATGGTCTCGTTGAAGGTGAAATTGGATGTCTCCATGACTCGATTAGTATCAAGGTTAAGTACACGATATGCACGAGTATTATTACCATAACCCAAAAATACATCGTCAGAAGAACGAGACTCAAATTTGTCCAAGTTGCCTTTCTTGAGTATAAAACAGTGGATACCAAAAACTCTAAAATAACTCACTTTGGGTTGCTTCCCAAATCGCAACTCATAAGAAGTTTTCTTCAAGAAAGCACGGAGAAAAATGCGATTCGAAATATAGCATGCAGTGTTTATAGCTTCGGCCCAATACCGCCTAGGAGTCATATGCTCATCGAGCATCGTCCTGGCCATCTCTATAAGGGTCCGATTTTTCCTCTCTACAACACCATTTTGTGGCGGTGTGTAGGGGGAGAAAACGGATGCTCCAAACCCAAGGAGTTACAAAACTTCTCAAAATCTGAGTTTTTAAACTCGGAACCATTATCGCTATGAATAGCTCTCATCGAGTTCTTAGGGACCTCGTTCTGAAGTCACAAGATCAAATTGCGAAGAAACTTGAAAGTCTCAGTTTTCTCAGCTAAATAGAAAACCCACGAATATCTTGAAAAATCGTCAACAACTACAAGCACATACCACTTCCCCCCAACCGAGCTCACCCGAGCCGGACTAACAAGGTCCATGTGTAAAAGCTCTCCAAGGTGCTTAGTCATAACCTGATTCACCGGATGGTGGGGAGCGGCTACCATTTTCCCATGTCTTCAAGAATGGAAAACAAGATCCTTCTCCATGCATAACTTGGGCAATCCTCGGATTAAGCCAAGTGAACTAAGCCTTGCAAGCAAGTCGAAGCTCAGATGACCTAGTCTCCTATGCCACTTCCAAAGATCAGAGGAGGAAGGTCTAGCCAAAAGACAACGAGATATTCCAAACGACTCCGAGAAATTCGCTCGAAAGACTTTCCCAAAGGGCGAAATCAAACATACAAGATTGCCCTGAGGATCTAAAATACGACTTTGATTCTGCTTAAAACGAGTCTCATAGTCATCATCAAAGAGTTGCGAAACAAAAAGAAGATTAAAATGCAAGTTAGAAACAAGAGCAACATCACGCAACACAAAGTGCTCATTAACTATGTTGACACAAAATCTCGGTCGGGATGCGCCAACACACTCGTGCGCATGGTCCTCAGAGGGGTACGGAGCGAGTCCTGACCTCCTGGACCTTCATCAAACAGTGGTGCTGATTCTGAGCGAAATCGACTTCAGGCGTGCCAGTCAATTTGACCTGTAATTGACAAGGAGAAGAAAAAGATTGTCAAATCATGGAACCTGCCGGTTTGGCGCCAGACAGTTCCAAATTATGCAGCTCTGATATAGCCATTTGTCTTTAGGACATTGACTACAAAGTCAACTCCCATGAGATTGCATGTAAAGTGATGAAAAAGATATGAAGCATAACGGCTATGATGTATGTAAGATGAATGCTTATCACAAACAGACGACCGATGAGCTTAAAAGATATTAACAGATAAAAAACTATATGTACGTTCAAGCAGCATGAAACCAACGTATCAACTAAATGCACAAGTAGTTCTATTCATTAACAGTGGGGTGTCTCCATGCAGCCGTAATAACAAATAGATCGATAAAATAACTTAAACACCAACAGTGGGGTGTCTCCATGTAGCCTTGATGATGGTCAAGCTAGATCACGTCTTGTGCAAAAGTAGATCCATTGATTCCAAACCACTTAAAAGAACATATTATGAAGAGAGCATAACTGAATCGGTTATTTCAACCGATGCAGGGTCCATGAGGCACGAACAAGATCTACTCGACAAAAACATGATTTAATCTAAGATAAACAGACTCAATCTATCATATATATCAGTGGGGTTCGGAAATACAGCCGTAATAGACATGCAAGGTCAAATCTTATATGCTCTTAAATCAGATCACGGTTTTATCGAATATCTCGAACACACAACATGTAACAATCAAGATTGGCAAAATAGCCGATGAGAGGATTATATCGGCTATTTCCTCTGTTATGAGCGTGTAAACCTCAAAACAGCCGATACTAAGTATCCTTTAAGCGCAGACTACTTTGTCAACCTTGATTGGGCAAGATGTTGTTTAAAACGTAAATGAACAAATTAAAACATAAAACAACATTCATAACTTAATGAATCTATTAGCTTGCCAAACCAATAGAGCCGATAACTAGTCAAGATCGACTAAAGTAAGAGATTGATCAGAGTCAAGACAGTCTTACAAAAGATGAGCTTAGACCGATAACTGGCCATGTCATAGCTTAACAAGAGTTTGGTCAATGCCAATGCAGCCTTATTACACGATGACACGAGCCATTGGTGAAACTTACAAGCAAACCGGAGGTCGGTCGATGTCGATGCAGCCCTACCTGATTGAAGATCTCGCCGAGATCTACATTACTCCTACTCCCAGGGTTTTGGCCGAGGGCCGGTTGTGTTTGATTGATTGGATTCTCCCTCAAAATCCGGGTTTCAAGCTATTTATAACCTGGTTGACTCCTGTCGTAACACGAGTAGATTACAAAAAGGAAAAATAAAAGATGACCCGAACTTGAACTTCTTGGTCGAGTCTGACACGTCTTCGAAGCCCGTCGTGCTGGTCCGCATGAAGCTTCCGGGTCACCTTCGACTCATACGAGCTTTTTTATATTTCCAGACCGATCTTTTTCCTTAATAAATCGGCCGTTTATGTTTACAAAATATCAAACTTCTCAGTCCAAAATCTGGTGTAAACACGTGCCCCCCAATTTTGGGATGAAATTTATTTTATTCCAAAAATGTTATTCTCCTTTCCTTAAGGTCCGGTCGATTAACCTCATAGCCGATCAACCGAGTCCTTTTCGTCTTCTCCCCTTTTGATACCGCAAACAATCTGAATGGTATCTTGATGATTAATGCGAGACGACTACTCTTCTCTTGAAAACCCTGTTGTGATTTAACATCCCACTCGAGTGCTCTGTACATATTGTACGAAGCGGCATCTTTTTCCTTCCTGAGATTCAATCTTCTAATATAAATCTCCTCTTCGTCTCTATCTCCCGTCACATTCGGAGCACATCTTCTTGCTTTTGCCTTCCGTCAAAAACCCTCTTTCTCGCTAAAAGCTTTGCCTTCCAAAAGCCCATCTCTGCCTCTTCCAATGGCAGACAACAACCGTGGGAAGCGTCTCGCGGAGGAGGAAGTGAACTCTCGCTACCGCCCCCAGCGCCGCATTAGGTATATCTCTTCTTTATGCCTAATCGACTCTAGTTCTCATTATTTTCAAGGTCTGACTTGACCTTCCCCCTCTGCCTTAAACTAGGGCTGATGAGGGTCCTTCCAACGCTGTGGCTGCCATGGCACCTCCCCCAGGCATGGAGTCGGTCTCCGACAATCCCTCCTCAAGCAGCTCCGAGTCGACGGCTGCTTGTCATTACCGTCAGATGACGGAAATGCGGAACCTTCACTCGGAGGCCACCATCAGGAACTGCCTCCTTGAGGACCACAACGCCCAGCTCCAGAAGGCGTTGGAGGAGGCAGAGCCGAGAGCTTCTAGGGCGGTTCAGCAGTGCGCAGAATCCGATGCGCATGTCACCGGTATTTCTCTTCTTCTGAAAATTTTTCATTTGATCAAGTTTCCTCTGCTTAATCCTAATTCATCTTGTTTACTCTGCAGACCTGACCGTGCGCCTAGAGGCTCTCTAGGAGGCGGGGAATAAGGCGGCCGATTCCATGAACGCTGCTGGGGACAGCGTCGCGGAGAGGTTGACCAACATCCCCGCAAGGGTACATGAGGTTGCCCTCCATGGCGTCCGTCACGGCGCCGCCATGGCCCTCGGGGCTGCCGAGGCCTACACCGGCCAAGACCTCGGTGGCCTCGAGGTTACTCCAGAAATAAGTCACACCATGGAGGTACATTTCGATGGTGTTGATGGCGCAGCTGGGGAAATAGCAGAGTCCACCCCCTCTATATTCATAGTAGACAAGGTCTTTGAGTAGTTCATCAAGGTCGAGTCTCTGTAAATAAAATTTCCCTTGAATATAATGAAGTTTATGCTCCTTTATGACCTTCCTGTGATAAGACCCATCAAGGCTTTTTAACTCCAACAATCTTTGATCTTGTACTTTTTGAACTAAAGGCGATGCTTCAGTTACATCGGCTATTTTTGTTCTAAAGGCGATACATTTGTATCGGCTATCGATTGGATACCAATGTTAACACATTAGTTATAATTGATCCACCCAAATACTTGGGTAATACTTCTTAAAATACTTCCCATTAACTGCCCTGAAGTACTCGACGCCCTCTAGGGTTTCGTAGAAATAAGCATTGCCAGGAGCACATCAAGTAATCCGATAGGGCCCTTCCCAATTTGGTGACCATTTGCCGTATTTGCTATCCTTAGTTCCAATAGGCAAAATGACCTTCCAAACCAAGTCTCCTTCATCAAACTTTTTCTCTCTGACTTTTTTATTATAGTATTTAGCCACCCTTAGCTTTTGAGCTCTGATGTTCTCCAAAGCTTTCAACCGATGAAAGTGTAAATCATCAAGATTGTCTATCATGAGATGTTTATATTCATCAGCCTTCAGATTATTCTGCTGTAAAACTCTTCTAGACCCTATATTGATTTCCAAGGGCAATACGGCTTCATGACCACAGACCAACTCATAAGGTGAACATTTAGTCGCACCATGACATGCCATCCTATAAGACCATAAAGTCTCACTCAGTATCGAATGCCACTTTTTTGGGTGCTCCTTAACCTTCTTCTTGATGATCTTGATTAAAATCTGATTGGAAGCCTCAGCTTGCCCATTAGCTTGGGCATAATACAGAGACGAGTTGATCAACTTAAAATGTGTGTTAGTAGCAAAATCCTCAAATTCCTTTGACACAAACATTTTTCCTTGATCTGTAGTAATGGTTTGAGGAACACCGAATCGATAAATGATATGTTCTTTGACGAATTCAATTACGGCAGCGATGAAGCTTCTCTTAGAGGAACAACTTCAACCCACTTGGTAAAATAGTCTGTTTGCACCAATACAAATTTATGTCCCTTGCTAGATGCCGGAAATATTTGGCCAATCAGATCTATTCCCCATCCTCTGAATGGCCATGGCTTTGTGATTGGATTCATAGCTGAAGCCGGAGACTTCTGAACATTACTGAATCTCTGGCATTCCTGACATCCTTTATAATACTTAAAACAATCTTCCAAAATGGTCGGCCAAAAATACCCCGCTCTTCTGATCATCCATCAAATTTTATGAGCAGATTGATGAGCACCACAAACTCCTTCGTGGATTTCTCCTATCAGAACTTTGGCCTCTTCTTGACTAATACATTTAAGGAGCACACCATCGATTGTTTTATGATAAAGTTGATCTTCAAGAAGGACAAACTTTGTAGCCTTATACCTCAATTTTCTGGATACTTGCTGTGATGGATTCCTCAAGTATTCAACGATTTCAATTCTCCAGTCATCACCATCGGCAACTTCATCAGTTAATATTTCAACAATTTGCCAATACCCAGAAGCACTCTGAGCCAAATGATTAGCCTCTTGATTCTGACACCTAGGAATATGTTTTATGACAACAGAAGAGAAAGAATCAAGCAATTCAAGGCACACAGACACACCGCGAACTGCCTTAGCCGATTCATATTTCAAATAAAACTCCAATAATGCAAGAATCCATTTGCCAATTCTCCCATTTAGAATAGTCATGGACAACATATGTTTAATTACGTCAAACTTTGACACCACTGTGCATTCAGAAGACAATAGGTAATGCCAAAGCTTGGTGCATGAGAAGTATAAACATAGGCATAATTTTTCAACAGGAGAATACCTCATCTCTGGATCAAGCAATCTCCTACTGAGATAGAATACCACTCTTTCCTTGCCCTCAAATTCTTGCATTAAGGCCGATCCAATTGTATGATCATCAGCCGAGACGTATAACTTGAAAGGTTCGTTATTCTGAGGAGGAATCAAAACTGGTGGAGACTTCATATATTCTTTTGATTTCATGGAATGCCTTCTGTTGCTCATCTCCCCATTTAAACTCTTGATCATCCTTTAATTTCAACAAAACTGAAAACGACAAAATCCTGCTTGACAAATTTGAAACAAACCTTCTGATGAAATTGATTTTGCCAATCAAAGATTGTAATTGAGTCTTCGTGGTAGGTGGTACTGCTTTGTCAATGGCATCATAGCTCTTTTGGCCAACTTCAATTCCTTTTTCATGTACCATAAACCCTAAGAACTGACCAGCCGACACTCCAAATGCACATTTGTGGGGATTCATTCTTAAGCCATGCTTCCTTGCACATTCAAGAGTATCTCCGAGATCCTTAAGATGCCTTTGATAATCTTTGGACTTTACCACCACATCATCAATATAAATCTCAACAATCCTGTCGATCAACTCGTGAAAGATATAATTCATAGCTCTCTGATAAGTTGCACCGGCATTCTTAAGCCCAAAAGTCATGACTACCCACGCATATAAGCCTATGACACCTGGACATCTGAATGCAGTTTTATGTATATCCTCTTCTGCAATAAAAATTTGGTTATAGCCACCATTGCCATCCATAAAACTGATAACTTTATGTCCGGCTGCTGCATCGACTAACATATCTGCCACTGGCATTGGGTAGCCATCCATTGGAGTAGCTTTATTCAGATCCCTGAAGTCAATACAAACCCTCATTTTTCCATTTTTCTTATATACAGGGACCACGCTAGATATCCACTCAGCATATCTACATCGCCGAATGAAATTAGATTCATAAACCTGAGTGATTTCTGATTTCACATCAGCCATAACTTCTGCTCTGATCCTTCTTGGAGCTTGTTTCAAAGGCTGACTCCCATGTTTAATAGGTAGCCGATGTTCAACCAATGACCGATCAAGACCAGGCATCTCAGAATAATCCCAAGCGAGGCATTCTTTATATTCTTTCAATAATGCAATAAGTTCTTGCCTAAACTTGGGACCCAACTTGGCACTAATGTATGTCAACCTCGGCTTATCACCGTTTCCAATATCAACTACTTCTAGTTCGTCAGCCCACGTGAAACCTTTACCCATCTTATTCTCTTCTTCGTTAACTATACAATCCATTAAATATATTTTTTGAAGCCGACTGCTTGGATCGGTTGTTGACTTTCGTCAATTGTTTTGAGAAAGTCTTCTTCAAGATCAGAGGATTTAAACTTAGCAGGTAGTATGAACAGAGTAGCGATGTTAGCCGATGACTCACCCTTATCGGCTATTTGCTTTACTTGCCAGACTTTGGATTTCTTCTTCTGGGTTCCATCGTTCCTCAACCTTTGAACTCGTCGCTTCTGGCTTTTGGTTAAACCACCAGGACACCATTGCCCCTCCTGCCAAGGATGCTCATGATCGGCTAATCTCACTCCCAGCCGATTATGAACATTTTCATTTTTTATGCGCCGATCTGTATTTCCAAACCTTAATCTTTCATGTACAGATCGACGGTTGTTTCTTGACTGCCTATACTCTCGGTACTGATCACTGCACTCTAGGCAATTACGAAGAGTAGGAAGCTTTAAGCCCTTATTCCAACAATGCCTGAAGAAGGGACAGTCCCAATGATTCTTCTCTTCATCTCTGATGCATCTTCCTTCTTCCCGGGACATCATGTACTCTTCTTCTTCGAGCCACTCTTGATATTCTTGTTCATCTTTTTCCCTTTGCATTTGGCTCCTTTCCTTCTGACGTTGCCACTTGTTCAGCAAGATCCCGACAGTTGGACGCCTTCTTGCTTCTCCAGCTTTTGAAGTCTCAGGTTGATCATTGCTTTTCTTCCCTTTCATCTCCTGATACTCTTTAGTTGTTAATTGCTTCTTTGGATCAACTGTCCCATCTGTCCTGGCTCTATCAGAGGTCAACACCCTGATTTCACTCCGAGGTGTTGGAGCTACCATGTTTTATGGGAAAGGATGGCCGTTGATGCCCATGCCTTTAGCCTTTTCTAAGCCAATCCTCCCTTTAACGATTGCCCTCTATATCATATCTCTGAAAACTCGGCAATCATTAGTAGTATGGGTACCAGAATTATGAAATTTGCAGTACCTTTTATTTTTAAGCTCCTCGGCCGATGGGATAGTATGATTCCTAGTCAACTTGATCTGACCCTTTTCTAGCTAGTCAAATATCTTGTCGGCCTTGGTGATGTCGAAGCTATATTTTACATCTCTTTCGGTACTTTTAACTTTTGCCCAAGGCATGAATTCATTGTTTTTCCAAACCCAGTCTACACCAACCACTTCTTCATCACTTTCATTCTCTAAATCATCATTTTCATTCTGCAGGAAAACATGCCTCACGATCTAGAAGAACTAGGTTCAAACAAATTTGCGAGAGATGCACCAAACAACGAGATCGATTGACGGGAAAAACGTGGAGAAAAGCAACCCGCGAAGAACACGAACAAAACGCGAATCACAACCATGAATTTGCAACCGTGTGACTACCACACGCTACAACGGTGAGGTTACGACCTCACTTCCTCAAAATCTCTAGTACACAGAGGTATGGTTCTCTGCGGATCTCAGCTAGCTACAGCAGGGGATTGGGAGAGCAGGAAACCCTGGAAGCAAAGAGCAAATGATTGAGATAGATGGGGAGCTGGGTGTCTCCCCCTACTTATCTTAATTCTAACTATTCCTAATTCGCACTCTACCCCTAACTACTTACAGAGCGAACCAGCTAAACCCTAAGGTTATTATGGACCAACTCGTGGTAGGTGGTGATCCGACGGCCACGCCCGCACAACTCGTAGCGTTGCCTCGACGCAACCTCCCGATTGCCGCCACCTGCCGCCACCGCTCTGCGTCCTCTTCACGAACTCCGCCCCCGGTTTTGTGGCCCAAACTGGGAAACCAGCCTTTCCAGCCAACCCCCGGTTTTGAGACCCAAACCGGGAAACCAGCCCACCAGCGCTTGAGTTTTGTGGCCCAAACTTAGCAAACCCGCAACACCCAGGTTTTGAGGCCCAAACCTGGAAACCGTCCTCAGCCCGAGTTTTGTGGCCAAACTCGGAAACCATCCGCGCCCAGGTTTTGAGGCCCAAACCTGGAAACCGTCCACCCGATGGTTTTTCTCTGGCTCTACCACCAAACCGACGCCGTAGAAGGGATACACCGCCCGTGCACCCCGTCCACCGACACGTGTCCCCAAGTCCACGACTCAGGCAACACATGACCGCACGTCTTCGCTCGTCGTTGTCCCAGGCTGCTAGCCACCACAGCTGATCCTTGGGCCACCGGTCCCTCAGTCCAAGCCTCACATCCGCCCTTCGCCACTCTCGGTCCATCGGCACGGCACATCTCTACTTGACCTTCACCTTGCCTCTGATCACTGTATCCGTGCTCGACACCTGCACAACACAAGCCAAAGAACATGCGCATCATCCCAGTTGACAATCACTCATCACTTAGAGACTCGGCATACACCCATGTATCCGCAATCTCCCCCTTGATGAGTGCATTGTCAACTACCAACACAAATCATAATGGAAGCAGAAGAAGGAAGAAGGAGAAAGAGAGAGAACTCAACCAAATGACCCAAAAGCATAGCAAAGCCGAAGTAGGTCAAGTGGAAAGAGCGAAACAACTTGGTTCCCAAAGACATGGGCAACGGCTCGACGCAACCAAGCAAAGCAAATCTAGCCCTCAAGAAGAGGTAGAACAGGCTCAATACCGCTAGCAGAAACCGATCGAAAAATCGAAGCAAATGCTAGTCCCTCAAGACAGAGGCACAGAGGCTCAACACAACTAGCAAAGAAAGCTCGATAGCAAAACCTTACGGCCAACAGGAAGTAGCAGAACTCCCCCTCGAATAGTGCAAACAACCAGGAAGGCTCCTCCTTAGTTCAACCGGAGGGTAATGATTTGCAATTTCTCCCCCTTAGTGGAAAATGCAATTATCAAGAAACAATGCTCCCCCTCAGAAAATGCACCATCAAAAAGTGCCAACAAGAGAATTTCTCCCCTTCCAAAATGCATATGAGTCAAAATTCAAGTTAGGAGCTTCAGGAATATACTCAAAGGAGTGCAAAGATGCTCTACAGAGTTCTGATCCGAGAAAGCTAGCAAAGGCTCGAACAGATCACTAAGTCTAAAATGAGAGCAAAAAGAGCAGTTCTCAGCCAAAAAGGTATTCACCATCAAAATAGCACAAGACATGTATAGCACAAGACACTTGTCCCTTTTTATTTCCTCGGATCTCTCTCTTTTTTTCTTCTCTTTTTTCTTCTTCTTCTTTTTTTAATAGCCACATGCTTCCAACAAACTTCTGAGAGGGTAGCAACAGCTAATTATGAGCATTTATGCGAAAGATGAATGAAATGTGTAAGTGATCTCAATTCAATGGTATGACTCATAAGGTCAACAAAGCTTAATTTAACTCAATGCAATTATTAGTCATGTTTATATTTAGAAATCTCCGGAACTTTAGTGTTGTTTAGAATAAGATAATAGCAGCTCAGATCATCACATGTCATATCCCAATTACCTAGACCTTAGATTAAGTATTTCCCAACCATGTATTTAATTTTATTTTAAGGCATCATTATTAATCAGGAGAACTCATGCTTTGAAGACTAGGTACTTGAAAGAAATTAGATAGAGCAACTATTCATCATTTCCATGCAAAAGATTAGAGAGAGAGGGTTCTTCTTTAGTCATCAACTTCTTAAAACAATCTAGACACACTATTTTATTTATTTAATCTAACACACTTTAAGATATAAAATAAAAGCTAATAATAGTAGTAGTAATGATAATAAAGACATACCTGAATCGCGAAGATAACGGGGGTGCGTCTCCCCCAAGCTGGTTCCCTTAATAGCGTTGAGCCTTCATATGCCCATATATTTTTGTCTCTTTTTTTTAATTAATGGTGAGCTTTCATGTGCTCGCACATTTTTTTGTTCTTTTTTTAAGGGTGAGCCTTCATGTGCTCATATTTTTTTGGTGTTTTTATTTTTAAGAGTGAACCTTCATGTGCTCACATATTTTTGGTGTTTTGAATTTGTTTATGGAATGAAAAACTTAAGAAGATAAAGATACTTACGTGGATACATGGGGTGCCTTCCCCCAAGCTGAATGTTGACGTAGTCGTTTGATCTTGCAATGTAGCCGACTGGCAGTGGATATGTCCTTCCTTTATTAGAGCTTTGATTGATGTTGATGTTTGTTGAAACAGTGCTTCAACAGTGGATGGAACATTCACTTGCTTGTCAGCTTTTCTTGGCCTTTCAAATCTTGCGAAACTCAAATAGACAACAAAACTTGTGGAACGGATTAAGCATTAGCGGTTGGCCACTTAAGCCTTAGCTGTCTAGAATTTCAGTAAGATCTCTTTCAATATTTTTGTATTTTAATATCTTTATGATGCAAGAGAAAATGCAACATGATGAATGCATGCATATTTATTTTTATTATTTTTATGCCACCACGGTGAATATCCTTGCGGGTTTTTACACACCATAGGATTATTCTCATGGGGCTTTATGGTTTGTAGTGTAACAAATGCAATATTTTTATTTCTTTTCTAATGCAATGCAGAAATTAAAATGTTTGTGAATTAAATATGATGATGCAAGAAATGGATATGAATAAAATATAAGAAATATGTAGCAAAGTAAATATAAAGATAACTACCGATTTTTACCTTTTGGCGAAGGTTCGGATATTTAGGTCCGACGAACCGGACCTTCCCTTGGTTCAGATCTCCTAAGGTATGTCAGACGTTTGGAAAGTTGTTATTGATTGTACCTCTTAGGTGCGGACTTTTTCTTCCATACTTTCTTGGTCTGAGTCTTCAATTCCTGTGGTTCACTGTCTTGAGGTTTCTCTTGTTCTTTCTTTTCTGGGACAGTGTCGATAGCTTCTTCTTCGTGATTGGCCTCTCTATTCTTGATAGTTTGTCTTCTTTTGCGTTGAGAGCGGCGTCTTTCACTTCTGTTCTTCTTGGGTGCTTTATTGGGCATGTAGTTGATGAAGTTGCATCGTGCCCTTTCTCCAGAAAAGTGAAAATGGATTTCCTCTTGTAGATGATTGTACTTGTAGTGTAGAGGAATGATCTTTTTAGGATGAGGTGGACATCATTGTCTTCTCCCATGTCGAGGATCAAGAAGTCTGTGGGGACTTCATGACCTCTAATTCTGACTACGACGTCTTCCATCATTCCTTCTTGTTTATGCCTCTTGATATGGTGTCACTCATGTTCTTCGTTTGCTCAGGAGTTTGAAGTGAAGCGTTAATTGTGGAAGCTGGCAGCATCTTGCTCAGTGTGCATGTTCTTATAGATCTAGGACCTTCACTCTGTGGAATTTGGGAGTGATAAACTTCTCCGTGTTTGCTCAAGAGTGTGTCCTGTTCATAAAGACAAGGTAGAGATCAAGTGCATGGGCTCCGTTGGTGGAAAAACACCAACAGAACCAAAAGTTTTATTTATTCCTCTCTAACCTTAGGCACATTGCACAAGGCAAACTTGTGTTCTATTCAATCTTAACATTGTTGACGCTCACTAATGCTCATAATTAACCATCAACTATTGCATGAAATGACACTAAATGAATTACAAAGCATAGTTGTAGGGATGAAACTAACAAGTTCCACGAGTTTTGGTGCTCTCACTTGTTTTGTAGGACATCAATATTTCACCATATAAAAGTAACTCAAGTGATGAATTGGAGTGCACCATTGCGAAGAGCTCATCGAGACAATCGAAACGGACATATCATTTGCTATATTCGGAGTCCCGGATGAAAAGATATTAATTTCGCGACGAAATCTGCAAAAGAAGGATCTAGAAGACACCAGAAGACACCACGAGGCAGGCCACCACGTGGGCACGCTAGGCCAGACCGACCGGTCCCACATGGAGACCGACCGGTCGGAGCCCGTTTCGCCTCCGCCTTCTGGAACCTTGTTCCACCGCCTCCTAGGATGCATCTCCACCGTCCCCGAAGTCGGTTTGATCCAAGGGTTCACGTTCCACGCTCCGGGCTATAAAACCAGACCCAGACCCCCCTCTCCAGGCATCTCCATCTTCATTATTCATCTCCACATCAGAAACTAAGGTTTCAATTAGAAGTAGAGATCCCTCTAGTTGATCGTCTAGTTCTAGTTCTAGTTCTAGATCTAGTTCTAGTTCATCATCTAGTTGTAATCTAGAGAGAGCTGAGGAGGAGCCGGATCTGTCGGATCTTCCTCGACATTGTATTGGTGCAGCATCTGGTTCGTCTTCAAGTAATCTCCAGGTTCTTCATTTACTATTTCTAAGTATTATATTTAATTCCAGTTCTTGCTTTATTTTATTTACTGGATCTCCGCTCGTATTGAGTGCTCTAGTTATCATATGTAATTAGAGTAGTAAGCGTTAGTGTAGACGTGGTGTCTAGACTAGGGTTTGGCTGAGTTTGTGCCCAATCCTCCGGATAGTTGTGGTAGCTACAGGGGTGACAACTTTGTAGATTGTTATAATCCACCACATTAGGGTTGGTGTTTCCGTAGAGCTTTTTGGCAGCCTTCTCGTGATTACCCTTTTCCCAGTCTTTTTCGAGAATCGGAAAGGTACTGTTGCTCCGAAGTAAGTAAAGTATAGTGAGCCTTTGATTAAATAGACCTGCTTAGAAAACCCTATATCTCTCTACCCATATTACCATTCTTTTCTTGGACGTTCTTAATTCTTCTAGTACACTTCATGCTCCCTGTGGAAATCGATACCCTGGAATACTCTCGGGTGAAAGCTACATTGGTATCCGTGCACTTGCGGATTATTCTGTTTGCGTTTAAAATACCTAACAAGCTTTCTGGCGCCGTTGCCGGGGAATGGTAGCTGTTCTAGAATCGAACCAGGATCGTCCGTGTTTCTTTTCTTTTACCACATTTTTCTTATCACCACCTTTACCTCACCACCACACTTCTTACCACATGGATTTCACTCCTATCTATAAGTTCTTTGCTCCAAAGGGTGACTTGTTGGAGACTCCACCATCATCACACCCCATTCTTACAGATGGCTATGAGCTTCGCCCTGCTCTTATAGCCATGGTTCGGGAGAAATCCTTCTCTGGGTCAGAAGACGAAGATCCATACACCCACCTTAGGGAATTTGAGCAGTTGTGTTCTTGTCAGACTATTGCTGGCATGACACAAGAGACCATTAAATGGAAATTATTCCCATTCTCCCTTTTGGGAAATGCAAGAAAATGGTATGATCATTCCGTAAGGGGCACAAATGGAAATTGGGATGAACTTCGGGACAACTTTTGTCTTGCTTTGTTCCCTCTTTTTTGAATCTCTGATCTTAGAATCGAAGTTCTTACATTCAAACAAAAAGAGAAGGAGACTCTAGGAGCAGCTTGGGCTAGGTTCAAACACCTTACCAATTCTAGCCCAAACCTTTCCTTGCCAGACCATGTGCTACACTTTCACTTTTATTGTGGTCTTAACAAGGAAGCTGCTCTACATCTTGATTTAGCTTTTGGAGGATCATTCTCACATAAACTTCTTAGTGAAGGAGGAGACATCCTAAATAAAATCCTTGAAGACACTCCTTACACTGGCATTTTTGACGAATTCCCAGAAGAAGAAGTCGAGCTCAACCCCGACCAACATGAGGAGGAACACACAACTGAATTTGAAATTCCTTCAAATCCTTTTAATAATTTGGTTGTCACAGAACCTTCTCTAGAGAAAACACCCCACACTTTAGAAAATTATGAACCCTATACTTCCGTGTTCTTCTCTGAAAACGAGGAGGATGATATCAAAGAGCATGGAAGCTACTTCATAAACACCTCTTTAAATCCATGCTCATATGAAACATCTCCTGATTCAATTGGTCTGTCTAACATTGCCACACTCAAGATTTTCAACCCCCTCACACTTTCTGTTTACAAAAACTTCAAAAGGGTGGTTGTCGATGCATATGTTTATCACAAATTTTGTAGATCTCGTTGTGCTCTTAAGTTGGTGTTGGAGGGGAAACCACTTCACCAAATCTCATTCTGAAGGTTTCTCAAAGACAAGCTCAGTGTCCTAAAACAAGCACTTTTTAGATCAGTGTTCACTCTCCTGCTACACTGCCTTTGTGTATTGATCATAAGGATATAATTGTTAAAATATTCCTTCGGGTATTCTTGTCACTAACCTTTGCAGGTCTGTAGCGAAAAGTTCGAAGGAATGACAAACATAAGGTATGTCCAACTAATCATCATGCAACATTGAATTACATTCATCCAATCTTGATTTTTGCAAATCTAAGCTTGGGGGATACACTTTGTAAGAACATCTCTTAACATGTTGCTATATTGGTTGTCCCTACCTTTAAGACATGCTCATGTGCTATACACTAATCATGCTCTTTCATCACCATTTGAGTAAATCTCTTTAATGTTTTAATGCTACCTTCATCTACTATAGAATATGTTTAGGTTTGAATTACTTTCATACATCTCTTAAATTAAGCATGGTGCCTAGTTTAGGAGTGATGACCTTGCTTTCAAAGGCTTTTTAAATTAAGCATGATGCTTAGGTTGAAACGCCTTCCTAAATCAAATTAGACGTGGTGTCTAGGTTGGTTTTTGAGCCAATAGTATACTATAGTGGATGCTGGATATTTTGTTGGACTAACCCCTGCAAGAAAACTTTCAATACCAATTTGGGAAAGTCCGGAGACGAACTCACACTGGAGATGAAGAGACACATGAACTTCAACAACTTGCACAAGGGAGACACAGCTCACTGATCATGGAGAAATGTGATCCATGGAACAAGACAAAAGATGAGTGCCACTGTTGGGGGAAAGGACCCTCGGCAGAAGCGCCGCTCGAACTGGTGCTCGAAATTAGCCCTCGCGCAACACCTGGTGTCCTTGCGAGGTCCCTCTCCTATTGGAGACCGTTACCCTGACCCCCGGATGCGGGGTCAACCCTCGTCGCTTTGTTGTACTTCCGTGCAGGTCTAAGGCGACGGTCGCACTGCAGGAAACCTTCGCCGACTCACGACACCACCTTCGCTGGGAGCGAAGGTCCAGGCAAGCGGCAAGTGTGCGTTGCCCCAGAGGCAAGCGAAGCCGAAGGTCCGGCAGATGGCGGAGGGGCGCGGGCCCAAGGATGAGCGCGGCCGAAGGTCAAGACCGCCGGACCTCTCCCCGAAGGTGAACAAGGGCCAGGTGGCGGCGCGCTGGAGTGTGACCGATTAGGGTTTCCGCTTCAGCTGTGTATTTACGCTTTTGCCCTTCCTCCCTGCGCGGAGGCGAGGAATCTTTCCTGTACCCTTTTGTAATTTGGCCCGTGCCCCTTGGCATTCCCTATAAATACCAAGGGGATGAACAATGTAAGACACGATTTTTGGGGAATTTGAGCACCTTCCACTTCCGTCTCACCTTCGCTACTGCATCCGACACTTGGCCGCCTTCGCTCTTACCCCTGCACAAGTGCGGAGGTGAGGCAAGTGCGTTCCAACAGTTGGCACCGTCCGTGGGGATCGAAGTCTGAAATGGCGGGAAACAGGAGAGCACTTTCGACGAGGGACCAGCGCGTTGCTAGAGAGGCGGCGGTGGTGGTCCCGCCTGCTGAGGAAATTGCACAGCCCTCGGGAGGAGAGAATGTCACCCCGGAACCCCAATCCCTGGGCCCCCAGGCCCGAGTGGCGACGCAGCCGCACCCACACACTTCGGGAGAAGGAGAGGGAGAAGAAGAAGAGGTGGGCCTCGAGGCCCTTGAAAGGCTCGAGGCTGAGCTGCAAGAGAAGAAGAGGCGCCTGGAATAGCTTGAGAGGCATAACCGACTGCGCTCGATCAGACAGAGGGCAGACGAGGCCAGGGAGCAGCTTCGCCGTATGGAAGAATCCCTCGCCGCGGCAGAAGCCGAAGCCGAAGGCTGGGATAATGAGGAGATACCCCCGTTGCGAGAGGGGAATGAGGAGCCGAATCAAGATAACCTTCGTCACCATCCACCACCCCCACCACCACCAGTACACCCAGAGCCATATCCTGTAAGACACCCAAATTTCCGCCAACTCTACCCAGATGAGAGAGAACAAAACCTTCGCATTCAGCGAAGGCATCAGCAACACCAAATGTCGTACGATCCAAAGTCACCACTCTCCCAAATACTCCAAACCCAGCCCTGGCCACCATGCTATAATCCACAAAACCTACCCCGCTATGATGGACTTTCCGACCCTCGCCAGTTCATCATGAGCTACGAAGCAGCGGTTGCCGCAGCAGGCGGTGACGAATCAACAATGGCAAAATCCTTTGTCATCATTCTGCGAGACATCGCACAAACTTGGTACAGCAACCTTCGCCCCGGAACAGTGGATTCCTGGGCCTCCCTCAGAGACAAGCTGTGTACCAATTTCAAGGGCATCACTCCTGCCCCGTCAAGCCCCATCGAGCTATTCAATTGCAAGCAAGAAGAACGCGAGCCGCTCCAAGATTACTGGCGAAGGTTCATTCAAATCAGAGCAAGGACCCCTGGGATATCTGACGAGGCTGTCATCCTCGCTGCAGTCAGTGGCCTGCGCCCAGGACCATGCTCCTCAAAATTTGCCAGAAAACCGGCAAACTCAATCGAGGAGTTGCATGAAACAATGGAGAGATACTGTAGAGCTGACATGGATTTCAGAGCGAAGTCCGACGCTCGGAGGTCTCAGCAGAGGCCACAGCCGAGGCCTCAACCGAGAGAAAGCAACCTTCGCCAAGAGCAAAGCAACGTCGGTGCAATCAACAAAGCAACAAACTATGAACATCAAACACGGGACCCTCAGCACCCGAGCAGCCAAGCCCCGCAGGTTTTGCCACCTCCGCCGAACCAGCGCTACCAGCAGCGAGATCCTGCCAAAATGTATTGTCACTTCTGTGGAATGGGAAAGGGGCACACAACAAAGCAATGCGAATGCTTCGCCAAGGGAAAGGAATACCAGGAATCCAGGAAACCTCCCCCGTCAGACTCCCGAACCATAAACCACACAAGAAAACCAAGCTTCCACCCACCAAATCCAACATACTACTATACCCCCATAAACTACGGCCTACCTTCGCAACAACCCTCCTACACTCACCACCCACTCTACAACCAAACCCATTATCAGCCAACAACCACCCCACAACGCCAAAACCCACCTTACACAGTCACATACCCACCTACCCCCCAAAACCAAATTCCAACAACCCACCAAGCCACCAGCGCTCTGCCGCCACCACCGCCAATCCCCGCGTTACCAGCACCACAACCTGTGAAAGCCGAAGCCTCGAGCCAAACGACCATCAACAATCCAACATCGACCTTCGGCGTGATTCTAGCTATCACCGGAGGTTCAAATGAAGACCATGGTAACAAACGGCAGAGGAAGGAACATGCCAGACGCGTTCACCACGTGGCCGTCGAAGGACCACACAAATTCGGTCGTTGGTCTCACATCCCGATAACCTTCGATTCCAGCGACATGAAGCTAAGAGATTACCCTCACACAGATGCCATGGTGATCGAAACCAACCTCGCTGGGTGGACTGTCACCAAAATACTGGTCGATACAGGAAGCTCCGCTGACATCTTGTTCGTTTCAACCTTCGACAGCATGAAGCTTGACAGAAATCTTCTGCAACCGGCCGACAACCCCCTATACGGTTTCGGTGGTCAACAAGTGAGAGCCGTCGGGAAAATTTCTCTGCCCGTGACCTTCGGCGACCAAATCAACTGCAGGACGGAACATATAACGTTTGATGTCGTCGACATGTTCTACCCATACAACGCCATTTTTGGCCGAGGGGTCACAAACGCGTTCAATGCGGTCATCCATCCCGCCTACCTATGCATGAAACTTCCCGCTCCGAAGGGTGTGGTCGCGGTATTTGGGGACCAGGACATTGCAAGGACAGCTGAAGGGAACGTAGCCCCGGGGCAACGTAATGTACACAATTTGTCCAAACCTCAAACCCCCGGTATCAGCGTCGAGGGCGAGGTCCGCAATGACAGAGCGAAGGCGGCGCCAAAGGACGAAACCAAACAAGTCCAACTCTTCGAGGGTAATGCCGAGAGAAAGGTGCTTATTTCAGCCAATCTAGGCCCTCAATCAGAAGGCAGCCTCGTCACCTTCCTCAGAGAAAATTCCGACACCTTCGCTTGGTCCGCAGAAGACCTAAAAGGAGTCAACAGATCAATGATCGAGCATAGCCTGAACATCAAAACAGGCTATCGCCCAATCAAACAAAAGCTTCGCAAGATGTCAGAAGAAAGAAAGGAGGCAGCGAAGGCTGAGGTAAAAAGGCTTCTGGACGCAGGCGTCATTCGCCCAGTCAAATACCCAACTTGGCTCTCAAATGTGGTCCTAGTGCAAAAGAAGAACAAAAAATGGCGAATGTGCGTCGATTTCACTTGCTTGAACAAAGCCTGTCCGAAAGATGATTTCCCCCTCCCAAACATAAGCACCCTGGTCGACAGAGCGGCAGGTTGCCAAATGCTATCCCTCCTTGATTGCTTCTCAGGCTATCACCAGATCTGGATGAATGAAGAAGACGAAGAAAAAACAAGCTTTATCACACCCTCGGGCACCTTTTGCTTCCGAAGGATGGCAGAAGGTTTGAAAAACGCAGGTTCAACCTTCGCTCGCATGACCTCCGAAGTTTTCAAGGATGAGCATGCTGTCTCCGCCTATGTCGACGACCTAGTCGTTCAAAGTGAACTAAAAGAGAACCACATACCAGACTTATCGAGGGTATTCAGCAACCTCCGGTCTGCCGGACTGAAACTAAACCTAGAAAAATGTGTTTTCGGGGTAAGCGAAGGTAAATTGCTAGGTTGCATCGTCTCAGCCAGAGGAATCGAAGCCAACCCTGAGAAGATTGATGCCATCATGAACATGGAACCTCCGAAGACCAAGAAAGCAGCTCAGCGTCTGACCGGTCGTTTGGCAGCACTTAGCAGATTCATCTCAAGATCCGCAGAGCGAGGGTTACCATTTTTCGAAGCACTCAGAAGCAACGCTCCATTCAACTGGGGTCCCCAGCACCAAAAGGCCTTCGAGGAGTTGAAAAAGTATCTGACCAGCTTGACTACCCTAACCAGCCCAAGCAAGGGAGACTTATTGTTACTCTACGTCGCAGCCTCGCCGCATGCTGCAAGCGCAGTCCTCATCAAGGAGCTCCGCGAAAACAACAAAACCAGACAAGCCCCAATCTACTATGTTTCAGAAACCCTCGAAGGCCCAAAGAGAAATTATTCGGAACTTGAGAAAATAGCATACGCCGTCGTCATGGCATCAAGAAAGCTCAAGCACTATTTCCAGGCGCACGAGATACATGTACCTTCGACGTACCCTCTTGAGAACATTTTCAAAAACAACGAAGCCGTTGGAAGAATAGCGAAATGGGCAGTCGAGCTTAATAGTTATGCTGTAACCTTCGTTGGCAGAACAACGATCAAATCACAGGTGCTGGCTGACTTCATAGCAGAATGGACACCCGACCCTCGCCCCGGTGAGCTGCAGCAGGACCAGTTTTGGATCGTTTACGTCGACGGGGCCTGGGGTGCAACTGGGGCCGGTGCCTCGGCCATTCTAATCTCGCCTTCCGGGTCGAAGCTGAGATACGCACGAAGGCTGGACTTCAAATGCACAAACAACTCCGCTGAATATGAGGCTGTGATTCTGGCACTTTCAAGGTTGCGATCGTTATCAGTCCGAAGGGCACTCATCAACACAGACTCTCAAGTCATTGCGGGGCACATTGAAAAGAACTACAAAGCAAAAGATCCAGAGCTTCAAAAGTATTTTCAATATGTACGAAGGTTAGAATCTTTCTTCCTCGGCATAACCGTAAAAGCAATATCGAGGACTGAAAACAGCGAAGCAGATTGCTTAGCCAAAGCAGCCGCGCAGCAGCTACAGCTCCCTCCGGACGTGTTCTACGAGGTTTCCACTCGGTCAGCCTTCGAAGCTTCCGAAATCAGCATCAAGCTAATCAACACAATTCAGTGCGAGGATTGGAGAGCATCTATCATGGCCTACATCAAAGGACTCCATGAACCCAGCTCCAAAGAAGAAGAGAACAGACTAAAGCAAAGAGTGCGAGGGTACAAGATTGTGGATAACACCTTGTTCAAAGCTTCGGTAACCTCACCTTGGCTCAAGTGCGTGTCACAGTGCGAAGGTAACGACATCCTCAAACTCATCCACGAAGGTATATGTGGTTCACACAATGGCCCGAGGGCACTAGTAGGAAAGGCTTTCCGGCAAGGTTTCTACTGGCCAACTGCACTGAGAGACGCTGAAACCATCGTCAAAAAGTGCGAAGGTTGTCAACTAACAGCAAAAAACCAAAACACCCCAGGGGCTCCCACAACCCTCATATGCCCAACCTGGCCTCTACAAAGGTGGGCAATGGATCTCGTGGGCCCACTACCGACTGCTCCGGGGAACCTTCGCTATGCGGTGGTAGCCGTGGAATATTTCACCAAATGGACCGAAACAAGACCGCTGTCCTCCATAACCTCCCTCGCAGTAAAAAGATTTTTCTGGTAGCAGATAGTTTGTCGCTTCGGAGTCCCCCAACATCTAACCGTCGACAACGACACCCAGTTTGACAGCGAGGTTTTCAAAGAATTCTGTGCACAAATCGGAACAATTCTATGCTTCGCCTCAGTCCGACACCCGCAGTCCAACGGTCTAGTCGAAAGAGCCAACGCAACAATCTTCCAATCCATATCCAAAAAACTGCAAGGCAGACCCAAAGGCAAATGGGCAGACGAGCTAACTGCAGTCACCTGGTCTCACAATACCTCCGAATGTAGAGCAACCAAGTTCACACCCTTCAAACTTTTGTTCGGCGAAGAAGCCGTGTTACCAGAGGAGCTAAAATACGTTTCACCAAGAACAACCCTCGCAAGTGATGAGCCAGCCAAGCTAACTGACAAAGACTTGCTAGAAGAAACAAGATGCAGCGCAGTTCACAACCTTCGCAAGTATCAGGAAGAGACCAAGAAGTGGAGAGATAAAAAGGTCAGAATCAAAAACCTGCAGAAGGGTGACCTCGTCCTCATCCGTAAACAAAACGCCAGCATGGCCGGAAAGTTCCAGCCCAAGTGGACAGGCCCGTTCCTGATCGCAGAATGCAATCGCCCAGGCTCTTTCCACCTCTCCGACAGCGAAGGCAATATCCTACCACACACCTGGAACATAGACGACCTTCGCAAATTTTACCCATAGCGGAGCCTTAGCGAGCCCTCGCGTTATGTAATCTTTGTCACATACTATGTTATCTACACTCATGTACTTGACAAAAACAGGAGCTGCACTCTTTTTCCTTACGAAGGGGCGTAAGGTTTTTTAATGAGGCAGTATCCAAAGCACTAATACAGGCTAGAACCCCCAAAAAAGCAAAATCTCCAACCCTCTACTCCCAGGCATCGAAAAAGCGGATCTCTTTCAAGAGCGCTACATTCGATGAAAACAAGCTAAGATTGCTTCGAAAAACATTCCTGTTCTTTTCAAAGCAAACTCACCTCCGCCTAAGATAAGGGGAGGAAAGTCGAGCACCCTGGCACAAACGACAGGGGCTCGCAAAAAGAAAACTTCACCTCCGCCTAAGATAAGGGGAGGAAAGTCGAGCACCCTGGCACAAACGACAGGGGCTCGCAAAAAGCAAACTCACCTCCGCCTAAGATAAGGGGAGGAAAGTCGAGCACCCTGGCACAAACGACAGGGGCTCGCAAAAAGCAAACTCACCTCAGACTAAGATAAGGGGAGGAAAGTCGAGCACCCTGGCACAAACGACAGGGGCTCGCAAAAAGCAAACTCACCTCCGCCTAAGATAAGGGGAGGAAAGTCGAGCACCCTGGCACAAACGACAGGGGCTCGCAAAAAGCAAACTCACCTCCGCCTAAGATAAGGGGAGGAAAGTCGAGCACCCTGGCACAAACGACAGGGGCTCGCAAAAAGAAGCAAACTTCACCTCCGCCAGAAATAAGGGAACGCGCGAAGTCCAAAAAGTCGAGCTTTCTCGCACAAGCAAGCCAGGCCTCGGGCGGGCCCACATTCTCCGTCTCGCCCGAGCCCTCCAAGCCAGGCCTCGGGCGGGCCCACTTTCTCCGTCTCGCCCGAGCCCTCCAAGCCAGGTCTCGGGCGGGCCCACATTCTCCGTCTCGCCCGAGCCCTCCAAGCCAGGCCTCGGGCGGGCCCACATTCTCTGTCTCGCCCGAGCCCTCCAAGCCAGGCCTCGGGCGGGCCCACTTTCTCCGTCTCGCCCGAGCCCTCCAAGCCAGGTCTCGGGCGGGCCCACGTTCTCCGTCTCGCCCGAGCCCTCCAAGCCAGGCCTCGGGCGGGCCCACTCTCTCCGTCTCGCCCGAGCCCTCCAAGCCAGGCCTCGGGCGGGGCCACTCTCTCCGTCTCGCCCGAGCCCTCCAAGCCAGGCCTCGGGCGGGCCAACTTTCTCCGCCTCGCCCGAGCCCTCCAAGCCAGGCCTCGGGCGGGGCCACATCAACATGATTAAAAAGCAGTGCGCGAACCTCGCTAAAAGAAAAAGGGGGCGTCGCTGTTTTTTCAAAACAAGCTCACACGAGCAAGTGCGCGAGCCTCGCTAAAAGAAAAAGGGGGCGTCGCTGTTTTTCAAAATAAGCTCACACGAGCAAGTGCGCGAGCCTCGCTAAAAGAAAAAGGGGGCGTCGCTGTTTTTTCAAAACAAGCTCACACGAGCAAGTGCGCGAGCCTCGCTAAAAGAAAAAGGGGGCGTCGCTGTTTTTTCAAAACAAGCTTACACGAGCAAGTGCGCGAACCTCGCTAAAAGAAAAAGGGGGCGTCGCTGTTTTTTCAAAACCAGCAAGTGCACGAGCAAACGCGCGAGCCTCGCCAAAAATAAAGCAGGGCGTCGCTGTTAAACAATGTAACAATATAAGAAACGTCAAGTAGCACAGCAAACATGGCACACAACCCACACGCTTTTCTCATACCGTTACAAAACAACGTTACAACAACGAACATATCCCAAAATAAAAAATCTTTACAAGGAACCACCGCTCCCCTCAATTAACACCAAATCATCCAAACCTTCAGCCTCCACATCAAACCCCCCCTCCACTGGAACCAGGGGTCCCCACAACAAAGGAGCTGCAGGGACAATTGGCAGCTCCCCGGGTAAAACCCTCGCCCTATACATGTACCTATGCCTCGTCTCATTAACTTCCGAAGGCTCTTCCTTCGGGATCACAAGCGCCCCATCCGAACCAACTTCAAGCTCCCTTTGCCCGAACAAATATTCCAAAGCTGCGTTCTCGTCAATATCATCATCACCGCCAGCTTGCGAGGTCGAAGAAGACCCAAACAAATAACGATCGGCTTGGCGGTCTGTATAGTCTGTTTCGCGCCAAAATCGACTCGACCTACTATTTTTTAAATCATATCTCCGCACCTTCGACCACCAAAAACGTTCAAAGGAAAGCGAAGGATATTTAAATCTAGCGCGAGCCCACGATTCACCAGTTATAAAAACATCTTGGTAGTTCAACATCAGCGGGGTCACGTCGAATACGTCTAGCACGGTTCCGTCAGGAACCTGCATGTTGCACAAAAAATACGAGATGTCTCAGCCTTGTCAAGTCTTTACAAACAACCATAGTATCTACAAAAGGCCTCCCTCGCCCCAACAAACCCAGGCATCACACCTGCCCAGCTTCCCCTCGGTTGATGTCCAAACCCTCGCCAGCGGCGATAGTCGAGGTCCCAGCTGACGCCTCTTCCGCCGTGGATCCCTCCGCAGCAGCCTCGACGTTTGTCGTAGTCTCCTCTTCCAGCGCCGTCGCCCGCGCAGCATCTCCTTCAATGATCGGCCCGCCCCCGGTCAACACCTCGATCTCGGCGAGCGTAACCCCCGCACAGCTTGGCTCGGGGGCGGCTTCAGAGTCACCCCTCACTGCAACTTCCGTAGGCGGCGAGGGCATCGCATCTCGTCGAGCCTATAAGCAAAACAAAAGACAAACCTCGTCAAAATCAACAAACAACCCCTCTAAAACAAAGCAACAAAAATCAAAAAACTTAAAAAAAAATGAAAACCTGACGCGTAGCCTCGGCAGCTTCTTCGAAGGCAAGGGCTCGGCCACCTCCGGAGATCCAAAACTTGCGAAGCAAACGCATCGCACAGTTCCGAACTTCTGCGTCATCAACCTTCATCTGACGAACCTCTTCAACCGACGGAAAAACATGGCTCGGCCTTTTGACCTTGCGAAGATGATCACAGTCCGCCAGTCGAAGCGTGCTCGCCATTGCCAAGGCCCCGGCGTAGCCACCAAAATCGGCTGCATTGGAAACTAGCGAGCTAAACACATCAAGCTCGTTTCCCAGCCAGCCCTCGAAGGCCTCTGCATCTGCTGCAGGCAATGGCTCTCCGGCTGAGCCCCCAGCCTCGGTCAGACAACAATCAAGTTTACGTTTGACGTTCTCCATGCTCGTTCGCCAAGATTTTTTCAAATCACCTAACCGACCCTCGGCCTCAGCCAAAGCCTTGTCTTTCTCCTTTCCCGCGGCAATCAGATCAGCATTACGCTTCGCCAGCTCAACCGCCTCCTCTCGAGCCTTCGCAGCCTTCTCAGAAGCAATCTTCATTTCATTCTCTTTGTTCTCTAGGCTCCGCGCCAGTTTGCTATTCTCCTTCTCAAGTTCAGTAATATGGTTCCTGATAAACTCCATGTCGGAGCTAACCTTCCGCCTCGCTGAGCGGTTCAAGAGCATCAGCTCCGCCAACTTGACGTCAACGTCATCGAAGGTGTCGCCAACCGCTTGATCTGCAAGAAGAACCTCCGCCTCCGGCACACAAATGCGGCCGAAGATCCGGCCCAGAAAACGCCTTTCCTCCGGGCTACACTGCAAGTGGCAATCCCGAAGGTCCGGACTGGTGAACAGTGCAGTTGCCGGATCAGAAACCCCAAGCTTCTTAGCGTATTCCGGAAGGCTCGACCGGCTAGCCTCGCCAAACGGTCCCTTTCCCCGGGATCGCGCAGAGTCAAGTTCCCCATCGAACTCAAACCCCTCCACCCAAAGGTGCGAGCCCGCGAAGCTGGGAACTGCACCTCGTCGAGGGCTACCTGGCTCAATATCTTGTGCAATCTCAACTGCGCCCTGGGTAACCATCGCACCAACACTCGGCGAGGCTCCGCCTCCAATAGACACCTCCTCATCCGTGTCATGCCCTTCAACAGAACCCTCGCTGCCTTCATCAGACGAACCCTCGTCCGTCTCCCCCTCCTTTGCGTCCTTCTCCTCCACCTCATCATCATCAGATTCATCCTCGTCGCCCGAAGTCTGGACCAAAGCACCGATCCCTCCAACGCGAGGCACGCGTCCCCCGACTGAACCGGCACCACGGCCGCTCGAAGCTACGGCCAAGGAAGAAGTGCCTGCAGCAACAGAGCCAGCAGCGACCTTCATCGCAAGCACCTTCGCTCGGCCACCAGCTCCGCCACGGCCTCGACCACGGCCTCTCTTCGGCCGAGAGATGATCTCTTTTCCCCCCGAAGCCTTACGCTTCCTCTTCTTCGGCGCGTCGTCGCTCGAAGGAGCGGGCCAGTCGGCGTACCGAATACCAAGAATGTCAAACATTCTGTTCACTCGACCCTCGCCGCCCACCAAGCTATGGATAGCCTTCACTTCCAGTGGGGAAAGCTTCCCCACGAGCTCGTCCGTCCACTGCTGAACTCGTTTGAAAACAGCTTCGTTCCCGTCCTCGCGCCTCGGAAATTTCTTCAGAGTTTTTTCCCAAACCTTCTCCAGATCCAAACTAGGTTTCTTCAAGCCCCTACCTTCGTACCTTGGGTCATTCTCCACAGTGAACCAAGTCCGCCTCCGTCCAAGAGGCCAAATCTTGGCACAGCAATATTCCTCCACTAAATCACGCGCACACTGAGAACGCGCAACGACCCTCAGGCAATCAACAGCAGCATGGGCCTCGATGCTCATCTTAGCTTCGGCGCCCACATCTCCAAGCACTGGAAGCTCGCCGCAAAGCTCGGAGCTGTCACTAAGTTTGTAATAGAACCAGAACTCCTGCCACCCGCTGGTCCACTTGTTCTTCTGCGCTTGCACCGGCAGCTCCGCGCCGGCGCGATGGCAAAAAGTGTACACCGCGAATTGTCCAAGGCTGGTCTTGCCCTCGCTGTCCGTAATCTTGCGAGGCTGCATATGAACGCGATGAGTGCGAACAAAACCCTCGACATGAGGGACAACCCCCTGAGACCTGCAGGCCCAGACGTAGACCGACATCTTTGTGAAGCAAGAAGGCGTAAGCTGATGAAACCGCAGGTTGAACCTCCGCAGGACCGAAGTCACGAAGGCGTCAGCTGGGAAACGAAGGCCAGCCGAAAAGAACTCTTCAAACACCACAACTTCGTCTGCGTCCGGCTTCGGCACGGTCTCCCCACTGCTGGCCCTCGCCTTGCCTTCCTCAACCCAGCCCCACCGCACATAAGATGCAATCTCACTTGCGCAAACCCGGCTAAGACCAAACTCGAAGGTAATCCCCTCATCCGCGGCTGTGGGAGAAACAGCGCGAGCAGTTTGCTTCAACCTAGCCATCTCTTTAGCTGCTAACGCTATGTAACATCCCAAAATTTGCATCAATTTAAAAATAGGCAATATGATTTAATTATGCATTTTGTGTGTTGCATAAAACGTAGTTAATAAATTATTTGCAAAAGCTAAAATAAATTCTAGGCCAAATACCATGATGATGCATACATGCTGGTGCATATTTTATTTTGTGATGATTGGTTTTCCTCAAAACTGGTTTGAATTCAAATGGATTTCAATTTGGCTTTTGAAATCAACTTCTGAAAATGGAAAACCATTTTTCCTTCTCCCTCCCTTTCTTCCTTGGCTTTTGGCCCGGAGCAGATTGCTGGCCCGTTCCCGTCGGCCTGCTCTCCCCTCTCCTCTCTCTCTCCGTCGCTCGCGTGGGCTGCCGCCCGGCCCAGCAGCCCTGCGCAGCGCCGCAGCCCCGCGCCGAGCCGAGGGTCCAGCCTCGGCGCTGCATTCGCGTGCGCGTAGCCGTTTCCGTCTCGCCCGAGGGTCCAGCCTCGCGTGCGCATCGCCGCTTCCGTCTCGCCCGAGGGTCGCCGTTTCCGTCTCGCCCGAGGGTCCAGCCTCGCGTGCGCGTCGCCGCTTCCGTCTCGCCCGAGGGTCGCCGTTTCCGTCTCGCCCGAGGGTCCAGCCTCGCGTGCGCGTCGCCGCTTCCGTCTCGCCCGAGGGTCGCCGCTCCCGCGCCCGCACTCGCTGACAAAGCATGCCCCGCCTGTCAGTGTCCTCACTCTCCCTGCTCGTGTCCATGGCGGACACTTGAATCGAGCCCGACTCCGACCCGAGTCCTTGCCGATCGCTTCTTGCCATATCAAGCCCTCCTATAAAACCCCGAGCAACCGCCGCCTCTCCCCACGCATCTAGCTCGAGTTCTCGTGCCCTAAGTCGCCGCAATCGCAAGCTCCGCCGCCCGCAAGCTTTCCGCCACCAACAACCCGGCGATTCATCGAGTTTCAGAGCCCGTAAGTGGTATCTCGAGTTTCCCCTTGATCTTTCGAAGTTAACCGAGTAGATTTCCCTCTTTTTCCCCCTTGTTTTGATCCCCTAATCGCTCGCCGTCGCTCTGCAGAGGCCGCCGACCGCCAAACTGTGCAATCCGCCGTCACCGAGACCTCCCCGACGCCATTAACACCACTGGTGAGTTCGCGTTGAGTTTCTCTTTCGTTTGGATCTTTTCCCGAGGTCTCTACCGCTCTGTAGCGCAATTCTGAGCCGCGCCGCCGCCTTCCGGCCATGGAGCCTCCGCGTCCTTCTTTCTCCCCGGCGAAAGCGCCGCCGGCCTCACCCTGATCTAATCCGAGCCGTTCATTCTGGATCTAGCGCTCGGAATCGCTCGATACCCCTTCGTCTGTCACCTTTGCTAAAGAGTCCCCCAAATATTTAGGTCTAAACCCGCGGTCCCAATGGCCCTGTTCATTGAGTCTGCGAATTCTTCCGTTTGAGCCCCTGCGCTTTGTCCTTTTTGAGGCGCAGTCCATCCAATCCGCAGATTTGTTTAAATCGATTCTAAATACAAATTCAATTTCAGTTTATTTACAGTTTTGCCACTGATTTCAAATGCTTATAACTTCTACGTTTTTAGTCCGATTTAGTCCGTTCAAGTTGCGTTAGATTCGTTTTGAAAAGATCTATCTATCCGTATGAAACTCTATACTGTTTTCAGTACTTAAAACTTGAGTTAGGTTTAATCTACTAATTAAAGTTTAGTAACTTGTTTAGCTCATAACTTTTGCGTTATAAATCCGTTTTTCATGATTCTCGCGTTTGTGTGATCGTGGTAGACCGTAGTTGCTGTTTTCAAACTTTTTATATTATTTTCTTACTGTTGGTGTAATGTTCTAATTATAGCTTGTCTGCTTTGTATGATTGTGTTCCGATGATTGTGTGTTGATGTGGTAATCGAGTATAGACGGTGAGATCTACGCTGGTGATCAGGAGTCCTACTTCGACAACCAAGAGCAACCAGAGTTCTCTGAATCAGGCAAGTATAGCATGGGATCATCCTTGTTGACCTATTCACCATGAAGCATCTAAATTCATATGCATGTGTCTAATTTTGATCTCCTATCTAGTTTACCCTAGACTTTTGATCCGTTACCTTGTTAACCTTGGGATGCTATGCATATGGGTAGAATTTTTGCTAGAGCTTTACTTAAACCAAACATTATCTAATAACGGTGAATAAAACTTGATCTTTTTAGCAACATGGTTTAGGACCTCCTGTCAGCAAAAGCCGGGACATACAGTGCAACCATGAGGGTTATATGGCTCTGACCTTAGCTCAGTATAAGGACCTTTTCTAGCTTGTTAGTGGTTACCCGAAAGGGCGCATAAGGCGCTTGACGAGCTGGATTTAGGGCGGCTACTTTCACCTTGCCTGCGTTGCCGTAAGGTTGGGAGACCCTTCTTCCCCTTGCCTTAAGACCTAGCGGCCCTAACTTGTTAGACGAACCTTTGAAAGGCTTTGCGTGTATCCTGCCCACTCACCTTGGAAGTGTTATGGGAGTAATTAACCCGGGCATCTGGATATCACGACTCATCGGGTAAAGTGTACACCTCTGCACAAAGTTTAATAAACTGATATATCAGCCATGCTCACGGATACGAGCGGCCCGGAAAACTCACAGACTTAGTTGTTATATGTTGTTTATTTTTTTGTTGCTCATGTTGATTACCTTATTACTATGTTTCAGTTATTATGATCATGTGGATTGGGTTTTAAGCATTCATATATGTTCACCTTAATGTTAAAATGTTGCCAATTAAAAGCTACCGCAGTTTAACCAGTGTCAGCCTTATTTGAGCCTCATGAACCCCATGTTACACTTGTTAAGTACGAGATGTACTTATGCTTGTTTATTTTCTTTCTACTTGGATAAAAATCCCGGATGGGTAACAGATTGCTATGGTAATGACGACTTCCCTGAAGAGTTCTAGTCTTGCTGTCAACCAGTCATCTTCCCTGTGATGGAGCTACCGCGAGAGATACTTTATTTATCCGCTGCTATGTAAAGACTTTGAATAATATTCGTTATGTAATAAACATATGTGATGGTACTTCCTAAATTTGTGGCTTATGTGTGTGATTGATCTCTGGGCACACATGAGTTATTGCATTCAATTTTGTTCTTAAAATTGGGTGTGACAAATTGGTATCAAAGCAATGTTGACTGTAGGACGCAAGCCTAGTTAGTTATGGTCGTTTTAGTGGTCCTTGCTTCTCAATTCTTGCTATTTATCTTAGCCATGTTAATTTATCAAAACTATATGCTTCCCTTTACTTGCTCTATTACACAAATATATTGATTCTATTGTATCTGTCTCTTGGTCTACTCCATAGATGGCTCGTCGTATCACCCGCAGGACCGTCGGTGGACGCAGGAGGGTAGGCAATCCCGTACCGCAAGCACCCCAGGAGCCAGAACCGCAGGAGGTAGCACCACAAGAGCCAGCACTGCAAGAACAAGCACCTCAAGAAGTGGAACCACAAGCGCCGGCACCACCAGTACAAGCTCCAGCTCAGCAAGCACCAGCTCCACAAGCTCCAGTACCTCCCGCGCCAGTGCCCCCAGAAGTGCTGGAGGTTGAAGATGATGAAGAGCTTCCAACGGGTTGGGACGTGGACTCCGGGTATCTCGTCGGAGCGCCCACAGCGGCCCAGAGTCCCACACATCACAGGCTGATGGGACTTTTTGATGCCTACTACCCCGACAAGAACATCATCGTACAATACACCCACTGGAGGTACAGCCATCCCATGGAAAGGACCTACTAGAAGGCAAGAGTGACTGTCGTCGTCCGAGAACCAGAGAGTGGCCTATACCTGCATGAGATGGTGATTGGCCACAGAGCTCGTCGGTCCACTCTAGCGTCAGCCTTGGAAGTCGTGGCAGTTGAAGCCTACAAAGCGTTCCGGGGTCGTCGCATTGAAGACATGAGGGATGATGTATACCGCTATCTGCCCTATTGGAACAGTGAGAATAAGGAGGTTATGGTAGAAGACCCCAATGCAACTCCAACCGTGAAGGCCACACGAGACTTTCTCCTTGACAGGGAAAGGTCTAACGCGGACTTGGAAAGGGAGGTGATATCCCTGGGAAAGGATCTCAAAAGATGTTATAGCACCATAGATGGGCTCTTGGAACTTCTCAACCAACCCCCTATGTACAAGAGGCTCCGCGAACCGCTCTACAAATAGGCATAGGTCACCCTTCTATGTAATGAGACGATATTAGTAAGCGTTTGTCTAGTCTAGTTAACCTTTGTGCTAGTGTGCTTCTTTATGTGTGAGTTGGATTATCATTATGCTTATGTGTGATTTGAATCTTTGTAATGAGTGTTGAGATTTGTGGGCTTGTCTACAAATCTCATAGTTAGACATAACGTTTATGAATAATAAGAGGGTTAGATACATCTTGTCCTATGCTGTTTTCTGGAGCAACCTGTGATCTTTTGGATATATCTCAAGTTCTGATCATGCAACATGGCTGAAAATTTTATGGTGGAACATAGACTCCTATATCTAACCAATGCCTCTGGAATCACTTCAATAGCTGTTATGGTTTGTGAGATATGGCTGTTTCAAGTTAGAGTTTCTGAGCAGTTTCGAGCTCTGGACAGATCTGTTTGTTCTCTGTTTTTGACTAACTTAACGACAGAATCTGGGAAAGTCACTTAAATAAAAGTTGTAGATAATTTCGTTATCTTTCCAACCGTGTATCACACGCCCTGTTTGGACTTCTGGAACTCCGTATATGACTGTTTTTCTGTGCTGCTGTTACCGGATCTCGCCCAGAAATTTTCAGATCTCCTGTTTCCTCTCATATGAGTGATCTTTTCTTAAAAAGTTCACTAACCTTGATCCCTGCTTGGAAACACAGATGGCCGCCAGAGGAGGTGGAGTTGGAGGTGGACGTGGACGTGGCCGTGGTCGTGGAGCACCTGTTAACCCACCACCACCACCCCCAGTTGACATTCAGCAGTTGATGGGCATCCAAGCCCAATTTATGCAAACCATGATGCAACATATGCAGAATCAGCCTGTTGGAGGAGCACCACCGGTGCAAGTGAGGGACAAGAGGGGTGAGTTTTTGAAGGGTCACCCGCCAGTGTTCTCTCATGCCGCTGATCCCCTGGAGGCTGATGACTGGCTTCGTGCTATTGAACGCCAGCTTACCATCGCGCAATGCAATGACCAGGAGAAGGTGCTCTATGCTTCTGGTCAGTTGCAAGGAGCTGCTCTGGATTGGTGGGAATCGTTTCAGTTCGGTCAAGCCAACAATGCCCCACCTGTCACCTTTGAGGAATTCAAGACCAACTTCAAAGCGTACCATATCCCTGCTGGTCTGATTGAATTGAAGCAGGAAGAGTTCAGATCTCTGCGCCAAGGAGCCATGACCGTTGCTGAGTACCGTGACAAGTTTGCTCAATTGTCACGCTATGCTCCCGCTGATATTGCTCAGGATGCCGACAAGCAGCGTCGCTTCCTCAAGGGTCTGAATGACGGACTGGCACTGCAGCTTATGTCCAATGAGTATGCCAGCTACCAGACCTTAGTCAACCGTGCTATTGTGGTTGACAACAAGCGCAAGGAGATGGAGACTAGAAAGAGGAAGCTCCAAGGTCATTCTTCTGGTAGTAACAACCGCCCTCGTTCCAACTTCGCACCAGGCAATCAGCAGAGGTACCAGGGACCGACTACTCAGTGGAACCGCAACCAGGGACAGCAACGTCCTTCATACCCGCAACAGCAGCAGAACAATAATCAAGCCCAGCGCCAAGGCACTCCCAACAATGCTCCCATGAAGACTAGTGCACCCAACACCCCCGTCAAGAATGGAACACCCAATGCCTGTTTCCGTTGTGGTGATCCCGGTCACTATGCCAACCGCTGTCCGAAGAGGCAAGATCAGCTCCCACCTCAGAATAATGGGCAGAAAGGAAGGCAGCAAGTACCCCCTAATTCGGGCAAGGTGAATCACGTGTCCACAGAGACCGTGCAGGAAGCGCCAGAAATTATGCTTGGTACGTTCAACATTAGTTCCATCCCCGCTACAGTTCTTTTCGATTCTGGTGCATCGCATACTTTCATATCACATACATTTGTTAGAATGCATAACTTACCTGTTAGCCTCATGAAAACCCCCATAATGGTTACCTCACCGGGTGGAGGTTTGCAAGCTACGCTTCCGTGTATGCCGCTAGCTGTGTCCCTAGGGGGAGTAGATTTCTCAGTGTCCCCAATTGTGTTGAAGACAGCTGGTATTGATTTGATACTGGGTATGGATTGGCTGACGAAAACCAAGACAGGTATTCAGTGTCAAGATAAGGTTGTGACAGTTACTACAGCTAAGGGGGACAGAATCAGTGTGAATGTAGTGCTACAACCAACACCGACTGCAACCGTGAATCAGATGAATGAAGAGGCTTACCCGGAAGATCTAGTGGTGGATGAGTTCCCGGATGTGTTCCCCGATGACTTGCCAGGTATGCCACCTGATCGCGACATTGAATTTATTATTGAACTTTTACCTGGAACTGCACCCATAGCTAAAAGACCATATAGAATGGGAGTACCTGAACTAGATGAACTTAAGAAACAAATTAAAGAGTTACAAGAAAAAGGGTTTATTCGTCCTAGTTCATCACCTTGGGGAGCTCCTGTCATTTTTGTTGACAAGAAGGATGGTGGTCAACGGATGTGTGTTGACTATAGATCGCTTAATGAGGTTACTATCAAGAATAAGTACCCGTTGCCAAGGATCGATGATCTGTTTGATCAGCTGAAAGGTGCATGTGTATTCTCTAAAATTGATCTGCGTTCTGGTTACCATCAGTTGAAGATTCGAGCATCTGATATTCCAAAGACAGCTTTTACTACCAGGTATGGGTTGTATGAGTACACAGTCATGTCCTTTGGATTGACCAATGCACCTGCCTACTTTATGTATTTGATGAACAAGGTGTTCATGGAATATCTCGACAAGTTCGTTGTTGTGTTTATTGATGATATTCTAGTATACTCTAAGAACAAGAAGGATCATGTTGAGCATCTGAGGTTAGTACTACAGAAACTCAGAGAGCATAAGTTGTATGCCAAGCGCAGCAAGTGTGAGTTTTGGTTGAAAGAAGTTTCTTTCCTTGGACATGTTATCTCTAATGGAGGCATCTCAGTAGATCCGGGCAAGGTTGAAGATGTGTTGAACTGGGAGCCACCAACAGATGTGACCGAGATTCGTAGTTTCCTTGGATTGGCCGGTTACTATAGAAGGTTCATTGAAGGATTCTCCAAACTTGCTAAGCCAATGACAGCCCTGCTAGAGAAGAATGCTAAGTTTGTCTGGTCCGATAAATGTCAGGCTAACTTTGAAGAGTTGAAGAAACGTCTGACTACAGCTCCAGTGTTAATACTACCCGATTTAAGTAAGGACTTCTCTATTTATTGTGATGCATCTCGTCAAGGTTTGGGTTGTGTTCTTATGCAAGAAGGCAGAGTTGTAGCATATGCATCGAGGCAGTTGAGAAAGCATGAGCTGAATTATCCCACACATGATCTAGAATTGGCAGCTGTTGTCCATGCGCTGAAAATTTGGAGACACTATCTAGTGGGTCACAAGACAGACATCTATACCGATCATAAGAGCTTGAAATACATTTTCACTCAGTCTGATCTGAATTTGAGGCAGCGCAGATGGTTGGAATTGATTAAGGATTATGAGTTGGAAATACACTACCATCCCGGTAAGGCTAATGTTGTAGCAGATGCCTTGAGCAGAAAAAGCCATGCCAATGAGATCCGAATTGCTTCTATGCCAGAAGAGTTGTGTGCTGAATTTGCACATCTGAATTTGGGAATTGTGATCAACAGAATAGAGTTAGAACTTGAACCAGTATTGATGCAAGAGATACGTAAGGGACAGATGTCAGATGAAAAGTTAAAGCAGATAGCCGATAACATTGTTCTTGGCAAAGCATCAGGTTTTCGGTTAGATGATGATGGTACATTATGGCATGGGAATAGATTATGTGTACCTGCAATCAAGGAGATACGTGAGTCAATACTGCGAGAAGTGCATGAGTCAGCTTATTCCATTCATCCTGGAAGCACTAAGATGTACCTTGATCTAAAGAAAAAGTATTGGTGGGATGGACTGAAAAGAGATGTAGCCGAGTATGTAGCTCTGTGTGATACCTGTCAAAGAGTAAAAGCAGAACATCAGAGACCCGCCGGTCTGTTGCAACCAATGAAGATACCTGAATGGAAGTGGGAAGAAGTTGGTATGGATTTCATAGTTGGTTTACCTCGTACGCAGAGAGGTTACGACTCCATATGGGTAATAGTCGATCGATTGACCAAAGTTGCTCACTTTATACCCGTCAAAACTACCTATACTGGAGCTAGATTGGCAGAATTGTATATGGAACGAATAGTATGTTTGCATGGAGTGCCAAGAAAGATTGTGTCAGATCGTGGTACTCAGTTCACCTCTCACTTTTGGCAGATGATACATCGATCATTGGGTACAAGGTTGAACTTCAGTACTGCTTATCATCCACAGACTGATGGACAGACAGAAAGAACAAATCAGATTCTAGAAGACATGTTGAGAGCTTGTGCATTACAGTATGGCACCAGTTGGGACAAGAATTTGTGTTATGCAGAGTTCTCATACAACAACAGCTATCAGGAAAGTTTAAAGATGGCACCGTTTGAAGCTTTGTATGGAAGACCGTGTAGAACACCGTTGTTCTGGGATCAGACAGGTGAAAGTCAAGTGTTTGGACCTGATGTGTTGAGGAATGCCGAGGAACATGTCAGGATAATCAGAGATAACCTGAGAGCCGCTCAGTCTCGACAGAAGAGTTATGCAAACAACCGTCGTCGAGATCTAACTTTTGCAGTAGGTGATTATGTCTACCTAAAGGTGTCACCGATGAGAGGTGTGAAAAGGTTCAATAAGAAAGGAAAGCTAGCACCCAGGTATATTGGACCGTTCAAAATTCTTGAAAGACGTGGTGAAGTGGCATATCAGTTAGAGTTACCTGAAAGCTTGTCAGGAGTGCATGATGTGTTTCATATTTCTCAGTTGAAGAAGTGCCTACGAGTGCCCGAAGAGCAGATACCGTTGGAAGAGCTCACAGTTAAGGAAGATTTGACTTATGATGAGTATCCGACAAAGATTTTGGAAACAGCCGAAAGAGTTACCCGGAGCAGAGTAATAAAGATGTGCAAGGTTCAGTGGAATCGGTACTCAGAAGCAGAGGCAACTTGGGAAAGAGAAGAGGATTTGAGAAAGTCTTACCCGCAGTTGTTTGAGTAAGCATCACTGGAATCTCGAGGACGAGATTCTTTAAGGGGGGTAGAATTGTAACATCCCAAAATTTGCATCAATTTAAAAATAGGCAATATGATTTAATTATGCATTTTGTGTGTTGCATAAAACGTAGTTAATAAATTATTTGCAAAAGCTAAAATAAATTCTAGGCCAAATACCATGATGATGCATACATGCTGGTGCATATTTTATTTTGTGATGATTGGTTTTCCTCAAAACTGGTTTGAATTCAAATGGATTTCAATTTGGCTTTTGAAATCAACTTCTGAAAATGGAAAACCATTTTTCCTTCTCCCTCCCTTTCTTCCTTGGCTTTTGGCCCGGAGCAGATTGCTGGCCCGTTCCCGTCGGCCTGCTCTCCCCTCTCCTCTCTCTCTCCGTCGCTCGCGTGGGCCGCCGCCCGGCCCAGCAGCCCTGCGCAGCGCCGCAGCCCCGCACCGAGCCGAGGGTCCAGCCTCGGCGCTGCATTCGCGTGCGCGTAGCCATTTCCGTCTCGCCCGAGGGTCCAGCCTCCCGTGCGCATCGCCGCTTCCGTCTCGCCCGAGGGTCGCCGTTTCCGTCTCGCCCGAGGGTCCAGCCTCGCGTGCGCGTCGCCGCTTCCGTCTCGCCCGAGGGTCGCCGTTTCCGTCTCGCCCGAGGGTCCAGCCTCGCGTGCGCGTCGCCGCTTCCGTCTCGCCCGAGGGTCGCCGCTCCCGCGCCCGCACTCGCTGACAAAGCATGCCCCGCCTGTCAGTGTCCTCACCCTCCCTGCTCGTGTCCATGGCGGACACTTGAATCGAGCCCGACTCCGACCCGAGTCCTTGCCGATCGCTTCTTGCCATATCAAGCCCTCCTATAAAACCCCGAGCAACCGCCGCCTCTCCCCACGCATCTAGCTCGAGTTCTCGTGCCCTAAGTCGCCGCAATCGCAAGCTCCGCCGCCCGCAAGCTTTCCGCCGCCAACAACCCGGCGATTCATCGAGTTTCAGAGCCCGTAAGTGGTATCTCGAGTTTCCCCTTGATCTTTCGAAGTTAACCGAGTAGATTTCCCTCTTTTTCCCCCTTGTTTTGATCCCCTAATCGCTCGCCGTCGCTCTGCAGAGGCCGCCGACCGCCAAACTGTGCAATCCGCCGTCACCGAGACCTCCCCGACGCCATTAACACCACTGGTGAGTTTGCGTTGAGTTTCTCTTTCGTTTGGATCTTTTCCCGAGGTCTCTACCGCTCTGTAGCGCAATTCTGAGCCGCGCCGCCGCCTTCCGGCCATGGAGCCTCCGCGTCCTTCTTTCTCCCCGGCGAAAGCGCCGCCGGCCTCACCCTGATCTAATCCGAGCCGTTCATTCTGGATCTAGCGCTCGGAATCGCTCGATACCCCTTCGTCTGTCACCTTTGCTAAAGAGTCCCCCAAATATTTAGGTCTAAACCCGCGGTCCCAATGGCCCTGTTCATTGAGTCTGCGAATTCTTCCGTTTGAGCCCCTGCGCTTTGTCCTTTTTGAGGCGCAGTCCATCCAATCCGCAGATTTGTTTAAATCGATTCTAAATACAAATTCAATTTCAGTTTATTTACAGTTTTGCCACTGATTTCAAATGCTTATAACTTCTACGTTTTTAGTCCGATTTAGTCCGTTCAAGTTGCGTTAGATTCGTTTTGAAAAGATCTATCTATCCGTATGAAACTCTATACTGTTTTCAGTACTTAAAACTTGAGTTAGGTTTAATCTACTAATTAAAGTTTAGTAACTTGTTTAGCTCATAACTTTTGCGTTATAAATCCGTTTTTCGTGATTCTCGCGTTTGTGTGATCGTGGTAGACCGTAGTTGCTGTTTTCAAACTTTTTATATTATTTTCTTACTGTTGGTGTAATGTTCTAATTATAGCTTGTCTGCTTTGTATGATTGTGTTCCGATGATTGTGTGTTGATGTGGTAATCGAGTATAGACGGTGAGATCTACGCTGGTGATCAGGAGTCCTACTTCGACAACCAAGAGCAACCAGAGTTCTCTGAATCAGGCAAGTATAGCATGGGATCATCCTTGTTGACCTATTCACCATGAAGCATCTAAATTCATATGCATGTGTCTAATTTTGATCTCCTATCTAGTTTACCCTAGACTTTTGATCCGTTACCTTGTTAACCTTGGGATGCTATGCATATGGGTAGAATTTTTGCTAGAGCTTTACTTAAACCAAACATGATCTAATAACGGTGAATAAAACTTGATCTTTTTAGCAACATGGTTTAGGACCTCCTGTCAGCAAAAGCCGGGACATACAGTGCAACCATGAGGGTTATATGGCTCTGACCTTAGCTCAGTATAAGGACCTTTTCTAGCTTGTTAGTGGTTACCCGAAAGGGCGCATAAGGCGCTTGACGAGCTGGATTTAGGGCGGCTACTTTCACCTTGCCTGCGTTGCCGTAAGGTTGGGAGACCCTTCTTCCCCTTGCCTTAAGACCTAGCGGCCCTAACTTGTTAGACGAACCTTTGAAAGGCTTTGCGTGTATCCTGCCCACTCACCTTGGAAGTGTTATGGGAGTAATTAACCCGGGCATCTGGATATCACGACTCATCGGGTAAAGTGTACACCTCTGCGCAGAGTTTAATAAACTGATATATCAGCCGTGCTCACGGATACGAGCGGCCCGGAAAACTCACAGACTTAGTTGTTATATGTTGTTTATTTTTTTGTTGCTCATGTTGATTACCTTATTACTATGTTACAGTTATTATGATCATGTGGATTGGGTTTTAAGCATTCATATATGTTCACCTTAATGTTAAAATGTTGCCAATTAAAAGCTACCGCAGTTTAACCAGTGTCAGCCTTATTTGAGCCTCATGAACCCATGTTACACTTGTTAAGTACGAGATGTACTTATGCTTGTTTATTTTCTTTCTACTTGGATAAAAATCCCGGATGGGTAACAGATTGCTATGGTAATGACGACTTCCCTGAAGAGTTCTAGTCTTGCTGTCAACCAGTCATCTTCCCTGTGATGGAGCTACCGCGAGAGATACTTTATTTATCCGCTGCTATGTAAAGACTTTGAATAATATTCGTTATGTAATAAACATATGTGATGGTACTTCCTAAATTTGTGGCTTATGTGTGTGATTGATCTCTGGGCACACATGAGTTATTGCATTCAATTTTGTTCTTAAAATTGGGTGTGACAGCTACCGAACAACGAACGCCTGTCTCAACCCTCGCAGACAAGCTAAAACAAACCTTCGCTACAAGCAAATTGCAACAGCAGGATGTCTACAGCAGCATAAGGCACAATCAAAACTCCCCACTCTCTCTTTCTATTTATAGGCCGGGAGACGAGACCCTCACCCGACGAAGTCGGCACGACAACCAAAAAACGCGGCGCAAAAAATGAAACAGGCTTCAATAGTATAAAACAACACCACAACGGCCCAGCCCAAAGCAGCCGCAGGCGTCGCTGCCGAGGGCCCCATTTTTGCCCCCATTAAAAGGCGCTGCTTGGGCCTAAACACGGTCTTTTAGATCCAAGACAACGAGGGGCTACTATTGGGGGAAAGGACCCTCGGCAGAAGCGCCGCTCGAACTGGTGCTCGAAATTAGCCCTCGCGCAACGCCTGGTGTCCTTGCGAGGTCCCTCTCCTATTGGAGACCGTTACCCTGACCCCCGGATGCGGGGTCAACCCTCGTCGCTTTGTTTTACTTCCGTGCAGGTCTAAGGCGACGGTCGCACTACAGGAATCCTTCGCCGACTCACGACACCACCTTCGCTGGGAGCGAAGGTCCAGGCAAGCGGCAAGTGTGCGTTGCCCCAGAGGCAAGCGAAGCCGAAGGTCCGGCAGATGGCGGAGGGGCGCGGGCCCAAGGACGAGCGCGGCCGAAGGTCAAGACCGCCGGACCTCTCCCCGAAGGTGAACAAGGGCCAGGTGGCGGCGCGCTGGAGTGTGACCGATTAGGGTTTCTGCTTCAGCTGTGTATTTACGCTTTTGCCCTTCCTCCCTGCGCGGAGGCGAGGAATCTTTCCTGTACCCTTTTGTAATTTGGCCCGTGCCCCTTGGCATTCCCTATAAATACCAAGGGGATGAACAGTGTAAGACACGATTTTTGGGGAATTTGAGCACCTTCCACTTCCGTCTCACCTTCGCTACTGCATCCGACACTTGGCCGCCTTCGCTCTTACCCCTGCACAAGTGCGGAGGTGAGGCAAGTGCGTTCCAATAGCCACAAAACAATATCTACAATCAAAGCACTCACTCCATGAAAATAGGTGAACAAGTCTGAGCTAGGTCACAAGAAGATAAAGACCATCGTAGGAGGAACAACACATCTTCACTGATAGGTTGACACACAGAGAAGGAAGGTTGATCCCTCTAAAGATGATTCTACTATACCTTTCTCCTCTCAAGCTCCCATCACTCAGGTTCACTATGAGATAAGCAAGAGAAGACAAGCTATTCGTGAAGAACAACCAATCAGACAAGAAAAGCTTCCACAAGGTGGTTCGCCACATCACTCTTCAATGATAAAGGTAACATCTCAAGGTATGTGACCATCACTTTAAAAGCTTCTCCTTAATTCTGGTATGTGCATAAATAAGAACCAAACATGTCTTAGTAGCACATTAATTGATCCAACCTAATCAACTCAACATGTTCAGTTCTTTACTCTTTGTTCCTAGCTTTACTCTCTTGAATCTCACCATCTTAACCAATGAGCTAAAATGTTATACATCTAACCTTTGGAGGATGATATATCACAATCATGAAAATATCAACACATTATGCATAGTGAAGGACCGAGAAGCAACCAGAAAGCGACCAGAGGGGGAGTGAATGGGAGCTTCAAAATTTCCTTTCGGAAACTAGTAGCCACTGTCCCGAGAATCACCCCAAAAGACAAAGCCTAGAGCTTGCTAATGTCCACGACCCTAGATGTAGGGTGGATGCTTCCAAGAAGCACAGCGGGACACTACACAACTCTAGAAAGCCAACGCAGAAGACCAAAACCAAATCCGAGATCGCACGAACGAAAGGCGAACGAAACTGCGCGAAACAGCTTGGACCGGACTCTGACTGCGTCCGGTCAGTCGCCACCGGACGCGTCCGGTCACAAGAAAATAGTTCTGGAACCTTACTGTTCCTGACCGGACTCACGAGCAAGGAGCGTCCGGTCAACAACAGTGCGTCCGGTCAAAAGAAGACAAGCTCGATGAACAGTAGGACCTATGCATCCGGTCAGTGATCAAGCCGAGCGTCCGGTCAAGTCACGAAATCAACACACTGAGCATTCAACGACCGCACTCTCTGCCCGTGCGTCCGATCATCTTGATCAAGTGTCCGGTCACCCCGAAACAGCGCTGTTCGTCCACCGATTCAACTCGATCTCACCCAAAACAAATCCTCTAGGGATCAAACTTGGTGAGAGGAGTCACAAAGAGTATAGTGAGCTATCTCTAAAAAATCATGGCTCGAACCTATCTGCAAATCGATGAATCAAAGAATTTTGAGGGAAGAGAGAAAACTTTACCCAAAACGAAAATCGATTGATCTCCTAGACCGTGAGGTTAGAGGTGAATTCCTTCGGTGGAAAGAAGTGCCTCACGATCTAGAACAACTTGGTTCAAACGGTTTTGCAAAAGATGAACCGAGCAAAGAGATCAAGCGACGGGAAAATCGTGGAGAAAAAGGATTCCGCGAAGAACACGAACGAAACGTGAATCACAATCACGAACTGCAACCGTGTGGCTACCACACGCTACAACAGTGAGGATACAGCCTCACTTCCTCAGAATCAACAGTACACAGAGGCAAGTCTCTCTGCGGATCTCAGCTAGCTACAGCAGGGGATGGGAGAGCAGGAAACCCTAAGTGCGAAAGAGCAAATGACTGAGATAGATGGGAGGAGGGTGTCTCCCGACTACTTATCCTACTACTAGCTTAAGTCTAATTCCTACTCTACCCCTCTCTATTCTAATTACAGAGCGAACCAGCTAAACCCTAGGGTTATTTTGGACCAACTCGGTGGTAGGTGTATTCGACGGCCACATCCCCACAATTCGAAGCGTTGCCTCGACGCAACCTCCAGATCACCGCCATGTGCTGCCCTCGCTCTGCACCCCCGGTTTTGTGGCCCAAACCGGGAAACCAGCCCACCAGCATCTGAGTTTTGAGGCCAAACTCAGCAAACCCTCAGCGCCCAGGTTTTGAGGCCCAAACCTGGAAACTGTCCTTAGCCCGAGTTTTGTGGCCAAACTCAGAAACCATCCGCACCCAGGTTTTGAGGCCCAAACCTGGAAACCGTCCATCCGATGGTTTTTCTCTGGCTCTACCACCAAACCGACGTCGTAGAGGGGATGCACCTCCCGTGCACCCCGTCTACCGACACGTGTCCCCGAGTCCACGACTCAGGCAACACATGACCGCAAGTCTTCGCTTGTAGCTGCCACAGACTGCCAGCCACCACAGCTGATCCTCGGGCCTCTGGTCCCTCAGTCCAAGCCTAACGTCCGCCCTTCGCCACTCTCGGTCCATCGGCAGGGCACGTCTCTACTTGACCTTCACCCCGCCTTTGATCACTGCATCCGTGCTCGACACCTGCACAACACAAGCCAAAGAACATGCGCATCATCCCTGTTGACAATCACTCATCACTCAGAGACCCGGCATACACCCATGTATCCGCAATGTCCCCCTTGATGAGTGCATTGTCAACTACCAACACAAATCATAGTAGAAAGAGAAGAAGGAGAAGAGAGAACTCGACCAAATGACCCAAAAGCATAGCAAAGCCGAAGAAGGTCAAGTGGAAAGAGCAAGACAACTTGGTCCCCAAAGACATGGGCAACGGCTCGACGCAACCAAGCAAAGCAAAGCTAGCCCTCAAGAAGAGGTAGAACAGGCTCAACACCGCTAGCAAATCCCAATCGAAAATATCGAAGCAAAATGCTAGTCCCTCAAGATAGAGGCACAGAGGCTCAACACAACTAGCAAAGAAAGCTCGATACCAATGTCTTACGGCCAACAAAAAGCAGCAAGCTCCCCCTCGAATAGTGCATACAACCAAGAAAACACTCCCCCTTAGGTCCAACCTGAGAGAGGCACAAAGATTTGAAAAATTTTCCCTCAGACTCCCGCTTAGTTGAACATCCAGGAGACATATGATTTGCAAACTCTCCCCCTTAGTTGAGAATGCACTAATCAAGTAAAAGACTTTCCTCACCAGAAAATGCACCAACAAAAGTGCTAACAAGGGAGGTTCTCCCCCTTCCAACATGCATATGAGTCAAAATGCAAGTTAGCAGCTTCAGGCATATAATCAAAAGAATGCAAAGATGCTCTAAACAGTATAACTCCAATGACTCAACAACCATACAAGCTCAGCAAAGGCTCAAACTGATCACCAGATATGAAATATGAACATATGAGCAGAAATGAGCAGTTTTGAGTCAAAAGGTATTCACCATCAAAATAGCACTAGCAATGTATAAACAGGAGTCTGAACAAGTGCTAAACATGTATACAAGGTGAACTACCCCTAGCAAAGTTCAATCATCATGCTTAAGAATGTAACGTACACTTGTGAATTCAAATTCAGATCGGAGTTGCAGCGGTGAAATTACACAAGTTCAATTATTAGCATGTGATTGCGAGAGGTTGAAAGCTTGTCATTGCCTAACTTTTCAACCGAGCGAAGCCTATGCCGAAGCAATCAGAAGCTTAAAGCTACGGTTTCGGTCATACACTACACGGCTCAAGTTTAACTCAAAGTGCAATGAGAAACTGTCTCGATACCGTGATGTGTTGACAAGCAATCCCATCTCGATCTTTTCAATTCACTAAAACTTGGTTCAAATTTCAAACATGATATGAACAAACCAAGCAAGTGAATGACTCAGAACTAGAGACATAGCAACCTAGCATATATGAAAAGCACGAGTAAACTCAACACATCCTACACATGCTAGTTGCATATCTCAATGGTGAACATTTTCAGATTTTAAGTTATTAAGCTAATTCACCATTTCAAAATAGCTCAGCTCACAACATGTACTAGTGATCAGAAAGAGCATAAGCTACAAGCATCAACATAAGCATCGGAGCATACTACATAGAGCATAGTTACATTCTAGTGATTATAGACATGAAGCTCAGAATGTAAATGCGTATGCTAAAATGCAAAAGAGAAGTAAGACAAAAGAAAAAAGTCAGTCTATTATACAAGATCCAAAATGTTTCCCCCATCTAAAAGGGGAAACACACACCAAGCTCACCCCACAACCGATTAAAGGTTGATTCGTCTAAAGGCTTGGTGAAAATATCAGCCAGTTGATGATGAGTATCGACATGGCGAAGGTCGATATCACCCTTCTCCTGGTGGTCTCGCAAGAAATGAAAGCGCACATCAATGTGTTTGATCTTCGAGTGAAGCACGGGGTTCTTAGCTACGCTAATAGCACTCGTGCTATCACAAAGCAAAGGAACACGAGTAAAGCTCAGACCAAAATCACGCAAAGTGGCCATCATCCAAAGCAGCTGGGAACAGCAGCTAGCCGCAGCAACATACTCAGCCTCTGTGGTGGACTGAGCGACACTAGACTGCTTGCGAGAAGACCACGACACAAGAGAAGAACCAATAAACTGGCAAGTCCCAGAAGTGGACTTGCGCTCGATACGGCAACCAGCAAAATCCAAAATCCCGAACTCAGGTGTGAAACGTAGGTTCCTGAATATGCGCTTCACTGCCTGACGGTGAGAAGTGCGCGGCGACGCCTGAAAGCGCGCGCATAGACACACCGCGAACTGGATGTCCGGGCGTGTCGCCGTCAGGTAGAGCAGCGACCCAATCATGCTTCGGTACTCCTTATGGTCCACTGCTACTCCATCCACATCCGCATCCAGGGCAGTCGTCGTCGACATGGGTGTTGGAAGAGGCTTGGCCTCACCCATATCGAACCACTTCAGCAAGTCCTTGGTGTACTTGCCCTGGTGCACAAACGTCCCCTCTCGGGATTGCTTGATTTGCAACCCGAGAAAGAATGTCAGCTCGCCCATCATGCTCATCTCGAACTCCCTGCTCATAATATCTGCAAACTTGGCAACCAAAATGTGAGAAGAGCCACCGAAAATGATATCATCCACGTAAATCTGGACCAAGAGAGTGTCTTTGCCTTGCTTGAGGAGAAAGAGAGTTTTATCTACACATCCCATTTTAAAACCCTTAGCAAGCAAAAAGGTTTTCAATCTATCATACCAGGCTCTAGGGGCTTGTTTCAAACCATATAAAGCTTTGTGAAGTTTAAAAACATGGTTTGGAAACTTGGGATTTTCAAAACCGGGGGGTTGCTCAACATACACTTCCTCTTCTATGTAGCCGTTTAAGAAGGCACTCTTTGACATCCATTTGGAAGAGTTTAAAACCTTTGGATGCAGCAAAAGCCAAGAGTATCCTAATAGCCTCCAAATGAGCTACATGAGCAAAAGTCTCCTCAAAGTCTATCCCCTCCTTCTGACTATAACCCTTGGCCACAAGACGCGCTTTGTTCCTCACAATGTGGCCATCCTCTCCTTGTTTGTTTTTGAAAACCCATTTTGTCCCAATAGGATTACAGTTAGGAGGAGGAGGAACTAGAACCCAATCCCGATTTCTCTCAAATTTTTCTAAGTCCTCATGCATGGCATTGACCCAATCCAGATCCGTCAAAGCGTGTCCAACATCTCGGGGCTCAAAATTAGCAACAAAAGCAGAATGAGCGAAGTGAGAGATGTGCTGTGACCTGGACCGAGTAACCCGTTCGTCGATGCTGCCGATCATCTGCTGAGGCAGGTGCTGGCGCTGGATGTGTCATGGTGCCTCCCGAGCTGAAGTAGCCTCCCCCTCAACAGCAGCTGGTGCCTCCCCGGGTACAAAAGGTACCGCTCGGGGTGGCGGATCCCACGGCCCCCAGGAAGAAGATGTGTCGGGGCCATGAGTCGTCGTAGAAGCCGCTCTTTGCGACACAGCAGGTGGAGGCAATGCTGGGTCATCTATGCCTTCAGCATCCTCGTCCTCATCATCGAAAAGAGGCTCACCAACCTCATGATCACCTGCTCGCTCAAAACGAGAAGGAGGACAAACGAGAGTCTCGTCGAAGGTGACATCTGATGTCTCCATGACTCGGTTAGTATCAAGGTTAAGTACACGATATGCGCGAGTGTGAGTGCCATAACCCAAAAATACACGGTCAGAAGAACGAGACTCAAACTTGTCCAGGTTGCCTTTCTTCAAAATAAAACAATGGCAACCGAAGACTCTAAAATAACTCACCTTGGGCTGTCTACCAAAACGCAACTCATAAGAGGTCTTCTTCAAGAAAGCTCTTAGAAAAATGCGATTTGAAATGTAGCATGCAGTGTTCATAGCTTCGGCCCAATATCGCCTAGGAGTCCTATGCTCGTCGAGCATCGTCCTGGCCATCTCAACAAGGGTCCGATTCTTCCTCTCTACAACACCATTCTGGGGCGGTGTGTAGGGGGAAGAAAACTGATGCTCCAAACCCAAGCGGTCACAAAACTTCTCAAAATCCGAATTCTTGAATTCGGAACCATTATCACTCCAAATTGCTCGCATCGAGTTCAAAGGGAACTCGTTCTGAAGACGCAAAATTAGATTACGAGCAAAGGAGAAAGTCTCGGTCTTCTCAGCTAAAAAGAAGACCCACGAATATCTCGAAAAGTCATCAACAACAACAAGCACATACCACTTCCCCCCAACCGAGCTCACCCGAGCCGGACCAACAAGGTCCATGTGCAAAAGCTCTCCAGGGCGCTTGGTCATGACCTGAGTCACTGGATGGTGGGGAGCGGCAACCATCTTCCCGTGTCTACAAGAGTGGCAAACAAGATCCTTCTCCATATGCAACTTGGGCAGTCCTCGGATTAGGCCAAGTGAACTAAGCCTTGCAAGCAAGTCGAAGCTCAAATGTCCAAGTCTCCTATGTCACTTCCAAAGATCAGAGGAGGAAGGTCCAGCCACAAGACAACGAGAAGTGCCAAAAGACTCCAAGAAATTCGCACGAAAGACTTTTCCAAAGGGTGAAATCAAACACACAAGATTGCCCTGAGGATCCAAAATACAGCTGAGATTCGGTTTAAAACGAATCTCATAGTCGTCGTCAAAGAGTTGCGAAACAGAAAGAAGGTTTAAATGCAAGTTAGAAACAAGAGCAACATCGCGCAACACAAAGTGCTCATTAACTCGCACCGACCCTGTGAGACAATACCTTACCTTTGCTATTGTCGTCGAAGGTTATGTACTCCTTTCCGGCAACAGGACTAAGGCAGGAGAACCACTTGGCGTTTCCGGTCATGTTCCTCAAGCAACCGGAATCCACCAACCAAATGTCCTCCAACCATTTTACCTACATCAATAAAAAGACATAGGGTGAGCATACGGTCCAATACTAGGGTTAGTGAAGTAAGGGGAATACCAGTGTTGGGCCGGCTGCTCAAAAGAACGGTTAACAGAAAAACCATTCCTAGCACGTCTACGAGAGGAGCGATCACCACGTAGAGGAAAACGTGGTCGGCTAAGGGAGGAGCGTCCATCGCGATACTCAAAACGCGGTGGGGGAAAACGCTCAACTACAAAGCCTCCGCCACGGGGTCCATAGCCTACAACTGCAGGCTCCCGCCGGGCACGCTCTCTACGAGGCCTAGGCCTAGGGACTTGAGGCTCAACACCTCTAGCCCTAGCGACTCTCCTCGGAGCTCTCTGCTGCCTATGCCTGGGAACTTGAGGTTCTGGACCTCTGGGCCTAGCAGCACGTCTCAGTGCTCTCCTCTGAACATTCGGCACATGTACATCATGGAAAGGATGGTACATGTCCGCATTGTTCATCTCCCTAGCACGGCGCGCCTCTCTCTTGCGCCGAAAACAGAACTCACTCAAGTGACCATCTCTCCCATAGAAGTCACAATGATACCTCACCGCACGCAAAGGGGGTTGTTGGTACTCATGGCTGTGGGTGTGGATCACTTTGCCCTTCTGTGGCAACTCCTCCTGGATGGGTGGCATTGTGTCCAGCTTGTTTTTGAGGTGGTTGGGTTTGGGTGCCCACTGCTGGTTCTTGGGTGGAGCTCGTGGAGGTTCTTCAAACACCCCATCCTTGGTGGTAGGCTTGAGAGGCTCTTTGGGTGGAAGCTTGGTAAGTTTGGGAGTAGTGGTGGAGTTGGGCTTCTCACTAGGATTCAGACCACTCGACTCTCCAATCTTCCCAAAAGCAGAAAGATCAACAACCTGAGCAAGACCTACACCAGGACCTCCAGCAGCTCGCTTGAATTGGGAAATCACCATCCCGAGCTGCGGCTCACTACAAGAGACCCATGACAAGATGGTTCGAAGGTATGTGTTTTCCTCCTCGGTTTGCATCTTGCCATGCTTGACATTGGCAATCTCCATTTCCAAACCCTCACACAAAGCGCACCTAGACACACAAGTGCTACCCGAGCTAGCCTTCTCAAGAGACTCAATCTTGACATTCTTCTCTGCCAACTCGGATTGCAAGACAAGACAAGTCTTGCAGGCACCCAACAGAGAAGGTCTAGCCTTCAGCTCATCCACCTCTGCTACCAACGCAGCATACTTACCTCTCAAAGTGAGAAGGTCAGTCATGTGCGTGGTGCACATCTCACACTCGGCCTCCTCAGACACGACCACGGTGGACTTGGGCACTTGGCAAACTCAAGCTCCCTCACCGTGTCCTCCCACATCTGCCTAAACTCCTTGCGCTCTCTAGCGGCACGCCTAAGCAGCTTATCCTGACTAAGCAAGGCGGCAGTAAGCTTCTCATTCTCAGCAAAGAGCTCGTCGTGGGTCACAGATACCTGGGAGGTGTCGTCGTCGTCGTCCTGAGGGGTGTGCTCCAGCTTGCCGTCGACCTCATCACCAAGAGCCATGGTGCAGAAGCCGTCGTCGTCGGCGAAGAAGCAGAGACCGTTCAGCTTGTCCTCGATCCTCTTCTTCTTCTCGGAGTCGTCATCGCTTGAGCAAGCGGAGTTGTCATCCAAGCCGTCAACGTCGCTCAGCGTGGCGAAGAACGCACGCTGCTCAGCCTGGGCCTTCTCCAAGTACTTCTTCTTGATGTACTCCTTGTCGAAGCCGCCCCTCCGCTTGTGCCTCGCGGGGACGTACTTCTCCTTGCGCTTGTCGGAGTCATACTTTTGCCCATGATCGCCCTTCCCAGATGAATGCTTCTTCTTGGGGCAGTTGGCGATGACGTGGTCGGGGTCGCCGCACTCATAGCATCCTGAGCGTCCTCCTCCGCGGCGACGGTTCATGTGGTTGTTATGGAACCGCGTGAACCGGTTGGCGAGCATTGCCAACTCATCATCCCCCAAAGACTCAAGCTGGTCCTCTATGACAGAAAAGAGAGACGAAAGAGCAAAACCTCCAGAGGGGTTAGAGGAGCCAGAAACCAAAGCCATAGTCGGGCCAGAAGGATTCTCATAAGAAGCCCTCGACATGGCGTCAATCTCACTAGACTTGAGCTTACTGAAGACCTCGTCGCAAGTGAGGGTCTCATAGTTAGACGATTCAATGATCGCCTGGACCTTTGAGTCCCACACCGACCGATCAAGAGTGTGCAAAAGCTTCAAAGCCCTCTCATGATCGTCAAAAGGCAACAGCTCCTTGTCCGCTCTCATCTTGTTGATAATGACCTAAAAGCGAGTGAATAAACTCTCTATGCTCTCGCTAGGCATATGTCGAAAGTTCTCATACTCCCGCTTGTGCGACTCGTAGAGACGAGATTTGACTTGAGTGGTTCCCTCATGGAAACGCATGAGGGTAGCCCAAATCTCACGAGCCGTGGGGAGGTGAGAAACGCGATCGAACTCGGACATGCTCAAACAGGAGAACAAGGCGTTACGTGCCCAGCTATTGGCCTCGTGCTCATCGATCTGAAGCTGAGAGACACAAGCAGCCAGAACAACGCAATTGGCCTTGTTGCAAATCTCCCAAACAGAAGAGCCCATGCTCTGGAGATAGGCCGACATGCGTATCTTCCAATACGCATAGTTCGTCCCATCAAAGAACGGCGGTTTGCCCACGCCGCGATCCATGTCGTCTTCTGTGGATCTGGAACCGGCTAAGGTGGAAGATCCTTAACCCACTCTGATACTAATTGAAGGACAGAGAAGCAACCAGAAAGCGACCAGAGGGGGGGGGGTGAATGGGAGCTTCAAAATTTCCTTTCGAAAACTAGTAGCCACTGTCCCGAGAATCACCCCAAAAGACAAACCCTAGAGCTTGCTAATGTCCACGACCCTAGATGTAGGGTGGATGCTTCCAAGAAGCACAGCGGGACACTACACAACTATAGAAAGCCAACGCAAAAGACCAAAACCAAATCCGAGATCGCACGAACGAAAGGCGAACAAAACTGCGCGAAACAGCTTGGACCAGACTCTGACTGCGTCCGATTAGTCGCCACCGGACGCGTCCGGTCACAAGAAAATGGTTCTGGAACCTTACTGTTCCTGACCAGACTCACGAGCAAGGAGCGTCCAGTCAACTACAGTGCGTCCGGTCAAAAGAAGACAAGCTCGATGAACAGTAGGACCTATGCGTCCGGTCAGTGATCAAGCCGAGCGTCCGGTCACGTCACGAAATCAACACACTGAGCATTCAACGACCGGACTCTCTGCCCGTGCGTCCGGTCATCTCGACCAAGCGTCCGGTCACCCCGAAACAGCGCTGTTCGTCCACCGATTCAACTCGATCTCACCCAAAACAAATCCTCTAGGGATCAAACTTGGTGAGAGGAGTCACAAAGAGTATAGTGAGCTATCTCTAAGAGATCATGGCTCGAACCTATCTCCAAATCGATGAATCGAAGAATTTCGGGGGAAGAGAGAAAACTTGACCCGAAACGAAAATCGATCGATCTCCTAGACCGTGAGGTTAGAGGTGAATTCCTTCAGTGGAAAGAAGTGCCTCACGATCTAGAACAACTTGGTTCAAACGGTTTTGCAAAAGATGAACCGAGCAAAGAGATCAAGCGACGGGAAAAGCATGGAGCAAAAGGATTCCACGAAGAACACGAACGAAACGCGAATCACAACCACGAACTGCAACCGTGTGGCTACCACACGCTACAACAGTGAGGATACGGCCTCACTTCCTCAGAATCAACAGTACACAGAGGCAAGTCTCTCTGCGGATCTCAGCTAGCTACAGCAGGGGATGGGAGAGCAGGAAACCCTAAGTGCGAAAGAGCAAATGACTGAGATAGATGGGAGGAGGGTGTCTCCCGACTACTTATCCTACTACTAGCCTAAGTCTAATTCCTACTCTACCCCTCTCTATTCTAATTACAGAGCGAACCAGCTAAACCCTAGGATTATTCTGCACCAACTCGGTGGTAGGTGTATCCGACGGCCACGCCTGCACAATTCAAAGCGTTGCCTCGACGCAACCTCCAGATCGCCGCCACGTGCCGCCCTCGCTCTGCACCCCCGGTTTTGTGGCCCAAACCGGGAAACCAGCGTTTTCCAGCCAACCCGCGGTTTTGAGGCCCAAACCGGGAAACCAGCCCACCAACATCTGAGTTTTGAGGCCAAACTCAGCAAACCCTCAGCGCCCAGGTTTTGAGGCCCAAACCTGGAAACCGTCCTCAGCCCGAGTTTGGTGGCCAAACTCGATAACCATCTGCACCCAGGTTTTGAGGTCCAAACCTGGAAACCGTCCATCCGATGGTTTTTCTCTGGCTCTACCACCAAACCGACGTCGTAGAGGGGATGCACCTCCCGTGCACCCCGTCTACCGACACGTGTCCCCGAGTCCATGACTCAGGCAACACATGACCGCAAGTCTTCGCTTGTAGCTGCCACAGGCTGCCAGCCACCACAGCTGATCCTCGGGCCTCTGGTCCCTCAGTCCAAGCCTCACGTCTGCCCTTCGCCACTCTCGGTCCATCGGCACGGCACGTCTCTACTGGACCTTCACCTCGCCTTCGATCACTACATCCGTGCTCGACACCTGCACAACACAAGCCAAAGAACATGCGCATCATCCTAGTTGACAATCACTCATCACTCAGAGACCCGGCATACACCCATGTATCCGCACATAGATTATCCTTCCTTGGGTTAAGTAATCTGATCTGTTAAATATTTTAAGATGCTAATTTCATGCTCATCTTTTGATACTATCACTCATGTTAAGATTGAATAGAATACATAAACAACAAGTTTATCTTGCTCGATGTGCCTAAGGTTAGAGAGGAATGAATAAAACTTTTGGTTCTGTTGGTGTTTTTCCACCAACAGAGCCCATGCACTTGATCTCTACCTTGTCTTTATGAGCAGGACAAACTCTTGAGCAAAACATGGAGAAGTTTGTCACTCCCAAATTCTACAGAGTGAAGGTCCTAGATCTACAAGAACATGCACACTAAGCAAGATGTTACCGGCGTCCACAATTAACGCTTCACTTCAAACTACTGGACGAACAAATAACATGAGTGACACCATATCAAGAGGCATAAACAAGAAGGAATGATGGAAGACGTCGTAGTCAGAATTAGAGGTCATGAACTCCCCACAGACTTCTTGATCCTCGACATGAGAAGACGATGATGTCCACCTCATCCTAGGAAGACCATTCCTCTACGCTACAAGTACAATCATCTACAAGAGGAAATCTATTTTCACTTTCCTGGAGAAAAGGCACGATGCAACTTCATCAACTACATGTCCAATGAAGCACCCAAGAAGAATAGAAGTGAAAGACGCCGCTCTCACAGCCAAAGAAGAGAAACTATCAAGAATAGAGAGGCCAATCACGATGAAGAAGCTATCGACACTGTCCCAGAAAAGAAAGAAGAGAAACCTCAAGACAGTGAACCACAGGAATTGAAGACTCAGACCAAGAAAGTATGGAAGAAAAAGTCCGCACCAAAGAGGTACAATCAATATCAACTTTCCAAACATCTGACAACCTTGGGAGGTCTGAACCAAGGGAAGGTCCGGTTCGTCGGACCTAAATATCCGAACCTTCACCAAAAGGTAAAAATCGGTAGTTATCTTTATATTTACTTTGCTGCATATTTCTCATATTTAATCCATAACCATTTATTGCATCATCATATTTAATTCACAAACATTTTAATTTCTGCATTGCATTAGAAAGGAAAATAAAAATATTGCATTTGTTACACTACATCATAAACTATGAAGCCCCATGTGAATAATTCTATGGTGTGTAAAAACCCACGGGAATGTTCATCGTGGTGGCAATAAAAATAAATATGCATGCATTCATCCTGTGCATTTTCTCTTGCATCATAAAAATATAAAATACAAAAATATTGAGAGATCTTACTGAAATTCTAGACAACTAAGGCTTGAGTGGCCAACCGCTAATGCTTAATCTGTTCCACAAGTTTTGTTGTCTATTTGAGTTTCACAGGATTTGAAAGGCCAAGAAAAGCTGACAAGCAAGTGGATGTTCTATCCACTGTTGGAGCATTGTTTCCACAACCATCAACATCAATCAAAGCTCCGACAGAGGAAACACATTTCCACCGCCACTCCGCTACATGGCATGATTGAACGACTATGATAACATTCAGCTTGGGGGAAAGCACCCCGTTGTATCCAGGTAAGTATCCTTATCCTCTTAAGTTTTCTTTCTATACATAAAATAAATAAAATAAAATGAAAAAAAATGTGGGCACATGAAGGCTCACCATTAAAAAAATATATATGGGCACATGAAGGCTCAACGCTATTAAGGGAACCAGCTTGGGGGAGACGCAACCCCGTTATCTTCGTGATCCAGGTATGTCTTGTTCATTATCTTAAGTTATTTATGATAAGTGTGTGTTAGGTTAAATAAATAGCGTGATAAGTTATTTATGTTAAGTTTGCTTAATAATAAAAGAAGAACTCTCTCTCTAATCTTTTACATGGAAATGATGAATAGTTGCTCTATCTAATTTCTTTCAAGTACCTAGCCTTCAAAGCATGAGTTCTCCTGATTAATAATGATGCTTAAAAATGAAATTAAATATATGGGTAGTAAATGCTTGATCCAGAGTCTAGGTAATTGACAGATATGATATGTGATGATCTGAGCTACTGTTATGTTATTCTAAAACAACACTAGAGTTCCGGAGAGTTTTCAATATTAATATGACTAATAATTGCATTGAGTTAAATTAAGCTTTGTTGACCCTATGAGAAGTTATCATGCTATTGAACTGAGATCACTTACACATTTCATCCATCCTCCTTATAAATGCTCATGATTATCTATTGTTATCCTCTCAAAAGTTTGTTGGAAGCATGTGGCTATTGAAAGAAAAAAGAGAAAAATATATATATATATATCCGAGGAAATAAAAAGGGACAAGTGTCCAAAACCTCAAAAAGATAGATCTCGAGGAAATAAAAAGGGACAAGTGTCCGGAACCTCGAAAAAAGAGAATATCAGAGAAAAATTGGGCATGTGCCCGTCAGTAGAATTAGCTTGATAGCCATGTGTCTCTGATAAACAAAAGAGAGTGATATATTTCAAAAAAGCATCCGACTCCAATTTCCGTACACATGCACTTCTCGATTCAATGGTGTGGTTGACTTTCTCTTTGGATCCTTTGTTTAATTTGACAATATATGTTTTTAATCTTTTCTGAAAATTCATAAAACTCTGGAATAATGGTGAAGTAAAAGAGCAAGAGACATAGTGCTTGATTTGATCGTTCTATCTTTCAATTACTCAAGATTCAAGGTAAAGTACTAAGCCCCGTGATGAATAATATGATACTTCTTTCTATTCCATATGAGAACTTTTGTCTGAATGCATGTGTACTTGTTGGAAGTAAAGATATTGCAGCGACTCTTGATCCATTGTTGAGATTGGTTGTGCTCGGGACTAGCAAAGGTTAAGCTTGGGGGAACTTGTTAACGCTCACTAATGCTCATAATTAACCATCAACTATTGCATGAAATGACACTAAATGAATTACAAAGCATAGTTGTAGGGATGAAACTAACAAGTTCCACGAGTTTTGGTGCTCTCACTTGTTTTGTAGGACATCAATATTTCACCATATAAAAGTACCTCAAGTGATGAATTGGAGTGCACCATTGTGAAGAGCTCGTCGAGATGATCGAAACGGCCATATCATTTGCTATATTCGGAGTCCCGGATGAAAAGATATTAATTTCGCGACGAAATCTGCAAAAGAAGGATCTAGAAGACACCAGAAGACACCACGAGGCGGGCCACCACGTGGGCCCGCTGGGCCAGACCGACCGGTCCCACATGGAGACCGACTGGTCGGCCACGGAGCCCGTTTCGCCTCTGCCTTCTGGAACCTTCTTCCACCGCCTCCTAGGATGCATCTCCACCGTCCCCGAAGTCGGTTTGATCCAAGGGCTCACGTTCCACGCTCCGGGCTATAAAACCAGACCCAGACCCCCCTCTCCAGGCATCTCCATCTTCATTATTCATCTCCACATCAGAAACTAGGGTTTCAATTAGAAGTAGAGATCCCTCTAGTTGATCGTCTAGTTCTAGTTCTAGTTCATCTTCTAGTTCTAGATCTAGTTCTAGTTCATTATCTAGTTGTAATCTAGAGAGAGAGAAGGAGAGAGATGAGGAGGAACCGGATCTGTCGGATCTTCCTCGACATTGTATTGGTGCAGCATCTGGTTCGTCTTCAAGTAATCTCCTGGTCCTTCATTTACTATTTCTAAGTATTATATTTAATTCTAGTTCTTGCTTTATTTTATTTACTGGATCTTCGCTCGTATTGAGTGCTCTAGCTATCATATGTAATTAGAGTAGTAAGCGTTAGTGTAGACGTGGTGTCTAGACTAAGGTTTGGCTGAGTTTGTGCCCAATCCTCCGGATAGTTGTGGTAGCTACAGGGGTGACAACTTTGTAGATTGTTATAATCCACCACATTAGGGTTGGTGTTTCTGTAGAGCTTTTTGGCAGCTTTCTCGTGATTACCCTTTTCCCAGTCTTTTTCGAGAATCGGAAAGGTACTGTTGCTCCGAAGTAAGTAAAGTATAGTAAGCCTTTGATTAAATAGACCCACTTAGAGAACCCTATATCTCTCTACCCATATTACCATTCTTTTCTTGGACGTTCTTAATTCTTCTAGTACACTTCACGTTCCCCGTGGAAATCGATACCCTGGAATACTCTCGGGTGAAAGCTACATCGGTATTCGTGCGCTTGCGGATTATTCTGTGTGCGTTTAAAATACCCAACAAACATGAGTGATAGGATCAGAGGATGAGCAAAGTAGCACCTTAAAATATTTAACAGATCAAATTACTTAACCCAAGGAAGGATAATCTATGCATAAAGTGTTGATTAAGTCATATCATCTTCCAAAGGTTAGATGCACAATATTTTAGCTCATTTAGTTAAGACAGTGAGAATTAAGAGGGTAAAGCTATGAACAAAGATCAAAGGACAGAACATGTTGAGTTGATTAGGTTGGATCAAGTGAGATGTAACTTAAACATGTTTAGTTCTTTATTTATGTTCATACTAGAATGAAGAAGAAGCTTTTAAAGAGATGGTTACTTACCTTGAAATATTACTTTGTCATTGGAAAGTGATTGTGCTGAACCATCTTGTGGAAGCTTCTCTTGTCTAGCTGGCTTGTCTTCTCTTGCTCGTCTCACAGTGTGATTGAGAGGAGGAAGATCATAGTGGAATCATCTTTAGAGGTATCGATCTTTCTTCTCTTGTGTCGACTTATCAGTGAAGGTGTATTGCTCCTCGAGTATGCTGACTAGGATCCTCCCTCTTTCTTGTATTAATTCTGTACTATGAGGATGTAGGGACAGTTCTGCATTCTTCTCTTGTCAACCTTTTCTGTTTTCCTTTTAATTATTGGGTTGACAAGAGACTTGAAATTAGAGCTGCTACTCGAGTGCCTCTATGATAGTCTTTGTCTTATATTGTCACAACTGAGACTTGTCCTCTCAACAGTGTCTAGATGATGGAGATCTTATCGACTGTTCTTCTTGATTTGCTGGCTCAGGTGTTATCTCTCCATCTTCTAACTCTTGTGGTGCAGTGGCTTCATCCTTCATGATGCCCTCCTTAATTCTTGGCAGTTGGTTCTCCCTTCGGTGTCTTCTCTTGGTACTTTTTGCCTGCTCATAAGTAATGTAGATGTTGAAGATGCAGTGAAAGATCCAAAAGTTGACTTCTCCAGGTTCGGCAAAGATGACATCATTGATGGTGTTCAAGAACGATCTTCCAAGAATGAGTGGTGGATCATATTCTTCTTTTCAACTAGGATAACATCTACTGGTTTGTATTGATCAAAGTGGTGGGTAGGGGGTTAATATGTCTTGAAGTGGTTTTCTCCTTCCTCCCTTTGATTGTGAAACACATCTAGACAACAAAATTCTCTCCCAGGTTGGCTTGTGATGTAGATGGACTCTCATGTGTTTGACTTGTAGATCTTGCTATTGTTGTAGTGGTACCATCTTGTCTCCCAAGCTACCTCTTGATTAGAAAAGAGGATAACTTCCCACTTCTTGTCTTGATGTTTTGGACAATGATGGTTGCAGGCATAGGTTGTATCATATGAGGTAAGTTGCATCCTGTTTGTCATCGGCGCCCAAGCAAGACTCAAAGCGAGGCTATTGCCAGCACCATTTATGATCTGAGAGTAGGTTTGTGTGTCTATGGTTTGAGTTTTGGATCTTCAATGTTTAGACCAAACCATGAATGAACAAAATTTCTCTCCTGTATAATGTTAGTGGACATATACCCGAAGGATTGCAAGAATTTGAAACATGGGTTGTTATCCATAACTTATGTATTTTGCATCTATGCTAATAAAAAGATGTTTTTAGGATTCTTTTAGCATAGACTAATATTTTATGTGTTGGCTGCACTTTAACATGATTCAAAGCAAAAGATAACTTGCAGTAGAAGACAAAATAAATAAACGTCGATACTCACAGTTCTTTCATCCATGATGAACGAGCTGAGTCTTCATTGTGCAAAGTTATTGAAGTTCATGTGTCTCTTCATCTCCAGTGTGAGTTCATCTCTGGACTTTCCCAAATTGATATTGAAAGTTTCCCTGTAGGGGTTAGTCCAACAAAAAATCCAAAATCTACTATAGCATACTATCAGTTCAGAAATCAATCCTAGACACCACGTCTAATTCGATCTAGGAAGGCATTTTAACCTAAGCACCATACTTAATTTAAAAGCCTTTATAGGTAAAATCAGCACATCTTTTAGCTCAAGAATCAAACCAGACACCATGTCTTACTTTAATTCATGAAAACAGTTAAACTAAGCTCCTTGCCTAATTTAAAAGGTGTATGATAAAACATTAAAACCAAAGAATATACTATAGCAAATAAAGATAACATGAAAGCATCATAGAGATTTATTCAGATGGTGATGAAAGAGTATGATTAGTATATGAGCATATCCTAAAGGTAGGGAAAACCAACACAGCAACATGGCAAGAAATATTCTTAGAAAGTCTATTCCCTAAGCTTGGATTTTATAAATCAAGATTGGATGAATGTAATTCAATGTTGCATGATGATTGGTGGGACATACCTTGTGTTTGTTGTTCCTTCGTTCTTTTCTGCTCCAGACCTGGAAAGGTTAGTGACAAGAATACCCGAAGGAATATTTTCACAATTATATTTCTATGCTCATTACAAGGACAGTGCAGCAGAAAGGTAGGCATAGCTCATAACCAGGTATTATGATGGGGTATAAGGATTCTACTAGTTATAGCTTGCTCATGGGGTAGTGATAGATAAGAGTGGAATTCAAAAACAACATTCATAAGAATGAAAAAAATAATGAAAAGACTCGGACAAAAAGGAAAAAGATAAAAGTATGATTACAAGGTTAAACTAAGACTTAAGTTGATCTACCGTTCCCCGGCAACGGCGCCAGAAATGCTTGTTCGTATAAATTAACGCAAACTCTAATTTATCCGCAAGCACACAGATAAGATCTACCGATGTAGCACTTCACCAGAGTAACCCAGTTTTAATATCGAACCCAAGGGAACGGATAGTGTTAAGTCTTAAAGTCTAACCCCTGAGTAGCTAACAAGGACGGAGAATCTAGAAGTATAGAGGGGATCACTAAGGCTGTCTAATTCCAATTTAAGATTGATATGTTTATATTATTCTTAGTGGGGAAGTTGCCATAAAAGGTCACAAACAGAGTATGAGTCTTTTATGCAAATGTATAATCCTACCGAGCCTACACACGGGTAAGTGGACTATAGAAGAATCAACAAGGCTATAAGAGTCACTCTTGCGAACAACCACTACTACCGGCGTTATAGGAGGCATTTATGATGAGCTATCAAGTCTAAGCACCATGCTTACACTATCCAACTACTCTAACTCTAGAGCAACTTAGAATTAGAGTACTCAAAAGAGAGTCATAAACCTTAAGAATAATAAGAACAATGGCTCAAACTTAAATATAGACGTTGATTACCGATACAATCGCTGAAGCAAGTTGAAGATGAACTTGAATTCGCAGGTACAAGATGAAGAAGTTGATCCGACAGGCCGGAGCTCCTTCTTGATCTGTTCCTCTCTCTCTCTCTTCTAGTTCTAGAATAAGACTAGGTTCTAATCCTACTAGAGGGGTATCTAGTCTTCTACTTGATAGCTGGCTCTTGATTACAACTAGATGAACTAGATCTAATTCTAGATGAACTAGAAGAGATTCATCTAGAGGGACCTCTACTTCTAATTGAAACCCTAGTTTCTGATGTGGAGATGAATAATGAAGATGGAGATGCCTGGAGAGGGGGGTCTAGGGCTGCTTATATAGACCTGAGGGATCAACCGCGGCCGTTGGATCAAACCGACTTAAGGTACGGCTAAGATGCATCCTAGAGGTCGGTGGAGGAAGCTTCCAGAAGACGGAGGCCAGCGGGCCCGGGGGGAGACCGACCGGTCTCATGGTGGGACCGGTCGGTCCCACCTTTCATCCTCTCGTGGTGGTCAACCTCCTAGTGTCTTCTGATGTCCCGTGGAGTCTTCTAGAAACTTCCTGACGTGGCGGTTGCGTTATCTCCCGTCGATTTCCTTCTAGGGGAAGCAATCAGCGCTGGATTCCTGGTTTAGTCCCTGCAGAATCACAATTCACCAAAACTCGTGGAATATTGTCAATTAAAACCCTAAACCTTTGTTGGTGATTGAATTTATGCCCTTTTTATATTTATTTATCCTTTCATTTAGATAGATAACTAGCGTCAACAGTTTGCATCTTGTCTTGCTTCACGTTTGCGATCTCCATCTCCAAACCCTCACAAAGAACACACCTAGCCACACATGTGCTACCTGAGTTGGCCTCTTCAAGAGAAACAATCTTGGCATTCTTCTCTGCCAACTCAGATTGCAAGACACGACAAGTCTTTCACGCACCCAACAGCATGGGTCTAGCCCGGAGCTCATCCACCTCTCCTACCAACGCAGCATACTTACCTCTCAAAGTGAGAAGGTCAGTCATGTGCTTGGTGCACATCTCACACTCCTCCTCCTCAGTGACAACAACGGCGGACTTGACAGACTCAAGTTCCTTCACCGTATCTTCCCACTTCTGCCTAAACTCCTTGCGCTCTCTAGCAGCACGCCTAAGCAACTTGTCCTGACTAAGCAAGGCGGCAGTAAGCTTCTCGACCTCAGCAGAAAGCTCGTCGTGGGTGAGAGATACCTGGGAGGTGTCGTCGTCGTCATCATTCCGAGGAGTCTCCTCCAGCTCGCCGTCGACCTCCTTGCCGAGGGCCATGGTGCAGAAGCCATCGTCGTCGGCGAAGAAGCAGAGGCCGTTGAGCTTGTCCTCGATCCTCTTCTTCTTCTCGGACTCGTCGTCGCTTGAAGAAGCGGAGTCGTCATCCGAGTCATCGACGTCGCTGAGCGTGGCAAAGAACGCACGCTGCTCAGCTTGGGCCTTCTCCAAGTACTTGGTCTTGATGTACTCCTTGTTGAAGCCGCCCTTCCGCTTGTGCCTTGCGGGGACGTACTTCTCCTTGCGCTTACCGGAGTCGTACTTGTGCCCATGATCGCCCTTCCCAGATGAGTTCTTCTTCTTGGGATAGTTGGCGATGAAGTGGTTGGGGTCGCCGCACTCGTAGCATCCCGAGCGTCCTCCTCCGCGGCGACGGTTCATGCGGTTGTTGCATAACCGTAAGAACCGGTTGGCGAGCATAGCCAACTCGTCATCCCCCAAAGACTCCAGCTGCTCCTCTGTGACAGAAAAGAGAGAAGAGAGTGCAAAACCTCTAGAGGGGTTAGCAGAAGAGCCAGAAAGCAAAGCCATCGACGGGCCAGAAGGATTTTCATAAGAAGCCCTCGCCATGGCATCGATCTCACTGGACTTGAGCTTACTGAAGAGCTCGTCACACGTGAGGGTCTCATAGTTAGGCAATTTGATGATCGCCTGAACCTTGGAATCCCACACCGATCGATCAAGAGTATGCAAAAGCTTTAGAGCTCTCTCATGATCGTCGAAAGGCAACAGCTCCTTGTTAGCCCTCATCCTGTTGACAATCACCTGAAAGCGAGCGAATAAACTTTCTATGCTCTCGCCAGGCATATGTCGAAAGTTCTCATACTCTCGCTTGAATGACTCATAGAGACGGGTTTTGACTTGAGAGGTTCCCTCATGGAAACGCATGAGGGTAGCCCAAATCTCCCGAGCCGTAGGGAGGTGAGAAACCCGATCAAACTCACTCATGCTCAGGCATGAGAAAAGAGCATTACGGGCTTGGCTATTGGCATCGTGCTCATCGATCTGAAGCTGAGAGACACGAGCAGCTAAGACCACGTAATCGGCAGAGTTGCAAATATCCCAAATGGAACCACCCAAACTCTGCAGATAGGCCGACATACGTATCTTCCAATACGCATAGTTCGTCCCATCGAAAAACGACGGTTTGCCCATGCCGCGATCCATGTCGCCTTCTGTGGATCTGAAACCGACTATGGTGGAAGATCCTTAACCCGCTCCGATACCATTTGAAGGACCGAAAGTGCTACCAGAAAGCGACCAGAGGAGGGGTGAATGGGAGCTTCAAATTTTCCTTTTGGAAACTTGTTGCCACTGTCCCGAGAATCAACCCCAAGAGCAAACCTAGAGCTTGCAAGTGTCCACGACCCTAGATGTAGGGTGGATGCTTCGGAGAAACACAGCGGGACACTACACACCCCTAGAAACCCAACGCAAAAGACGGAAACCAAATCCATCAACGATCGAACGAACCGCGAATGAAACAGCGTGGAACAGCCCTGACCGGACTCACCAGAGCGTCCGGTCAACAGGCACCGGACGCGTCCGGTCGATCAAAATCCGGTTTGGAACCTCTCTATTCCTGACCGAACTCACTGAAGGGAGCGTCCGGTCATTTGTGCAGAGCGTCCGGTCAGTCAAAGAAAGCCAGATGAACAGTGCACTAGACGCGTCCGGTCGCAAAGAAGCTGTGCGTCCGGTCGGAAGCAGAAGGAGCACAGTAGTCGCATTCAACGACTGGACTCACTGGCCTAGCGTCCGGTCAGTACGAATCAAGCGTCCGGTCACCCCAACAATGACCTGTTCGTCCACCGATTCGACTCGATCTCACCCAAAACAAATCCTCTAGGGATCAAACTTGGTGAGAAGAGTCACAAAGGGTATAGTGAGCTATCTCTAAGAGATCATGGCTCGAACCTATCACCAAATCGATGGATCGAAGAAATTCGGGGGAAGGGAGAAATACTTGACCCAAAACTAAAATCAACAGATCTACTAGCTCGTGAGGTTAGAGGTGAATTCCTCCGGTCGAAAGAAGTGCCTCACGATCTAGAACAACTTGGTTCAAACAAATTTGCGAGAGATGCACCAAACAACGAGATCGATTGACGGGAAAAACATGGAGAAAAGCAACCCGCGAAGAACACGAACAAAACGCAAATCACAACCACGAATTTGCAACCGTGTGACTACCACACGCTACAACAGTGAGGTTACGGCCTCACTTCCTCAAAATCTCCAGTACACAGAGGTATGGTTCTCTGCAGATGTCAGCTAGCTACAGCAGGGGATTGGAGAGCAGGAAACCCTGGAAGCAAAGAGCAAATGACTGAGATAGATGGGGAGGTGGGTGTCTCCCCCTACTTATCCTAATTCTAACTATTCCTAATTCTCACTCTACCCATAACTACTTACAGAGCGAACCAGCTAAACCCTAAGGTTATTCTGGACCAACTCGTGGTAGGTGGTGATCCGACGGCCACGCCCGCACAACTCGTAGCGTTGCCTCGACGCAACCTCCTGATTGCTGCCACGTGCCGCCACGTGCCGCCACCGCTCTGCGTCCTCTTCAGGACTCCGCCCCTGGTTTTGTGGCCCAAACCGGGAAACCAGCCTTCACAGCCAACCCCCGGTTTTGAGGCCCAAACCGGGAAACCAGCCTCCAAGTCCATCCCCTGGTTTTGAGGCCGAAACCAGGAAACCCATCAGCGCCCAGGTTTTGAGGCCCAAACCTGGAAACCGTCCTCAGCCCGAGTTTTGTGGCCCAAACTCGGAAACCCGCAACACGCCAAGGTTTTGTGGCCCAAACCTAGAAACCGTCCATCCGATGGTTTTTCTCTCGCTCTACCACCAAACCGAAGCTGTAGAGGGGATGCACCGCCCGTGCACCCCGTCCACCGACACATGTCCCCAAGTCCACGACTCAGGCAACACATGACCGCAAGTCTTCACTCGTCGCTGTCCCAGACTGTCAGCCACCACAGCTGATCCTCGGGACACCGGTCCCTCAGTCCAAGCCTCACATCCGCCCTTCGCCACTCTCGGTCCATCGGCACGGCACGTCTCTACTTAACCTTCACCTTGCCTCTGATCACTGTATCCGTGCTCGACACCTGCGCAACACAAGCCAAAGAACATGCGCATCATCCCAGTTGACAATCACTCATCACTAAGAGACTCGGCATACGCCCATGTATCCGCAGACAACCCAAACTTGAACTTCTTGGTCGAGTCCGACACGTCTTCGAAGCCCGTCGTGCTGGTCCGCATGAAGCTTCCGGGTCACCTTCGACTCATACTAGCTTTTTTATATTTCTAGGCTGATCTTTTTCCTTAATAAATCGGTCGTTTATGTTTACAAAATATCAAACTTCTCAGTCCAAAATTTGGTGTAAACAAACTCGTACAGACCCACGAGACAACACCTTACCTTTGCTATTGTCGCCGAAGGTGATAAACTCCTTTCAGGCAACTGGACTAAGACTGGAGAACCACTTGGCGTTTCCGGTCATATGCCATGAGCACACAGAATCCACCAACCAAATGTCTTCCAATCGTTTTACCTACATCAATAAAAAGACATAGGGTGAGCATACGGTCCAACACTGGGGTGAGTAAAATGGTAAGTATACCAGTGTTGGGTCGGCTGCTCAAAAGAACGGTTAGTAGCAAAACCATTCCTAGCATGCCTACGGGGAAAGCAATCACCACGTATAGGAAAACGTGGTCTGCTAAGGGAAGAGCGTCCATCGCGATACTCAAAACGCGATGGGGGGTAATGCTCAACAACAAAGCCACCGCCACGTGGTCCATAGCCTACAAAAGCAGGCTCCCGCCGGGCATGACCTCCTTGTGGCCTAGGACCTTGAGGCATTGGACCTCTAGTCCTAGCAGCTCTCCTTTGAACACTCGACACATGTGCATCATGAAAAGGATGGTACATGTCTGTATTGTTCATCTATTTTGCACGACGCTCCTCTCTCTTGTGCCGAAAGCAAAACACCCTCAAGTGTCCATCTCTCCCACAGTGCTCACAATGATACCTCACAGCTCTCATGGGGGGTTGTTGGTACTCACGGTAATGGGTGTGGATCACTTGGCCCTTTTGTGGCATGAGCTCCTCATGGATCGGTGGCATAGTGTCTAGCTTGTTCCTAAGGTGGTTTGGTTTTTTAGCCCATGTCTGTTTCTTGGGTGGAGCTCTTGGAGGTTGCACAAACACTCCATTCTTGGTGTTAGGTTTGAGAGGCTCTTTGGGTGGAATCTTGGTCAGTTTAGGAGTAGTGGTAGAGTTGGGCTTCTCACTCGGCTTAAGACCACTAAACTCTTCAACCTTCCTGAAAGATGAAGCACACTCAACACCCTGAGCAAAACCAACACCAGGACCTCCAGCAGCACGTTTGAATTGGGCTATTGTTGACGCTCACTAAGTGTCATATTTTTAGCATCAACAAGGTCATATAACACAACACAAGAGCCTAAAATCAACCAAAAACCTTTTATAAACTAACGATTTCCACTTGTCCTTGAGTTTTATTTCCACAAGTGAAGGTCAAGCAGAAATTAAGAAAGAGGATGCCAAATCCCTTCTTAATAATGGTGGCTATGGAGAACCTCCAATTCCAATGATCCAACAATAGAATAACAAAGGTATGCCTCAAACCTCCGTATTTAATTCTTCTATTGGAAAATTAGTTTCTAATCAAGGTAGAATTAATGATAGCATAAATAATAAATTAATTGAACATGATAAAATGTTAGAAGGAATCTATGCTAAACTGAAAGATTTTTCTGAAGCATTTAAGGAATAAATTAATTTTAATAAGAGATTGGAGCAAAAAGTAGATAACATTAAATCTCAAATTAAATACTATGAGGAGGTAAAAGCTGTAACCACGAGAGGTGGTAAATCCACTCATGATCCACCTCATCCTAATTTAGTTCCTAGTAGTAATGCTGCTACAAAGAAAAATATTGTTAATATTGAAGAAGACGAAGAAGAGGAGACCTCAGCTGAACCTTCGTCCAAGGTACGAACTGCTCCTCATGAATTCTATGATACACATGTATTACCTTTTCCAGATCGAAACAGAAATTCGACGGAAGACGACCAATTCAAGAAATTTGTCGAGGTAATTCAAAAATTATATATACATGTGCCATTTATTGACGCTATGCAGGTTCCAACTTATGCAAAATATTTGAGAGACATGCTTAATATGAAGAAACCAATTCCATGTAGGGATGTGGTTAAATTGACCGAAGATTGCAGTGCGGTCATTTTAATCCAACTCCCCGAAAAGAAGAAGGACCCAGGAAACCCAACGATCGCATGTTCAATTGGAGAGCAGCACTTCGAGCATGCACTCTGTGATCTGGGAGCAAGTGTCAGCGTCATGCCCAAGGTAATATATGATAAATTAAATCATCATACCTTGTCCCCTACTTCTATGTGTTTGCAGCTAGCCGATCAATCGCTCCGGTATCCCGCGGGAATAGCAGAGAATATTCCGGTGAAAATCCGGAATCTCTTTGTCCCGGTGGATTTCGTGGTTCTGTATATTAATCCTGACCACCTGACGCCATTGATCTTGGGACGGCCATTTCTGAGCACTGCAAAAGCCACCATTGATGTAGGAGCTGGAGAAATTCAGCTCCACATCAATGGAAAGGAGGAGAAATTCGAGTTCACACCGCGACCGGAAAAACACCAGTCATCAAGGTTCGTCGGTGCCGACATTCCACCACAACCACCGTGAAGGCGACACCAATCGGGAATCCAAAGCGGCTAACCAAGGTGAGTTAGGCTAAGGTAAGTCTTTATCCCCTCATTTAATTTTTTGTTTTTACTTAAGCAATTTAATTTTCAGCAAAATAGATGTTTACTAGAGTGATTAGGTGGCACCTAGGGGGCTTCTGGCAGCCATAGGGGTGGCGCCTGTCACCCCATGCTAGCGCCCGCCACCCTAGGTTGCACTAGGGAGCACTAGCCAATCTCTAGACTATTACACCTACCTCCTAGACCCAAATAACACCAAGGAGACCCATGTCTTTGCTCATTTCAATGCAATCACTTACTCCCATGTCTCTCCATGTCTCCCCCTCTTCACTCCACCTTTTGGACACATCTCCACCCAAAAATTCTGATGCACATGTGATGGAGAGTGACAAGGAGAGCATTAGGTGAAAGGAGGGGTGAGTTGGAGTGAAATTTCAGCCAAGAGGGTGGCGCCCGCCACATTTTCCTGGCGCCCGCCACCACTAATTCCACATTTTGGTACAAAACTGCTCCCAAGTAAGTTTCCCACCATCCTTGGTATAAAGTGTGACCAGGATGAAGAAGTGGTCTTTGAAATTTTCAGCCCACTTGCCCCATTTAGGAGGTTGCACTCTTTTCACTTTGCACCGAACCTACCACTTTATTCCCCACTTGGAATTTCAGTGGACATTTACAAGGGAAACCTCATGTGTCGGTTGCAGACTTTTTTGAGCCAGGTGGGGTGGCGCCCGCCACTTATTGGTGGCGCCCGCCAGCAGGGTGAGGCTCATAGCCTCCCCCCTTCCATCCTTAGCCTATAAATACTACCCACACCCCATGCAAATTCTCACAACTCACTCAAAACACAAAAACATCAGCCATCCTAAGCACTAGCAAAGAAGTCATGGGCCCTCTCAAGAACTTCTTCATCGGAAAGAAGAAGAAGAGCAAGGGTGAGGGAAGTTCGTCGAGAGCAAACACCCACATTCGCTTTACTAGGAGTGATAAGGAGAGCGCCGGGCAGAGTACTCCATCCACCGACGCAATGTCGGTGGATCGGTACTCTCCGTTCTCACACCAGGCTGGACCGACCATCCGCATCCTGAACTCTGTCAATGATATCATCTGGCAGAGTGATCGGGAACGGCAGGCCCGGAACATCCTTAGTGTGAGGGAGTTCATTCACACCCGCCGAATCGACGCCGACTTGCTAAGTCGCACTGGTATGGACAGTGAGTTTCTTTATATTTCTCGAACTTTGGGATGGGAAGATGCATGGATGGTTAATGAGGAGGGAATCCTTCCCCTCACAATGGAATTTCTAGCTACCATGCAATTGTCTGCCACTCACATAACATTCCGGCTTTTTAATGAAGAGCACACTCTTTCATGGGGGCAGTTCAGCAAGCACCTAAATTTTGATGAATCATGCTTGCTAAACCTGGAATCTGCTTGTACGGGTTTCAACAGAAATGATTTTTGGAAAAGCATTGCTGGGAATAGAGACCCAGGCTTGCCCCATACAAGTAATATCCACAACCCCACACTCAGTTTTTTCCACAAATATATAAGTATCACACTTTTTCCAAGACCTGACTTGAGACCAATTAAAAAGCCTGAAATGCTATTGCTGTATGCTCTAGTTAACCACATAAAAGTATCACCCGCCAAGGCCATGGCGGACTACTAGTCTAAATTTAATCAACGCACTGGAAATATTGAAATGACATCTTGGATAACTAGACTGGCTTTTAACAAGGGTCTGCTGAACACCGCTATATACTCCTACATTCCTAGTGACCGAGACCTTTGGACTATGGAGCCTTTCTCGCAAGGACACCTCTTGCGTGAGAACCCGGAGAGCGGTGAGATTCACATGATCTACCAAGATTATGTGAATAAAATCGCTCTTCCTGACATGTCACTTTGGTTGGTAAATGCACCAACATTACTTTTGGCCCTGGAAACCGAAGCAGAGCAAAACCGCAGGTTGGCCTGCGAAAACATCATGCAGGTTCCCAGGAGGAGGACGCGAGTGCAGACCCGTGCAGCAGAAGAGGCCGCAAGAGCCGCAACAGCGGCACAGGAGTTTGACCCTTTCCATGCAGGGCATTATGAAGGAGCAGCACACTATGGTCATTTGACACCCCCTGGCTCGCACCAAGCAGGAGGATCAAATTGGCAACAACCGCAACATCCGCGGTGGGAATACGGCCAGGAGACGTCCTTTCACTCATCCCAGTTGGGGAGTTCAACACATTCATTGGGAGGATCCACTCGGTACACTGGCCGTGGTGATGATTTCGTCCATAGGGGAATCTCGCCGCAGGCCGCTCGCCATTCGTCCTTTCATCAGGACGAGTGGATGCGCGACATGGGATATCTTCAGCACCAAATGAGTGGACTCACCATGGATTCTGCCGACATCCGCCAGGACTTGAACAACTTGAACCAAGATTTCCATGAATTCCGCCAGGAAACTGATGGAGAACTGGGTAATATTTCTTCTCTCCTGCAGCAGAACCAGCAGAACTGGGAGGACATGTACCATCGTCAAGGATGGATGTGACCCAACCACGCCAAAAGCCAGCTTGGGGGAGGACCCCCGTCATCGAGGTAAGTATCACTACCATCTTTACTTCTGTCAGTTTTATTTTTATTTTCAGTAATTTAAATTTAAGTTTTATCTTAGTTAATTTCCAGCTTAATAATAATAAAAAAAAATTATATAATTATTAGTAATAAATAAATGGTAATAAATGAAACGCTCTCATCATAAGTCTTTCTAAATAAAAATGTATGCCATGCATTAGAGTTATCATGGGAAAACGTATGCTAGAACTAAAACTTGAGACCTGAGCATTAGATTAAGTAAAGGGGAAGTAAGTTTCTACTTTGACTTGAGCAAGTCAAGCTTGTGGAGTAATTATTTTGAAAAAAAAAAATTTAAAAACTTGCTCTAAGTACTTCTGTGGCAAAGAAAGTCCTACCAAAGCCAAATAATTTTTACTCTGAGTAGGAGCTTCCACCTGCTGCATGTTAGTATTGAGCTAGTTAGACTTTTGTTGATAGTCATGGTAGAGAAACTTGTCATATCTTTAGACAAAGGAATTCACTTGCACCCACCTATATAGTGTTATTGTTACACTGAGAATACGCACACAACATGCCTTTATTTCCATTCATTGTTAGGAATATTTCATGACAAAATATCATGCTCCATAATGAAATCTCAGGGATATGGCTATAATCATTCAAAAAAAAAGAGCAAGTGCTCTAGAAAAAAAAGAATATTCAAAAAGAGCAAGTGCTCTAGAAAGAAAATTCAAAAGAGCAAGTGCTCTAGAAGGAAGAGAATACCCAAAAGAGCAAATGCTCTCATTCATAGCCATGATCCCACAAAAGAGATAGAAAGGAGAAGTGCCATGAAAGTAGTAGCTACAATAAATACCACACACTTGCACATTCCTGGTCTGAACCTATGACTTGTTGCTCCTTTGCTCCAATTGTCTAACTTGGCAAAATTATGCTAGCATTGCATGCTCACTTTTATCCTACCCATTAAACCCCACATAAAGTCTTAGTGAGAGGATAATTCTTCCATTTCCACATACAAATATGAGTGATTGAGTGAGCCACAGAAGTTACCAAGCATGCTTTCTTTTGAACAAAACTTACAAAAACTCCACATGTCTTGATTAGCAAAATAGGCAAAGGAAAAACAAACCTTCTTTCTTCCTGGTCTTTTGTTCTAATCTTGAGTGCAGGGAAGGCTACCAATTCCATGGTGATGAAAATAATATGGGCATACACAACAAAAACACCTTCCAAGATTATTTGAAGTTCATGCTTGCTCGAGGACGAGCAAGAGGTAAGCTTGGGGGAGCTTGTTGACGCTCACTAAGTGTCATATTTTTAGCATCAACAAGGTCATATAACACAACACAAGAGCCTAAAATCAACCAAAAACCTTTTATAAACTAACGATTTCCACTTGTCCTTGACTTTTATTTGAATGTAGGAAATTGCAGGGTTTTTGATCAAAATGACCAAATGGACCCACCAGGAAGCAAGCCCATGTGCCTGGGCTCACTCTGGGCCAAGGAGGGGTGGCGCCCGCCACCCCTAGCTGGCGGCCGCTAGGGGGAGAAGCCCAAACTCCCCCCTGCCACGTCACTGATCCAGGGGAAGCACTCCACACTCATTTGCAGCCGTTGCTCACCTAAGTCGGTTCATCCAAGGGCTAAGAAGCAGCGTCACATGGATCATGGCCTAATTGACCATGTGACGGTTATTGGACAACCCTAACCGAACCCTAACCGACTTGGAGGACCTCCTGGATGCCGTTGGTGAAGAGGCGGTGGATCCAAGGGCCAGGGGGTGGCGCCCGCCACCTAGGGCTGGCGCCCGCCACTACACTCACCCCCCTGACCTAACCCTAGGTCGCTAGGTTATAAATAGGACCCCCTAGCTCATTTGTACTCAGACCTCACCTCATTAGTCCCACTCTCTTGTAAGCGAAGCTCTGGTGAAGGAACACTCTAGTTGAGAGACTTAGAGTGAGAGCGAGAGTGAAGAAGAGAAGAGCTAGAGTTGTAATAGAGGATCTTCCAAGTCTCTGGTATAATTCCAAGTCTTCCTTCATTTATCTTAGTGTTCTTCTACTTTCAGCATTTACTTTAAGTTCTTTACTTATTGTTCTTGTTGAGTGCTTTCGATCATAGATAACTTAGTATTTAGTTTATATCTAGTTTGGGTTCTTCGCTGAGTAATCAGTGCTCTAGTTTTGGACGCAAGATTAGAGTAGTATATATTAGTGTAAGCGCGGTGCTTAAACTAGTTATACCTTAGTTTGTGGCTAGCCCCCCGGATAGCTGTTGTAGCAAACAGGTGGTGACAGCTCTGGGAGCCTTGAATTCCACCACGTAGTTGGGTTAGTTCTTAAATCATAAACCTCGTTGTGCACGTCTGAGGTAAATAGTCCAGAGGGTGTGTAAGGTTCGAAGAACTAGATAGAACCTTTATTGCTAAGTTAGTTGTGATCGTAAGTGTGTAGGAAAACATTAATCTATTCATCGGCCAGACCCCGCCGATTTAGGTTAGTAATAGTTAGTCTTTCTTTTTCTTTTAGTATTAGTAGAAACCAACCCCCTTTCACACATTTTTATCAACCCTGCTAGAATCACTAGTTCATAGCGGTCCTAGTGTTACTTCTGCCATAGTAGCTTCCCTGTGGAAATAAATACGATACTCAGTTACTCCCGGGTGAAGTGCTACAATAGACTTATCCTGTGCGCTTGCGGAACCTACCAATAGTCATACGAATAGTTAGTTATACTTTTTACATTAAGAAGTACCAACAAACCTTTCTGGCGCCGTTGCCGGGGATAGATTCCATAGTCTACTCCTAGTGACGACGTTAGCAAGAGTCAACAGCTATCATCATCTCAAGCTGCGGCTCACCACAAGACACCCATGACAGGATGGTCCGAAGGTATGTGTTTTCCTCCTCGGTTTGCATCTTGTCATGCTTCACATTTGTAATCTCCATCTCCAAACCCTCACACAATACACCTAGACACACAAGTGCTACCCGAGCTGGCCTTCTCAAGAGATACAATCTTGGCATTCTTCTCTACCAACTCGGATTGCAAGCCTGCACAAGACTTGCACGTACCTAGCCTTCAAACCTAGCCTTCAGCTCATCCATCTCTCCAACCAACGCAACATACTTCCCCCTCAAAGTGAGAAGGTCAGTCATGTGCTTGGAGCACATCTCACACTCATCCTCCTCAGACACGACAATGGTGGACTTGACAAACTCAAGCTCTTTCACCGCGTCCTCCCACTTCCTCCTAAACTCCTTTCTCTCCCTAGCGGCAAGCCTAACCAGTTTATCTTGACTAAGGAGAGCAGCGGTAAGCTTGTCAACCTCAGCAGAGAGTTCATCAGGAGTTTGAGATTCTGGGAGGTGTCGTCGTCGTCGTTGTCATTCTGAGGGATCTCCTCCAGCTCGCCGTTGACCTCATCGCCGAGGGCCATGGTGCAGAAGCCCTTGTTGTCGGCGAAGAAATAGAGGCCGTTCAGCTTGTCCTCAATCTTCTTCTTCTTCTCGGACTCGTCATCGCCTGATGCAGCGGAGTCGTCATCCGAGTCGTCGACGTCGCTGAGTGTGGCGAAGAAAGCACGTTGCTTGGCCTGGGCCTTCTCCAAGTACTTCTCCTTGATGTACTCCTTGTTGAAGCCTCCCCTCCGCTTGTGCTTGGCGGGGACATACTTCTCCTTGCGCTTGCCGGAGTCATACTTGTGGTCGTGATCCGCCTTGTCGAAGACTTGCTTGTTCTTCTTCAGGAAATTTGCGATGAAGAGGTCCGAGCCTCCACACTCGTAGTAGCCACCACGTCCTCCTCCACGGCGACGGTTCATGCAGTTGTTGTGGAACCACGAGAACCGGTTGGCAAGTAGGGCCAACTCGTCGTCCGCCATGAACTCCAGCTGCTCCTCTGTGACAGAAAGAAGAGATGACAAACAAAGCCTCCAGAGGTGTTAGCAGAAGAGCAAGAAACCAAAGCCATCGATGGGCCAGAAGGATTTTCATAAGAAGCCCTCGCCATGGCGTCAATCTCACTGGACTTGAGCTTACTAAAGAGCTAGTCACACGTGAGAGTCTCATAGTTAGGTGATTCGATGATCGCATGAACCTTAGAGTCCCACACCGACCTATCAAGAGTGTGTAAAAGCTTGAGAGACCTCTCATGATCATCGAAAGGCAACAGCTCCTTGTTAGCCCTCATCCTGTTGACAATCACATGAAAGCGAGCAAATAAAATTTCTATGCTCTCGCCAGGCATGTGTCGAAAGTTCTCATACTCCCGCTTGTGCGATTCGTAGAGGCGGGATTTGACTTGAGTGGTTCCCTCATGGAAGCGCATGAGGGTCGCCCAAATCTCTCGAGCCGTGGGGAGGTGAGAAACGCGATCAAACTCAGACATGCTCAAACATGAGAAAAGAGCAATACGGGCTCGGCTATTGGCATTGTGCTCATCGATCTGCAGCTGAGTCACACGTGCAAAAGACCACGTAATCAGCCTTGTTGCAAATCTCCTAGACAGAAGCACCCATACTCTAAAGATAGGCCGACATACGTATCTTCCAATACGCATAGTTCATCCCATCGAAAAACGACGGTTTGCCCACGCCGCGATCCATGTCGCCTTCTGTGGATCTGGAACCGGCTAAGGTGGAAGATCCTTAACCTGCTCTGATACCAATTGAAGGACCGAGAATTCTACCAGAAAGCGACCAGAGGGGGGTGAATGGGAGCCTAAAAATTTCTCTCGAAACTCTGGCCTTTGTCCCGAAAATCAACCCCCAAAAACTTCGACCGAAATGTGATGCCCACGACCTTTGGAAGAGGGTGGATGATCCCTAGGATGACAGTGAGGCACCACCAAACAAGAGCAAGCCAAATGCCAAAAGCTCCGGCTCAAATTCGACCACAAAAACCGACTCCCGAACGCAGATGGAACGCTACGTCGGGAAAACTCTAAATACCTATGCTAACAAGTAGCAAAGATACCTAAAGAGGTTCCTTGGTTAAATCTAGGGCCAAACGAGAAGTCCAAAAACCAAACTGTAAAGCCGGAAGAGCAAACGCACTAAAAATCAGCACTCAGCCGAATCCCAGACTGTCCGCGGATATGGCCCCGGACTGTCCGGCCCTACTGCGGACTGTCCGTGAATGGTTGGCGGACTGTCCGCCGGCCAAATGAACAAAACAACACTGCTGCTGAAACCTCCCTGGGTGATCCTGGACTGTCCGTGGATCACAACTGCGGACTGTCCGCCGGTCAAAATTTGGCACTGTTCACCGAGACATGCAGCCACTGGACAGGCTGAGTCCCGACGCGCGGACTGTCCGCAGTACCAGGGGCGGACTGTCTGCGACCCTGCAGAGAGGGCGATTTCGGTCGCCCTTCACCCAAATCTTCCCAAATCCGATCCAAATCAAAATCCCATGATCTCAAACTTGGAGAAGATGAGCACAAGATAGTTAGGAGACCATCCCCAAGAAATCATTCGCTCAAATCAACTCAATCCACGGAAAATCAAAAGGGAAGGTGTATGAACCGAAAAAGCACCACAAAACTTGAATCGACCCGATCTACTTGTTCGTGAGGGTAGAGATGAATTCCTTCAGTGGAAATGTTCTCCTCACTTCAAAGAACAAGTTGATTCAAGTCGATTCAAAAAAGACACAGCGATGAGGGAGATCGAGTGACAGAAAAATCATGGTAAAACGAAGAACAAATTCAAAACGCGAATTAAGACCATGAATTGCCAGCCGAAATTCGTCCCCACGAGGAGACAACGGGAATCCGGTCCTGTTTCCGCAAAATCCAAATACATAGAGGTATTGTTCACCGTCTCTGCGGATCTCAATAGCTACAGCAGGGAATGGGAGAGCAGGAAACCCTAGAATGAAAATAGCAATGGCTGAGATGGTCTAGAGGGAGGGGTGGCCTCTCCATATATAGCCTAATACAATTATTCCCCTTCTACCCTTACAGCTAATGAGCGAGCAGGCTAACCCTAGGGGTATTCCTGACCAACTCGAGGTAGGTGGTGATCCGACGGCCACGCCCGCACAATTGGTAGATTCGCCTCGACGCGACCTCACCGATTGCCGCCATGTGCCGCCACCGCTCTGCTCGTCCTTTTCATGGAACTTCCCCCAGTTTTGAGGCCAAAACCGGGAGACCTGGGCCATCCCCCGGTTTTAAGGCCGAAACCGGGAAACCTGTCGTCCGTCGCTTGAGTTTTGTGGCCCAAACTCAGAAACCCGTCAGCGCCCAGGTTTTGAGGCCCAAACCTGGAAACCGTCCTCAGCTCGAGTTTTGTGGCCCAAACTCGGAAACCGGCCGCACCCAGGTTTTGAGGCCAAAACCTGGAAACCGTCCACTCGGTGGTTATTCTGTGGCTCAACCACCAAACCGACCCATAGAGGGGATGCACCGCCCGTGCACCCCGTCCACACGCAAGTCTTCACTTATCGCTATCCCAGGCTGTCAGCCACCACGACCGATCCTCAGGCCACCGGTCCGTTAGTCTGAAGGACCGAGAGTGTTACCAGAAAGCGACCAGAGGGCGGTGAATGGGAGCTTCAAATTTTCCTTTCGGAAACTTGTCACCTCTGTCCTGAAAATCGACCCCAAAGGCAAACCCTAGAGCTCGCTAGTGTCCATGACCCTACTGGTAGGGTGGATGCTTCTAAGAAGCACAGAGAGACACTACGCGACTCTAGAAACCCAACGCAAAAGCCGAAAATCAAATCCGACAACGGACGAATGAACCGCGGACGAAACTACGCGAAACAGCACTGACCGGACTCTGCCTGTGTCCGGTCAAGCACCACCGGACGCGTCCGGTCACGCCGAAACAGTTTTGGGAGCTCTCTGTAACTGACCGGACTCACGATGAGTGATGCGTCCGGTCACAAGCAGAGCGTCCGGTCAGAGGGTGACAGAACGGTGAACAGTGCAAGTGTTGAGTCCGGTCACACAGTAGAGGGAGCGTCCGGTCAACTTCAAAAAACTGCATGTGACATTCAACGACCGGACTCACTGTGCGAGCGTCCGGTCGCCGCGATGCATGCGTTCTGTCACCCCGTGTCAGCCTCGTTCCTCCACCGATTCGGCTCGATCTCACCCAAAACAAATCCTCTAGGGATCAAACTTGGTGAGAGGAGTCACAAGGAGGATAGTGAGCTAGCTCTAAGAGATCATGGCTCGAACCTATCTCAAAATCGATGAATCAAAGAAACTTGGGGGAAAGAGGAAAAACTTGACCCGAACCTAAAATCAATCGATCTACTAGCTCATGGGGTTTGAGGAGAATTCCTTCGGTGGAAAGAAGTGCCTCACAATCTAGAACATCTTGGTTCAAATGGATTTGCAATAGTTGTACCAAGAAGAGAGATCAATCAACGAGAAAAATGTGGAGAAAAGCAACCGGCGAAGAACACGAACAAAACGCGAATCACAACCACGAAATTGCAACCGTGTGGCTACCACACGCGACAATAGTGAGATTACGGTCTCACTTCCTCAAAATCTCACGGGCACAGAGGTATTGTTCTCTTCTCTGTGGATCTCAGTTCGCTACAGCAGGGGATTGGGAGAGCAGGAAACCCTAGAAGCAAAAGAGCAAATGACTGAGATGGATGGGGAGGTGTGTGTCTCCCCCTAATTATCCTAATTCTAACTATTCCTAATTCCCACTCTACCCCTAACTACTTACAGAGCGAACCAGCTAAACCCTAAAGTTATTCTGGACCAACTCGATGGTAGGTGGATCCGACGGCCACGCCCGCACAACTCGTAGCGTTGCCTCGACGCAACCTCCCGATTGCCGCCACGTGCCGCCACCGCTCTGCCGTCCTTTCCCGGACGTCGCACCCCCGGTTTTGTGGCCCAAACCGGGAAACCAGCCTTCACAGCCAACCCCCGGTTTTGAGGCCCAAACCGGGAAACCAGCCCACCAAGCGCCTGAGTTTTGTGGCCCAAACTCAGCAAACCCGAAGCAGCCAGGTTTTGAGGCCCAAACCTGGAAACCATCCTCAGCCCGAGTTTTGTGGCCCAAACTCGGAAACCATCAGCGCCAGGTTTTGAGGCCCAAACCTAGAAACCGTCCACCTGATGGTTTTTCTCTGGCTCTACCACCAAACCGAAGTTGTAGAGGGGATGCACCGCCCATGCACCCCGTCCACCAACACGTGTCCCCAGGTCCTCGACCCGAGCAACACCATGTCCCGCAAGTCTTCGCTCGTCGCTGTCCCAGGCTGTCAGCCACCATAGCTGATCCTCAGGCCACCGGTCCCTCAGTCCAAGCCTCACGTCCGCCCTTCGCCACTCTCAGTCCATCGGCACGGCACGTCTCTACTTGACCTTCACCTTGCCTCTGATCACTGTATCCATGCTCGACACCTGCACAACACAAGCCAAAGAACATGCGCATCATCCCAGTTGACAATCACTCATCACTCAGAGACCCGGCATACACCCATGTATCCGCAATCTCCCCCTTGATGAGTGCATTGTCAACTACTCACACAAATCATAAAGGAAATAGAAGGAGGAAGAAGGAGAGAGAGAGAGCTCGACCAAATGATCCAAAAGCATAGCAAAGCCGAAGAAGGTCAAGTGGAAAGAGCGAAACAACTTGGTTCCCAAAGACATGGGCAACGGCTCGACGCAACCAAGCAAAACAAAGCTAGCCCTCAAGAAGAGGTAGAACAGGCTCAACACCGCTAGCAAATACCAATTGAAAAAGCGAAGCAAAATGCTAGTCCCTCAAGATAGAGGCACAGAGGCTCAACACAACTAGCAAGAAAGCTCGACACCAATTTGAAAATCTGAAAGGCGAATGCTAGTCCCTCAAGAAAGAGGCAAAGGCTCAACACAACTAGCAAAAACGCTACGAACCAATTGGAAATTTCAAAAACTCATCATGAGCAAGCTCCCCTTGCATGGTGCACACAACCGATTCCTCTCCCCTTTGAATATGGGAGGTATGATTTGTCCTAATTCTCCCCCTTAGTTGAAAATGCACCATCAAGCAAAAAGAACCGAAAGCAAATTTTCTCCCCCTCAGTAAATGCACCATCAAAAGTGCCAACAAGAGAATTGCTCCCCCTTCCAAAATGCATATGAGTCACGATGCAAGTTAGCAGCTTCAGGAATATAGTCAAGAAAATGCAAAGATGCTCTAAATAGTAAAGCTCTAATGACTCACTCAAACTGATCACCAAATATGAAATATGAACCTGAGAGCACAATGAGCAGTTTTTGGCCAAAAAGGTATTCACCATCAAAATAGCACACAACATGTATAGACAGGAATTCGAACAAGTGCTAAACATGTATACAAGGTGAACTACCCCTAGCAAAGTTCAGTCATCATGCTGCAGAATGAAACTTAGACTTGTGTTTTCAAATTTTAATTGGAGTTGTAGCGGTGAAATTACACAAGTTCAGAATTCAGCATGTGACTGCGAGAGGTTGAAAGCTTGTCATTGCCTAACTTTCCAACTGTGCGAAGCCTATGCAGAAGCAATCAGAAGCTTAAAGCAACAGTTTCGGTCGTACACTACACAGCTCAAGTTTAACTCAAAGTGCGATGAGAAACAGTCTCGAAACTGTGATGTGTTGACAAGCAATCCTATCTCGATCTTTCTAATTCACTTAACTTGGTTCAGATTTTAAACAGAATATGAACATACCAAGCAAGTGAATGACTCAGAACTAGAGACATAGTAACCTAGCATATATGAAAAGCACGAGTGAATTCAACACATCCTACACATGCTAGTTGCATATCTTAATGGTGAACATTCTCAAGTTTTATGTTTGTTAAGCAGATTCACCATTCAGAAATAGCTCAGCTCACAACATGTATCAGTGATTAGAAAGAGCATAAGCTACATAGCATCAACATAAGCATCAGAGCATACTAAACAGAGCATAGTCACATTTTCAAGAATATATACATGAAGCTCAGAATGTAATAGCATATGCTGAAATGCAAAAGAAAAATGAAGACAAACGAAAAAGAGTCAGTCTATCGTATAAGAACCAAAATGTTTCCCCCATCTAAAAGGGGAAACACACACCAAGCTCACCTCTCAACCGATTAAAGGTTGATTGGTCCAATTGCTTGGTGAAAATATCAGCCAACTGATGATGAGTATCGACATGGTGAAGATCGATATCACCCTTCTCATAATGGTCTCGCAGAAAATGAAAGCGCACATCAATGTGTTTGGTCTTCGAGTGAAGCACGAGGTTCTTAGCAACGCTAATAGCACTCGTGCTGTCCCAAAGCAAAGGAACGCGAGAAAAGCTCAGACCAAAATCACGCAAAGTGGCCATCATCCAGAGTAACTGGGAACAGCAGCTAGCCGCAGCAACATACTCAGCCTCCGTGGTAGACTGGGCGACACCAGACTGCTTGCGAGAAGACCACGATACAAGAGAAGAACCAAAAAATTGACAAGTCTCAGAAGTGGACTTGCGCTCAATGCGACAACCAGCAAAATCGGCATCGGAATAACCACAAAGGGAAAGGGTGGAGGAAGCAGAATACCAAATCCCAAACTCAGGAGTGAAGCATAAGTACCTCATAATGCGCTTGACTGCCTAACGGTGAGAGGTGCGCGGCGAAGACTGAAACCGTGCACAAAGACACACCACGAACTGAATGTCCGGGCGTGTCGCCGTTAGGTACAGCAGCGACCCGATCATACTCCGGTACTCCTTCTGGTCCACTGCTTCTCCTTCCTTGTCCGCATCCAGGGCCGTCGTGGTCGACATGGGTGTTGGAAGAGGCTTGGCCTCACCCATATCGAATTTCTTCAGAATGTCCCGGGTGTACTTGCCCTGCTGCACGAACGTCCCTTCCCGGGATTGCTTGATTTGCAACCCGAGGAAAAACGTCAACTCGCCCATCATGCTCATCTCAAATTCCCTGCTCATAGTATCCGCAAACTTGGCAACCAAAGCGTGAGAAGAACCACCGAAAATGATATCATCCATGTAAATTTGGACCAAGAGAGTATCAGTGCCTTGCTTGAGGAAAAAGAGAGTTTTATCTACACATCCCATTTTAAAACCCTTAGCAAGCAAAAAGGTTTTCAACCTATCATACCAGGCTCTAGGGGCTTGTTTCAAACCATACAAAGCTTTGTGGAGTTTAAAGACATGGTTTGGAAACTTGGGATTTTCAAAACCGGGGGGTTGTCTAACATACACCTCTTCTTCTATGTAGCCGTTTAAGAAGGCACTCTTGACATCCATTTGAAAAAGTTTGAAACCTTTAGATGCAGCAAAAGCCAAGAGTATCCTAATTGCCTCCAAACGAGCTACAGGAGCAAACGTCTCCTCATAGTCTATCCCCTCCTTCTGACTATATCCCTGGGCTACGAGTCCGGCCTTGTTTCTCACAACATGGCCATCTTCTCCCTGTTTGTTTTTGAAGACCCATTTTGTCCCAATTGGGTGACACTCAGAAGGTGGAGACACTAGAACCCAAACCCGATTTCTCTCAAAGTTCTCAAGCTCCTCATGCATGGCATTGACCCAATCCGGATCCGTCAAAGCATGTCCAACATCCCGGGGTTCAAAATCAGCAACAAATGCAGAATGAGCAAAGTGAGAGATTTGCCTTGACCGGGTGACGCGTTCGTCGATGCTGCCGATCATCTGCTAAGGCCGGTGCTGGCGCTGAATGTGTCGTGGCGCCTCCCTTGCCGAAGTGATCTCCCCCTCAACAGCAGCTGGTGTCTCCCCGGGTACAAAAGGTACCGCTTCAGGTGGCGGATCCCACGGCCCCCAGGAAGAAGACGTGTCAGGGCCGTGAGTCGTCGTAGAAGCCGCTCCTTGCGACATAGCAGGTGGAGGGGGTGCTGGATCATCTATACCTTTAGCACCCTCGTCCTCGTCATCAAAAAGAGGCTCACCAACCTCATTATCACCTGCACGCTCAAAACGAGAAGAAGGACAAACCATGGTCTCATCGAAGGTGACATCAGATGTCTCCATGACTCGGTTAGTGTCAAGGTTATGTACACGATAAGCTCGAGTGTGAGTGCCATAACCCAAAAACACACCGTCAGAAGAACGAGACTCAAACTTGTCCAAGTTGCCCTTTTTTAGTATAAAACAATGGCAACCAAAAACTCGAAAATAACTCACCTTGGGCAGTTTTCCAAAACGCAACTCATAAGAAGTCTTTTTCAAGAAAGCTCGGAGAAAAATGCGATTGGAAATGTAGCATGCAGTGCTCATAGCTTCGGCCCAATATCTCCTAGGAGTCCTATGCTCATCGAGCATCGTCCTGGCCATCTCTACAAGGGTCCGATTCTTCCTCTCTACAACACCATTCTGTGGTGGTGTGTAGGGGGAAGTAAACTGATGCTCTAAACCCAAGGAGTTACAAAACTTCTCAAAATCTGAATTCTTGAATTCAGAACCATTATCACTCCTAATAGCTCGCATCGAGTTCAAAGGGAACTTGTTCTGAAGACGTAAAATCAGATCGCGAGCAAAGGAGAAAGTCTCGGTCTTCTCAGCTAAAAGGAAGACCCACAAATATCTCGAAAAGTCGTCAACAACAACAAGCACATACCACTTCCCTCCAACCGAGCTCACCCGAGCCGGACCAACAAGGTCCATGTGCAAAAGCTCTCCAGGGCGCTTGGTCATGACCTGAGTCACTGGATGGTGGGGAGCGGCAACCATCTTCCCATGTCTACAAGAGTGGCAAACAAGATCCTTCTCCATCGACAACTTGGGCAATCCTCGGATTAGGCCAAGTGAGCTAAGTCTTGCAAGCAAGTCGAAGCTCAAATGTCCTAGTCTCCTATGCCACTTCGAAAGATCAGAGGAAGAAGGTCCAGCCAAAAGACAACTAGAAATTCCAAACGACTCCGAGAAATCCGCACAAAAGACTTTTCCAAAGGGCGAAATCACACAAACAAGATTGCCCTGAGGATCCAAAATGCAACTGAGATTCGGTTTAAAACGAATCTCATAGTCATCATCGAAAAGTTGCGAAACAGAAAGAAGGTTAAAATGCAAGTTAGAAACAAGAGCAACATCACGCAACACAAAGTGCTCATTAACTCGCACAGACCCACGAGACAATACCTTACCTTTGCTATTGTTGCCGAAGGTGATAAACTCCTTTCCGGCGACCGGACTAAGACAGGAGAACCACTTGGCATTTCCGGTCATGTGCCTCGAACACACGGAATCCACCAACCAAACGTTCTCCAATCGTTTTACGTACATCAATAAAAAGACATAGGGTGAGCATACGGACCAACACTGGGGATAGTGAAGTAAGGGGAATACCAGTGTTGGGTCGGCTGCTCAAAAGAACGGTTAGCAGAAAAACCTTTCCTAGCACGCCTACGAGAGGAGCGATCACCACGTTGAGGAAAACGTGGTCCTCTAAGGAAAGAGCGTCCATCGCGATACTCAAAATGCAGTGGGGGAAAATGCTCAACTACAAAACCACCGCCACGGGGTCCATAGCCTACAACTGCAGGCTCCCACTGGGCACGCTCTCTACGCGGCCTAGGCCTAGGAACTTGAGGTTTTGGACCTCTAGGCCTAACATCTCTCCTCGAAGCTCACCTCTGAACATTCGGCACATGTACATCATGGAAAGGATGGTACATGTCCGTATTGGTCATCTCCTTAGCACGGCGCGCCTCTCTCTTGCGCCGAAAGCAGAACTCACTCAAGTGTCCATCTCTCCCACAATGCTCACAATGGTACCTCACCGCTCTCAAAGGGGGTTGTTGGTACACACGGTTGTGGGTGAGGATCACCTTGCCCTTCTGTGGCATAAGCTCCTCCTGGATGGGTGGCATTGTGTCCAGCTTGTTCTTTAGGTGGTTGGGTTTGGGATGCCACACTTGGTTCTTGGGTGGAGCTCTCGGAGGTTCCTCAAACACTCCATCCTTGGTGTTAGGCTTGAGAGGCTCTTTGGGTGGAAGCTTGGTAAGTTTGGGAGTAGTGGTGGAGTTGGGCTTCTCACTCGGGTTCAAACCACTCGACTCTCCAATCTTCCCAAAAGCAGACACATCAACACCCGGAGCAAAACCTACACCAGGACCTCCAGCAGCTCGCTTGAATTAGGAGATCATCATCCCGAGCTGTGGCTCACCACAAGACACCCATGACAAGATGGTCCGAAGGTATGTGTTTTCTTCCTCGGTTTGCATCTTGTCATGCTTCACATTGGCTATCTCCATCTCCAGGCCCTCACACAAAACACACCTGGACACACAAGTGCTACCCGAGCTGGCCTCCTCAAGAGACACAATCTTGGCATTCTTCTTTGCCAACTCGGATTGCAAGACAGGACAAGTCTTGCACGCACCCAACAACGACGGTCTAGCCTTCAGCTCATCCACGTCTCCTACCAACGCAGCATACTGTTGGTATAAATTAATGCACACTCTACTTTATCCGCAAGCGCACAGATAAGATCTACCGATGTAGCACTTCACCGGAGTAACCCAGTTTTAATATCGAACCCAAAGGAACGGATAGCGATGAGTCTCAAGTGTATAACCCCTGAGTAAATAACAAGGACGGAGAAGCTAAAAGTAAAGAGGGGATCACTAAGGTTATCTAAATCCAACTTAAGAGTGATAGGTTTATTATTCTTAATGGGGAAGTTGCCATAAAAGGTCACAACAGAGTATGATTCTTTTATGCAAAAGTATAATCCTACCGAGCCTAAACATGGGAAAGTGGACTATAGAAGAATCAACAAGGCTATAAGAGTCACCCTTGCGAACTACAACTACTACCGGCATTATAGGAGGTAAAAAAGAGCTATCAAGTCTAAGCACTACGCTTATACTATCCAACTACTCTAACTCTAGAGCGACTAGAATTAAAGTACTCAAAAGAGAGTCATAAACCTTAAGAACAATAAGAACAATGGCTCAAACTTAAATATAGATGTTGATTACCGAAACAATCGTTGAAGCAAGTCGATGAAGAACTTGAATCCACAGGTAGAAGATGAAGAAGTTGATCCGACAGGCCGGAGCTTCCTCTTATCTCTTCCTCTCTCTCTCTCTCTCTCTTCTAGTTCTAGAATAAGACTAGGTTCTAATCCTACTAGAGGGGTATCTAGTCTTCTACTTGAAAGCTAACTCTTGATTACAACTAGATGAACTAGATCTAATTCTAGATGAACTAGAAGAGATTCATCTAGAGGGACCTCTACTCCTACATTGGAACCCTAATTTCTGATGTGGAGATGAATAATGAAGAGGGAGATGCCTGGAGAGGGGGGTCTGGGGCTGCTTATATAGCCCTGGGCGATGAACCGTGGCCCTTGGATCAAACCGACTTGAGGTACGGTCGAGATGCATCCTGGAGGTCGGTGGAAGTAGCTTGCAGAAGACGAAAGTGTGGGGCCTCCGTGGCCGACCGACCGGTGGGCCCTGTGGGACCGGTCAGTCCCACAGGTCGGCCTCTGGTGGTGTCCTTCCTTGTGGTGTCTTCTTACGTCCTCTGGAGTCTTCTAGAAGTATCTCGACGTGGCGGTTGCGTTATGTCCCAACGGTTTCCTTCTATGGGAAGCTATTGGTGCCGATTTCCTGGTTTAGTCCCTGCAGAATCATAACTCACCAAAACTCGTGGAATATTGTTAGTTGAAACGCTAAACCTTTGTTGGTGATTAAATTCATGCCCTTTTCATATTTATTTATCTCTTAATTATGATAGATAACCAACGTCAACAAGTTCCCCCAAGCTTACCGTTTGCTAGTCCCTTAGTAAAACCAAAACTTATCAATGGATGAGGAGTTGCTACTATATCTTCACTTCCAACAAGTATACCTGCTGTTAAACAAAAATTCTCCAAAACATATCATGTTATTCTTCATGGGGCATATTACTCTTACCTTAGGTCTTGAATAATTGAGAGATTGAACAATCGAATCAAGCACAACGTCTCTAGTTCTTTCACTTCACCTTTATCCCGGAGTTTTAATTAATTTTCAAGAGCATTAATACATATGTTGTCAAATTAAACAATGGATCCAAAGAGAAAGTCAACCAACCAATGAATCAAGAAGTGCATGTGCATGAAAAAATGGAGTCGAATGCTCTTTTGAAAATATTGACTCTCTTCTGTCTATCAGAGACATATGATTATCAGGCTAATTCTACTGTCGGGCACGTGCCCATTTTTCTGACATTTTTTTTTCTTTTTTTTCTTTTCGAGGTTCCGGACACTTGTCCCTTTTTATTTCCTCGGGATCTATCTTTTTGAGGTTTCGGACACTTGTCCCTTTTTATTTCCTCGGATCTCTTTTTTTTTCTTTTCTCTCTTTTTTTTCTTTTTTTTTAATAGTCATATGCTTACAACAAACTTCTGAGAGGGTAGCACCAGATAAATATGAGCATTTATGCGGAAGATGGATGAAATGTGTAAGTGATCTCAATTCAATGGCAAGATAACATCTCACCGGGTCACAAAGCTTAATTTAACTCAATGCAATTATTAGTCATATTAATATTTAGAAATCTCCGGAACTCTAGTGTTGTTTAGAATAAGATAATAGCAGCTCAGATCATCACATGTCATATCTCAATTACCTAGACCTCAGATTAAGTATTTGCCAACCATGTATTTAATTTTATTTTAAGGCATCATTATTAATGAGGAGAACTCATGCTTTGAAGACTAGGTATTTGAAAGAAATTAGATAGAGCAACTATTCATCATTTCCATGCAAAAGATTAGAGAGAGAGGGTTCTACTTTGGTCATCAACTTCTTAAAACAAACTAGACAGACTATTTTATTTATTTAATCTAACACACTTTAAGATAAAAGCTAATAGTAGTAGTAGTAATGATAAAGACATACCTGAATTGCGAAGATAACGGGGGTGCGCCTCCCCCAAGCTGGTTCCCTTAATAGTGTTGAGCCTTCATGTGCCCATATATTTTTGTCTTTTTTTCTTTTTAAGGGTGAGCCTTCATGTGCTCACATTTTTTTGGTGTTTTCATTTTTAAGAGTGAACCTTCATGTGCTCACATATTTTTGGTGTTTTCATTTTTAAGAGTGAACCTTCATGTGCTCACATATTTTTGGTGTTTTGAATTTGTTTATGGGATGAAAAACTTAAGAGGATAAAGATACTTACGTGGATACATGGGGGTGCCTTCCCCCAAGCTGAATGTAGTCGTTTGATCTTGTAATGTAGCGGACTGGCAGTGGATATGTCCTTCCTCTATTAGAGCTTTGATTGATGTTGATGTTTGTTGAGACAGTGCTCCAACAGTGGATGGAGCATTCACTTGCTCGTCAGCTTTTCTTGGCCTTTCAAATCCTGTGAAACTCAAATAGACAACAAAACTTGTGGAACAGATTAAGTATTAGTGGTCGGCCACTCAAGCCTTAGCTGTCCAGAATTTCAGTAAGATCTCTTTCTCAATATTTTTATGTTTTTATATTTTTTTATGATGCAAGAGAAAATGCAACAGCATGAATACATGCATATTTATTTTTAGTATTATATTATTATTTTATGCCACCACGGTGAACATTCCTGTGGGTTTTTACACACCATAGAATTATTCTCATGGGGCTTCATTGTTTATGATGTAGTGTAACAAATGCAATATTTTTATTTTCTTTTCTAATGTAATGCAGAAATAAAAATGTTTGTGAATTAAATATGATGATGCAATAAACAACTAAGAATTAAATATGAGAAATATCCAGCAAAGTAAATATAAAGATAACTACCGATTTTTACCTTTTGGCGAAGGTTCGGATATTTAGGTCCGACAAACTGGACATTTCCTTGGTTCAGACCTCCCAAGGTATGTCAGACGTTTAGAAAGTTGTTATCGATTGTACCTCTTAGGTGCAGACATTTTCTTCCATACTTTCTTGGTCTAAGTCTTCACTTCCTGTGGCTCACTGTCTTGAGATTTCTTTTGTTCTTTCTTTTCTGGGACAGTGTCGATAGCTTCTTCTTCGTGATTGGCCTCTCTATTCTTGATAGTTTGTCTTCTTTGGCATTGAGAGGGACGTCTTTCACTTCTGTTCTCCTTGGGTGCTTCATTGGGTATGTAGCTGATGAAGTTGTATCGTGCCTTTTCTCCAGGAAAGTGAAAATGGATTTCCTCTTGTAGATGATTGCTCTTGTAGCGTAGAGGAATGGTCTTCCTAGGATGAGGTGGACATCATCGTCTTCTACCATGTCGAGGATCAAGAAGTCTGTGGGGACTTAATGACCTCTAATTCTGACTACGACGTCTTCCATCATTCCTTGTTGTTTATGCCTCTTGATATGGTGTCACTCATATTCTTCGTTTGCCCAGCAGTTTGAAATGAAGCGTTAATTATGGAAGCTGGCAACATCTTACTCAGTGTGCATGTTCTTGTAGATCTAGGACCTTCACTCTGTAGAATTTGGGAGTGATAAACTTCTCCATGTTTGCTCAAGAGTGTGTCCTGCTCATAAAGATAAGGTAGAGATCAAGTGCATAGGCTCTGCTGGTGGAAAAACACCAACAGAACCAAAAGTTTTGTTTATTCCCCTTAGGCACATTGCACAAGACAAACTTGTTGTTTATGTGTTCTATTCAATCTTAACATGAGTGATAGGATCAGAGGATGAGCATAAAAGTAGCATCTTAAAATATTTAACAGATCAGATTACTTAACCACAGGAAGGATAATCTATGCATAAAGTGTCGATCTTTTCATAATTGAGATATATCATCTTCCAAAGGTTGGATGCACAACATTTTAGCTTATTTAGTTAAGACAGTGAGATACAAGAGAGTAAAGCTAGAAACAAAGATCAAAGGACTGAACATGTTGAGTTGATTAGGTTGGATCAAGTGAAGTGCAACTTAAACATGTTTAGTTCTTTATTTATGTTCATACTAGAATCAAGAAGAAGCTTTTAAAGTGATGGTTACTTGCCTTGAAATATTACTTTGTTATTGTAGAGTGACGTGTCGAACCAACTTGTGGAAGCTTCTCTTGTCTAGCTGGCTTGTCTTCTCTTGCTCGTCTCATAGTGTGCTTGAGAGGAGGAAGATCATAATGGAATCATCTTTAGAGGTATCGATCTTCCTTCTCTATGTGTTGACTTATCAATGAAGGTGCTTTGTTCCTCGAGTATGCTGCCTAGGATCCTCTCTCTTTCTTGTATTAATTCTGTACTATGAGGATATAGGGACAGTTCTGCATTCTTCTCTTGTCAACCTTTTTATTTTCCTTTTAATCATTGGGTTGGCAAGAGACTTGAATTTAGAGCTGCTACTCGAGTGCCTTCATGAGAGTCTTTTGTCTTGTAATGTCACAACTGAGACTTGTTCTCTCAATAGTGTCTAGATGATGGAGATCATATCGGCTGTTCTTCTTGATTTGCTAGCTCAGGTAATCTCTTCATCTTCTAACTCTTGTGGTGCAGTGGCTTCATCCTTCATGATGCCCTCCTCAATTCTTGGCAGTTGGTTCTCCCTTCGACGTCTTCTCTTGGTTCTCTTTGGCTGCTCGTAAGTGATGTAGATGTTGAAGATGCAGCGAAAGATCCAAAAGTTGACTTCTCCAGGTTCGGCAAAGATGATAACATTGATGGTGTTCAAGAACGATCTTCCAAGAATGAGTGGTGGATCATATTCTTCTCCTCGACTGGGACAGCATCTAGTGGTTTGTACTGATCAAAGTGGTGAGTAGGAGATCAATATGTTGAAGTTGGGTTTCTCCTTCCTCCCTTTGATTGTGAAACACATCTAGACAACGGAATTGTCTCTCTCAGGCTGGCTTGTGATGTAGATGGACTTCCAACAACATGTTCATGTGTTTGAGTTGTAGATCTTCCTATTGTTGTAGTCGTACCATTTTGTCTCCCAAGCTAGCTCTTGATTAGAAGAGAAAATAACTTTCCACTTCTTGTCTTGATGTCTTGGGCAATGATGGTTGCAGGCATAGGTTGTTTCATACGAGGTAAGTTGCATCTTGTTTGTCATCAGTGCCCAAGCAAGACTCAAAGCTAGGCTAGCACCATTTGTGATATGAGAGTTGATTTGTGTGTCTATGGTTTGGGTTTTGGATCTTCAATGTTCAGACCAAACCATGGATGAACAAAATCTCTCTCCTGCATAATGTTAGTGGATATATACCCGAAGGATTGCAAGAATTTGAAGCATGGGTTGTTATCCATAACATATGTATTTTGCATCTATGCTAATAAGGAGATGTTTTTAGGATTACTTTAGCATAGACTAGTATGTGTTGGCTACACTTTAACATGATTCAAGGCAAAGGATAACTTGCAGTAGAAGACAAAATAAATAAACTTTGATACTCACAGTTCTTTCATCCATGATGAATGAGCTGAGTCTTCATTGTGCAAAGTTGTTAAAGTTCCTGTGTCTCTTCATCTCAAGTGTGAGCTCATCTCCGGACTTTCCCAAATTGATATTGAAAGTTTCCCTGCAGTGGTTAGTCCAACAAAATATCCAACATCTACTATAGCATACTATCGGCTCAAAAATCAACCTAGACACCATGTCTAATTTGATCTAGGAAGGTATTTTAACTTAATTGCTTAAATTAAAAACCTTTGAAAGCAAGATCACCACTCCTAAACTTGGCACCATGCTTAATTTAAGAGATGTATGAAAGTACTCCAAACCTAAACATATAATATAGCGAATGAGGGTAGCATGAAAGTATTATAGAGATTTATTCAGATGGTGATGAAAGAGCATAATGAGCATATCCTAAAGGTAGGGACAACCAACATAGCAACATGGCAAGAGATATTCTTAGAAGGTCTATTCCCCAAGCTTGGATTTTGCATGAATTAAGATTGGATGAATGTAATTCAATGTTGCATGATGATTGGTGGGACATACCTTGTGTTTGTTATTCCTTCGTTCTTTTCTGCTCCAGACCTGGGAGGGTTAGTGACCAAAAATACACGAAGGAATATTTTCATAATTATATTTCTATACTCATTACAAGGACAGTGCAGCAGAAATGTAGGCATAGCTAATAACCAGGTGTTATGATGGGATGTAAGGATTCTACTAGTTATAGCTTGCGGCTCATGGGGTAGTGATAGATAAGAGTGGAATTCAAAAACAACATTCATAAGAATGAAAACAAAAATGATGAAAAGACTCAGACAAAAAAGGAAAAGATAAAAGTATGATTACAAGGTTAATCTTAAGACGTAAAATGATCTACCGTTCCCCGGCAACGGCGCCAGAAATGCTTGTTGGTATAAATTAATGCACACTCTACTTTATCCGCAAGCGCACAAATAAGATCTACCGATGTAGCACTTCACCGGAGTAACCCAGTTTTAATATCGAACCCAAAGGAACGGATAGCGATGAGTCTCAAGTGTATAACACCTGAGTAACTAACAAGGACGGAGAAGCTAAAAGTAAAGAGGGGATCACTAATTTTATCTAAATCCAACTTAAGAGTGATATGTTTATTATTCTTAATGGGGAAGTTGCCATAAAAGGTCACAACAGAGTATGATTCTTTTATGCAAAAGTATAATCCTACCAAGCCTACACATGGGTAAGTGGACTATAGAAGAATCAACAAGGCTATAAGAGTCACCCTTGCGAACTACCACTACTACCGACATTATAGGAGGTAAAAAAGAGCTATCAAGTCTAAGCACTACGCTTATACTATCCAACTACTCTAAGTCTAGAGCGACTAGAATTAAAGTACTCAAAAGAGAGTCATAAACTTAAATATAGATGTTGATTACCGAAACAATCGTTGAAGCAAGTCGATGAAGAACTTGAATCCACAGGTACAAGATGAAGAAGTTGATCCGACAGGCCGGAGCTTCCTCTTGATCTCTTCCTCTCTCTCTCTCTCTTCTAGTTCTAGAATAAGACTAGGTTCTAATCCTACTAGAGGGGTATCTAGTCTTCTACTTGAAAGATAACTCTTGATTACAACTAGATGAACTAGATCTAATTCTAGATGAAATAGAAGAGATTCATCTAGAGGGACCTCTACTCCTACATTGGAACCCTAATTTCTGATGTGGAGATGAATAATGAAGAGGGAGATGCCTGGAGAGGGGGGTCTGGGGCTGCTTATATAGCCCTGGGCGATGAACCGTGGCCCTTGGATCAAACCGACTTGAGGTACGGTCGAGATGCATCCTGGAAGTCGGTGGAAGTAGCTTGCAGAAGACGAAAGCGTGGGGCCTCCGTGGCCGACCGACCGGTGGGCCCTATGGGACCGGTCGGTCCCACAGGTCGGCCTCTTGTGGTGTCCTTCCTTGTGGTGTCTTCTTACGTCCTCTGGAGTCTTCTAGAAGTATCCCGACGTGGCGGTTGCGTTATCTCCCGACGGTTTCCTTCTATGGGAAGCTATTGGTGCCGATTTCCTAGTTTAGTCCCTGCAGAATCATAACTCACCAAAACTCATGGAATATTGTCAGTTGAAACCCTAAACCTTTATTGGTGATTAAATTCATGCCCTTTTCATATTTATTTATCTCTTAATTATGATAGATAACCAACGTCAACACATACTTACCTCTCAAAGTGAGAAGGTCACTCATGTGCGTGGTGCACATCGCACACTCCTCCTCATCGGTAACAACCACGGTGGACTTGACAGACTTTAGTTCCTTCACCGTATCCTCCCACTTCTGCCTAAACTCCTTGCGCTCTCTAGCGGCACGCCTAAGCAACTTATCCTGACTAAGGAGCGCAGCAGTAAGTTTCTCGACCTCAGCAGAAAGCTCATCGTGGGACAGAGATACCTGGGAGGTGTCGTCGTCATTCCGAGGGGTGTCCACCAGCTCACCGTCGACCTCCTTGCCGAGGGCCATGGTGCAGAAGCCGTCGTCGTCGGCGAAGAAGCAGAGGCCGTTCAGCTTGTCCTCGATCCTCTTCTTCTTCTCGGACTCGTCATCGCTTGAGCAAGCGGAGTCATCATCCGAGCCGTCGACGTCGCTGAGCATGGCGAAGAACGCACGCTGCTCACCCTGGGCCTTCTCCAAGTACTTCTTCTTGATGTACTCCTTGTTGAAGCCGCCCCTCCGCTTGTGCCTCTCAGGGATGTACTTCTCCTTGCACTTGCCGGAGTCGTACTTGTGCCCATGATCGCCCTTCCCAGATGTGTTCTTCTTCTTGGGACAGTTGGCGATGAAGTGGTCGGGGTCGCCGCACTCAAAGCATCCTGAGCGTCCTCCTCCGCGGCGACGGTTCATGCGGTTGTTGTGGAACCGCGAGAACCGGTTGGCGAGCAATGCCAACTCGTCATCCCCCAAAGACTCCAGCTGGTCCTCTGTGACAGAAAAGAGTGAAGAAAGTGCAAATCCTCCAGAGGGGTTAGCAGAAGAGCCAGAAACCAAAGTCATAGTCGGGCCAGAAGGATTTTCATAAGAAGCCCTCGACATGGTGTCAATCTCACTAGACTTGAGCTTATTAAAGAGCTCGTCGCAAGTGAGGGTCTCATAGTTAGACGATTCGATGATCGCCTGGACCTTTGAGTCCCACACCGACCGATCAAGAGTGTGCAAAAGCTTCAGAGCCCTCTCATGATCGTCAAAAGGCAACAACTCCTTGTTCGCTCTCATCTTGTTGACAATGACCTGAAAGCGAGCGAATAAACTCTCTATGCTCTTGCCAGGCATATGTCGAAAGTTCACATACTCCCGCTTGTGTGACTCGTAGAGACGGGATTTGAATTGAGTGGTTCCCTCATGGAAGCGCATGAGGGTCGCCCAAATCTCTCGAGCCGTGGGGAGGTGAGAAACGCGATCAAACTCAGACATGCTCAAACAGGAGAAAAGAGCGTTACGAGCTCGGCTATTGGCTTCGTGTTCATCGATCTGAAGCTGAGAGACACGAGCAGCCAAGACAACGTAATCGGCCTTGTTGCAAATCTCCCAAACAGAAGAGCCCATGCTCTGGAGATAAGCCGACATGCGTATCTTCCAATACGCATAGTTCGTCCCATCAAAGAACGGCGGTTTGCCCACGCCGCGATCCATGTCGCCTTCTGTGGATCTGGAACCGGCTAAGGTGGAAGATCCTTAACCTCCTTTGATACCAATTGAAGGACCGAGAGTGTCACCAGAAAGCGACTAGAGGGGGGGGGGTGAATGGGAGCTTCAAATTTTCCTTTCGGAAACTTGTCACCTCTGTCCCGAAAATCGACCCCAAAGGCAAACCCTAGAGCTCGCTAGTGTCCATGACCCTACTGGTAGGGTGGATGCTTCTAAGAAGCACAGCGAGACACTACGCGACTCTAGAAACCCAACGCAAAAGCCGGAAATCAAATCCAACAACAGACGAACGAACCACGGACGAAACTGCGCGAAACAGCACTGACCGGACTCTGCTTGCGTCCGGTCAAGCACCACCGGACGCGTCCGGTCACGCCGAAACAGTTTTGGGAGCTCTCTGTAACCGACCGGACTCACGATGAGTGATGCGTCCGGTCACAAGCAGAGCGTCCGGTCAGAGAGTGACAGAACGATGAACAGTGCAAGTGTTGAGTCCGGTCACACAGTAGAGGGAGCGTCCGGTCAACGTCGAAAAACTGCACGTGACATTCAACGACCGGACTCACTGTGCGAGCGTTCGGTCGCCGCGATGCATGCGTCCGGTCACCCCGTGTCAGCCTCGTTCCTCCACCGATTCGGCTCGATCTCACCCAAAACAAATCCTCTAGGGATCAAACTTGGTGAGAGGAGTCACAAGGAGGATAGTGATCTAGCTCTAATAGATCATGGCTCGAACCTATCTCCAAATCAATGAATCAAAGAAACTTGGGGGAAAGAGGAAAAACTTGACCCGAACCTAAAATCAATCGATCTACTAGCTCATGGGGTTTGAGGAGAATTCCTTCGGTGGAAAGAAGTGCCTCACGATCTAGAACATCTTGGTTCAAATGGATTTGCATGAGTTGTACCAAGAAGAGAGATCAATCAACGGGGAAAACATGGAGAAAAGCAACCCGTGAAGAACACGAACAAAACACGAATCACAACCACGAAATTGCAACCGTGTGGCTACCACACGCTACAATAGTGAGATTACGGTCTCACTTCCTCAAAATCTCACGGGCACAGAGGTATTGTTCTCTTCTCTGTGGATCTCAGTTCGCTACAGCAGGGGATTGGGAGAGCAGGAAACCCTAGAAGCAAAAGAGCAAATGACTGAGATGGATGGGGAGGTGGGTGTCTCCCCCTACTTATCCTAATTCTAACTATTCCTAATTCCCACTCTACCCCTAACTACTTACAGAGCGAACTAGCTAAACCCTAAGGTTATTCTAGACCAACTCGATGGCAGGTGGATCCGACGGCCACGCCCGCACAACTCGTAGCGTTGCCTCGACGCAACCTCCCGATTGCCGCCACGTGCCGCCATCGCTCTGCCGTCCTTTCCCGGACGTCACACCCCCGGTTTTGTGGCCCAAACCGAGAAACCAGCCTTCACAGCTAACCCCCGGTTTTGAGGCCCAAACCGGGAAACTAGCCCACCAAGCGCCTGAGTTTTGTGGCCCAAACTCAGCAAACCCGAAGCAGCTAGGTTTTGAGGCCCAAACTTGGAAACCATCCTCAGCCCGAGTTTTGTGGCCCAAACTCGGAAACCATCAGCGCCCAGGTTTTGAGGCGCAAACCTGGAAACCGTCCACCCGATGGTTTTTCTCTGGCTCTACCACCAAACCGAAGCTGTAGAGGGGATGCACCGCCCGTGCACCCGGTCCACCGACACATGTCCCCAGGTCCTCGACCCGAGCAACACCATGTCCCGCAAGTCTTCGCTCGTCGCTGTCCCAGGCTATCAGCCACCACAGCTGATCCTCGGGCCACCGGTCCCTCAGTCCAAGCCTCACGTCCGCCCTTCGCCACTCTCGGTCCATCGGCACGACACGTCTCTACTTGACCTTCACCTTGCCTCTGATCATTGTATCCGTGCTCGACACCTGCACATCACATGCCAAAGAACATGTGCATCATCCCAGTTGACAATCACTCATCACTCAGAGACCCGGCATACACCCATGTATCTGCACAGTCCAAGCCTCACGTTCGCCCTTCACCGCTCCGGGTCCATCGGCACGACACATCTCTACTTGACCTTCACCTTGCCTTCGATCACCGTATCCGTGCTCAACACCTGCACAACACAAGCCAAAGAACATGCGCATCATCCCAGTTGACAATCACTCATCATCTCAAGATCCGGCATACACCCATGTATCCGCATCTTTATCCTCTTATGTTTTTCTTTCTATAAATAAATTCAAAATGCAAAAAAACGTGGGCACATGAAGGCTCACCATTAAGTGAAAATGAAAAAATATATGGGCACATGAAGGCTCAACACTATTACAACAACATCAAGCTTGGAAGAGGCGCACCTCCGTTATCTTCGTGATTCAGGTATGCCTTACTGCTATCTTAGTGTTTTTAAATAATATGTTATACTTTGTGTTAGATTAAATAAATAAAGCATGTCTAATCTGAAAAACTCTCTTCCTAATTTCTTAAAATGAAAATGATGAATAGTTGCCCTATTGTATTTCTTTCTAGTGCCTAGCCTTCAAGCACGAGTTCTCCTGAGAATTAATAATTATGCCTTAATATAAAATTAAATATTTGGGTAGCAAATGCTTGATCCAGAGTTTAGGTAATTGACAGATATGATATGTGATGATCTGAGCTACTGTTATCTTGTTCTAAAACAACGCTAGAGTTCCGGAGAGTTTCCAAAATTAATATGACCAATAATTGCATTGAGTTAAATTAAGCTTTGTTGACCCTCTGAGAAGTTATCATGTCATTGAATTGAGATCACTTACACATTTCATCCATCTTCCGCATAAATGCTCATGATTATCTATCGGTATCCTCTCAAAAGTTTGTTGGAAGCATGTGGCTATTGAAAAAAAGAGAGAAAAAGTCTGAGGAAATAAAAAGAGACAAGTGTCCGAAACCTCAACGAAAAAAATCTAAGGAAATAAAAATGGCAAGTATCCGGAACCTCGATAAAAAAAGAGAAAAAAGAAATAATAAATATCAGAAAAAATAGGCACGTGTCTGCTAGTAGAATTAGCCTGATAGTCATGTGTCTCTGATAGACAGAAGAGAGTGATATATTCAAAAGAGTATTCGACTCTATTTTCCATATACATGCACTTCTCAATTCAATGGTGTGGTTGACTTTCTCTTTAGATCCATTGTTTAATTTGGCAACATATGATTTTAAGCTTTTTGAAAATTCATAAAAACTCCGGGATAATAGTGAAGTGAAAGTGGTAGAGACATAATGCTTGATTTGATCGTTCTATCTTTCAATTACTCAAGATTCAAGGTAAAGCAATAAGCCCCATGATGAATAATATGGTATCTTTTTCTAATCCAAATGAGAACTTTTGTTTGAATGAATGTGTACTTGTTAGAAGTGCAGATATTGCAGCAACTCCTGATCCACTATTAAATTGGACTTTGCTAAGGGAATAACAAAGGGTAAGTTTGAGGGAACTTGTTGATGGTCCTTAATGTCAATTTTATACCATCAACTATTGCATGAATTAACATGAAATGAACCATAAAGCATAGTTGTAGGGTTTGATTTTAATAAGTTCCACAAGTTGTGTTGTTCTCACTTGTTTTGTAGGATTATAAATATTTCACCATATAAAAGTATCTCAAGCAATGAAACAGAGCACACCATTGTGAAGAGCTCGTCGAAACGATCGAACGGACATATGATTTGCTATATTTGGAGTCTCGGAGCAAGAGTCCTTGATGGATACGACTTAGAAGATTCTAGAACAACCCGGAGTAATCACCAAGCAACATAACTCAAGGGTTAAACTGACTTATTCCACAGCTTTAGTGAATTACTATCTTCCAGGGAGGTTTTTAGCAGATAGAAAGAGGAAGAATCCTAGGCCAATATGATGAATTGCGCAAATGGATCGAATGTCACGTTAGGGAAACATGGAAGGTTCTAGAAGACTCCAGGAAGAAGCGGGAGGTTGGCCGGCCTGCTCCGCTCCGCGTCACATGTTCTAATCCAACTCTACTATGCATCTCAACCATTGTTTGAAGTCGGTTTGATCCAAGGGTTCTGGTTCATCCTCCGGGGCTATATATAAGCAAACCCAGACCCCCTCCCTGAGGCCTCATCAAATTATTATAGAGTTGTAGAGGCGTCCCTCGAAAGGATGTTCACCCTTCTCTAGAGAATTAGGGCTAGACTTTCCAATGTGGTAGATTAGCTCTAGTTGGGAGTTAGGGAGAGCAGAGCTGTGCTACGGATCTGAAGGAGTCTTCAGAGATTTGGTATGTCTTTGTATCTATTCTTTATAAGACTTATGCTTTAATATATTTATCTTCTCTATTTACTTTATGCCTTTCATATTATGATTACTATAATTGTTATATTTTGGCATAGGATCTCCGCTCGTATCGAGTGCTCTAGTTTTACGCCATAATTAGAGTAGTAATCGATAGATTTGACATGGTGTCTAGCCTATAGTTTACCTGAGATTGCGCTCAGCCCCACGGATAGTTGTGGTAGCCCCAGGTGGTGACAGCCCTGATGGCCGACGTATTCCACCATGTTCGGGTTGATGTTCGTAGGACCATAGTCAGAACTTCCCAACCCCATTCTCATCCCTTTCTGTGGTTGGTGTTTTGATGTCCCGAAGTGTTATTATATGACTGCTATATCTTTTCATCTTTGTTGCCTTAGATCCTGAGTGATTGTCAACGGGTTTGATCGCAGGTTCTTTGGCTTGTGTTGTGCAGGTGTCGAGCACGGAGACAGTGATCGAGGGCAAGGTGAAGGTCAAGTAGAGACGTGCCGTGCCGACGGACCGGGAGCGGTGAAGGGCGGACGTGAGGCTTGGACTGAGGGACCGGTGGCCTAAGGATCAGCTGTGGTGGCTGGCAGCCTGGGACAACGATGAGCGAAGACTTGCGGGCACAGTGTTGCTTGGGTCGAGGACCTGGGGACACATGTCGGTGGACGGAGTGCACGGGCGGTGCATCCCCTCTACAGCTTCGGTTTGGTGGTAGAGCCAGAGAAAAACCATCGGGTGGACAGTTTCCAGGTTTGGGCCTCAAAACCTGGGCGCTGGCGGGTTTCTGAGTTTGGGCCACAAAACTCAGGCGATGGGCGGCTGGTTTCTCGGTTTGGGCCTCAAAACCGGGGGTGGACGTGAAGGCCTGGTTTCCTAGTTTCGGCCACAAAACCAGGGGCGGAGTCCGCGAAGAGGACGCAGAGCGGTGGCGTCACGTGGCGGCAATCGGGAGGTTGCGTCGAGGCAACGCTACGAGTTGTGCGGGCGTGGCCGTCGGATCACCACCTACCATGAGTTGGTCCAGAATAACCTTAGGGTTTAGCTGGTTCACTCTGTAAGTAGTTAGGGGTAGAGTGGGAATTAGGAATAGTTAGAATTAGGATAAGTAGGGGGACACACCCACCTCCCCATCTATCTCAGCCATTTTGCTCTTTGCCTTCTAGGTTTTCCTGCTCTCCCACTCCCCTGCTGTAGCAAACTGAGATCCACAGAGAAGAGAACAATACCTCTGTGCCCGTGAGACCTTTGAGGAAGTGAGACCGTAATCTCACTATTGTAGCGTGTGGTAGCCACACGGTTGCAAATTCGTGGTTGTGATTCGTGTTTTGCTTGTGTTCTTCGCGGGTTGCTTTTCTCCATGTTTTTCCCGTTGATCGATCTCTCTACTCGGTGCGTCTTTTGCAAATCCGTTTGAACTGGGTTGTTCTAGATCGTGAGGCACTTCTTTCCACCGAAGGAAATCATCTCTAACCTCATGAGCTAGTAGATCGGTCGATTTTCGTTTTGGATCGAGTTTGTTCCTTTTGTCCCGAATTCTTCCAATTCACCGATTTGGAGTTAGGTTTGAGCCGTGATCTCTTTGGGATAGCTCACTAACCTCCTAGGAACTCCTCATACCAACTCTAAGCCTTAGTGCTTTTGATTCAGAGGAGATCGGGTTGAATTCGCGGAAGAACAGTTCTGTATCGGGACCATCGGACGCTCTGTTCTTGAGCATCAGGCGTTGAGTTCTTTCCATCGGAGCGTCTGTTGCCACGTGTCATCTGACAGTGCTTTTAAAGGAGCATCGAACGCTGACCATCGGAGCGTCCGTTGCCATCGGACGCGCCGGAGGTCTAGCATCGGACGCTAGGGTTTCACTGTAGCAGCGTCCGATGCCAGTCCAGTAAGGTTCCAGAGAGGACCTGTTTGCATCGGACGCGTCCGGTGCGTGGCCATCGGACGCTGCCAGCGTCCGATGCAGTGATTTCTTCACTGTTTCATCCGCAGTTTGACCATTCGACTTCGGATTTGGTTTTGGGTTTTTGCATTGGATTCCTGACTCTGTGCTCTACAGAAACAGGGCTTCCCGCTTTGCAAAAACGCCTAAATCCCCCTCGCAACTACCCAAAGTCCATCCTGTCACTAGTTGACTCGCGTGGATTTGGGTGAGGGAACTTTTGTGGTGTCCCGCTGTGTTCCTACGGAACATCCACCCATTCTCTTGGGTCGTGGACATGACGTTTGTAGGCTTTGCTCTAGGGGTTGATTTTGTTGGGACAAAGGCCGGAATTTCAGAAGAAATTTTTAGGCTCCCATTCACCCCCCTCTGGTCGCCTTACTTTAGCACTTTCGGTCCTTCAATTGGTATCGGAGCGGGTTAAGGATCTTTCACCTTAGCCGATTCCAGATCCACAGAAGGCGACATGGATCGCGGCGTGGGCAAACCGCCGTTCTTTGATGGGATGAACTATGCGTATTGGAAGATACGCATGTCGGCCTATCTCCAGAGCATGGGCTCTTCTGTTTGGGAGATTTGCAACAGGGACAATTATGTTGTCTTGGTTGCTCGTGTTACTCAGCTTCAGATGGATGAGCACGATGCCAATAGCCGAGCGTGTAACGCTCTTTTCTCCTGTTTGAGCATGTCCGAGTTTGATCGCGTTTCTCACCTCCCCATGGCTCGTGAGATTTGGGTGACCCTCATGCGCTTCCATGAGGGAACCTCTCAAGTCAAATCCCGTCTCTACGAGTCGCACAAGCGGGAGTACGAGAACTTTCGACACATGCTTGGCGAGAGCATAGAGAGTTTATTCGCTCGCTTTCAGGTAATTGTCAACAAGATGAGAGCGAACAAAGAGCTGTTGCCTTTTGACGATCATGAGAGGGCTTTGAAGCTTTTGCAGACTCTTGACCAGTCGGTGTGGGACTCAAAGGTCCAGGTGATCATTGAATCGTCTAACTATGAGACCCTCACTTGCGATGAGCTCTTTAGCAAGATCAAGCCTAGTGAGATTGACGCCATGTCGAGGGCTTTTTATGAAAATCCTTCCGGCCCGACTATGGCTTTGGTTTCTGGCTCTTCTGCTAACCCCTCTGGAGGATTTGCACTTTCTTCACTCTTTTCTGTCACAGAGGACCAGCTGGAGTCTTTGGGGGATGATGAGTTGCCATTGCTCGCCAACCGGTTCTCGCGGTTCCACAACAACCGCATGAACCATCGCCGCGGAGGAGGATGCTCAGGATACTTTGAGTGCGGCGACCCCGACCACTTCATCGTCAACTGTCCCAAGAAGAAGCACACATCTGGGAAGGGCGATCATGGGCACAAGTACGACTCTGACAAGCGCAAGGAGAAGCACGTCCCCGCGAGGCACAAGCGGAGGGGCGGCTTCAACAAGGAGTACATCAAGAAGAAGTACTTAGAGAAGGCCCAGGCTGAGCAGCGTGGGTTCTTCGCCACGCTTAGCGACGTCGACGGCTCGGATGACGACTCTGCTTGCTCAAGCGATGACGAGTCCGAGAAGAAGAAGAAGATCGAGGACAAGCTGAACGGTCTCTGCTTCTTCGCCGACGACGACAGCCTCTGCACCATGGCCCTTGGTGATGTTGTCGACGACGAGCTGGAGGACACCCCTCGGAACGACGACGACGGCGCGACACCTCTCAGGTATCTCTCACCCACGATGAGCTTTATGCTGAGGTCGAGAAGCTTACTGCCACCTTGCTTTGTCAAGATAAGTTGCTCAGGCGTGCGGCTAGAGAGCGCAAGGAGTTTAGGCAGAAGTGGGAGGACACGGTGAGGGAGCTTGAGTTCACTAAGTCCACCGTGGTCGTGGCTGAGGAGGCTGAGTGTGAGATGTGCACCAAGCACATGACTGACCTTCTCACCTTGAGAGGTAAGTATGCTGCTTTGGTTGGAGAGGTGGATGAGCTCTGGGCTAGATCCCTGTTGTTGGGTGCGTGCAAGTCTTGTCCAGTCTTGCAAACCAAGTTGGCAGAGAAGGATGCCAAGATTGAGTCTCTTGAGAAGGCTAGCTCGGGTAGCACTTGTGTGACTAGGTGCATTTTGTGTGAGGGTTTGGAGATGGAGATCGCTAATGTAAAGCATGACAAGATGCAAACCGACGAGGAAAACACATACCTTCGGACCATCTTGTCATGGGTGTCTAGCAGTGAGCCACAGCTCGGGATGATGATCTCCCAATTCAAGCGAGCTGCTGGAGGTCCTGGTATAGGCTTTGCTCTGGGCGTTGATGTTTCTGCTTTTGAGAAGATTGGAGAGTCGATTGGTTTGAACCTGAGTGAGAAGCCCAAATCCACCACTACTCTGAAACTTACCAAGCTTCCACCCAAAGAGCCTCTCAAGTCTAACACCAAGGATGGAGTGTTTGAAGAACCTCCACGAGCTCCACCCAAGAACCAGCAATGGGCTCCTAAACCCAATCACCTGAAAAACAAGCTGGACACAATGCCACCTATCTAGGAGGAGCTTATGCCACAGAAGGGCAAAGTGATCCACACCCACAACCGTGTGTACCAACAACCCCCTTTGAGTGCGGTGAGGTACCATTGTGAGCACTGTGGGAGAGATGGACACTTGAGTGAGTTTTGCTTTCGGCGCAAGAGAGAGGCGCGCCGTGCTAGGGAGATGAACAATGCGGACATGTACCATCCCTTCCATGATGTACATGTGCCGAATGTTCAGAGGTGTGCTGCTAGGCCTAGAGGTCCAGAACCTCAAGTTCCCAGGCCTAGGCAGCGGAGAGGACGTGCCCGGCGGGAGCCTGCAGTTGTAGGTTATGGACCCCGTGGCGGTGGCTTTGTTGTAGAGCGTTTTCCTCCACCGCGTTTTGAGTATCGCGATGGACGCTCTTCCCTTAGTGGACCACGTTTTCCTCAACGTGGTGATCGCTTCCCCCGTAGGCGTGCTAGGGATGGTTTTTCTTCTAACCGTTCTTTTGAGCAGCCGGCCCAACACTGGTATTCTTCCTACTTCACTAACCCCAGTGTTGGACCGTATGCTCACCCTATGTCTTTTTATTGATGTAGGTAAAACGATTGGAGGACGTTTGGTTGGTGGATTCCGGTTGCTCGAGGCACATGACCAGAAAGGCCAAGTGGTTCTCCAGTCTTAGCCCTATCGCCGAAAAGGAGTTTATCACCTTCGACGACAATAGCAAAGGTAAAGTGTTGTCGCGTGGGTCAGTGCGAGTTAATGAGCACTTTGTGTTGCGTGATGTTGCTCTTGTTTCTAACTTGCATTTTAACCTTCTTTCTGTTTCGCAACTCTTTGATGACGACTATGAGATTCATTTTATGCCGAATCTCAGTCGTATTTTGGATCCTCAGGGTAATCTTGTTTGTGTGATTTCGCCCTTTGGGAAAGTCTTTCGTGCAGATTTCTCGAAGTCGTTTGGAGTTTCTCGTTGTCTTTTGGCTGGACCTTCCTCCTCTTATCTTTGGAAGTGGCATAGGAGACTAGGACATTTGAGCTTCGACTTGCTTGCAAGACTTAGCTCACTTGGCCTAATTCGAGGATTGCCCAAGTTGTTAATGGAGAAGGATCTTGTTTGCCATTCTTGTAGACATGGGAAGATGGTTGCCACTCCCCACCATCCAGTGACTCAGGTCATGACACAGCGCCCTGGAGAGCTTTTACACATGGACCTTGTTGGTCTGGCTCGAGTGAGCTCGGTTGGGGGGAAGTGGTATGTGCTTGTTGTTGTTGACGATTTTTCGAGGTATTCGTGGGTCTTCTTTTTGGCTGAGAAGACCGAGACTTTCACCTTTGCTCGCAATCTGATTTTGCGTCTTCAGAACGAGTTCCCTTTGAACTCGATGCGAGCTATTAGGAGTGATAATGGTACTGAATTCAAGAATTCGGATTTTGAGAAGTTTTGTAACTCTTTGGGTTTAGAGCATCAGTTTTCTTCCCCCTACACACCGCCTCAGAATGGTGTTGTAGAAAGGAAGAATCGGACCCTTGTAGAGATGACCAGGACGATGCTCGATGAGCATAGGACTCCTTGGCGATATTGGGCCGAAGCAATGAGCACTGCATGCTATATTTCCAATCGCATTTTTCTCCAAGCTTTCTTGAAAAAGACTTCTTATGAGTTGCGTTTTGGAAAACTCCCCAAGGTGAGTTATTTTCGAGTCTTTCGTTGCCACTGTTTTATACTTAAGAAAGGCAGCCTGGACAAATTTGAGTCCCGTTCTTCTGACGGTGTGTTTTTGGGTTATGGCACTCATACTCGTGCATATCGTGTACTTATCCTTGACACTAACCGAGTCATGGAGACATCAGATGTCACCTTCGACGAGACCATGGTTTGTCCTTCTTCTCATTTTGAGCGTGCAGGTGATCATGAGGTTGGTGAGCCTCTTTTTGATGACGAGGACGAGGGTGCTGAAGGTATGGATGATCCAGCACCCCCTCCACCTGTTGTGCCGCAAGGAGCGGCTTCTACTACTACTCACGGCCCCGACACTTCTTCTTCCTGGGGGCCGTGGGATCCGCCACCCCGAGCGGTACCTTTTGTACCCGGGGAGGCACCAGCTGTTGTTGAGGGGGAGATCACTTCTGCACGGGAGGCGCCACGACACATCTAGCACCAACACCCCCCAGCAGATGATCGACAACATTGACGAACGTGTCACTCGGTCCAGGTCTCAAATCTCTCACTTTGCTCATTCTGCTTTTGTTGCTGATTTTGAGCCCCGAGATGTTGGACACGCTTTGACGGATCCGGATTGGGTCAATGCCATGCATGAGGAGTTAGAGAACTTTGAGCAAAATCGGGTTTGGGTTTTAGTTCCACCTCCTCCAGACTGTAAGCCTATTGGGACAAAATGGGTTTTCAAAAACAGGCAAGGAGAGGATGGCCACGTTGTTAGAAACAAGGCTAGGCTTGTAGCGAAGGGCTATAGTCAGAAGGAGGGGATAGACTATGAGGAGACTTTTGCTCATGTAGCTCGTTTGGAGGCTATTAGGATACTCTTGGCATTTGTAGCATCCAAAGGTTTCAAACTTTTCAAATGGATGTCAAGAGTGCCTTCTTAAACGGCTACATAGAAGAAGAGGTTTATATTGAACAACCCCCCGGTTTTGAAAATCCCAAGTTTCCAAACCATGTTTTCAAACTCCACAAAGCTTTATATGGTTTGAAACAAGCCCCTAGAGCCTGGTATGATAGGTTGAGAACCTTTTTGCTTGCTAAGGGTTTCAAAATGGGATGTGTGGATAAAACGCTCTTTCTCCTCAAGCAAGGCAAAGACACTCTCTTGGTCCAAATTTACGTGGATGATATCATTTTTGGTGGTTCTTCTCACGCTTTGGTTGCCAAGTTTGCAGATACTATGAGCAGGGAGTTCGAGATGAGTATGATGGGCGAGCTGTCTTTCTTTCTCGGATTGCAAATTAAGCAATCCCGAGAAGGGACGTTTGTGCACCAGGGCAAGTACACCAAGGACTTGCTGAAGAGGTTCGATATGAGTGAGGCCAAACCTCTTCCAACACCCATGTCGACCACGACGGCCCTGGATGCGGACAAGGATGGAGAAGCTGTGGACCAGAGAAGGAGTACCGAAGCATGATCGGGTCGCTGCTCTACCTGACGGCGACACGCCCGGACATCCAGTTCGCGGTGTGCCTGTGCGCGCGCTTTCAGGCGTCGCCACGCACTTCTCACCGTCAGGCGGTGAAGCGCATTTTCAGGTACCTTCATTTTACACCTGAGTTCGGGATTTGGTATTCAGCTTCCTCCACCCTCTCCCTTTGCGGTTATTCCGATGCCGATTTTACTGGTTGTCGCATTGAGCGCAAGTCCACCATTGGGACTTGCCAATTTATTGGTTCTTCTCATGTATCGTGGTCTTCTCGCTAGCAGTCTAGTGTCGCCCAGTCTACCACGGAGGCTGAGTATGTCGCTGCGGCTAGCTGCTGTTCCTAGTTGCTTTGGATGATGGCCACTTTGCGTGATTTTGGTCTGAGCTTTTCTCGTGTTCCTTTGCTTTGTGACAGCACGAGTGCGATTAGCGTTGCTAAGAACCCCGTGCTTCACTCGAAGACCAAACACATTGTTGTGCGCTTTTACTTTTTGCGAGACCACTATGAGAAGGGTGATATCGACCTTCGCCATGTCGATACTCATCATCAGTTGGCTGATATTTTCACCAAGCCTTTGGACGAATCAACCTTTAATCGGTTGAGGGGTGAGCTTGGTGTGCGTTTCCCCTTTTAGATGGGGGAAACATTTTGGATCTTGTATCATAGACTGACTATTTTCTCGTTTGCTTTGTTTTCCTTTGCATTTCAGCATACGCTTTTACATTCTGAGCTTCATGTATATAATCTTTAGAATGTAGTTATGCTCTGTTTAGTGTGCTTCGATGCTATATGTTGATGCTAGTAGCTTATGCTCTTTCTGAATCACTAATACATGTTGTGAGCTGAGCTATTTTTGAATGGTGAATCTGCTTAACAAACATAAAACTTGAAAATGTTCACCATTGAGATATGCAACTAGCATGTGTAGGATGTGTTGAATTCACTCGTGCTTTTCATATATGCTAGGTTGCTATGTCTCTAGTTCTGAGTCTGTCACTTGCTTGGTTTGTTCATATTCTGTCAATAAAATCTGGACCTAGTTAAGTGAATTGAAAAGATCGAGACAGGATTGCTTGTTAACACATCACAGTTTCGAGACTGTTTCTCATTGCACCTTGAGTTAAACTTGAGCTGTGTAGTGTATGACCGAAACTGTTGCTTTAAGCTTCTGATTGCTTCTGCATAGGCTTCGCACAGTTGGAAAGTTAGGCAATGGCAAGCATTCAACCTCTCGCAATCATATGCTGAAATTTTAACTTGTGTAATCTTAACAGCTGCAACTCCGATAAAATTTGGATACACAAGACTATGTTTCACTCTATAGCATGATGATTGAACTGTGCTAGGGGTAGTTCACCTTGTATACATGTTTAGCACTTGACTGATTTCCTGTCTATACATGTTTTATGCTATTTTGTGGTGAATGCCTTTTTGGCTAAAAACTGCTCACTTTGTTCAACTGTTCATAATTCATATTTGGTGATCAGTTTGAGTCTTTGCTAGCCTGTATGCTTTCCAGTGAGTCGTTGGAGCTATACTGTTTAGAGCATCTTTGCTTTTTCTTGACTATATTCCTGGAGCTGCTAACGTGCATTATGACTCATATGCATTTTGGAAGGGGGAGAACTTCTCGAGTTGGCACTTTTGATGGTGCATTTTCTAAGGGAGAGAAAATCGTTTTCAGTTCCTGTTGCTTGATGGTGCATTTTCAACTAAGGGGGAGAAAACGTAGACAAATCATGCCTCCCATGTTTAACTAAGGGGAGAGGAATCGGTTGTGCGCACCATGCAAGGGGGAGTTTGCTCGTGCTGAACTTTTGAAATTTCCAATTGGTTCGGAGCACTTTGCTAGTTGTGTTGAGCCTTTGCCTCTATCTTGAGGGACTAGCAGTTGCATCTTTGCTTCAGTTGGGTTCAGTTGGTATCGAGCTTTTCAGTTGATGTCAAGCTTTCTCTGCTAGTTGTGTTGAGCCTCTATGCCTCTGTCATGAGGGACTAGCATTTTGCTTTGATTTTTCAATTGGTATCTGCTAGCGGTGTTGAGCCTATTCTACCTCTTCTTGAGGGCTAGCTTTGCTTTGCTTGGTTGCGTCGAGCCATTGCCCATGTCTTTGGGGACCAAGTTGTCTTGCTCTTTCCACTTGACCTTCTTCGGCTTTGCTATGCTTTTGGGTCATTTAGTCGAGTTCTCTCCTCCCCTTCTTTCCTTCTTCTATTTCCATTATGATTTGTGTGTGTAGTTGACTATGCACTCATCAAGGGGTAGATTGTGGATACATGGGTGTATGCCGAGTCTCAAGTGATGAGTGATTGTCAACGGGTTTGATCGCAGGTTCTTTGGCTTGTGTTGTGCAGGTGTCGAGCATGGAGACAGTGATCGAGGGCAAGGTGAAGGTCAGGTAGAGACGTGTCGTGCCGACAGACCGGGAGCGGTGAAGGGCGGACGTGAGGCTTGGACTGAGGGATCGGTGGCCTGAGGATCAGCTGTGGTGGCTGGCAGCCTGGGACAGCGATGAGCGAAGACTTGCAGGCACAGTGTTGCTTGGGTCGAGGACCTGGGGACACGTGTCGGTGGACGGGGTGCACGGGCGGTGCATCTCCTCTACAACTTCGGTTTGGTGGTAGAGCCAGAGAAAAACCATCGGGTGGACGGTTTCTAGGTTCGGGCCTCAAAACCCGGGCGTTGGCGGGTTTCTGAGTTTAGGCCACAAAACTCAGGCGATGGGCGGCTGGTTTCCCAGTTTGGGCCTCAAACCCGGGGGTGGACGTGAAGGCCTGGTTTCCCGGTTTCAGCCACAAAACCGGGGGCGGAGTCCGCGAAGAGGACGCAGAGCGCTGGCGGCACGTGGCGGCAATCGGGAAGTTGCGTCGAGGCAACGCTACGAGTTGTGCGGGCGTGGCCGTCGGATCACCACCTACCACGAGTTGGTCCAGAATAACCTTAGGGTTTAGCTGGTTCGCTCTGTAAGTAGTTAGGGGTATATTGGGAATTAGGAATAGTTAGAATTAGGATAAGTAGGGGGAGACACCCACCTCCCCATCTATCTCAACCATTTTGCTCTTTGCCTTCTAGGTTTTCCTGCTCTCCCACTCCCCTGCTGTAGGAAACTGAGATCCACAGAGAAGAGAACAATACCTTTGTGCCCGTGAGATCTTTGAGGAAGTGAGACCGTAATCTCACTGTTGTAGCATGTGGTAGCCACACGGTTGCAAATTCGTGGTTGTGATTCGCGTTTTGCTTGTGTTCTTCGCGGGTTGCTTTTCTCCACGTTTTTCCCATTGATCGATCTCTCTACTCGGTGCGTCTTTTGCAAATCCGTTTGAACTGAGTTGTTCTAGATCGTGAGGCACTTCTTTCCACCGAAGGAAATCATCTCTAACCTCACGAGCTAGTAGATCGGTCGATTTTCGTTTTGGATCGAGTTTGTTCCTTTTGTCCTGAATTCTTCCAATTCACCGATTTGGAGTTAGGTTCGAGCAATGATCTCTTTGGGATAGCTCACTAACCTCCTAGGAACTCCTCATACAAAGTCTAAGCCTTAGTGCTTTTGATTCGGAGGAGATTGGGTTGAATTTGTGGAAGAACAGTTCTGTATCGGGACCATCAGACGCTCTGTTCTTGAGCATCGGACGCTGAGTTCGTTCCATCGGAGCGTCCGTTACCACGTGTCATCTGACAGTGCTTTTAAAGGAGCATCGGACGCTGACCATCGGAGCGTCCGTTGCCATCGGACGCGCAGGAGGTCTAGCATCGGACGCTAGGGTTTCACTGTAGCAGCGTCCGATGCCAGTCCAGTAAGGTTCCAGAGAGGACCTGTTTGCATCGGACGCGTCTGGTGCCTGGCCATCGGACGCTGCCAGTGTCCGATGCAGTGATTTCTTCACTGTTTCATCCGCAGTTTGACCATTCGACTTCGGATTTGGTTTTGGGTTTTTGCATTGGATTCCTGACTCTGTGCTCTACAGAAACAGGGCTTCCCGCTTTGCCAAAATGCCTGAATCCCCCTCGCGTTGCTCGGGGGAGGTTGAAGTTACCCAAAGTCCATCCTGTCACTAGTTGACTCGAGTGGATTTGGGTGAGGGAACTTTTGTGGTGTCCCGCTGTGTTCCTAGGGAACATCCACCCTTCTCTTGGGTCGTGGACATCACGTGTGTAGGCTTTGCTCTTGGGGTTGATTTTGTTGGGACAAAGGCCGGAATTTCAGAAGAAATTTTTAGGCTCCCATTCACCCCCCTCTGGTCGCCTTACTTTAGCACTTTCGGTCCTTCAGATCCCAAGTAATAGAGAAGTGCATAGGAACCTTGATCTCTCCCGTTGTCCTCTCACTCTAGCTATCTATACATTTATCATGAAATTCTCATTTATGTGCTTTCATTCATTATCATATCATATATCCATTACTCCTGCTTGAGTCTAATTAGTACTTTGAGTTAATAGATGCATGATAGTGAATTATCAGATTCTTAACCCTTGCTTCCCAGTGGTAAAATAAAATAACGATACCTGGAATATACTCCCGGTAAAATGCTATGATGGTGTTCTGTGCTCTTGTGGAATCCTTCATATTCTTTTTGCACTAGCAAACATCAACACTAATCATTGTATTCTATGACATATAACTAGAGTAACATTGGAATGTTTCCTTTGAAGTTCTAACTAGTCACGCTAATGTGTCTGAGAGAGAACCACTCTAAGTTATCATTATCACATGTGACTTTCTTTATCATTTATCATATTTTGTCTCGTGACTCACCACTATTATGAGTGGATTGATTGATTATGGTATTACTCTCCATCATATGTGTGTAAGTGAACATCATATTCCAACATAGTCATAAGACTATCCTTCTGCCTTTTGACTCCTTCCTTCCCTGTGGTAAAAATATAAATAATGATACCTGGAATGCTCTTAGGTGAAGTGCTACAATGGTATAATTATCTGTGCGCTTGCGGATAACTTATTTCATATCTTTCATATATATATATATGTATATATATATTCTTTCTATAGCCAAGTTTAATCTTGTTTAGCTTGTAATATCTTTTGCATCACAATCACTAGTAGGGATGACAACCTAGTTCTACATGCTATAAGATAAAGGCTTAATCATTTTCAGGTTATGTCATATACAAGTAGCAAGTTAATTAATTAACATAAAATATTTCTGGCGCCATTGCAAGGAGTAGGGTTTATCTCTATTCTTAGTAGTGACGTTAGAAATACCAACAATGAAGTTGGCACTAGCAAGAAAAGAATGGTGTGTCCTGAATGCAATGAACTAGGTCATACAACCAAGACTTGCCAAGGAGGTTTTAGACCTAGTCAAAAAGAAGAGGCAGTCAACACAACAAGCTAGATCAGGACAAGGAATCAATCACCCAGTGTGAATCATATATGCTTTACTGCCTAATTCCATTTATTTAGCCCAATTATTCATATTAATTTGCACTAACACTTCTTCTAATAAAGAAATAGTGCAAGTGGTAGTGGTAGTGGTAGTGGTAGTGGTAGTGCAAGTGCAAGTATACTACAACTGGAAGGGGAAGGGAGATGATAACAATGAGATAATGTATGTGATTTATGGTTGTTGTTCGTTACTATTTTGTAGCAAATTTCAGCGTTGCCACCTATATTAACTTGCTTTTACTCTATTTGAAGGACCGAAAGAGCTACCAGAAAGCGAACAGAGGGGAGGTGAATGGGAGCTTCAAATTACTTTTCAGAAACTTGTTCGCCACTGTCCCAAGAATCACCCCGAGAGCTAACCTAGAGCTAGCAAGTCTCCACGACCCTAGATGTAGGGTGGATGCTTCCGATAAGCACAGCGGGACACTACACAACCCTAGAAACTCAACGCAAAAGACGGAAACCAAATCCGACAATGAATGAACGAACTATGGACGAAAATGCGCAGAAGCTGCACTGACCGGACTCTGCCTGCGTCCGGTCACAGACCACCGGACACGTCCGGTCAGGCCAAAACAGATTTGGGAGCTCTCTGTTTGTGACCGGACTCACGATCATTGAGAGTCCGGTCGCAGCCTGAGCGTCCGGTCAGACAAAGACACAAACGATGAACAGTATGCGTTGTGCGTCCGGTCACGTGAAAAACGAGCGTCTGGTCGAGGGAAGAGGAGCGTCCGGTCAAGTCTCCAGAAACCGAGCAAATCAAACATTCAACGACCGGACTCTGGACCAAGCGTCCGGTCACCCCGACCCTAGCGTCTGGTCACCCCGACGACGCTTCATTCGTCCACCGATTCGACTCGATCTCACCCAAAACGAATCCTCTAGGGATCAAACTTGGTGAGAGGAGTCACAAGGAGGATAGTGAGCTACTCCTAGGAGATCATGGCTCGAACCTATCTCCAAATCGATGAATTGAAGAAATCCGAGGAGAAGAGAGAAAAGTTGATCCAAATGAAAACCGATCGATCTACTTGTTCATGAGGTTTCAGTTAAATTCCTTCGGTGGAAGTAATCACCTCACTGCAAAGAACAAGTTGATTCAAATGGTTTTGCAAATGGAGCAATGTAGAAAGAGAACGATCAACGGGAAAATCGTGAAGAAAAAGTAAAACACGAAGAACAACTTCAAAACGTGAATCACAGCTTCAAAACGCGAATCACAGCCACGAATTGCAACCATGTGGCTACCACACCCTACAACAGTGAGATTACGGTCTCACTTTCTCAAAATCTCATGAACACAGAGGTATGATTGTCTTCTCTGTGGATCTCAGTTCGCTACAGCAGAGGATTGGGAGAGCAGGAAAACCTAGAAGGCAAAATAGCAAATGACTGAGATAGGATGGGAGGTGGGTGTCTCCCTCTACTTATCCTAATTCTAATTCCCACTCTACCCCTAGTTATTTACAGAGCGAACCAGCCAAACCATAAGGATATCCTGGACCAACTCGAAGATGATGGTGATCCGACGGCCACGCCCGCACAACTGGTAGCGTTGCCTCGACGCAACCTCACTGATTGCTGCCCTTGCCGCCTTCGCTCTGACCATCCTTTTTCCGGACTTCGCCCCCGGTTTTGAGGCCCAAACCGGGAAACCAGCCTTCCCGACCAACCCCTGGTTTTGAGGCCCAAACCGGGAAACCAGTCGTCCATAGCCTGAGTTTTGTGGACCAAACTCAGAAACCCGCAGCACCTAGGTTTTGAGGCCCAAACCTGGAAACCGTCCTTAGCCCGAGTTTTGTGACCCAAACTCGGAAACCATCAGCGCCCAGGTTTTGAGGCCCAAACCTAGAAACCGTCCACTCGGTGGTTTTTCTATGGCTCAACCACCAAACCGAGCCGTAGAGGGGATGCACCGCCCGTGCACCCGGTCCACCGACACGTGTCCCCAGGTCCTCCACCCAAGCAACACCGTGCCTGCAAGTCTTCGCTCGTCATTGTCCCAGGCTGTCAGCCACCACAGCTGATCCTCAGGCCACCGGTCCCACAGTCCAAGCCTCACGTCCGCCCTTCGCCACTCTCGGTCCATCGGCACGACACATCTCTACTTGAGCTTCACCTTGCCTTCGATCACTGTATCCGTGCTCGACACCTGCACAACACAAGCCAAAGAACATGCGCATTATCCCAGTTGACAATCACTCATCACTCGAGACTCGGCATACACCCATGTATCCGCAATATCTCCCTTGATGAGTGCATTTTCAACTACCAACACAAATCATAATGAAACAGAGGAAGGAAGGAAGAAGGAGAGAGAACACGACCAAATGACCCAAAAGCATAACAAAGCCGAAGAAGGTCAAGTGGAAAGAGCAAGACAACTTGGTCCCCAAAGACATGGGCAACGGCTCGACGCAACCAAGCAAAGCAAAGCTAGCCCTCAAGAAGAGGTAGAATAGGCTCAACACCGCTAGCAGGAAAGCTCGATGCCAATCGAAAAAACAATCGAAATCCAAGCAAAGATAGAGCTAGCCCTCAAGAAGAGGCAGAAAACGGGCTCAACACTGCTAGCAAGAGAGCTCGATACCAACTGAAAAACACAAAAGCAAAAATGCTAGTCCCTCAAGAAAGAGGCAAAGGCTCAACACAGCTAATAGCTACCAAAGATGTTCCGTACCAATTAGAGATTTCAAAAAAGCTCCGAATCAAATGGAAAATCCAAAATTTGAAAAATCCGAGCCAACTCAAACTCCCCCTCCAATAGTGCACACAACCAGGAAATCTGCCCCTTATGATTTGGCAAATTTCTCCCCCTTAGTTGAAAATGCACTATCAATAATCTTCCCTCCAAAGGCATATGAGTCAAAATGCAAGTTAGCAGCTTCAGGAATATATTCGATAGAATCAGAAGAAGCTCGATAAAATGCTGATCCGGTGACTCAACAATATGCACAGAATGCTAGCAAAGGCTCAAACTGATCACCAAATACAAAATCTGAACATTTGAGCAAAATGAGCAGTTCTCAGCCAAAAAGGTATTCACCATCAAAATAGCACAATATTTATAGACAGGAAGTCAAACAAGTGCTAAACATGTATACAAGGTGAACTACCCCTAGCAAGGTGCAATCATCATGCTATATTATGAAACATAGACTTGTGCATTCAAATTTTATCGGAGTTGCAGCGGTTAAATTACAAAAGTTCAAATTTCAGAATATGATTGTGAGAGGTTGAAAACTTGTCATTGCCTAACTTTTCAACTGTGCGAAGCCTATGCAGAAGCAATCAGAAGCTTAAAGCAACAGTTTCAATCATACACTACACAGCTCAAGTTTAACTCAAAGTGCAATGAGAGACAGTCTTGATACTGTGATGTGCTGACAAGCAATCTCATCTCGATGTTTCCAATTCACTTAACTTGGTTCAAAATTTAAAACAGAATATGAACATACCAAGCAAGTGAATGACTCAAAACTAGAGACATAGCAACCTAGCATATATGAAAAGCACAAGTGATTTCAACATATTCTGCACCAGCTAGGTGTATATCTCAATGGTGAATATTTTCAAGTTTTATGTTCATTAAGCAAATTCACCATTCATAAAATAGCTCATCCCACAACATGTATCAGTGATCAGAAAGAGCATAAACTACTAACACTATCATAAAGCATCGGAACATACACTATATAGAGCATAGTCACATTCTAAAAATTATATACATGAAGCTCTGAATGTAAATATGCAAGATGAAATGCAAGGATGCATGATGAAACCAAATGAAAGAAGAAGAGTTAGTCTATAATACACGAACCAAAATGTTTCCCCCATCTAAAAGGGAAAACACACACCAAGCTCACCTCTCAACCTAGCAAAAGTTGATTGGTTGAGAGGCTTAGTGAAAATATCAGCCAACTGATGATGAGTATCGACATGGCGAAGGTCGATATCACCTTTCTCGTAGTGGTCTCGCAAAAAATGAAAGCGCACATCAATGTGTTTGGTCTTAGAATGCAGCACGCGGTTCTTAGCAACGCTAATAGCACTCGTGCTGTCACAAAGCAAGGGAACGCGAGAAAAGCTCAGACCAAAATCACGCAAAGTGGACTTCATCCAAAGCAACTAGGAACAGCAGCTAGCCACAGCAACATACTCAGCCTCTGTGGTAGACTGGGCGACACTAGACTGCTTGCGAGAAGACCACGAAATGAGAGAAGAACCAATAAACTGACAAGTCTCAGAAGTGGACTTGCGCTCAATCCGGCAACCAGCAAAATCGGCATCAGAATAACCGCAAAGGGAGAGGGTGGAGGAAGCAGAATACCAAATCCCAAATTCTGGAGTGAAGCATAGGTACCTCATAATACGCTTGACTGCCTGACGGTGCGATGTGCGCGGCGACGACTGAAATCATGCGCAAAGACACACCACGAACTGAATGTCCGGGCGTGTCGCCGTCAGGTACAGTAGCGACCCAATCATACTCTGGTACTTCTTCGGGTCCACAGCTTCTCCATCCACATCCGCATCCAGGACTGCCGTGGTCGGCATGGGTGTTGGAAGAGGCTTGTGCGGATACATGGGTGTATGCCGAGTCTCTGAAGTGATGAGTGATTGTCAACTGGGATAATGCGCATGTTCTTTGGCTTGTGTTGTGCAGGTGTCAAGTACGGATACAGTGATCAAAGGCAAGGTGAAGGTCAAGTAGAGACGTGTCGTGCCGATGGACCGAGAGTGGCGAAGGGCGGACGTGAGGCTTGGACTGAGGGACTGGTGGCCCGAGGATCAGCTGTGGTGGCTGACAGCCTGGGACAGCGACGAGCAAAGACTTGCGGGCATGGTGTTGCTTGGGTCGAGGACCTAGGGACACGTGTTGGTGGATGGGGTGCACGGGCGGTGCATCCCCTCTATGACTCGGTTTGGTGGTTGAGCCACAGAAAAACCACCGAGTGGACGGTTTCCAGGTTTGGGCCTCAAAACCTGGGCGCTGACGGTTTCCGAGTTTGGGCCACAAAACTCGGGCTGAGGACGGTTTCCAGGTTTGGGCCTCAAAACCTGGGTGCTGCGGGTTTCTGAGTTTGGGCCACAAAACTCAGGCGATGGACGGCTGGTTTCCCGGTTTGGGCCTCAAAATCGAGGGTTGGCTGTGAAGGCTGGTTTCCCGGTTTGGGCCACAAAACCGGGGGTGAAGTCTAGGAAAAGGCCGAGCAGAGCGGTGGCGGCACGTGGCGGCAATCAGCGAGGTTGCGTCGAGGCAACGCTACCAGTTGTGCGGGCGTGGCCGTCGGATAACCATCTACCTTGAGTTGGTCCAGAATAACCCTAGGGTTTAGCTGGCTCGCTCTGTAATTAGTTAGAGGTAGAGTGGGAATTAGAATTAGGATAAGTAGAGGGAGACACCCACCTCCCATCCTATCTCAGTCATTTGCTCTTTGCCTTCTAGGTTTTCCTGCTCTCCCAATCCCCTGTTGTAGCAACTGAGATCCGCAGAGAACCATACCCCTGTGTACTGGAGATTTTGAGGAAGTGAGACCGTAATCTCACTGTTGTAGCATGTGGTAGCCACACGGTTGCAGATCGATGACTTGATTCGTGTTTTTGTTCGTGTTCTTCGCGTTCTTCGTTTCTCCGTGATTTTCCCATCACTCGATCTCCCTCTCTACTGCGTCTTTGCGAAATCCGTTTGAATCAACTTGTTCTTTATAGTGAGGAGATCATTTCCACCGAAGGAATTCATCTAACTCCTCACAAACAAGTAGATCGGGTCGATTTCGTTTTCGTGGCGCTTTTTCGTTCATACTCTTTCCCTTTCGATTTCCCGGTGATTGAGTTGATTTGAGCGGATGATTTCTTGGGGATAGTCTCCTAACTACCTCGTGATCATTCTCTCCAAGTTTGGGAATGTGGGATTGTGATTTGATTCAGATTTCGGAGGTTGTGTGTGAAGGGTGACCGAAATCGCCCTCACTGGGTGGTCGCAGGCAGTCCGCGATTTGATCGGCGGACAGTACGCGTGTCGGGCTTCGACCGAGCAGTGGTCGCACGGCTCGGCTGTGCTTTGCCTCGGGTGACCGGCGGACAGTCCACCATTGACAGGCGTGGACAGTCCGGGCCCGAGCAGGGAGACTTCAGCAGCAGTGCGTTTCTGCACTTTTGATCGGCGCACAGTCCGCCATCAGAACCCGGACAGTCTGCCGTTGGGCAGACAGTCCGCGGACTGGACCGCGGGCAGTCCAGGAATCGGCTGAAGCCTCCAGTTTAGTGTGTTTGCTCTCCCGACTTTTCCGCTTGGTTTTTAGACTTCTTGTTTGGCCCTAGAGTTGACCAAGGAACCTCTCTAGGTATCTTTGCTAATTGTTAGCATCGGTATTTGGGGATTTCTCAACGTAGCCTTCCATCTACGTTCGGGACTTGGTTTTTAGGGGTTGAACTTGTGCCGGTGTTTTTGGTGTTTGATTTTCTATCGCTTTGTGGTGCCTCGCTATGATCCTAGGGATCATCCACCCTCTTCCAATGGTCATGGGCATCACGGTTTCTGTCTTAGCTTCTGGGGGTTGATTTTGGGACAATTGGCCGAAGTTTCGAGAGAAATTTTTGAGCTCCCATTCATCCCCTCTCTGGTCGCCATGCCATTGCATTCTCGGTCCTTCAATTGGTATCGGAGCGGGTTAAGGATCTTCCACCTTAGCCGGTTCCAGATCCACAGAAGGCGACCTGGATCGCGGTGTGGGCAAACCGCCGTTTTTCGATGGGATAAACTATGCGTATTGGAAGATACGCATGTCGGCCTATCTGCAGAGTATTGGTGCTTCCATTTGGGATATTTGCAACTCTGCTGATTACGTGGTCTTGGCTGCTCGTGTGACTCAGCATCAGATCGATGAGCACAATGCCAATAGCCGAGCCCGTAATGCTCTTTTCTCATGTCTGAGCATGAGTGAGTTTGATCGTGTTTCTCACCTCGCTATGGCTCGGGAGATTTGGGCTACCCTCATGCGTTTTCATGAGGGAACCACTCAAGTAAAAACCCGTCTTTATGAGTCGTTCAAGCGAGAGTATGAGAACTTTCGACATATGCCTGGCGAGAGCATAGAAAGTTTATTCGCTCGCTTTCAGGTGATTGTCAACAGGATGAGGGCTAACAAGGAGCTATTGCCTTTTGACGATCATGAGAGAGCTCTCAAGCTACTCCATACTCTTGATCGGTCGGTGTGGGATTCCAAGGTTCAGGCGATCATCGAATTGCCTAACTATGAGACCCTCACTTGCGACGAGCTCTTTAGTAAGCTCAAGTCCAGTGAGATCGATGCCATGGTGAGGGCTTCTTATGAGAATCCTTCTGGCCCGTTGATGGCTTTGCTTTCTGGCTCTTCTGCTAACCCCTCTGGAGGCTTTGCACTTTCCTCTCTTCTTTCTATCATAGAGGAACAGCTGGAGTTCATGGGGGATGACGAGTTGGCTTTGCTCACCAACCGGTTCTCGCGGTTCCACAACAACCGCATGAACCGTCACCGCGGAGGAGGACGCTCAGGATGCTTTGAGTGCGGCGACCCCAACCACTTCATCGCCAATTGCCCGAAGAAGAACAAGCAAGTCTTCGGTAAGGCGGATCATGGGCACAAGTACGACTCCGGCAAGTGCAAGGAGAAGTACGTCCCCGCGAAGCACAAGCGGAAGAGCGTCTTCAACAAGGAGTACATCAAGACGAAGTACTTGGAGAAGGCCCAAACCGAGCAGCGTGCATTCTTCGACACGCTCAGCGACGTCGATGACTCGGATGACGACTCCGCTTCCTCAAGCGACGACGAGTCCGAGAAGAAGAAGAGGATCGAGGACAAGCTGAACGGCCTCTACTTGTTCGCCGACAACGAGGGCTTCTGCACCATGCCCCTCGGCAAGGAGGTCGACGGCGAGCTGAAGGACATCCCTCGGAACAACGACGACAACGACGACACCTCCCAGGTATCTCAGACCCCTGATGAGCTTTCTGCTGAGGTCGAGAAACTTACTGCCGCTCTCCTTAGTCAAGATAAGCTGCTTAGGCGTGCTGGTAGAGAGCGTAAGGAGTTTAGGCAGAAGTGGGAGGATACGATTAAGGAGCTTGAGTTTGCCAAGTCCACCGTGGTCGTTTCTGAGGAGGGCGAGTGCGAGATGTGCACCACGCACATGACTGACCTACTACTTTTGAGAGGTAAGTATGTGGCGTTGGTAGGAGAGGTGGATCAGCTTAAGGCTAGATCCTCGCTGTTGGGTGCGTGCAAGTCATGTGCTGGCTTGCAAACTGAGTTGGCAGAGAACAATGCCAAGATTGTGTCTCTTGAGAAGGCCAGCTCGGGTAGCACTTGTGTGACTAGGAGCGTTCTGTGTGAGGGTTTGGAGATGGAGATCGCAAACGTGAAGCATGACAAGATGCAAACCGAGGAGGAAAACACATACCTTCGGACCATCTTGTCATGGGTGTCGAGTGGTGAGCCGCAGCTTGGGATGATGATCTCCCAGTTCAAGCATGCTACTGGAGGTCCAGGTAAAGGCTTTTCTCAGGGTATTGAGTGTGCTTCATCTTTTGGGAAGATTGGAGAGTTGAGTGGTCTGAGCTCGTGTGAGAAGCCCAACTCCACCACTACTCCCAAGCTTACCAAGATTCCACCCAAAGAGCCTCTAAAGCCTAACACCAGGGATGGTGTTTTTGTGGAACCTCCGAGAGCTCCACCCAAGAACCAATCATGGGCTCGAAAACCAAACCACCTCAAGAACAAACTAGACACCAGGCCACCCATCCAAGAGGAGCTTATGCCACAGAAGGGCAAAGTGATCCACACTCACTACCGTGAGTACCAACAACCCCCTTTGAGAGCGGTGAGGTACCATTGTGAGCATTGTGGGAGAGATGGACACTTGAGTGAGTTTTGCTTTCGGCGCAAGAGAAAGGCGCGCCGTGCAAAGGAGATGAACAACACGGACATGTACCATCCTTTCCATGATGTACATGTAACGAATGTTCAGAGGCATGCTGCTAGGCCTAGAGGTCCAAAACCTCAAGTTCCTAAGCCTAGGCTGCGAGGAGGTCGTGCCCGGCGGGAGCCTGCAGTTGTAGGCTATGGACCCCATGGCGGTGGCTTTGTAGTTGAGCGTTTTCCCCCACCGCGTTTTGAGTATCGCGATGGACGCTCCTCCCATAGCGGACCACGTTTTCCTCTACGTGGTGATCGCTCTTCCCGTAGGCGCGCTAGGAATGGTTTTTCTGCTAACCGCTCTTTTGAGCACCCGGCCCAACACTGGTATTCTCCCTACTTCACTAACCCCAGTGTTGGACCGTATGCTCACCCTATGTCTTTTTATTGATGTAGGTAAAACGATTGGAGAACGTTTGGTTCGTGGATTCCGGTTGTTTGAGACACATGACCGGAAACGCCAAGTGGTTCTCCAGTCTTAGTCCAGTCGCCGGAAAGGAGTTTATCACCTTCGGCGACAATAGCAAAGGTAAAGTGTTGTCTCGTGGGTCGGTGCTAGTTAATGAGCACTTTGTGTTGCGTGATATTGCTCTTGTTTCTAACTTGCACTTTAACCTTCTTTCTGTTTTGCAACTTTTTGATGATGACTATGAGAATCATTTTAAACCGAATCTCAGTCGTATTTTGGATCCTCAGGGCAATCTTGTGTGTTTGATTTCGCCCTTTGGAAAAGTCTTTCGTACAAATTTCTCGGAGTCTTTTGGCACTTCTCGTTGTCTTGTGGCTGGACCTTCCTCCTCTAATCTTTGGAAGTGGCATAGGAGACTTGGACATTTGAACTTCGACTTGCTTGCAAGACTTAGTTCACTTGGCCTAATCCGAGGATTGCCCAAGTTGCATATGGAGAAGGATCTTGTTTGCCATTCTTGTAGACATGGGAAGATGGTTGCCGCTCCCCACCATCCAGTGACTCAGGTCATGACTAAGCGCCCTGGAGAGCTTTTACACATGGACCTTGTTGGTCCGGCTCGGGTGAGCTCAGTTGGGGGGAAGTGGTATGTGCTTGTTGTTGTTGACGACTTTTTGAGACATTCGTGGGTCTTCTTTTTGAAAGACCGAGAATGCAATAGCAAGGCGACCAGAGGGGGGGGGGTGAATGGGAGCTCAAAAATTTCTCTCGAAACTTTGGCCTTTGTCCCACAAATCGACCCCCAAAAGCTTCGATCGAAAACGTGATGACCACGACCCTTGGAAGAGGGTGGATGATCCCTAAGATCACAGCGAGGCACCACAAAGCGATAGCGAACCAAATGCCAAAAGCACCGGAACAAGTTCGACCCTCAAAAACCAAGTCCCGAACGTAGATGGATGGCTACTTCGAGATATCCCAAAATACCTATCCTAACAAGTAGCAAAGATACCTAGAGAGGTTCCTTGATCAACTCCGGGGCCAAACGAGAAGTCCAGAAACCAAGTGAAGAAGCCGGGAGAGCCAACACACTAAACCGCAACAAGCAGCCAACTCGGGGACTGTCCGGGCTACAGACCGCAGACTGTCTGCCCAACGGCGAACTGTTTGGGATCAGGTGGCGGACTGTCTGCCGACCAAAAGAGCAAAACAACAGTGTTGCTGAAACACCTCTAGAAAGTCCCGGACTGTCCACGGGTTGCAACGGCGGACTGTCCGCCAGTCAACCTGGACACCAACAGAAGGAACCCGCGACCACTGATCTGGCCAAGTCCCCGACGCGCGGACTGTCCGCGGGAGGAACGGCGGAATGTCCACGACCTCCCAGTGAGGGCGATTTTGGTCGCCCCTCACACAACTCTTCCCAAATCCGAATCAAATCACAATCCCATGTTTCCAAACTTGGAGAGAATGATCACGAGGTAGTTAGGACACTATCCCCAAGAAATCATCCGCTTAAATCGATTCAATCACCGGGAAATCAGAAGGGGAGGAGTATGAACGAAAAAGTGCCACGAAAATGAAATCAATCCGATCTACTTGTTCGTGAGGAGTTACATGAATTCCTTTGGTGGAAATGATCTCCTCACTATAAAGAACAAGTTGATTCAAATGGATTTCGCAAAGACGCAGTAGAGAGGGAGATCGAGTGACGGGAAAATCGCGAAGAAACGAAGAACATGAAGAACACGAATCAAAACGCGAATCAAGTCATCGATCTGTAACCATGTGGCTACCACACGCTACAACTGTGAGATTACGGTCTCACTTCCTCAAAATCTCCAGTACACAGAGGTATGGTTCTCTGCGGATCTCAGTTGCTACAGCAGGGGATTGGGAGAGCAGGAAAACCTAGAAGGCAAAGAGCAAATGGCTGATATAGAATGGGAGGGGGTGTCTCCCTCTACTTATCCTAATTCTAATTCCTACTCTACCCCTCTCTAATTACAGAGCGAGCCAGCTAAACCCTAGGGTTATTCTGGACCAACTCAAGGTAGATGATGATCCGACGGCCACGCCCTCACAACTGGTAGTGTTGCCTGGACGCAACCTCACCGATTGCCGCCACGTGCCGCCACCGCTCTGCTTGTCCTTTTCCTGGACTTCACCCCCGATTTTGAGGCCCAAACCGGGAAACTAGCCTTCACGACCAACCCCCGGTTTTGAGGCCCAAACCGGGAAACCAGCAGTCCATCGCCTGAGTTTTGTGGCCCAAACTCAGAAACCCGCAGCGCCCAGGTTTTTAGGCCCAAACCTGGAAACCGTCCTCAGCCCGAGTTTTGTGGCCCAAACTCAGAAACCATCAGCGCCCAGGTTTTGAGGCCCAAACCTGGAAACCGTTCACTCGGTGGTTTTTCTGTGGCTCAACCACCAAACCGAGCCGTAGAAGGGATGCACCGCCCGTGCACCCCGTCCACCAACACGTGTCCCCAGGTCCACGACCAAGGCAACACCGTGCCCGCAAGTCTTCGCTCGTCGCTGTCCCATGCTATCAGCCACCACAGCTGATCCTCGGGCCACCGGTCCCTCAGTCCAAGCCTCACGTCCGCCCTTCGCCACTCTCGTTCCATCGGCACGGCACGTCTCTACTTGACCTTCACCTTGCCTTTGATCACTGTATCCGTGCTCGACACCTGCACAACACAAGCCAAAGAACATGCGCATTATCCCAGTTGACAATCACTCATTAATAAGAGACTCGGCATACACCCATGTATCCGCAATCTCCGCCTTGATGTGTGCATTGTCAACTACAACACAAATCATAATGGAATAGAGATAGGGAGGAAGAAGGAGAGAGAACTCGACCAAATGACCCAAAAGCATATCAAAGCCAAAGAAGGTCAAGTGGAAAGAGCAGAACAACGTGGTTCCCAAAGACATGGGCAACGGCTCGACGCAACCAAACAAAGCAAAGCTAGCCCTCAAGAAGAGGTAGAACAGGCTCAACACCGCTAGTGGAAAAGCTCGATACCAATTGGAAAATCAAATGAAAATCAAGCAAAACAGAGCTAGCCCTCAAGAAGAGGCAGAATGGGCTCAACACCGCTAGCGAGGAAGCTCGATACCAACTGAAGAACGATTGAGCTCGATACCAACTGAAGAAGACTAGAAATCAGTTGAAGAGCATAAAAGGAGCAACGAAACCTCAGCAGTGAGCAAACTCCCCCTCGAATGGTACACACAACCAGGAAATCTTCTCTTTGTTCAACACTCGGAGAACATATGATTTGCAATTTCTCCCCCTTAGTTGAAAATGCACCATCAAGCAAATTTCTCCCCCTTGACAGAAGACCTCCCCCTTCCAAAATGCATATGAGTCAATATGCAAGTTAGCAACTTCAGGAATATAGTCGATAGAGTGCAAAGATGTTCTACAAAGAATAGCTCCAATGACATAATGAAGCATACATATGCCAGCAAAGGCTCAAACTTTTCACCAACTACGAATTATGAACATGTAAGCAAACTGAGCAGTTTTAGCCAAAAGCGTTCACCATCAAAATAGCACCAAAAGTGTATAGACAGGAAGTCAAACAAGTGCTAAACATGTATACAAGGTGAACTACCCCTAGCACAGGTCAACCATCATGCTATAGAATGAAACATAGACTGGTGTATCCAAATTTTATCGGAGTTGCAGCGGTTTTAAATTACACAAGTTAAAATTTCAGCATGTGATTGCGAGAGGTTGAGAGGTTGTCGTTGCCTAACTTTTCAACTGTGCGAAGCCTATGCAGAAGCAATCAGAAGCTTAAAGCAACGGTTTTGGTCATACACTACACAGCTCAAGTTTAACTCAAAGTGCAATGAGAAACAGTCTCAAAACTGTGATGTGCTGACAAGCAATCCCATCTCGATATTTCCAATTCACTTAATCTTGGTTCAAATTTAAAGACAGAATATGAACAAACCAAGCAAGTGAATGACTCAGAACTAGAGACATAGCAACCTAGCATAGATGAAAAGCACGAGTGACTTCTACACACCCTACACATGCTAGTTGCATACCTCAATGGTGAACAGTCTCAAGTTTTATATACATTAAGCAGGTTCACCATTCAAAAATAGCTCAGCTCACAATATACATTAGTGATCAGAAGCATAAGCTACAAGATAAAGCATCAGAGCAAGTACTACACAGAGCATATCTACATTCTAAAGATTATATTCATGAAGCTTTGAAAGTAAATATGCAAGATGAAATGCAAAGATGCATGAAGAAACCAAATGAAAAACGCAAAGTCAGTTTGTGATACAAGAGTCAAAATGTTTCCCCCATCTAAAAGGGGAAACACACACCAAGCTCACCTCTCAACCTAGCAAAAGTTGATTGGTCCAAAGGCTTGGTGAAAATATCGGCAAACTGATGATGAGTATCGACATGGCGAAGGTCGATATCACCCTTCTCATAGTGGTCTCGCAGAAAATGAAAGCGCACATCAATGTGTTTGGTCTTAGAGTGCAGCATGGGGTTCTTAGCAACGCTAATAGCACTCGTGCTGTCACAAAGCAAAGGAACGCGAGAAAAGCTCAGACCAAAATCACGCAAAGTGGCCATCATCCAGAGCAATTGGGAACAGTAGCTAGCCGCAGCAACATACTCAGCCTCCGTGGTAGACTGGGCGACACTAGACTGCTTGCGAGAATACCATGATACAAGAGAAGAACCAATAAATTGACAAGTCCCAGAAGTGGACTTGTGATCAATCCGGCAACCAGCAAAATCAGCATCCGAATAACCGCAAAGGGAGAGGGTGGAGGAAGCACTATAAGGTTTTTCCCCTTTAGCATCAACGAAAATACGTTGTAATAAGCCTATTTTGGTTGCAATATGAGCAATTGCAGCCAAACCATTTCGTTAAATGGTGTTGAGTAAAGCCCGGTGGTATTAACCATTTAGCCATGACTGTCTTTTGGTGGTTGCAGGAGGTTACGTATTGCAACACATTGAGGCGTTGGAACAAGCATCTAGCGCCACGCTCGAGTTGGTTGCCATGCATCCTATCGCAACCACATTAGGTGATGCCAGATGTTTCAATTGCACCATCTATAAGCGTTGCAATGTGTAAAATGAAGCATTGCAAAAATGTTGTATTGCGACACCCCACAAACTGGAATTGGTTGTTTTATGTGGGTTCCTATGTTGCCACGAAATGGATCTAGGTGCAATAGGGGTGCCCTCTCTATTGCTACCAAGTGTGTTTGGAGGCAAGAGGTGGGACACTCTATTGCCACATAACGTGATTGGTTGTTACATGTGATCTCCTCTATTGCTTCCAAAAATGTTTTGGTTGAGTAAAGTTCATGCCTCTATTACCACCATGATAAACTTGTTGCAACATGTGTATCTCCCTTTGATGCCACGACCCGTTGTGACATCGAAAAAAGTAGGTTGCAACTTGCGTACCTCCCTTTGTTGCCACGATCTGTTGTGACATCAAAACAAGTAGGTTGTGATAGAATAAATTATCTTTTGCAACGAATGGTGTCTCTTTTATTATTTTTACACATACTGCCATGTGTCACCAACAATTAAAAATAATATTATATTATAAATCATAACAATTAAACAATCAAACATGCATCAAAACTCAATTTAACCATAAAAGTAGTAATCAAATTACAGCACACCACATACTTAAATGTTTCGCACTCCATCCACACCACACATGTAGCACTTTCCTACAAAAGTTTGCGACCACCACACACACACTCCTCCACTGGTTCAAAGAAATCTAAATGGCGACTTGATACGATCGAAATGAATATCATCCTAGGCTAATTGATACGAAATGAAGCACTTCATCAGCACTCCCATCACGTGATCAGCAAGATGATGACTCCAAGACGATCTCATCACTTGTCGCTCCATCGCAAAGCCTTTACCTTCCTGGATAGAATGAATGAAATTAACATTAAGGGTACATAGCAGCAGACACTAAACCAAAGTTTTCATTATTGATCGTAAAGTTTTATGATTTGCTCATCAAAAAATTATATGAATTGACCATCATAAAATTATTAGAATGACAGCATGTAATGAACTCAACTATAAACACTTTAACAGCTGAAACAGAAACAATCACCTGCTGGCTTCTTGCTGGTGTTGTCGTTTCATTTCTTACTAGGTTGCTGCTTCAACTGCTGTAGAGTAACGAATCTGCTCGCTGCTGCCTTAGATGGTTCATTTTTTGCAGCTCTAGCACTTCTTGTTTGTCGAGCGACAATTGTCCTTTCTTGAGAATCCTCCAGGTTGCCTTCAGGCTCCTTGTCCTGGGAACAAATTAGATGCAAGGATAAAATTAATTAGGCACCATTTTGTGCAGTGTTAGATGATAGCATTAAAAAGTTGTCAATTCAAAGTCAACCTGATTTGAGTCCGCTAACATCTCTGAGGTAGGGTCATCAACTTGAGTACTTGTGTTGTCTCCAACAGCCATCTCCTCTGCAATTGCAGTGACATTGTTGTTTGGCTGGACAAATAGAGATGGTTAGTTATAGACCCAAAGGAAATAAAGTTATTCAATGACTAGGTTTTACAAACTAACATTTTGCATTACTAGTACCTGCTGCAACACTGGTTGAGCTTGTCCTACTAGCAATGCTTGCATCTCTTGCCTAAAGGCTTCTTTATCAGCCTCCCTTGCACAAATAATTTCTTGAATTTGTCCTACATAAAATGCCCTTTGAGCTTCCCTTTCAGTTGTCAATTCAGCTGCCCTGTCAGCTTCCCATGCTTGCATTTGTTGTTGGAGCCTGTCAAATTCTTCCATGAGTTGGAGGTGTTCTTCATGCTGTTGTTGTTCCCTACGATTTTGTTCCTCGCGTTCCGCATTCAACAGCTGCCTTCTAGTTGGGTTTTTTGCAAGGTACCCATTGCCATGCAACTTTTTTGATTTGCACTTTGTCACTTCCTTGTATGCCTCCTGGAAAATCTCGTTCCTCTCATTTAGTGAAAGGAAGTTTGCCTCTGCCTTTGATTCCTTATCACAAATAATCTTCCTTGCTGTATCCTAAAATTTACAAGGCACAGATGAAGGAGTTAGTTGATGACGACATTGCAGGCACTCTCTACTTGCATGCACTACAAATTTATGCACAAGTTCATTGGGAACTTACATAGACTTCTTCAGATGATTGGTCTTTCCATGCCCCATTCTTAGTGTGAGTAATGTACCAAAGGTCCAAGTCATTGGGCTCCTCACCAGTTACTGGGTCTCTCTGATATGACAAGAACAGAACAAATTAGTAAATCATGCAGTAAGAAAGCTTGTAGATGTGCTTCTCTAGTTAATACCTTCTCATAGCTACACTGAGAAAAAGGCTTAGAGCCTGACAAATGTGTGGTCTTTTTCTTGGATTGATTCCCAGCGTTCTTCATGCTCTTTTCCTACAGAATGCAATTTGAACAGACATCTTATTAATGAGTTAGACATCGCCATTCTTCCTAATTTGCTAATGTTAAGAATAGTCAGAATGTGAAACAAACCTGGAACTTTGCACTTTTAAAATACTTCAACAAATAGTGCCATTCTACAATGTCCAATTCTTCAGGCATATGGCTCATTCTCTCCTCGTAGTTGTTGTATGCCTTGGCTGTAGCACTTAACGTTGCACGCCACCCTTTGTAACGCTCTTTAGCAATGGCCCATATCTTCATCTTTGAATCATGTGCATCCTCAAGGTCCCACCTAGCCTATTATATAATTACAAGGACATGCAAATACTTGGTCAGTTGTTACGCAAATGTATAATTAAAATGTATACACAAACAAAGAATGTTACCAATATGTCAGATGCTATTGATTGTTTTACATCATCATGGATATATTTCCATATTCTCACTCCAATGAGTGGCGCCCTCTTCCTTGTAAACATCACTATTTCATCAGTGAACGTGCGCGCGTTCTCACCTACCGCTCCTCCGAGTCTGGAGAACTCAACATGGAGCTTCGGATTGCTAGCCTTGTGTCTCTTAGAGAGTTCCTTTAAGCATTTTAGGGTACCACGTCCCCTTTTCTTCCCATTTTCTGAGCCTATTCCATGGAAACAAGAGGTTACAATTGATATTAAACGACAGCAGTTGAGGGTACCACTCCTTCTTTTCTTCCCATTTTCTGATCCTATTCCATGTAAACAAAATGTTACAAATTAATATTAAATGACATATTGCCTAAGCTCAGAGCTAAGAGATCAAAGAAAATTAGTTTGTCTTTATGTCTACAAAACTTTGTTTACTAAAGCATATTAAACGACATAATACCTAAGCTCAGAGCTAAGAGATCAAAGAAAATTGGTTTGTCTTTATGGCTCAGAGCTTAGAGATCAAAGAAAAATACCTTGAACTGATCTAAAACGCCGAGCATGAGATGGTCCCTTCTCTGTTGTTGATCGGTTGCTGTCTTGACTGGAATGTATCTGATTGCTAGGATCCTTAAAAGCATCTGCATACAATATTGTCACATGATTAGCTAGCATAATTAGAAATTTGGAAAAGAATTGTAAGTTGTTTGGCAATTAGGATACGGATATTACTGATGTCATCAAGATCTCCTTGAACCTTCAACCATTCTATGAATGTATTGGTTGTGTCCTCCCTGTATATATCTTGTAACTCTGAAAAAGAACAATAATATGAGTGCACATTTCAAAATCCATATATATACACACAAGGGATTTTTTTAACTCACCCAAGGCTTCGTCCTTGGAATGCAGATAAGCTAGCCAATCTTTGTAAGCATCTAAATCAAAAGCTTCGTCTTCTTCATCATCAGAGGTACCTTTCTTCTTTTTGATGGGTGTTATGGCAACACATAGGTCTGCTGCTGGATTCTTTGAAAAAACTAATCTAATCTCCCTCTCATCCTGACAACTATCTACCATGTCTGATGCATCAACATCGTATTCAAGTTCATTTAGTGTTGCTGACTCAGGATCATCAACAGTTCTCTTCTTGAAATACATGTAGTCCCTGGACCCATACCCTAGTTTTGATTTCAATGTTGTTAAGTTACCTAGATTGATTTCTCTGTTGTCAATAAAAAATGCCTTATAAAACTGTTCTCCCTCTTCAGTCCCCTTGCAGACAACATGTATTGTCCATCTATCTTGCATGCTGCATATTAAGCGATGACACTTACATTAAATCGGTAGCATAGAATGATAGAACACACTACTGAAAATATTAATAGGAACATTGCATAGGGATCACATTTACTTATTACTCAAATATAAGTTTCATAGACCTAGCTCATGGTAATTAATAACAACAAGATCCACAAGATTCTCTACTTGCATTCACAAGATCATGTCACAATACTTACTGCAGATGCTTTTAGTTTAATCCTAGCAAACAAATCTAATACATTCCAAAGAAAACTAATACAGCAATGACCCTGTTAATTACGTACCTGTTCTCGATCTTATCCTGAGACGAAGGTACTGAATCTTGTGGATCTTGGCTGTCATGGATTGTGTCGTTGCTGGACAAACTCTTTTCCCGAAAGAGCGAAGCCGTCGCCTTACATCTGGTGAGCGCGACCATGGAAGGTGCAGTCGTTGGTGTCAACATGGTTGTAGGCAGCATCGCCGACGCAGGTGTGCGCAGCTTTGTCGACGACGAGGGGGTCCCCCTTGTCGCGTCGCTCGACGTCGGCATCTAGGCTGGGAGATGGGAAGACGATCGAAAACACAGTGTGGTGGCGGCCGCGGCGTCTATGGAACCCTAAACGAGCGAAAGGGGATTAATTAAGATGGGATTTGAGGAGCGGGCCTATATATCAACGCGGCGGTTCAGCTTAAACGTGGTCATTGGCGCGTTAGTTTGGCACTCTTGCTAAATAATTTCGGAGGGAAAAAATGGCGCCACTTTTGGTTCCCGCTCATCAGCGCGCCGGCTACAAAATTTGGAAAGAAAAAAATCAGGCGCGCTTTGGTAGCTTCTTGCTTTTGAACATAGACACGCGTTTGTAGTTAGTTGCTGGCGCTCATGACGTGATCTTCTGGCCAAGTTTAGTTTCGAAAATTTATATTTTGGGATGTGCCCCGAAAGCACTTAATAAAATAAAGGATTTATTAATTTTCTAAAATTTGTCCAAGAATGTTTTCGAGTTTGAAAAATATAACTTTCAAATCTAGATTGGATTGGAGAAATTTAATCTCTGAATAAGAATTCCCCAACTCTGTGCCACTCCCAATATGTTACAAATGTATTTTTCATCTGTTTCACAGGCCTGTTGCATTGCTTTCCTACAAATGTTGCAGTCAGATTTTTGGACAGTAATTTGGATGTGTAGCACAACTTTCACCAAATCACTTCAAACTAAATCTTAGAGGTTTGTAGTGTTGAGGAAAAAGTATCAACCAATTTTAAGAAAGTGGACATGCTTACAAAGGCACTCGTCTCTCACACATGTCCTAGTCACTATGCAAAGAGATGTAGAGGGATATGGGGATCTGTAGCACAACTTTCCCCAAAACCATTTTTAGCTTTTTTGGGATGTTTATGTAGGTGACTTAGAGCATCTCCAAGAGACTTGCTATCTTTGTTTTGTATGCGTTATATTTAGATTTTTAGAGTAAAAAGTGAACTCCAACAGCTGTGCTATCTTGTTTTGTAAAATAACAAGTTTGCTATTCCTGAAATCTCGCATGGTAAATATAGCTTGCATGCGTCACTTGCTATCTAGTATTGCTATAATAGAAAGATTGTTGGAGTTTTCTATTTTTTTAGAGTTTTTTATTTTAGAGACTAGCTATATTATAGGTTTAGTCATCGATTTTTACCAACTCTCTTGGAGTTGCTCTTATGATGTTGTGTGCACCTGGGCATTTTTTGGACAAAGTTTGCCTATCTACCCTACTAAAGCACCAACCATTTTCTATGCTTTGTGTACCAAAGAAAACTTCCCCGCTGAGATGGCCGCCCTTCGCACACCCCAAAAAATGTACCTAGAAAAACAACCGCATAGAAATCAACCATCCAGATTAATTCTCAATCTTCTGTCCCCTTACTCACTCAAATCCAACGACTAGACCAATATGGCGAGCTCTAGCATCCATCAGACCTCTCTGTCGGCAAGCCTTCGAATCCCAGCTCCTAATTTTTATTTTAATATATGTGTATAATCAATTAGTAACAAAAAATTTATCTTTTTAATATAATTAGAATACTATTTGTGAGATTGTTTATGAATGTAGATATATATAAATATATCTCTATTTTGCTATATTATTATCTATTATTTTATATGATTGTTATGTCACGTAAATCATCAATGCAAATTTATCATAGGTGAATTTTTATCCAGGATCCGCCACTGTTTGTGGATCTCGGCCTTGCCGGATCTCCCATCTCTGAGGCTCGTCGAACCTCGGCTGCCCAACCTCTAGCCCGCTGCCTTCCACCGCGATCGATCTTGGCCTTCTCTCTTTTCTTCTAAGCATCGTTCTTCTTCCCTGCAGTGCTTGTCCCACTTGGGCGTCCGTGAAATTTCTGGGGATGGAGACGCTCCGCATCTCAGCGAATATTCTGAGGTGGGATGTTATCACTATTGCTCGCCTATGAACCGAACGTTCTTCGTCCTAAGACCATCCAAGATCATCACAGTAATTAACCAAACCCTACCTTAGAATAGTACTCCCTCCGTCCCTAAATAAGTGTCACCGTTGGTGTGTGTGCCATGTGTTTGACTCAATTTGTAGAAAATATGTGCAATATTTATATCTCCAAATAATTTTGTTAAAAAACTAGATGTAAAGATCTTTCCGATGATACTAATTACTTAGCATAAATATTAATATATTTTAATATATAATTGTCGGCAACTTTTTCTCGGGAAGCGAGAACGATACTTATTTAGGGACGGGGGGAGTAGATATTAAAGAAACTCACGTGAACAAACAATTATTCTAGAAAATAGCTACAAATGAGTTGCTGCTTTGCATCCTCAAGTATAGCTGTGTTTGGTGACATCCCAAAATATATAACAAAAAAGGGTAAAATGAAAATACATGAACCCATATAGAGCTTAATCATTGGCCGAAGAGATTTTTGTGAAATTAAAGCCAATCTAAGCCGGGTGAAATGAAAATACCTGAACCGAATATTTTAATACAACTTATATTATTTATATCATGAGTTTAATATTTACATGTGCTCAGCTTTGACAAGACACAATTAGCAAAGAAGTTAAATTTAATAAAATTAACTTTAGATTTAATGCAGCCCCGTAGCGTTAGCACGGGCAATATACTAGTTACTATAATTATTTGTTGATTTTCTAAAGGAAAAATGAAATAAATACCTAAACTCCATAGAAAATTCTAAAAATTTGCATGGGCATATAGTTTAGGTGTGTTATGATGAGGAAAAAGTATCAACCAATTTTGAGAAAGTGGTCATGGACATGCTTACAAAGGCACCCATCTGTCTCACATGTCCTAGTCACTATGCAAAGAGGTGTAGAGGGATATGGGGATGTGTAGCACAACTTTCCCCAAAACCACTTTTAGCTTTTTTGGGATGTTTATGTAGGTGACTTATGATGTTGTGTGCACCTGGGCATTTTTTGGACAAAGTTTACCAATTACTATAATTATTTGTTGATTTTCTAAAGGAAAAATGAAATAAATACCTAAAGTCAATGCATGGTCAATATTTGTCAAATGACGCCAGGAATCTTTGAGGGTGGGGCCCACACGTAATTTGACCCATGAAAACAGGGGCACGCCACTTCACTTCCCCAAACGCGCGAGATTAGCACCAATCTGTCGCATCATCTTCCCTCTCTTCTCCCTCGACGCACTCGCCGCGCAACTGCCATTGGCGACATGGCCGGCGTTCGCAAGACCCGCTCCCGCAACCGCTATCCCCGATCCCCTGCTGCGCCCACCAGAGCTTCGCCGGCATCAGTGCACCACTCCATCAACTAGAACCGCGACAGCAGGGGAAGGTTTGCGTGCAAGACGAGCGGGACGCCGCCGGCGATTCGGAGGTGCAATCTCATGGCGGTGGTTGCGGCGGCGGCTCGAAGTGGTCCCGATGTTCCTCCTGGCTTCACGCCGCGCAACCGCGACGCGAATCGGATCCAGGCGGCGGCACAGCCTCCCTCCCTCCAGGAACCTCAGGTTGGTAGGGTTTTCTTGGTCTACTGTTGATCCTATGCAAGTGCAGATTTGGTGCTTTATTTTCCAGTTTCGAATCTATTTGATGTCTATCATTTATGTGGAAATGATTTAGTGCCTATAGGATTCTGATCTAGATTGGATTAGGGAGATTGAATCTGTTATGAAGAAAACCCCAATCTATTTGAATTCTTACTATATATGGTATAAGTAAGGATTAATTTATAAGTACTGCAGAATTGCTTTGAATTCTTACTATATATGGTATAGTAAGGATTAATTTATAAGTGCTGCAGAATTACTTGTAATCATCCATGTTAAATTGACAGTCCTATATATAGTCTACTTGGAATTGTTTGTTGATTAAATTAGCATTTGCATTAATCCCTGTTTCAGATTCTAAATCAGAGTCTAATTTTGTTTATGAAGGTTCCTGTTCCTGAACACCCTAATGTGTTCATTGTCAATTCGAAGATTGCAATCCATTGCACATTTTCTCACCAGAGCGACGAAGAGACCGAACCCTTTCCCATCCCGAGGAACAGGGAGGTAATATAGCTCCTCTATAGCTTAAGTATTGGTTAGTTGCTGCATGGAAATGTTAATGGATGAAGTATATTGATTTTATGACATCCAGTTGACGAAATCTAAATGTCAAAAAGTCAGCGTCACAAATGATCATGTGACATTTTTATGTCATAATGTATGGAATTATTGTCACAAAATTGAAGTTTCTAAGACATAATTTCATAAATCTTATAATATATGTCATAAATTGGATAATGTAGTGACGTTATGATCTTTTGTCATATTAAAAACGTCAAAAAGCCACGAATCTCTTGTAGTGATGCTAACTTGCCCCAATTTGAACTGACAACTCAAGAAATTGGGTGAGAAGATGCGAGTCTGGCTGAAGCACAAGTACCAACACAGAGAAGAGGTATTCACCATCCCCGAAGACGATGGCGGCGGCTCCTTGTCCTCCTCCGGATCCTCCTCTATGTGATGCAAGTGAAGAAGATGGTGGAATGTGTGTCTAGCTTTTGTTAAAATGAAGTTCATGTAGTGGTCTCTAGCTAGGATTAAACTAAGTAGTTGACAATTAAGTTATGGCTCAGTTAAGTATTTTGTGAAACTGCATGATCTGGGCGAAGCTGATAAGTAGTTTACAACTTGTTGAATTCTTGTTGTTTGACAATGTACTAAAAGGGGGGTCAAAATAGTGCACTGGAGCATGCATGAACTTGCATGGAAGGCCCAATCTGTGCAACAAAAATTTTGTGTGCAACAAAAAAATTGTGCAGCCAATATAGGTCATTCTCCCGCTATGTTACAAGTGTAATTTTCATTTGTTTCAGACATTTCAGAGGCGTGTTGCAATGCTTTCCTACAAATGTTGCAGAGTCAGATTTGGGGATATTGCATGTCAGTATGTTTCATGCTGCACTTGTTTGTATCTGTCTACTAGCTTGGTTCATATGGTAATTGAGGCCAAGTTTATTTCAAAAAATGCCCACTAAAATTTGTTCATTGAACCAGTTTGAAGTTTTACAACTAAAGTATGAGCTTCCAAATTGTGCAAAAAAAAATCACCAAACAAAAGTTGTCCAAAACCTTCTCACTCCCGAAGTACGTTTAGTTTAGGAAATTTTCAAAAACTTCCAGCTAGCTGCAAAAAAAATAAAAAAATGCACCTAAACCATGGATCAAACCCAGCAGCTCAAGTACGTTTAGTTTAGGAAATTTCTGTCTATGTTTAGGAGGTGAAACAACATCTAAACCTGGCGGCCACTAGTACGCACGTCTTTGCGCCGCCAATCGAAGCAACTTCAATTCATCGTCGATCTGGATTGCGAAAGGAAAATTTTGAAGGTAGCTCGATCAACAATAATCTACATCTATGCGCGGCCAACTTAGTGTCTCATATGCCCTAGTTCATGCATGCTATAGATCATGATCGATCTCGTCTATATGTAGATTTGAATGTCATCAAACGAAGATAGGAGTTGGATGTGCCTGCCTCGACATTCAGAGGAGTGGAAGGCCAAATTCCGAACTTTTGTTGAATCCTTTGGCACATCAGCAAATCTGACTGGTGGATCTATTATGTGCCCATGTTCTGAATGTCAATGCATGACAAAATTTAGTGATGTGTTTCAAATCCATCTTCATTTAGTTTCTAAAGGGTTTGCTGATTGTTACATCAATGAATTTGAACGACAATAAACTTCTTCATCAAATGAGGGACGTGTCAATCCTGGTGTCGATCCTGATCTGAATCTAGATATAACAGAACTTGAAGATGTTGTAGGCAATGATGAAGCAATACCCTCTTATTTTGGAGAGGACAATGAAGAAGACATAAGCGATGACCCTGCTGCCACTAATACTATGATTAGAAACATTATCAGTGCCTCTATACATGGAGAAAGCCATGATGATGACAAACCAAATAAGGATGCAGAGATATTTTTGAAATTATTAGAGGAGGCTAAGAAGGAATTGTATCCAGGATGCAAAGAGGCAACTAAGGTTTCTTTTATCATGCAACTTTTTCAGATAAAGTGCATGTATGGTATTAGTAACGCATGTTTGGAGGCCATACTCAAACTGTTCTCAAGGATTCTCCCAGAAGGCCATTGTATCCCTGACTCCTTGGATAAAGTGCAAAAGGTGGTTCGAGATCTAGGCTTGGACTATGTCAAGATACACGCCTGCAAGAATGATTGTGTGTTATTTTTAAGGAAAATGAAAATCTGTAGGAATGCCCCACATGTGGGGAGTCTAGGTGGAAAGTTGTCGAGAACTCCTCCAATGGTGCTACTATCAAGAAGCGGCTTCCAGTGAAGATCCTACGCTACTTTCCTCTTATTCCTCGGCTACAAAGAATGTATATGTCGAAGAGCACATCGGAGAACATGCAATGGCATAAGAAAGAGAGGGTCAATGATCAAAAAATGTGTCACCCTGCTGACTCGAAGGCATGGCAGCACGTGGATAACAAATATAGGTGGTTTGAAAAAGAAGCTCGTAATGTTAGGTTGGGTCTTGCTTCGGATGGCTTCAATCCCTTTGGGATGCAAAGTACAACCTACTCCATATGGCCTGTTGTCTTAATACCTTACAATTTGCCTTCTTGGTTGTGTCAGAAACAATCAAACTGGATGATGTCAATGTTGATCCCTGGTCCGAAATCTCCTGGAATGGATATTGACGTATATTTGAGGCCTCTTATATTAGAGCTCAAGGTGCTTTGGGAAGAAGGTGTTAGAACATGGGATGCACAAACTAGGAAAAACTTTAGATTACGTGCTATTTTACTTTGGACAATTAATGACTTCCCAGCATATGCTATGCTGTCTGGTTGGAGCACGAAAGGAAAGTTTGCATGCCCATATTGCCACAAAGATACTGATTATTTATGGTTGAAGCATGGGAGAAAGCACTGCTACATGGCCAGTCGACGTTTCTTACCCTTGGACCATATTTGGCGCCAGAACATGGTCAGCTTCAACAACATGGTCGAAACCAGGGAGGCACCAGTACCACTGACTGGTGCACAGGTACTTGAGCAGTATGAAAGTTTTGAACAAGTGAGTTTTGGAAAGACATTGACCAAAAAAAGGAAGCGCGATGATGATGAAAGATGGCACAACTGGAGGAAGAAGAGTATTTTTTGAGCTCCCATACTGGTCTTCTTTGCTCATTAGGCATAATTTGGACGTCATGCACATTGAGAAAAATATATGTGAATCCATATTAGGCACTTTGCTAGAATTGGATGGTAAGTGTAAGGATGGGAAGAAGGCCCGGCTTGACATGCAGCAACTAGGGATAAGACCAGATCAGCATCCTGTGATCAAGAAAGATAAGTATACCTTGCCAGCAGCCTTGTACAAGTTAGATAAGGATGAGAAGGATAATTTATGCAAATTTCTATATGGAGTGAAAATGCCTAATGGGGTCTCCTCCAATATAAGAAGATGTGTAGACCTAAAAGCATGTAAGGTGTCTGGCTTGAAATCTCATGACTACCATCTAATTCTACAGAAACTGTTACCCTTAGTGGTGCGGAGGATTTTGCCACAACAAGTTGTCATTGCATTGATCCAGCTTAGTAATTTCTTCGATGAACTATGTTCCAAGGAGCTGGTGGAAGCAGACTTGAACAAACTTAGTACTACAATTGTTGATACTCTATGCCGACTTGAGATGTTATTCCCACCTTCATTTTTTGATATCATGCTGCATTTGCCTATTCATCTAGCTGAAGAGGCTAAACTTGGAGGGCCCGTTTGTTATAGATGGATGTACCCAGTGGAACGGTACCTACGTACTGCGAAAGGATATGTGAGGAACAAGGCGCACCCTGAAGGATCAATAGCCGAGGGATACATACTCGAGGAGTGCATTACATTTTGCTCTAGATTCTCGGACATGGACACCAAACTGAATCGTACTGAGCGTCATGAAACTGTTGCCGTGAATGAGCCAGGTCACAGCGTATTTGCTGCAATGGATTATAAGAGGAGACGACAGACTGCCCAACTCCTTGAAAGAGATGAGATGCGGAAGATGAAGCACTACATAATTTCTAATTATGATGACGCTAAACCATTCATCGAGTAAGTTTTACATTTATTTATTAAACACAACAATATTTTTAAATATTATAATTTATACTTACATTATTAATATAACTTTTCTATATGCAGTGAGCATAAGGCAGAACTGGAGCTATGTGGTGGTACAAGAAATCTTAAAAAGCGACACGAGGAACAATTTGTAAGATGGTTCGAGGGCAAGGTCAGAGAGAAATATGCCAAAGGGGAAGTAAGTGCCGAGATGTTTGCACTTGCTGACTGGACTGACAACCGAGCTCATATATTGCATAGATGCCATATCAATAATTGGCTATTTCGAACAGTTGACATTGAGAAAAGCCTCGTAACACAAAACAGTGGTGTGCTTGTCAAGGGCGACCCTAGTACTGGTAACATGTGCTGGTATGGGGTGATTAAAAGAATGATATCAGTAGAATTCCCTGGACAAAACGAAGTTATTTTGTTCGAGTGTGACTGGTATGATGTGCCTGCTACCAGTAGAAGTAGAGGAAGAGGATACAATAAGGATCAGTTTGGGGTTATTGATATCGATACTACTCGGAACAGGTATGAGAATGAACCCTATATTCTAGCGACACAAGCAGAATAGGTGTTTTATGTGGATCTGGTAAACAAACCTGGTTGGAAAAGTGTTATTGCAATGAAACCTAGGGACTTATATGCCATGCCTGAATTAGAACTGGAGGACTCAATTGATGTGGGTATTCAAGGCACAAATGATTTACTCGGTGGACAAGAGGATTTGACAACAAATTGGACAAGATCGGACAAGGAAGGCACAGCCGGGGATGTATCTGTTATTGCTCAGGTGCAGGCTAAAGCAGTTGATGAACCAGACCATGTGGCCTTATTAGATGACGATAAAGATGAGGAAGATGACACATACATAGAGGATGGAGTTGTTGCACCAATTGTTTCTAAGGAAGAATTCAGAGATGATGACTTTTTTATTTGATTACTTATACGAATTTGTTTGGGTGTGAACAAAAAATTGTTAGTAATAATTGTGGTTTTGGATATCCATGAAAGGAAAAATAGAAACATTTGTATGATATAGCGCAAATAGTCTTTTTATTTAAAATCATAATACATCTTAACAAATTGTTCAGGGTAAAATTGTTCAGGTTGTGCAATCCTAACAACAAATGACGTGCCTAGGGTCAATGAATGGTCAAGATTTCTCAAATGACGCCAGGGACTATTGATGGTGGGGCCCACATGTAAAGACGTCCATGAATACAGGGGCATCGCTTTAGGAAAAGCCCCCAATCTGTCCCATCGACTTCACTCTCCTCCCACACGTAAAGACGTCCATGAATACAGGTGCCTCGTCGTTCCTCCCTCCTCGATACCCTACTCCCACTGGACGAGTTACCTTCTTCCCTGTGTGCCGCCATACCTAGATCGATAACACGACTACCAACACGTCGGGCGCGTGACGAGCGAGCAGGGGGGGTGAGGAGGGGGGCGATGGCGGCGGCGGTGGCCGGGTTTGGGAAGGAAAACGTGGCGTGCGGATTGCGAACTGTTGACCTACCTATATATAAAGGAGAATAGAAATTAAAGTGCAACCAATTAAGAATTCGTTGCAATAACCATATAACAGTTGCCACGACTATGGACTAGTATTACTACCACGCACAAATAGTGGCAATACGTATATATATTGCATCTCGCAGCAAGAAAGGATGCAATAGTCATCTAGCTTTTGCCACAAGCAACCAAAGCATGTTGCAACCTAAATCAATCATCGTGATTGTGCCCTTCATAAGCAACCAAAGATAATATGGTTGCCATATCACCACTCCTTTGCAACACACGTAATGCTAATGCTAGCTATTCATCGCACAAATTGCAACAAAAATCCTTAAAATGGGTGCATTATCATGCACTAGTTGCAACTAAAAAAAAACAATATCGCAACACAATAAAAGTGTAGCAATATGTACCCATATTACTACCAATTTAGTGTTTGGTTGTCAAAGGACACCCCCAATTGCACCCAAATTAGTGGTGTTGCCAAAGTGTTTCATGGCTAGAGGGGAAAAACCTTGTAGTGAAGCAGAATACCAAATCCCAAATTCAGGAGTGAAGCATAAGTACCTTATAATGCGCTTGACCGCCTGACGGTGAGAAGTGCGCGGCGACGACTGGAATCGCGTGCACAGACACACCGCTAACTGGATGTCCGGGCGTGTCGCCGTCAGGTAGAGCAGCGATCCGATCATACTCCGGTACTCCTTCTGGTCCACAACTTCTCCATCCACATCCGCATCCAGGGCCGCCGTGGTCGACATGGTTGTTGGAAGAGGCTTGGCCTCACCCATGTTGAACTTCTTCAGGATGTCCTTGGTGTACTTGCCCTGGTGCACGAACGTCCCCTCTCGGGATTGCTTGATTTGCAACGCGAGGAAAAACGTCAACTCGCCCATCATGCTCATCTCAAACTCCCTGCTCATAGTGTCTGCAAACTTGGCAACCAAAGCGTGAGAAGAACCACCGAAAATGATATCATCCACGTAAATCTGGACCAAGAGAGTGTCATTGCCTTGCTTGAGGAGAAAGAACATTTTATCTACACATCCCATTTTAAAACCCTTAGCAAGCAAAAAGGTTTTCAACCTATCATACCAGACTCTAGGGGCTTGTTTCAAACCATACAAAGCTTTGTGAAGTTTAAAAACATGGTTTGGAAACTTGGGATTTTTGAAACCGGGGGGTTGTCTCACATACACTTCCTCTTCTATGTAGCCGTTTAAGAAGGCACTCTTGACATCCATTTGAAAAAGTTTAAACCCTTTGGATGCAGCAAAAGCCAAGAGTATCCTAATTGCCTCTAATCGAGCTACAGGAGCAAAAGTCTCCTCATAGTCTATCCCCTCCTTGTGACTATAACCTTGGGCTACTAGTCTGGCCTTGTTTCTCACAACATGGCCATCCTCTCCTTGTTTGTTTTTGAAAACCCATTTTGTCCCAATAGGATGACAGTCAGGAGGAATAGGAACAAGAACCCAAACCCGATTTCTTTCAAAATTTTCCAACTCCTCATGCATGGCATTGACCCAATCTGGATCAGATAAAGCGTGTCCAACATCTCGGGGTTCAAAAACAGCAACAAATGCAGAATGAGAGATTTGTTGTGACCTTGACCGAGTGACATGTTCGCCGATGCTGCCGATCATCTGTTGAGGCGGGTGCTGGCGCTGGATGTGTCGTGGCGCCTCCCGAGCTGAAGTGATCTCCCCCTCAACAGCAGCTGGTGCCTCCTTGGGTACAAAAGGTACCGCTCGAGGTGGCGGATCCCACGGTCCCCAAGAGGAAGAAGTGTCGGGGTCGTGAGTCGTAGTAGAAGCCGCTTCTTGCGGCACAGCAGGTGGAGGAGGTGCTAGGTCGTCCATCCCTTCAGCACCTTCTTCCTCATCATCAAAAAGAGGCTCGCCAACCTCATGATCACCTGCACGCTCAAAATGAGAAGAAGGACAAACCATGGTCTCGTCGAAGGTGACATCTGATGTCTCCATGACTCGGTTAGTGTCAAGGTTAAGTACACGATAAGCGCGAGTATGAGTGTCATAACCCAAAAACACACCGTCAGAAGAGCGAGACTCAAATTTGTCTAGGTTGCCTTTCTTAAGTATAAAATAGTGGCAACCAAAAACTCTAAAATAACTCACCTTGGGCAGTTTTCCAAAACACAACTCATAAGAAGTCTTTTTCAAGAAAGCTCGGAGAAAAATGCGATTGGAAATATAGCATGCGGTGCTCATAGCTTCGGCCCAATATCGCCTAGGAATCCTATGCTCATCGAGCATCATCCTGGCCATCTCTACAAGGGTCCGATTTTTCCTCTCTACAACACCATTCTGTGGCGGTGTGTAGGGGGAAGAAAACTGATGCTCTAAACACAAAGAGTTACAAAACTTCTGAAAATCCAAATTTTTGAATTCGGAACCATTATCACTCCTAATAGCTCGCATCGAGTTCAAAGGGAACTCATTCTGAAGACGTAAAATCAGATTGCGAGCAAAGGAGAAAATCTCGGTCTTCTCAGCTAAAAAGAAGACCCACAAATATCTCGAAAAGTCGTCAACAACAACAACAAGCACATACCACTTCCCCCCAACCGAGCTCACCCGAGCCGGACCAACAAGGTCCATGTGTAAAAGCTCTCCAGGGCGCTTGGTCATGACCTGAGTCACTGGATGGTGGGGAGCAGCAACCATCTTCCCATGTCTACAAGAATGGCAAACAAGATCTTCTCCATGGATAACTTGGGCAATCCCCGGATTAGGCCAAGTGAACTAAGCCTTTCAAGCAAGTCGAAGCTCAGGTGACCAAGTCTCCTATGCCACTTCCAAAGATCAGAGGAGGAAGGTCCAGCCAAAAGACAACGAGAAATTCCAAACGACTCCGAGAAATCCGCACGTTAGAAACAAAGAGTTGCGAAACAGAAAGAAGGTTAAAATGCAAGTTAGAAACAAGAGCAACATCACGCAACACAAAGTGCTCATTAACTCGCACCGACCCACGAGACAACACTTTACCTCTGCTATTGTCGCCGAAGGTGATAAACTCCTTTCCGGCGACTGGACTAAGACTGGAGAACCACTTGGTGTTTATGGTCATGTGCCTCGAGCAACCGGAATCCACCAACCAAACGTTCTCCAATCGTTTCACCTACATCAATAAAAATACATAGGGTGAGCATACGGTCCAACACTGGGGTTAGTGAAGTAAGGGGAATACCAGTGTTGGGCCGACTGCTCAAAAGAACGGTTAGCAGAAAAACCATTCCTAGCACGTCTACGGGAAGAGCGATCACCACGTTGAGGAAAACGTGGTCCACTAAGGCAGGAGCGTCCATCGCGATACTCAAAACGCGGTGGTGGAAAACGCTCAACTACAAAGCCACTGCCACGGGGTCCATAGCCTACAACTGCAGGCTCCCGCCGGGCACGACCTCCTCGCGGCCTAGGCCTAGGAACTTGAGGTTTTGGACCTCTAGGCCTAGCAGCATGCCTCTGAACATTCGGCACATGTACATCATGGAAAGGATGGTACATGTCTGTGTTGTTCATCTCCTTCGCACGGCGCGCCTCTCTCTTGCGCCGAAAGCAAAACTCACTCAAGTGTCCATCTCTCCCACAATGCTCACAATGGTACCTCACCGCTCTCATAGGGGGTTGTTGGTACTCACGATAGTGGGTGTGGATCACATTGCCCTTCTGTGGCATAAGCTCCTCCTGAATGGGTGGCATGGTGTCAAGCTTGTTCTTGAGGTGGTTTGGTTTTGGAGCCCATGATTGTTTCTTGGGTGGAGCTCTCGGAGGTTCCACAAATACACCATCCTTGGTGTTAGGCTTGAGAGGCTCTTTGGGTGGAATCTTGGTAAGCTTGGGAGTAGTGGTGGAGTTGAGCTTCTCACATGGGTTAAGACCACTCGACTCTCCAATCTTCCCAAAAGACGAAACATCAACACCCGGAGCAAAACCTACACCTGGACCTCCAGCAGCTCGCTTGAATTGGGAGATCATCATCCCGAGCTGTGGCTCACCACTAGACACCCATGACAAGATGGTCCGAAGGTATGTGTTTTCCTCCTCGGTTTGCATCTTGTCATGCTTCACATTAGCGATCTCCATCTCCAAACCCTCACAAAGAACACACCTAGCCACACATGAGCTACCCGAGTTGGCCTCTTCAAGAGACACAATCTTAGCATTCTTCTATGTCAACTCAGATTGCAAGTCCGCACAGGACTTGCATGCACCCAACAGCGAGGATCTAGCCTTCAGCTCATCCACCTCTCCTACCAACACAGCATACTTGCTTCTCAAAGTGAGAAGGTCAGTCATGTGTGTGGTGCACATCTCACACTCCTCCTCATCGGTAACAACTACGGTGGACTTGACAGATTCAAGTTCCTTCACTGTATCCTCCCACTTCTGCCTAATCTCCTTGCGCTCTCTAGCAGCATGCCTAAGCAACTTATCCTGACTAAGGAGCGCGGCAGTAAGCTTCTCGACCTCAACAGAAAGCTCATCGGGGGTCAGAGATACCTGGGAGGTGTCGTCATCGTCGTCGTCGTTCCGAGGAGTGTCCTCCAGCTCGCCGTCGACCTCCTTGCCAAGGGCCATGGTGTAGAAGCCCTCGTCGTCGGCGAAGAAGCAGAGGCCGTTGAGCTTGTCCTCGATCCTCTTCTTCTTCTCAGACTCGTCGTCGCTTGAGGAAGCGGAGTCGTCATCCGAGTCATCAACGTCACTGAGCGTGGCGAAGAACGCACGCTGCTTAGCCTGGGCCTTCTCCAAGTACTTCGTCTTGATGTACTCCTTGTTGAAGCTGCCCTTCCGCTTGTGCTTCGCGGGGACGTACTTCTCCTTGCGCTTGCCAGAGTCGTACTTGTGCCCATGGTCCGCCTTGCCGAAGACTTGCTTGTTCTTCTTCGGGCAATTGGCGATGAAGTGGTTGGGGTCGCCGCACTCGAAACAGCCCGAGCGTCCTCCTCCGCGGCGACGGTTCCTGCGGTTGTTGTGAAACCACGAGAATCGATTGGCGAGCAAAGCCAGCTCATCATCCCCCCATGAACTCCAACTGCTCCTCTGTGACAGAAAGAAGTGAAGAGAGTGCAAATCCTCCAGAGGGGTTAGCGGAAGAGCCAGAAACCAAAGCCATCGACGGGCCAGAAGGATTTTCATAAGAAGCCTTTGCCATGGAATTAATCTCACTGGACTTGAGCTTACTGAAGAGCTCGTCGCATGCGAGGGTCTCATAGTTAGGCGATTCGATGATCGCCTGAACCTTGGAATCCCACACCGACCGATCCAGAGTCTGCAAAAGCTTCAAAGCTCTCTCATGATCGTCGAAAGGCAATAGCTCCTTGTTAGCCCTCATCCTGTTGACAATCACCTGAAAGCGAGCGAATAAACTTTCTTTGCTCTCACCAGGCATATGTCGAAAGTTCTCATACTCTCGCTTGAACGACTTGTAGAGACCGGTTTTGACTTGAGAGGTTCCCTCATGGGAATGCGTGAGGGTAGCCCAAATCTCTCGAGCCGTAGCGAGGTGAGAAACGCGATCAAACTCACTCATGCTCAAGCATGAGAAAAGAGCATTACGGGCTCGGCTATTGGCATCGTGCTCATCGATCTGAAGCTGAGAGACACGAGCAGCCAAAACCACATAATCGGCAGAGTTGTAAATATCCCAGATGGAAGCACCCAAACTCTGTGGATAGGCCGACATGTGTATCTTCCAATACGCATAGTTCGTGTAAGGAAAATGGACCTCGGACCATTTAACTTCGGATTTTGGTGTTTGATGAACAACATAACCAAATCAGACTAATACGTTTGCAAGTGTTTGTTTTGTAGTCCAATAGGGTGCAAATATGACTTGGACAAAGGCTATGTGATGATCCGATGATCAACACCTCAAGCAAGATATTAGAAGCTCAGTTGAAGACCCTAAAGATCAAGCAAAGTCCAAGGCACAAGAATGGAACCAAGACGACACAAGAAATCACGAAGAAACGAGAAGATAGGGACATCGAACGCTGCATCGGACGCTGCCCACGCAAGCGTCGGACGCTCCGTTGGTAAACCCTAGCTTGTGTCAGCGCCAGCAGAG